>JAPDPM010000004.1:17617500-18867500 GCA_032173925.1 Heritiera fomes | reverse complement strand
TTTCAACGATATTCCCATCTCGTAAATAAATTTTATTTATTTACTTTAATTTATTTATTTCCTCTTATTTACTTTCTTAATTAGTGCCAAGTCGATATATTTCGATAATTATCATTTATCGATTTTAAATCAAAATTATGTAATTGTTCCAATAGCTTTCACATCTCATGCACCCGCTCACTTAACATATCATCGAGCGTTTCATTCTATGCTCAGATATTTACATCATGTACAAAGCGGTGCTGTCTATAAATTTGGAATCTCAGAACCTTTTGCTATTTCCCATAATATATAGCTACTCAGAGATTCCCATCACATATATTGCTCACTGGAACTTCACATACATTCTCATCCTTTTATAATCATATTTCGACTAGGGCACTAAAGAATCTAAGAGTTTGATAATGGAAAAGTATGAATTATATGTGATATGAAAGTGAGTGGAAAATGGAAAACTCCCAATTGATAAGAAATTTAAGGGAGTATAAATATATGATGAAAGATGATATGTAATGATATAAAAAAGATGATTTTGATGTTGATGATATACTGGCAGTATAATATGGAAGCTGATCAAAAGGTCAAGAATGATAAGTGTACAAGATGATGAGTATACGGAACGATACCACCTTTAACTTAAGTGAAATTCGGAGGACCGAATTTCTTAAGGTGGGAAGAATGTGATAACCGCAAATTTTCTAATTTTGAAAATTAATATTAAAGAAAATAAATAAGAGGAAATAAATAAATTAAAGTAAATAAATAAAATTTATTTACGAGATGGGAATATCGTTGAAATTCTCGAAATTGATGAAGTGAATAAGTGGAGAAAATTAATTTGGATAAAATTGAGGAAATTTAATTTGGATAAATGGAAATCCAAAATAAATAAGACAATGAGAAAGAAAATATATATATATATATTGTACATACAATATATATTGTATTATTTCATTATATAAATATATACATATAAATGTTATTCTATTTTAAAGTATATATGTATACATAATATTATATATATTTGTAATATATATATATACATATTTTTGTATATAATACATATATATAGTACTATACTATGTATAAAATTATATATAGTATAATGTATATAGTATAAGATGTATATAATAAAATTAAAAATAGGGTCACGGGATGTGACATAAGGCTCCTCTGGATACACCAGAATTGAATGAGCAACCAGTTGAACAACATGATCTTTCGGAGAATGTTGAACCAACATTAAAAAGGTCTACTAGGGAAAGGAAATCAGCTATTCTTAGTGATTACATTGTGTATCTACAAGATTATGATTTCAATATTGAGCCCGTTAATGATCTAGAGACGTTTTCACAAGCCATGAACAACAAAGAATCAAAACTTTAGTTCGATGCTATGAAGGATGAGATGGATTCGATGGCATCTATTAGAGTATGGGATCTTGTCGAGTTGCCTAATAGGGCCAGGGCTATAGGCTGTAAATGGGTCTTTAAGACCAAGACTGACTCATTAGGCAACATTGAGCGTTATAAGGCAAGACTCGTAGCGAAAAGATTCACTCAAAAGGAGGGAATCGATTACAAGGAGACCTTCTCTCCTGTATCTAAGAAAGATTCTCTCTGCATCATAATGGCACTTGTTGCACTTTTTTGACTTAGAGTTGCAACAAATGGATGTGAAAACGGCGTTTCTCAATGGTGATCTAGAGGAAGAGGTTTACATGAAACAATCTGAAGGTTTTTCCTCTAGTAATAGTGAGCATTTGGTCTGTAAGCTGAAGAAATCCATATATGGGTTGAAACAAGCTTCCCGCCAATGGTATCTAAAATTCCATGAAGTCATCTCTTCATTTGGTTTCGTTGAGAACATCATGGATCAATGTATATACCAGAAGGTCAGTGGGAGCAAGATTTATTTCCTTGTGCTATATGTGGATGATATTCTGCTTACAACCAATGATAAGGGGATGTTACGTGAGGTGAAACAATTTCTTTTTAAGAACTTTGATATGAAGGATATGGGAGATGCATCTTATGTCATTGGCATTAAGATCCATAGAGACAGACATAGAGGTATATGTGATAACCGTAAATTTTTCAATTATTGGAAATAATAAATATTGAAAATAAATATTAAAGAAAATAGATAAGAGGAAATAAATAAATTAAAGTAAATAAATAAAATTTATTTACGAGATGGGAATATAGTTGAAATTCCCGAAATTAAGAAAAGTGAGGAAATTAAATGAAAATAAAAAAAACAATAAAGTCGGAGTTATTGAAAATAAGAAAATGAGGAATTTAAATTGGATTAATGGAAATCCAAAATTAATAAAATAAAAATGTGTATATTATATATTTATATAATTAAATTATATAAATATATTTACACATGTTTTTATATAAATACATATGTATGTATATGAATATTAGTATATATTATGAAATAAAATATATACTATTTTGTCTTAAATAAAGACATGTGTATATTATAAAATGTAGTTATATAATTATAAATATATATGTGCAGATATATATATATATATATGAAATATATATATTATTATTTTAAATAAAAGTATATGAATATATAAGAAAAGTAAATGTGGTTTTATATAAAAGTTTATATGTATAAATATTTTATTATAGCATTTATATAATTTGTATACATATATGTTATTTAACTTTAAGTATATAAATATACACACATATATATATACTAGATATACATTTTTGTAATACTTAATATACATATATGTATATGTATGTATCTCTTTAAATATATATATAGTACAATACTATATAAATAAGCAAATATTATTTTATTTAAATTGTATAACATAAATATAAAGTAGATATATTGTTATATTATATCTATATAAATAATTATACTATGTATGAATTAATATATGTGTAGTATATAATATATAGTATATGTATAAAGTATAAAATATGGTGTATAATATATATTAGGTTACATACTAAAAAGGAAAAGGGATAAACCAAAAAGGAAACCAAATAAAAAGGAAAACAAAAGACAGAATCAGGTTTCCCGATTCTGTCACCGGAAGAGCCGCCTCCGTCAACGGCCGCCGGAGAGGGAAAGGAGGAGAAGGAAAAGAAGCGTCGACGCCGGCAAGGGAAGAGGAAGCCGACGCCAACGCCGGCGTGAAGAAACGGAGGAAAATCGAACGGGAAATAGAAGCAAACGCCGGAAAAGAAAAGAAAATGGCCGACGGCGATGCCGGCCAAATCGGTGGCCGGCACCGCCACCGAAGCTTCACCGGAGGAAGACGAAGCCAATGGAGGCCACCGGAGACGCAATGGACGACGGAGGAACGCTGGCGTAGAGGAAGAAGAACCGAGGCAAAACCGCTTCGATCCGCCGCCGTGCCACCGATCCAGGGCAAACGGAGGGCACCGGCAAGTTCGTCGTGCAGCCGGCCAGCTGAGGGACGCCTGAACCGCCGGAGAACCGGCCTCCGGCGAGGAACCGGCGAGGAAGGGCTCTGGACCGGTCTGAACCGGTCTGACCAGGAAAGGAAGAAGAAAAAAGAAAAGAAAAAGAAAAGAAAAAGGAAAAAGAAAAAGAAAAAGAAAAGAAAAGAAAGAAAGAAAAGAAAAAGAGGAAAAAGGAAGAAAAAGAGGAAAAAGAGGAAAAAAAATGAGAATTTTGGGAATTCGGAAAATTCCCTGAAATTCGACAACCCGGGATTTTACAAATTCGGTAAGAAATTTCCCGAGAATTTAATTTCAGAAAAAATTAAATAAATTATAAAAAATTCTAGAAAATTAGAATTTTAATTCTAGAAATTATTTTCAGCAATCGGGATAAGGAATCGGGAGAAATGGAGTGCGGGCGCGATCGATAAGCGGAATTCGCCGACCCGGAAAAAGGTAAGGGATGCATGTGCAGCACTGTAAGGATACTCAGTCTGCATAATTTAATTTGAAAGATTTTATGCAATTATTTTATGAAAATTATTATGACGCATGATTTGCTGAAAATAATTTGGGAAGAAGTACTGGCTAAAAGATTTTAAACTGTATTTTCCGTGCAGGAGGTTAGTGAATCGGCAGCCGTTATGCTGCCGAAAATTTTAGAAAAACTTTATAAAATCATATTAAATGATTTTATTTCCGAATTTCGATAGTAAATCACGAAACATGAGGAAATTACTAAAATTTCATAAAACATGAATATAATGAGATGAAATTCTAAAATGTTCATGTATTCGAGAATGGTGATAATGAAACCACCGAACATTCTCGCAATAGATAAATTACACGAATTACGAGACAAAAGTTGAAGTGAAATATAGTGAGTATTCTTATGAATATTCTTATAAATATTCACTAAAGGATTTTAACCCTTATGGTTTTAAATCATGGAATTATATATTTATATAAATTCCATAAAGGTGTATTTTATGATGAGAATTACGGTTTTGAGACTGGTTGGTATTCTTATCATGCTGATGCATGATATGTGATATGTTTAGTCCCGGTCGACGTCTAATCAGTGATCCACCGAGGACAATATAGGTTATGGTCATAGATTTGACCGGTGTACTTCCTTACCCTCCGAGGTATATAGTATGATAAGATTGATATCTATCTTAGACTCCATAAATGATAGGTAATATGTTTTCAAAAGGAAGAAATGATAATTCTAATATTCTTTCTATGGTCTCAAATGAAATATTAGATCATAAGTACTACATGAGATCTGATAAGACAGTGGAAAGTACATATGGCATAAAGGCCAAACCGAGCAGAGACTCGATAATTGAACCGTGGGAGCCACCTCTAGAGTCCTTCGGGAACTAAGTGCTACACGTGTTCTGATGTTTCAGTACAGGTCAGACCGAGCAGAGACTCGATAATTGAACCGTGGGAGCCACCTCTAGAGTCCTTCGGGAACTAAGTGCTACACGTGTTTTGATGTTTCAGTACAGGCCAAACCGAGCAGAGACTCGATGATTGAACCGTGGGAGCCACCTCTAGAGTCCTTCGGGAACTAAGTGCTACACGTGTTCTGACGTTTCAGTACAGGCCAGACCGAGCAGAGACTCGATGATTGAATTGTGGGAGCCACCTCTAGAGTCCTTCGGGAACTAAGTGCTACACGTGTTCTGATGTTTCAGTACAGGCCAGACCGAGCAGAGACTCGATGATTGAACCGTGGGAGCCACCTCTAGAGTCCTTCAGGAACTAAGTGCTACACGTGTTCTGATGTTTCAGTACAGGCCAGACCGAGCAGAGACTCGACGATTGAACCGTGGGAGCCACCTCTAGAGTCCTTCGGGAACTAAGTGCTACACGTGTTCCGATGTTAGTATGAGAAATCGTAGGATATTGTGACGATAAGTAAGTGATTGTGATTCGTGAATTCGACAAATGTCAAAGGATGAAATAGATCTGGTGCATATGACATATGATGTGTGTGATATATCGGATGAGTAAGGCACTAGGGTGGTAAATCCCTGGTTAACAGAGATCCAGGCACTCCCGGTCCTTACAATGAGTTTGTTCTTTGACACTTAATCATACTGATAAAAAGAATGGTGCCTTAGGAATTTAAGAATAGAATGAAAGCATAAACAAGTTTGAGATGTCTGTATGTATATGAAATAAGTTTTAAAGAAAAATGATAATGATTTAACTAATATTCTTTTTAAAGAATATATGAATATTAGTTATTGTAATTAAACCCTTGTATTTCATAAAAGCATCATTTTGAAAAGAATATGAAAAGATTTTTGGGGTGAAAAGGAAAAGGATTTATTAAGTCAAAATGAAATGAAAATCTCTCTCTACAGTTGCTTCTAGGTTCCGAAACAAGTATGGTATTCTAAAATACCTACCTTACTCTAATCGGATCCCTAACCGACTGTAGTATCCTTCCTACATGCGAGCCTAGAGCCCATAGGAAAAAAAGAAAAAGATTTTCAGCATATAGGGAGCTGAGTATCAAGTGAGGCATATAATTCTCTTACTGAGACGTGATTTTGCTCACCCCTTAATTTTCAACATTTCAGGTTTTGATGAATGTGAGCTCAGTGGATTGTGGATCCTGGCTGTACACGAAGGACAATGTGTCAGACCGACTGATTATTTGAGGTATGATCATTTATTCTCTGTATTTAGACACATCAACAGTACTACTTATCTGATAAATTGCAATAGGGGATGTGTATAATATAAACATTATTATGTAAAATTGTTTAACAGTCAGTACAAGTGAAGTATCACAGACAGCCCAACCGGTTAAGTTGTGTATAAGAAGATGAAAAATGTGGTCACGGGTCGTGACAGTATATTAGGTCTGTCACAATAAGCGTATATTAATAAAATCTTGGAAAGATTCAGAATGAAAGACTGTTCACCAAGCCTAGCTCCCATTGTGAAGGGTGATAGGTTCAATTTGAACCAGTGCCCGAAAAATGATCTTGAGCGGGAACAGATGAAGAACATTCCATATGCCTCAGCTGTTGGAAGCATTATGTATGCACAGGTCTGTACCAGGCCTGATATTGCTTTTGCTGTGGGAGTGTTGGGTAGATACACCAAAGTGACCCGGGGATGGACCATTGGAGAGCTGCGAAGAAGGTGCTTAGATATTTTCAAGGCACTAAGGATTACATGCTTATGTATAGACGGACTGATGAGTTGGAGGTGATTGGCTACTCAGACTCAGACTTTGCTGGCTGTGTTGATACCCGAAAACCAACATCCGGTTACATCTTCATGCTTGCCGATGGAGCTGTTTCATCGAAGAGTGCTAAGCAGACACTAACTGCCACTTCCACTATGGAGGCCGAGTTCGTCTACTGTTTTAAGGCTACCTCACATAGTGTGTGGCTTAAGAGTTTCATTGGTGGGCTTAGAGTTGTTAACTCTATATCTAAGCCATTGAGGATATATTGTGACAATTCAGCTGCTGTATTCATGGCTAAGAACAATAAGAGTGGAAGTCAAAGTAAGCATATCGACATTAAGTACTTAGCCATTAGAGAACGTGTTAGAGATAAAAGAGTGGTCATTGAACACGTTAGCACTGAATTGATGTTAGCTAATCCTTTGACTAAGGGCATGCCACCGTTTAAATTTAAGGATCATGTAAAGAGAATGGGACTTGGTCCCACATTTTGATTGTAATTGAAACTCTTATTAATAATATGATGTTTCTCATTTTGATTTGTATACACTGAAGTTTTATATGAGAAACATCCTTGTTGTTTGGACTGAGAATAAACATAAGGTTTTATTCATTAAGTAAAAAAAATGGGTTGATTTAGAAACATTTTACATAGTAATACATGGAAGATAATACTCACAATTTAAGGAATTGTCGCCATGATTCATGTGATTTGTTTCTTCTATGAGTAAAATATATGGACCAAGTGGGAGAATGTTAGTATATCTCCATAATTATGGAAATAAATATTTGGTTGACCAATTCTGGATATGGTCCATAATTTCACATTAAATCTCAACTCAATATTTGGCTAATAAAACACGATTTTGTGATGGTTAAAACGTGATTTTATTTCCATAATTAGTATGCTCTCGTTACTAATAAAAGAGGGCTCCTTCCGGTCCCCAAGTACATTAATCTAAAAACACAGAAACACCATCTAGTGAGGTTTTGAGTGCTTGGAAGACTTGGAAGGCCTGTGATCGACATAGAGGAGATTGTTTAATAGCAAAGTTACAGAGTGCAATGGCTGAAGGTTAGATCCTGTCACTTCCGCTTTTATTTGTTTAACATGTTTCTTATTATGTAGAAGCATGTATAATCTGTATGATGTACTTACATTAATTTCTCGGTTCGAGGCTCATTAGACCACAGCAGAGGCGTCAGCATGGCTTTCCTTTCCTTCCCTTCTCTCTTTCCCTCTCTATCCTAGTCGACGATTTGGTTGCCTAATTTCCTAACTGACTACTTCAGTTCTTTCTCCTCTCTGCATTCTTTCTACCGCCGGCAGTGCCCTCTCCCTTCTAGCCGATCAGTGTCCCTTATTTCGTTTACCTCTTTTCTTTTCTTTTTTTCAGTTGGTCTGCTTCTCTCACAAAACCAACTTAAGCAAGGTTGGTGGGTTTTTCCCACCAACCCGATACTAGCTTCCCTTTGAAGCTAGTTTGCTTTTTTTTTAATACTCTCTATATTTAAATATAACAAATATTTATATTATAAATATATTTATGTATACATACTAAATAACTAATATATTAAAATATATTTATAATATATTAAAAATATATTTATTATAATTGTATTGACATTTGATAAGTAAATATATATATCATAATATATATTACATTAAATTTAATTCGTGTACATGTAGGTAATTTATTCTTACTAATTATCTCTACATATATTTATATGTTCATTTAATTTTACAAATATATATATTTGTATATATACTTTGCTAAATTTATCTTAGATATATAAATTTTTCTTAATTTAAATCCTTAATTTAGTTCGTTAATTTGTCAATTTACTTAAATTTCACAATTTAATCAACTTATAATTGAATAGATTCCTCAATTCTCAAATACTTATTATTGACTTACATAACTCGAAGATAAATTTGTTTAAAACCAAGGTCAAAAATCACGATTGATACATCCTCCCCACCTTAGGAAATTTGGTGGTCCAAATTGCTCCAAGTCACTCAAATGTGAGAGGTTGCTTTTCGTTATTCTAATCCTTAAACTTGTAGAATCTAAATCCTAAAATTTAATTCACTCATGACCATTGCCCCAAGATCAGTATACTTTATATTAACCTCAAAATTCTACTCTTTGGTCAATCCATAACTCAGATATATCTCAGTATTATCTTGCACGACATGCCCTAACGCCTCTAATATTTACTCAAAGATTAAAATTCTGTAACATGTGTTCAAGCTTCATTTTGTAAAAGCTTTTCCATTAGTGGAGTTTGAAGTGTAGAAGTTTACTTGATGCTTTTTTTAACCCTCTTAGTTTTAAACCATTTCATTTAAATCATTGAACTTAAAAAATCCATGTACTTTCAAACTATATAATCTCAAAAGTCAAATGATTTCAAAGTTCATATAACTTGTAGATCAAATGCCCTCTAATCCAAATGGTTATCGGAGTTGCATAGTTTTCAAGTTTATGAACTGCTAAAATTGCTTTTTCCAAAATATACATACTCTGATACACTTTTCAAGTTCGAAAGGAGATCAAGTATTAATCCCTCATTGAGGTATAATAATAAAGTTCACTTCATGCCAATATTGTGGACAAGCTCAAACCCCTATTGGTTAGTGTAACAGTCCAAGTGTACAGTATTACACTGTATTTACTCATATTTTACACATTCTTATCGGTTAGGCTGTCTGCGATGCCTTTAACACTTGATCACTAACAGTAATAAATGGTAAACATTTATTCAATAATTCAGGAATATAAAATTTTTTTTCAATATTCCATACACTTTACATCCCCTGTCTCTTTTTTACAATAATGTAGTATTGTATACAAGTGTCTGAATATATAAGAGAAGTGAATGTACCTTACATTTCAATGATCTTTGTCCTAGTAGGCTACTCGCAGCTATATTTAACTAAGAAAGCCATCAAATAATCCTCGTGATTAATCTGGAAAGTTTGAAAGTAAGGGGTGAGCGAACCACATGCTCAGTAAGGGAGTCGTATGCTACTTGATATAATGAAATCTATATGCTGGAAAAATTCATTTTCCATAAATCTTGTAACACTCTTAGTGTACAATATTACACTGTATTTACTCATATTTTACACATTCTTACCGGTTGGGCTATCTGTAATGCCTTTAACACTTAATCATTAACAGTAATAAATGGTAAACATTTATTCAATAATTTGGAATATAAATTTTTTTTTATATTCCATACACTTTACATCTCCTATTTTTATTTTACCATAAGGTAGTACTGTATATAAGTGTCTGAATATATAAGAGAAGTGACTGTACCTTTAAATTTCAATGCTCTATCCCAGTGGGCTACTTGCAGCTATATTTATTCGAGGAAGCCATCAAATAATCCTCAAAATTAATTTGAAAATTCTGAAAGTAAAGGGTGAGCAAACCACGTGCTCAGTAAAGGAGTCGTATGCTGCTTGATATAATAAAAGCTATATGCTGTAAAACATTTATTTCCTAACGGTGTACTGAGCACAGTAAAGGAAGGATACTATAGTCAGCCGGGAAATCCAGATGGAGCATGAAAGGTATTTTGAAATACCTGTCTTGTCCCGGAAACCCAGAGCAACTATAGAGAGTAATAAATAAATTGTTTTATTTCAAAACAATTCCTTCTCTTTTCTCGTAATTATAAAAATGGTATAAACCATTTTATTATTTCACTTCAGTACACCGATTTCAAAACACGTGACAATACAATGATAAAACAGTAGTTAAAATAAACAGTCTTTTCAATACAGTAGCTTATAAATATCCAAATAATTGGATAATACTTCTGTAAATATTTCTATTTAAGAAATAATTTTCAAAGTATTCTTTCTCGATAACAGTAATTTCCTTTCAGTTCAGTAAATAGTGTTCTATATAGTTCAGTTCAGTAAACAGTAGCTTTCAGTTCAGTAAACAGTAATTAGTAGCTACCAGTTCAATAAAGAGTAAACAGTAGCTTTCAGTTTAGTAAATAGTAATCAGTAAGTTTCAGTTCAGTAAACAGTAGCTTTCAGTTCAGTAAACAGTAATTAGTAGCTACCAATTCAGTAAACAGTAGCTTTCAGTTCAGTAAACAGTAAACAGTAGCTACCAGTTCAATAAACAGTAAACAGTAGCTTTCAGTTTAATAAACAGTAATCAGTAGCCACCAGTTGAGTAAAATAGTATTTCGGTACGGTTCAGTTCAGTAAACAGTAATTCACAGTGCAGTACAGTAAAACAGGATTTAGTAAATCCTTTCAGTAAACAGTAATCAGTAAGTTGAGACTAGGCATCACCCTACAATTAAATCATGCTATCATCGTCCACTAAGGGACACAGTAATCATCCCCGAAAAGACACAGTAACAGTATACAGTGAGATCAATGGCCATGATCTATAGGGTGTCCTCGGTGTACACTTGCCATGTGACATCCGGGACGCTGATGACTGGCGGGTCAATCAACCACGTGACAGTAATAGTAATAGTATGATGCATGAAACTCAGGGCCTAAGTCTCAAAACAGTATAAAACCGTACCATAGCCTTTATGGATCTTATTCAAAATAATTTGAAATATTTCATGTTTATCCCTAAGGCTCTCACATTTTCATATATCATCACCTTTATGGAATTTATAAAATAAATAAGATCAGTATTTAGTTCCATAAAGGTATAAAATCATTTCTTTTCCCATAAAAATACCTTTAAGGAAATCCCATGAATTAAATCATTTATTTAAATAATTATTTCCAAAAAGGTATTTATTTCTCATTTCCACATACCGTAAATCAGTCGGTAAATATTCATGTATCAAGTAAGAAAATAAATAAATATTCAATTTGAATATTTAATATCATATAAAATAAATCAAATTCTCACTTTAATAAAATATATAACATGAATATTTAAATTTTTCATAACTTTCTCATAAATTCCAACTTATGGAAAATTGATGGAAATTATATTCAAAATTTCCCATTTAAATCATTTCATGCTTCTAAAATATTTTATAATATTTTAGAATGGTTTAGGAAATTTTCCGACAGAATAACAGCTGCGAACTCCTAACCTTCTGCACACAGTCATGATATATAAACCAACTTTTCAATCACAGATTTTGTGTGTTTTCAAACCAATTCTTGCATTCAATATGCTCATAACATTTAACTTGAGAAAACATGCAATTCATTATATCACTACAACTCACACACTCCCCCTTACCAGTTTTATGAAGCCGAGCTTCCCGGTTACGTTTATCGAATTTCGTCAACTCCGGCTGCAAAATAATTTTATCAAAAATTATTAATATTTTCCCTCTTATTTTTAAACCACTAGTATTCATAAAATGCAGCCACTAATATTCTGACACAAGTACAACCAGTATAAATTATACTCGTGCTGAAACTCAACTTGCTCATTCTAGCTTCCTTTTTCGGTTTTAATTTCACCAATTCTCCTCTTTTAATTTTTATAGTTATTCTTTACCAAAATCCCTAATTTTCAGCATAATTTGTGCCTCCAAGTGTCATGGCCGAATCCCTTAATGGCCATGATCATTGACTTTCCCATCTTTTTCTTTTCATTTTCTTGTTTTCAATTGGTGAGCTAGTCCACGTGAGCTTCCTCTTGACTTCTTCTTGCATGAAACTAAATTTTTCTTTATCCATTCATGCCAACCGAACCATCCTTGAACTAACTAGATTTTTAATTCTTCATCCCCTCATGGTTTTCAAGCTTCTAATCAACTTATCTCTAGTCCATAACTTATTTCTCATCATCATTATATCATTTCTAACATAATTCCTTTGTTCTTCTAAATCTATTTCAAGATCTAAATTTATGCTAATTCCGTGATTTAATTTGATTTAACTAAAATCAGTCCTATAATCATGTTTCTCATGTTTAGAAACATAGAAATATATCATTTATGTTGGCTCTATAGGCTATACTGAGAGGGGGGGGTGAATCGGTTTTTTAACTACCCTTAAGCTCGTTTTGCTATTCTTCTAAATTCTCTAGCCTAAATGAATATTTTCTAAGTTCTTTAGGCTATTCAATCATGCAATATAAATTTAATTCAATAAACACAATATAATCGCAAGTAAATAAAGAGTAGGGAGAGAGAGAGATTTACACAATCGATTTATAGAGGTTCGGCTACCTTGCTTACGTCCTCTACCTTAAGACGCTCCCAAGGATTTTCCCAAATTCACTATCCTTGAATTTGTTACACTCCCTCTTTTTCTAGGCTAAAGAGAAACCTCTCTCTTTTTCTAGGCTCAAGAGAAACCTCCCTCTTTTTCTTAGGCTAAAGAGTAACCTCCCTCTTTTTCTTAGGCTAAAGAGAAACCTCCCTCTTTTTCTTAGGCTAAAGAGAAACCTCCCCTTTTACAAGGAATGGATTGGTTTACAAATGTTGCAATCAAAGAAGGCCTCTAAGTAGGCAAATGATTAAAGAAATTAGGCACAAAGAAAAGCCTATACAAGATTTATGCTAAGCAATACAGGAGATATGTGAATGATGGAAGATGAAGACTTTGTAGCTCTTGATTTGTTGTTAAAGCTTGAGGATTTGAGGAAAATGAGTATTGGAGTTGATTGAGTAGTTCCCCTTTCTTCCTTTAGCTTCTAAGCCTCTATTTATAGTCCCTTGGATGGTTTTTGGACGTTGGTTGGAGCTAAAATCGAAACTAGCCGTTGTATCTCACAGAAACTAGTCGTTGGGGACTTTCTGGTGTAAAGGGATCGATCCTTTTGCAAAAAGGATCAATCCCATGCTTCATTCTAGGCCTCCGGGGCATTCTGCCATAAAGGGATCAATCCCTTCCCTTAGGGGATCGATCCCATGCTTCCAGAATGTGATTTCCTGCACTTTTTGAGTTAGAAATGATGTGGCCTTTGATCCTAATCTAACCCAAAACATTTTAGCATTTTTTTGGGAGTATTTCTTAACTTTCTCTAATGAAAACATGGTCCAAAAATTCATCAAGTAATTTTCTAAAATATTCAAAACATTTTATAAAGTATTAAGACCAATAAGAATATGTAATTAAATCATGGTCTTAATATTTCATATGATCACTTGAAAATGGATTGAGAAAATCATTTGTGATAAGGCAAATTTACAATATGAATTAAAACATTAAAGCTTACTTAAGTTTTTGTCATTTCAAAATATATATTGCAATTTAAAGCTAACAATCTCCCCCTTTTTGATATGACAAAACTTAATGTAAATTTGCTTTGAAAATTCTTTGAAAAATACTCCCCCTCAAATAAAGCAGGATTTTATAAAGCTCCCCCTTAATATAAGCATGGGTTTTGAAAATGAATTTTCAAACTATTTCTCCCACATTATATCTCCCCCTTAATATCTCTCCCTTTTAATATCTATCTCTCCCCCTTTTCGTCATAGCAAAACGAAGGAAAAAATAATAAAAAATATGCTCTCCCTAAAATCATGGCTATGTGAGAAGAGATAAAAATATGCTCCATCCAACAAGAAACATGTTAGTACATGGGACCCATAGCACAAATAAATAAGTCAATATTCACAAAGAGTATGAAATATTCAGCAAAGAATATGACTTATGATCCTAAACCAATTGTTTATAAATAATTTTGCAATAAGGTCTCAATTGGTAAGAAATTAAGCAAGCACCTAAGTATAACAATTGTTCTCTAAAGTCTAACTAAGGTGCATGGCAATACATCATGATTATGAGCTAAAATTAGATGACATATCATATGCAAGAGCTCATAAATCACGTTCAAGCAAGAGTGTGCATAGAATCAAGATGTATAGCAATTAACTACAAATTCTAGCACACAAGAGTTTCATGCAAAAATATCCTAAATGAATTCTTCTCTATTTGTCATTTCAAACTAAAAAGTATGAGAAGAATTGTCAATTTAAAGCTCATAACAATTGGCAATTTAGATTTGGCTTACCAATTATTGAAAATATGGTTGCCAATGATACTAATTGTTATTTCAATCTAAATACCAATTGTTACTAATGGTTGACTTAAGCATTTTGCATGAATCCAATATCTATATGTAGTGTGTTCATGTCAAGAAGATAATCATTCTAAATATGTAAGAACACAATCACACATCATCAAATATGAATATGGATTAATTAAACATAAGCATACAATCATAAAGTATTAATCCATATTCATATTCACAAAGTTATACCATGTGGAAGATTCATAAAATCAAAGTATTCAAGCAAACACATTTTCTTCCATGTTTTCAATCACAAAAATCCTACGCTCATTTTCCAATTCAAGTCCTTAACCAATTACGAGCAAGGAAAGATTCAAATAATAATTGCATGGATATCAAGTTTGTTCAAGTTTGCATTTATCTTTAAATGTTGGTGTTGTTATTAAGACCCTAGTTCTTTAAGTACAAGGATGATAAAGTTTCATGCATTTGAACATTTAGGATCCATTTACCATCACAAATTATAGGCCAATGACCATTACCAATTGTTGAATTTACATTTGGAATCAATCCACTAGATGTATAATTATCATGAAACCTAGTGTGGAATGATAAGTCAAGCTAAGAGACATAATCCTATAAGCATGCTTGACTACGATGAACAAAAAAGAATGAAGAATATTCATTATGCACAAGTTCATCAAATTCTCAGATATATCCATAAATTCTTGAAATATTTCTCAAAATTATGTTTAAGCATTCATTGAAAGTATATTTCAAGATTATTTCAAGATTCATGAATGTTTTCAACAAGAAAAATGATTTTGCACTTGTGAGCTCAAGAGAAATGATATTGATTTTTGAAAGTGATACCATTTGTTGGAAATAATACAAATTGATGGAGTTGAAGCATGATATCAATGCAAAATGAATTTTCATATTTTAAAGATCATGAAAAAGAAGTTAAAACAATGAATTTTAAGTTGAAAAGAAAGAAGATATCAAGAGAATTAAGAAAACTTCTCAATTAAGGCTTAAAAATGCAGAAAAAGGCATAAATTGCCTAGAGGGATCGATCCTATGAGCAAAGGGATCGATCCCTAAACTCCAGAAACTAGTCTTCTGCATGTTTTTCCAAAGGGATCGACCCTGCATGTAGAGGGATCGATTCCTCATCCTGGTTCTGCAGATTTTTGACGGAAAATCCAACTTGTGAAGTACCAAATCTTCGTTTTTGAGTATTTTAAGTCCAAGTAAGGGTTAAAACATTTGTAAAACATGATTTTGGACTTGTATGAATGAACAACATGAATGAAAGACCATTTTACAAAAGATTTTGCAATTTTGGAAGAATTTTCACAATTAAATGCATTTTTGGCCTCAAAGGTGGTCATTTTGAGAGTTAAGCATATTTTAACAAAACCAAAGCATTGGATACCACAAATATGTCAAAACAAACTTGTTCACATAGATTTTAAGCACATATATCATCAAGGCATACATCTTGTGAACAACATGTCATGATTTTCAACATACAAATTCTTCATTAATGCATATGACATGGCATTTTGCATATGACATATTTGGCAATTTGAGGCAAGTAAATACATTATCAACACATAGAAAACTTGCTCAAATGCAGAAATCCAATAATCATTTCAAAATCATAAATCATGGCTTTCATCCAATGCATCAAGTACTATTCATCAAACATTCAAAGATCATTGTCATGCCTTTTTGTTCAATCATTCAACTCATAATGCATCAAGAATCATTAACCAAATTTCTCATCAAAGCACAAATAATCAAATAATAGTTTTAAGGAGTAAGGAATTAAGCTTACAATACTCCTTTGCTAGAGAATGCTTTGCCTTGAATAGTTGAATCCACCTTGTGCCATTCTTTGAAGAATTGTTGTGACCTTGCTAAGGATGGATTTCCAAGCTCTTTCTTTTTCTCATTGGCACAAGCAAACTCCATGAGGATGTGTTGAGCATTTAAACTCCATTGTTCCATTGTATTCACATGCTCTAACACTCCTACAACAAACCATATTCAAACATGCTTTGGTACCCACATTTTCTTGGGTCCATGAGAGTTAGTGCAAACAATTTTTGATCCTTTGTGGATCCATTTCAAACTCAAATCATCATTATTTATTGCATGCTTTGGCACCCACATTTTTCTAACCACTCTTCCTCTAAGTGTGGTTTTTCTATATGTGCATGCTTGTGAAGAGTGTCCTATTCTATTGCATAGTGAGCATGTAAGAGATAAATCATGCATAGTATTTTTGCTCACGAGGAAATTCTTTAGATGAGTTTCTTTTTGTATTGCATTATAACCTAACCCATCTTTATCAAAGAAAGCTCTTTGGGTCTCAAGCATGTGATCTAGCTTTTGTTGACCCATATAAAACCTAGCAAATGAGTTATGCAAATTTGTATTCTTTTTATTTAACTCATTTATTTCTAAGTTGGCTTCTTCTAGTTTCTTCTCTAATTCTAGCTTAACATTGGTCAAGGTTTCCTTTTCTATTTTCAAATTAGCAATGATTTTCTTATATTTAGAATTCATGCATTGAAATTCATTTGCTAATTCATTAAAAGCATTTTGTAACTCATCAAATGTAAAATCATTATTTTCACTAGAACTAGAGCTAGCCTCATCGTCACTAATAGCCATAAAGCATGAGTAGGCTACCTCATTATCTATGTTTTCCTCATCGGAGCTATCACTATCGCTCCATGCAACCACAAATGCTTTCTTCCTAGGTTTCCTATCCTTTTCTTTCCTAAGTAAGGGGCAATCTAACTTAGTATGACCCGGTTCATTATACTCATAACACACTAAAGGGTCCTTTTCTCTTCTACTTGACTCCCCTCTTTGATGTCTCCTATTATTTTCTTTTTCTTTCATTCCCATGAACCTATTAAATCTTTTGGCAAATATTGCCATTTCCTTCTCTTCCTCATTTCCACTCTCATCACTATCATCTTCAAGGACCTTATGAGTGGAAGACTTAAGTGCTACCCTTACTTTCTTTGAAGGCACTTCATTTCTTTTCATTTTCATTTCATATGTAAGTAGGGAGCCCATAAGCTCATCTAGAGACAAGGTATTTGGATCCTTAGACTCTTCTATTGCGGTTACCTTTGCCTCCCATAACTTAGGCAAGCTATTCAAAATTTTCATTACCATTTCAACATTGGAATAAGCCTTGCCTAGAGCCTTAAGTCCATTAATTATATCATTAAACATAGTGAACATTTCGCTAATGGACTCATTTTCTTTCATCCTAAATAGCTCATAATCATGTGTGAGCATTCCTACTTTGGTCTCTCTAACTTGATTTGTCCCTTCATGTGTGATGGCTAGTTTATCCCATATTTGTTTAGCATTCTCACATAAGGATACTCTATTATACTCATTGGGACCTAAAGCACAAAAGAGGGTGTGCATAGCCTCGGCATTCAATTGTGCCAATCTCATGTCATTGGTGTCCCACTCATCTTCACTCTTAGGGACATCTTTTCCATCTATTTTTTTATTGGGATTCTAGGGCCATTAACAATTACTCTCCACACTTCATAATAATTGGATTGCACAAATAACATCATCCTAATTTTTCAATAGGAGTAATTCTCACCATTGAAGAGTGGAGGTCTAACTAATGAGTGTTCCTCTTCTCCTAGGGGTGTGCCTACATTCAAGTGAGCAATTTAAGATCGTTTTGCTCGATAGAGGTTAGTCTAAATCAATCTCGAGCCCAAGCTCTGATACCAATTGTTGGCTCTATAGGCTATACCGAGAGAGGGGGTGAATCGGTTTTTTAACTACCCTTAAGCTCGTTTTGCGATTCTTCTAAGTTCTCTAGCCTATATGAATATTTTCTAAGTTCTTTAGGCTATTCAATCATGCAATATAAATTCAATTCAATAAACACAATATAATCGCAAGTAAATAAAGAGTAGGGAGAGAGAGAGAGATTTACACAATCGATTTATAGAGGTTCGGCTACCTTGCCTACGTCCTCTACCTTGAGACGCTCCCAAGGATTTTCCCAAATTCACTATCCTTGAATTTGTTACACTCCCTCTTTTTCTAGGCTAAAGAGAAACCTCTCTTTTTCTAGACTCAAGAGTAACCTCCCTCTTTTTCTTAGGCTAAAGAGAAACCTTCCTCTTTTTCTTAGGCTAAAGAGAAACCTTAATGAATTAAAACATTAAAACTTACTTAAGTTTTTGTCATTTCAAAATATATATTGCAATTTAAAGCTAACAATTTAACATCAAGAAACCATGGAAATTTTTGAAACTTACTTTGACCGATTGTTGCTTCCAAAACAAAACAGGTTTCTGTTTCACTTTTAGCCCTTTTCTCTTCTCCCTTTGATGTTTAAATGATGGAGGGAAGATGGATATTAAGGTTAAGAGGTTAACTATCAATCTATGATTTTTTCTGAATTTTTTCCTTGGCTAGAAGATGGCCAAAATAAAACACAAACTCAGCTCAAAATGGCTCTCGTAGAACAGCAGAATCGGTGAGGAAAAGATGAGAATTTGCTGAGTTCTTTATTTCTTTACTTCTCTTTTATTCATGGTAACCAATAATAATGAACCACATGGATTCTTATCTTATTTTTGTCTATCATTTCATATCCAAATTGCATTTAATTTCTGAAGAAAACTGCAGCAAAGGAATGGTGGAGAGCTTTTGTTGCTGTCCCGTTTTCTGAACATGTTTCTTCTTCTCTTGAAATTTTTCAGTCAATGAAAATTAATCACAAGTCAAGTTGATCCTTTCTCCCTCTTGAATATGATTTATTTGTAATTCTTTTACACTATAAAAATTTGCATTTCCACCTTTTTTAAATGGCTGAAACGAATGGTATAATAGCAGCAAAAGTGGCGTGGATGACCACCTTGCTGCATGATTTTGTTTCTTTCTTTTTGACTTGTTTTGTCTCTTTTCTTTGTTTACTTCGGCTAATAATATTGGCTCACATGTTAACATTAATTGCCTTTTTCTTTTATGGTATATTTTATACCATAGAACTTGCTTTCCTTTCCTTTGAATTGTTTTCCAGTCGTGCAACATGAAGAAAACAGCATCATAAGTGGCGTACTGCAGTCCATTTTGGCTACTCTTTCTTGACTTTTCTTTGGCATATTTCAGTCGATAAATCAGCCAATAAAATTCCACTATACATCCACTTAATACTCCACTTCATCTAATATTATTTATCAAATTTTTTCCGCCAAATTGCATCACAATTAATAGCAAACCGTATAGATGCAGCAGCCATGTAAATGGCATGGAAACTACCTCCTTTTTGCTACATGATTTAAGTTTATTCCTCTTTTTCTTTGTATATTCCATACATCCAAAATACATCACATACAATATAAAATTTTCTTTTCTCTTATTAATATTTTTGTTGATATTTTATGCCATGGAATAACTCTTCCATGCATAATTTTTCTGATTCTTTTTCTTTGTATATTCCATACATCCAAAATACATCACATATAATATAAAATTTTCTTTTCTCTTATTAATATTGTTGTTGATATTTTATGCAATGGAATAACTCTTCCATGCATAATTTTTCTGATTCTTTTTCTTTTCATATTCTATGCTCTTTAATTCATATTTCCATATTTGTTTCAACTTTATACACTATACTACAATTCATGAATCCAAAAATTCCAATTTGAGAATGGAAATTCATTTCATCTTTATTTAAATTTCACTAAATAATTAAATTTCACTATCAATAATTCACAAGTATAGTGTACAGTGTAATAAAATAGGGTCTCACAAATCTAAATGGAATAAATCATTTAATTTCCACCACTTCAGTAATAGTTCAAAACACGTGACAATAAAGTGGCAAAACAGTAGTTATGGTAAACAGTCTTTTCAGTACAGTAGCTTATAAATATCCAAATCACTAGATAACAGTTCAATAATTATTTCTATTCTAGAAATAATTTTCAAAGTATTCTTTCTCGATAACAGTAAATTTCCTTTCAGTTCAGTAAACAATATTCCGTATAACTCAGTTCAGTAAATAGAAATCAATAGATTTCAGTTCAGTAAACCGAAATCAGTAGCTACTAGTTCAGTAAACAATAATCAGTAAGTTTCAATTTAGTAAACAGTAAACAGTAGCTTTCAGTTCAGTAATCAGTAGCTACCAATTCAGTAATCAGTAAACAGTAGCTTTCAGTTCAGTAAACATTAATCAGTAGCTACTAGTTTAGTAAACAGTATTTTCCATTGTAGTACAGTTCAGTAAAACAATATTTCGGTACGGTTCAGTTCAGTAAACAGTAATTCACAGTGCAATGCAGTACAGTAAAACAGGATTCAGTAAATCCCTTCAGTAAACAGTAACTTGTATGTTGAGACTAGACATCACCCTACAATTAAATTATGCTATCATTTTCCACTAAGGGACACAGTAATCATCCCCAAAGGGACACAGTAATAGTATACAGTGAGATTTATGGCCATGATCTATAAGGTGTCCTCGGTGTACACTTGCCAGGTGACATCCGGGACGTTGATGACTAGCGGGTCAATCAGCCACGTGACAGTAACAATAATGGTATGATGCATGAAACTCGAGGCCTACGTCTCAAAATAGTATAAAAATCGTACCATTGCCTTTATGGATCTTATTCAAAGTAATTTGAATTATTTCATGTTTATCCATAAGGCTCTCACACTTTCATATATCATCACCTTTATGGAATTTATAAAATAAATAAAATCATCACTTAATTCCATAAAGGTATAAAATCATTCATTTTCTTAGAAAAATACCTTTAAGGAAATCAAATGAATTAAATCATTTATTTAAAGAATTATTTTCCAAAAAGGTATTTTATTCTCCATTTTCACATACAGTAATTCCATCAGTAAATATTCATGTATCAAGTGAGCAAATAAATAAATATTCAATTTGAATATTTAATATCATATAAAATAAATCAATTTCTCACTTTAATAAAATATAAAACATGAATATTTAATTTTTCATAACTTTCTCATAATTTCCAATTTATGGAAAATTGGTGGAAATTATATTCAAAATTTCCCATTTAAATCATTTCATGCATCTAAAATATTTTGTAATATTTTAGAATACTTTTGGGAATTTTCCGACAGAATAATAGCTGCGGATTTCTAATCCTCCTGCACCAAATTTACAGTATATAAACCAGCTTATCAACCACAAATTTTTTTTTGCATGTTTTCAAACCAACTCATGCTTCCAATATTCTCATAAAATTTAGCTCAAGAAAATATGCTATTCATTATATCACTGCAACTCACACACTCCCCCTTACCTGTATTACGAAGTTAAGCTTCCCAATTACATTAACCAAAATTCGTCAACTCGGGCTGTAAAAGTAATTTATCAAAACTTATTAATATTTTTCTTCATATTTTTAAGCCACTAGTATTTATAAAGTGCAGCCGCTATTGTCATAACAAAGCGCAACCAGTATAAATTATACTGGTGCCAAAACTCAACTTCCACATTTTAGTTCCTTTTTCAGTTCTAATTTCACCAAAAATTCTCTTTTAATTTCTATGATCATTCTCTACTATTAACCATAAAATTTCAACATATTTCATGCTTAAATAAAATCATGACCGAAACCCCTTTTTATGGCCATTTCTTGACTTTCAATTCCTTTCCCTCAATTTATTTTTCCAATTGTCCTTCCTTGTTTTCGTGAGCCTTTCCCTCTAATTTTCATGCATGAATCCATAAAGTTTGCTATTCTCATGTCCAAACTGAACCCCTCTCTTTACTTACCAAATTTTGATTTTCAATCTTTCACTATGATTTATTGTTTCAATCTTTAATTCCTTACTCACTAGATCATTTCCTATTGTTTTCTTGCATGAAAACACATGATACCATTCATTCTCATACCATCCTAACATCCATTATCCATGGAAAATTTTGATCTAGCCAATCTCCTGTAAAACAAAATTCATAAGCTTTATTTACACCTTATACTAAGCTAGAATATAGCTTTGAATCAAAGAAAAACATCAATTTTCAACATATCCTTACCCTTGACTGAATGTTTGTAGCTCCATTTTCTGTTTGTCTCTTTCACGTCAGCCCTCCATCTTTCTAGTTTCTTGACGGTTTTAAGGTGCAAGGAAGGTTTATGGAGGTGGTTAAGTAATTAAATAACATGAAGATGAAACTTTGTTAAGAGAGAAATGGAAGAAACGACTGCAAATGGAACCAATATTGAGCAGCAAAACAAAACCCGTGGAGTAGCAGGGGATCACTGATGAGGATGAATATTTTGCTGAAGTTGTTGTTTCTTTAAGTTTTCTTTTTATTCAAGACATCCAATAGGAACTTGCCACCTTTTTTACTTATCCATTTTCTCAGCATTTTATGTCCAAAATGCATTTAATTGCTAGAGTAATCTGCAGCATAAAGTAACGGTGGAGAGCTTCTGCCACTATCCCATTTTAACCAAATGCCACCTTCTTTTTGACATTTTTTCTCCAATATAAATTATGCAAATGGTATTTCTATCTCTTTTTTTTTTATTATTTGTTTGGCATTTTATTGCATAAAAATTATGCTTACAATTCCTCTAAATCAGCCAGTTGAGCAACGTACAATGGCAGCAACCAAAATAATGTGTTGTCCTACTTTTCTTTGCTGCACGTTTCTTGCTCCATTTTTCCTCTTTTGATACATTTTTCAGCCAATAAAAATCAGCCATATTTCTACTTAGTTTATTTTCTTTGTCTTTTCTCGTCCTTTTTCCTTTCATCTATTCTTTTCTTTAAGTGTTTCCAGCTGTATAACACACACAGCAGCAGAAAATGGCTTGAAGTTCAAATTTGGCTGCATGGTTAAACTTGGTTCCTTTCTTTTTGAAGGCTCTAACCAATAGCATTTAACCTTCTTTCCAAATACATAAAATTCCCTCGATTTAAAAACCATTTGTTTGCATTTTACACCATAAAAATTTACAATTTAATGCCATTTAAATGGATCCAGCCGAGCAGCAATATATAGCAAAAGAAGTGGCGTTAGGATCAATTTGTTGATTGGTTTTGACTCATTTCCTCCTCTCTTTTATATACTTCAACCAATCTCAATTTGCCATTTGTCCATTTCATTAATTTCCTTCTCAAAAAAATTCATTTATTTGTATTCTCTAAAATTGGAATTGCATTTCAATTCCAAGTTTTCATATTTACTTTATTGCTTATTCCTATACTTCCAATTCATCATTTAATATTTATTTCACCTCTTATACACCATATTATATTTCATAAATCCAATAAATCCAAAATTCAAAATGGAAGTTCACATTTAATATTTATTTAATTTCACTAAGTTCAAGGATTTACTAAAATTATGGTGTACAGTATTATAAAATCGGGTCTCACAGTTAGACTCAATAGGTCAAATCAATAATAATAATTTATCGAAACCCTTTAAGATTGCCTAATCCCTCAAAATTCAAGTATCTACAATTCGAAACCCTAATTTCAAATTCCAATAATCTTCAAGATTAAGGCTTCAATTAAACTATATACCTTTATTCAATAATTGGTATGAGTTAACAAGGAAAAAATCGTCAAAGTAAGCTTATTTCACAGCTCAAGTTCAAAACCATCGCATGACCTATCTTAGGCCAAGCTATGATATATCATTCCACCATCATCTTTATCAAACGCGTCTTTATACCTCATTCATGTGTCTTGACAAGTATAGCGCATCAATCTCCCAAACCACATAAGCCATTTTACCTTTACTAATATCATTTCAAATAAGACCAATAAGCACTTCTAGCTTCATTACTTATCAAAACATATCATACATGGATTAGGTAGGGAGAAGGTTACAGTATTCCTATAGCAGTGTACACTAGCACGATGGATGACTATCCAATCCGTACCCAAAATGACATCAAGGTTGTAACTGTGCAACAATATCAAATTTGCTATTAGGTCCATATCTCCCACCTTCACTTTACATTGACTATACACATATTCTTTCATCTAAAATTCCTTGAAAGAAATATAAATAGGCAACAGATAACTTAGAGGTTCTTGACCCTATGTGCTGTCTACAAATAAGCGCAGTTGATGAGGGTCATGGAGTCGAAGGTGGAATTGGCTATCATTGAGTTGGCCTCTCGAGCCTTCTTTTATGCCCAATCTCCATTTTCAAATCAAAATAAATAGAAATCTATACCAAAAGAGGATAAATTCTTGGTATAGGTAAAAAATAAACAACTTTACATGTAGACATTACACAGTACATTGGATGTAACAGCATCATGGTTTAAACTACACTAACACTGTGATAACCGCAAATTTCTACTGTTTAATAGCGAAAATTAATATTAAAGAAAATAGATAAGTGGAAATAAATAAATAAAATATGAGATCGGAATATTGTGCAAATTCCGAGAATGGAGGAAGTGACGAATAAGGAAATTCGTGTGAAGGAAATTAAATTGGAAATAAAAAAAATAAGGTCGGGGTTATGGAAAATAATGAAAGGAGGAAATTTAATTTGGATAAGTGGAATCCAAATTAAATAAGGAAATGAGGAATAAATATGAAATATATTTATATAATTATATATTATATAAATGTATTTTTATACAAAAACATATGTATTTAAATGTGATGTATAGTATATATTATTATACAGTGGTATAAATATATATATATATATATATATACACTGTTTTACAAATTTAAATAATACATATGTATATAAATATAACATCGTATGTATATATAAGTATATACATATTTGAAAAATGTAAATATTATTTTACATTAAAGTTTATATGTATATATATTTTAAATACAATATATATTATATTATAACATTTATATAAATCAATGAGATATATATAATTTTGTTCATACACAAAATATATATTTTTATATATATAATATATATAGTACAATTATATATATAATATATATTATATGTATAATATATAGTGTGTGTATATATATTTATATGTAAATAAAATAAATAAAGAATAAAAAGAAAAAGAAAATGGAAGGAAAGAATCGGGAAGCCTCCCAATTCTTCTCTCCCGAGGCTGCCGGCCACTGTCGTCGGAGAAAGAAAGAGAGACGAGGGAGGAAAACGGCATCGGCAGAGAGAGGAGAGGAAGCCGGTGACCGGAAGACGAAAAGCCGAAACAGAAACGGAAGGAAATAGAAGCGAGATCGGCAGAAGCTGAGAAGGAAAAAGAATAGGGAAAGTGGCAGTGCCGGCAAATTCGACCACCGCCGTTGCAACCTAACCACCGACGGAGGAAGAGGAAGAGGTAGGAGGCCACCGGTGAGGTGGAGAACGACGGAGGAGGAAGGGCGAAGAGGGAGAAGAGGCCGAACCTAGGCCGACTCGATCCGTCGCTGTGCCGCCGAACTGGGCTAAACGGAGGCCACCAACAAGCTCGCCTTGACGCTGGCTAGCCATGGGAAGGCTGAACAGCCGGAGAACCGACCGCCGAACGAGAATTGACCGTGGAGGAGGCTGACTGGTCTGAACTGGTCTGACCAGGAAAAAGAAAAAGAAAAAGAAAAGAAAAAGAAAGAAAGAAGAAAAAGAGAAAAAGAAGAAGAAAAGGGAATTTTTCGGGAAAGGCAAAAAATTTAAAAAATTCGGGAATATCGGGAATCGGTAAGAAATCCCGAGAAATGATTTAAAGAGAATTAATAAGTTATTTATTTAAATAAATTTGGAAAAATTCTAAATTTTAGAATTTGAATTTCAGAAAATTCCCTTGATGACCGAGACGATAGATCAGGAGAGGTGAACACGGGCGCGGCGTAATGAGGCGGTCGTCGACCCGAAACGGGTAAGGGAGATATGTGCCGTCTGTAAGGATATTCGATCACATGTTTTAAATTATGCATTTAAATTTTATAAATGCGATTGATAATGATTGGTTGAAAATTGGGGTGATTTACCGGTTGAAAATATAAACTGTATTTTTCCGTGCAGGAGGCTAGCCAATCGGCAGCCGTTAT
This sequence comes from Heritiera fomes, assembly GCA_032173925.1. Lineage (NCBI taxonomy): Eukaryota > Viridiplantae > Streptophyta > Magnoliopsida > Malvales > Malvaceae > Heritiera > Heritiera fomes. Next base: position 18,840,786 of record JAPDPM010000004.1, on the reverse strand, counting down.
ACTACCGAAAAATTATCAAAAAAATTTCTGAAATTTACCGAAAATCACTAAAAATCATAATAAATGATTTGATTTCATGAGAAATGATTTTCTGTCACAAAAATCGAGAAATCAAGTATTTTTCATAAAACATGAATATATGGAAGTTTAATTTTAAAATTTTCATGTTTTCGAGAAGTGTGGATTTCAAAGCACCGAAAGTTTCTCTTGAAGTGTAAGATTTCACGTAACACGAGATGGAAGGTGAAAAGACATCGAGTGAATATTTTATTAATAATTCTTTAAATATTCACTAGATTTCTTATGAAATCCTTACAATTTTAATTATGGAAATAAGTATTGATATAAATTCCATAAAGGATTATTTAAAGACTGAAAAACCGTATTTTGAGACTAGAAGGTCTCTACACGTGTTTATAGAGGAAAACATGGTGATTGGATTTTAAATCTGGAAAATAAATTTTTTCTTTTCATAAATTATAAAAACAATTTATCTAAATTTCGATAACTTTGAAAACCATGTTTTCAATAGAAAGCACGAAAAAACATGCGTACATGTTTTACGTTGAAAAAGACAGTTATGACCTTTTATATTTTACAGTGATAAGTTTATAAACTGTTTTCACCGTATGCAAAATGTGAATTTTGCCTTTATGAATTAATTTTAAAGATGTGATTTATTTTATAAATTTCATAAAGGCGATGATTTATACATGTCAGCCTTATGGATAATTGTGAAATGTTTTACACTGGCTATGGTACGGTTTTTATACTATTTTGAGACTTAGGCCCCGAGTTTCATGCAACACATTTATACTGTTACTGTCACGTGGCTGATTGACTCGCCAGTCATCAGCGTCCCGTATGTCACCTGGCAAGTGTACACCGAGGACACCATATTGATCGTGGCCATAGATCACATTACATACTATTACTATGTCCGTTCGGGGATGATCACTGGTCCATTATTGGACGAAGATAGGATAATTTAATTGTAGGGTGATGCCTAGTCTCACATACTGATTTCTGTTTACTGAAAGGATTTATGGAATCCTATTTACTGTATTATACTGTTTATTGTACTGTTCACTATTTATTTTTTACTGAGCAAAATCGTACAATAACACTATTTGACTGAACTCAACTGTTTACTGAAATGGTAGCCACTGACTACTATTTTACTGAACTGAAGGCTACCACTTACTGTTTCTTGAACTGAAAGCCACCATATATTATTTTCTGAACCGGTAGCTACTGTTTACTGTTTACTGATTGAACCGTATCGAAATACTAATTTACTGAATATTACTGTTTATTGAACTGTAAGATACGGTTACTGAATTAAAGAGAAATAAAGGTTTATTCTAAAATAATAACATGAAAATTATTTCTAAGATAGAAATAATCGAAGAAGTGTTTATCCAATGATTGGATATTTACAAACCACTGTACTGTCACGTGTTTTTACTGTACTGAAGAGAAGAGAAGTAAACCACTGTTTTATTACCAAACAGTCACATGTTTTAAATTAAATGGTTTACTCTATGGAAAACGAACATTGAATCGTTTTGAGAACAAATTTTACAGTACTCTCTACAGTCGCTTTTAGGTTCCGGAACAAGTCAGGTATTTTAAAATACCTGCCTTACTCTATCTGGATCCCTAGCCGACTGTAGTATCCTTCCTACATGTGAGCCTAAAGCCTGCTAGGAAGATTTAAAGAAAGTGAAAAAGTTTTTCAGCATATAGGTAGCTGAATATCAAGTGTAACATATAACTCTCTTACTGAGCCGTGGTTTGCTCACTCCCCAATTTTAACATTTTAGATTTTCGGTGACTGTGAGATCTAACATCTAAGGATTTTGAGCTGAGCATTTGGAGACACTACGACAGCTTGATTTATAATATGAGGTACGATCATTTATTTTCTGTATTTAGACTTACTTTCAGTACTACTTTTTTGTAAATTAAGATAAGGGTTGTGTATAATATTGTGAATTAATATTTAATTATTTAAATTAAAAATAAAAAGTGAAGTATCACAGATAGCCTAACCGTCTAAATTGTGTAGAAAAATGTAAAAAATGTGGTAACAGACCATTACAGATTTAATGGTATCAGAGCATGTTTGACCTGATGTCTGTTGATACTTTTGGAAAGCTAAAGTGTTAAAAACATTAAATATCCCCGGTAGTATTGTGTAATCTAAATACATAGAGAAAATAAATGATTGCAAATTGAGTAAAACAAATAGAAGGGAGTGAGAAATTATAAATTGAGAATGTTAAAAAGGAAAATAGGCTCAGAAATTACCAAAAAATGGTGATCTTATAATCTAAATGAAAGTCGGTTCGATAAGGAACTGAAAAGACTCGGTGAGGGCCCCAAGAGTACTTTTGGGTCCGGATCGAACTGAGTCCTTAAAGTGATGATATAAAGGAGGGGAAATGAAATATCATCATTAAATAAACCTTAAGATCACCGATTGAAGGTATTTTGAAGAGAGAAAAATTTTGGCCAAAAATGACCAAAATACCCCTACCTCTAAAATTTTACCGAGAGTCGTAACAGACCAACAGATCTTAAACTGTTAGACTTCTCTGTCGAAATCAAACAAGATCTTAAACTGTTGATATTAGTATGAGAAAGGATATTATCAGCACATAGATAATAAAATCCTTGGTTTAAATGTATACTGAGAAAGAAAGAAAATGTCAAAATGATGAAAATGCCCCTATGTTTGACTAGGTTCTGAACAGTGATAAAACCAAGTGATTTTGAATCCATTGATGGTGATAGAGTCATTAATGGCACTAGAGGGTGTAGTGTGAATATAGTGATCCTGATTACTGATTCCATTTACACTTAGATTATGGACGCGAATTGTGAGTGACCTAGTGAACAAGTTAGGCCTCACGATAAAAACCTTGAGGGGTGACCCAGTGAAAGGGTTAGGCATTCTGAAAAAGGATAGTACACATGTGTAAAGGCGGAATGTGGATGGGCTGTGGCCTTATATGATGCGATCCAATAATAGTGTAGTGGAATGTCACAAGATGATTGGCCCGGTTAATGATTGTAAGGGTCTGAATTACGAGTGTATCAATTGGATGTTTATTACGGGATCGTTAGATATTATGGAAAGTGAAATGATTACAGAAATGACTGAGAAGGTGAATAGTACAGATAATGAAATCCATAGCAGTACGGTTAATCGAAGTTCTATACATTTATACTGTTTCTGAGCTATTAAATGAATAATTATGTATTGAACCAAAATAGTTTGAATATGTATTACAGAATGATGTACTGCATGGAGTATTGTAAATTGGAGAATATGCATAAGAATAGAAAAGTGCTAAAAAGAAGAAGATGACAGCTAACCTAAGTCTTCAGGACCCTTGAGACAAAACTAGGATAGGCGACCTAATGATGGGCTACCTGCAATGGACAATATGTTGTGAGGTGTGGGCAAACTATGTAGTCGCTGACTCACTTGTAAGGGTAAACCTGGGGCGAAAGGATCACCTAAGGGATGCTCGCCGACGGTCGATCCGAACGGGCGGGACTCTTACAATTATCTCAGTGGTAACATGAGTGTAAGGAACTAGGTACATAAGGGTGCCAAGGTTCGAACCTCGTGGATAACACACTCAAAGAAATTAAACCTGATTTCATTAAATTAAATTTATGTTAAAGTAAATTACAGTAATAATAAAACGGTTAGCTGTAAAATGTGTTGATAATTGTTGCACTCAATACAGCATTCTAATCACTTGAAATAATATGATGTGAAACATGAGTAAACAATAAAATCAAGGTGGAGTATGTATTAAAATGATTTGAATATCGAATGTTTCTGCCTTGAGTATACACAGTGAAAATGACAGGACATGAGGATGAAAGGTTCAAGATGATAAGAGATGTGTGATTAAAGAAAGTATCGGAGGTGATTCTCGATAAAGTTTTCAGAGTTATATATAGATTGGAGAAATCGAGCTAATATTGACTCGATTGTGGATATGAAACCAAATTGCAAGCTTATATCGAAGAATATGAAAAGAATCCGAAAAGCTTAAGAATCAACTCTGGAAAATGAGTGAATAATGAAATTCACGTGTAAAGGTGTAATTGATGAAAATAGAGATAATGTAAATTGAGGTTAATGAAGTTATTTGTATAAGTGTAAATGAGAGAAACACAGATGATATTGAGAAGTAGATGAATTAAAATGATGTATTAATTTCCTATTATTAATAAAGTTTTTGTGAAGAACAAGTATTCATCTACATGAAAATGGACACTTTATTGATTTGACTAGAGATACACGAAGAGTTAATAAGACTAGCCTTAGTATAAAGCGTCATTAGAGAAAAGATGGAGATCGATGTTCATAAGATGATGATTGGAACTCGATGAAATTTTTACGAGTTCTATTGAGGCTACAAGGTTAATGAATTACCTTGTAAGGTAAATAAGTCTAATGAATGAGGCATCCATATAAAAATAAAGTGATGAGGTATCTAAATAGTTAAAAATACAAATGGAATATGAGTAGCATTGTGGTATGACCCTTCAAAGTCTCAAAGACTGTGATCTATGAGTTAAGAATGGGAAATAGGGGATTTGGCTAGATAGTGTCTCTTTTGAAAGATAGGAAATCTCGAAATGACAGAATGATAGTGGATCTGTCTATGATAAAGAGAATGATTGAGATACGAGATTAATAAGTCTAGCTAGATACTACTGTCAATCTATAGAAGAGTGATGGGACTAGGTACTCTACTAATGGGGCATGATTAAAGAAGTTCAAGTCGGTAAAAGGATAAGTGTGAAGAAAAAATGGTATGTAAAATGCTAAAAGATTTTAACAGTAGAGCACTATACCACTTGAGAAAACCAACTAAATTGATGAAAGTAAACATATGAAAATGAAATAAGAAAGTAGATCACATGATGAGTAGGGAACATAAAGTAGTTCCCGAAATTAAGACTGAAAAGTGATTTCGTGTTTGTTATCACATTTGTCACAAGTGAAATGAATAATACTCAAAGGAGTAAATAGATGATTTAACTTTTTACTGCCAGTATATAAATGGAAAATGGTTATACATATATCCACACCTTGAGAATGGTGGAATTGTATACATAATATAGTGATTAAAGGGATAATTTGAGGATTAAATTGTAGAATCTAAATTATGAAAAGAGATGTAATGACCATACTACATGAAGAAAAGATGATGGTCTCATGAGTTATTTCTATAAAAGATGATCAATAGTAAAGTCTGCAATGAGATGCAACTTTGATGGAATGAAAGTTATGGACAATAAAGGATCCAAAAGAGATATGATGATATGGAAGTGAATTAAAGACTGATTGTCTAAATGGAATCACCTTTCCATTCTCCGACTCTTAGATTCTCTAGTGCCATAGTCAAAATATAAGTGTGAAACGATGAGAATGTATATGTACAGTTCCAATGAGCATTACATATGATGAGAGTCTCTGAGTTGCCAAATACTTAATGAGATGTAGCAAAAGGCCCTGAGATTTCAAATTGATTGATAGCATCGCTCCATACTGATGTAAATATCTTAATGTGGTATAGAAATGCTTGAAGATACATTGAGAGCACAAATGCATGAGATGTGAAAGCTACTGGGACAATTACATATAATTGATTGACATGTGTAACTGATACCTTTTAAACTATATCGACTTGGCACTAAGTGAGAAAAATAGATGATGAATAGCATAGATCAGGTGTGACATGAAGAATACTATGCATGAACTCTTATGTGAAAAGAGTGGAAATGAATAACTCCCGATTTAATAAATGAACTTAGGGAGTATAAATACATGATGAAAGACAGCATGTAGTGGTCTAAAGTACTCTTGATGTTGAAAATGTATTAGCAGTATTACTCAAACGATGATTTAGAGGTCAGAGGTCAGAGACGATAAGAAGACGGAATACACCACCTTTTGGACTTAAGTTAAATTTGGAGGACCGAATTTCTTAAGGTTGGAAGAATGTGATAACCGCAAATTTCTACTGTTTAATAGTGGAAATTAATATTAAAAAAATAGATAAGTGGAAATAAATAAATATAATATGAGATTGGAATATTATGGAAATTTCGAGAATGGAGGAAGTGACAAATAAGGAAATTCGTGTGAAGGAAATTAAATTGGAAATAAAAAAATAAAATAAGGTCGGGGTTATGGAAAATAATGAAAGGAGGAAATTTAATTTGGATAAGTGGAAATCCAAATTAAATAAGTAAATGAGGAATAAAAATGAAATATATTTATATAATTATATATTATATAAATATATTTTTATACATATACATATGTATTTAAATGTGATGTATAGTATATATTATTATACAGTGGTATAAATATATATATATATATACTGTTTTACAAATTTAAATAATACATATGTATATAAATATAACATCGTATGTATATAAAAGTATATACATATTTGAAAAATGTAAATATTATTTTACATTAAAGTTTATATGTATATATATTGTAAATACAATATATATTATATTATAACATTTATATAAATATATATAAGTGCTATTTAATTTAAAGTATATAAATATACATATAAATCTATAAGATATATATAATTTTGTTAATACACAAAATATATATTTATATATATATAATATATAGTGTATATATATATTTATATGTAAATAAACTAAATAAAGAATAAAAATAAAAAGAAAATGGAAGGAAAGAATCGGGAAGCCTCCCGATTCTTCTCCCCCGAGGCTTGTGATAACCGCAAATTTTCTAATTTTGAAAATTAATATTAAAGAAAATAAATAAGAGGAAATAAATAAATTAAAGTAAATAAATAAAATTTATTTACAAGATGGGAATATCGTTGAAATTCCCGAAATTGATGAAGCGAAGAAGTGGAGAAAATTAATTTGGATAAAATTGAGGAAATTTAATTTGGATAAATGGAAATCCAAATTAAATAAGAAATGAACAGGAAAATTAAATTGGAATAAGAAATGAAGAAGGAAATTAAATGAAAATAAAAATAAGATCAGAGTTATGGAAAATAAGGAAAGGAGGAATTTAATTTGGATAAATGGAAATCCAAATTAAATAAGAAATGAAAAGGAGAAATAAATTGGATATTTGGGAATCCAAAATTAAATAAAATAAGAATGCATATAAAAATATATTTATATAATTAGATTATATAAATATATTTACACATATTTTTATATAAATACATATGTATGTATATGAATTTTAGTATATATTATAAAATGAAATATATACTATTTTATCTTAATAAATACATGTGTATATTTTATATAAACAATTATGTATATAAACAAATATATAAATATATATGAAATATATATATATATATATAGTATTTTAAACTAAATTGTATAGATATATATATATAAATGATTTAAATATATAACAACATATATATATAAACACATATATACATATATGTGATATTTAATAATATATATAATTATATAGATATAATTATATATATATATATATTAAAGAAATAAAATAATTATACAAAAAAAAGAGAGAAGAAGGAAACAAAAACGGGAAAAATGGAATCTCGTTTCTGTCGAAAACAGAGGAGAGGCCGGCCACCGTCAGCTGGCCGACCGACGAAAAAAGAAGAGGAGCGAAGCCACGGCGACGTGAGGAAGGTGATCCAGCGACGAAAAACAAAAATGAAAGTAGAAACAAAAAATCGAAGGAAGGAAATCCGACGGAAACCGAGAAGAAAAAGAAAAAATGGGAACCGACGGTACCGGCGGAATTGGTTGCCGCCACTACCACCGAAGCTTCGCCGGAGGAAGAGGAAGACGTTGGAGGCCACGGTTGAGGCGGAGAACGGCGGAGGAAGGCCGGCGCAGAGCGGAAGAAACCGAAGGAAAATCGACTCGATCCGCCGTCGTGCCGCCGATCCAGGGCAAACAGAGGGCACCGGTAGCTTAGCCATGCCGTCGGCCAGCTGAAGGATGCCTGAACCGCCGGAGAACCGGCCGCCTGCGAGGAACCAGCGAGGAAGGGAGCTAAACCGGTCTGACGGGAAGGAAGAGGAAAAAGGAAAAGAAAAAGGAAAAAGAAAAAGAAAAAGAAAGGAAAGAGAAAGGAAAGAAAAGAGAAAAAAGAAGAAAAAGAGAGGAGAAAAGGAGAATTTTAGGAAATCGAAAGATTCTCGAAAATTACGGAAATTCGGTAAGAATTCCGGAAAATGATTTTGAGTAAAAAATTTAATAAATTATTTATGAAAATTCTAAAAGTTAGAATTTAATTTTCAAAAATTATTCTCAGCGATCGAGACGATGGATTGGGAGAGATGTAGTACAGGCGCGATCGATAAGAGGAAGTCGCCGACTCGAAAAAGGTAAGGGATGCATGTGCAGTACTGTAAGGATATTCAGTCTGCATGTTTTAATTTCGAAATATTTTATGAAAATATTTTATGAAATTATGATGATGAATGATTTGTTGGAATTTGGAATGAAGTACTGGCTGGAAATTATAAACTGTATTTTTCGTGCAGGAGGCTAACCAATCGGTAGCCGTTATACTGCCGAAAAATTATCAAAAATTTTTGAAAATTTCTAGAAAATTTTATAAAATCATAATAAATGATTTTCAACCACGAAAATCAAGAAAATGAGTATTTTCCATAAAAACATGAATAAAATGAAAATGATTTTAAATTATTCATGTTTTCGAGAATGGTGATAAGGAAATCACCAAAAATCCTCTTCGAGAATGGTGGTAATGAAATCATCGAAAATTCTCTTAATATGTAAATTACACGTAATACGAGATGAAAAATGAAAAGAAGTAAATTGAATATTTTTATGAATATTTTCATAATTATTTCTTAAATATTCACTAAATGGTTTTATAACCTTTATGATTTTAAATTATGAAATTATATATTTTATAAATTTCATAAAGGTTATTTTATGATGAAAACATGGTTTTGAGACTAGTTGGCCCTCTATCATGCTGACATGTGATATGTAATACGTGACATGTGATATGTAACATGTGATATGTGATATGTGATATGTAATCTCGGTCGACACCTGATCAGTGATTCGCCAAGGACAATTATAGACTATGGCCATAGATCTGACATGATTATTCATACCCTTCGGGGTCTATAGCATGATATGAGCAACGACCCAGTGGACGGGCTGGGCGTGTGTGCCTAAGTCTCCATATATGAAAATGTTTTATATGATATGTGATACGTGAAATGAAAATGTTTTAAATGATATGTGATAAATCAAATGAAAGTGATTTACAGCATTTTACAAAATGCTTATTTCAGTACTGTTTTTAGTACTACGAGATGATTTTCATATGATATGTAATATGAATATGTGATATGTTTTCAAAAGGAAAAAGGAGGAAAATAAATCTAATATTCTTATTTTAATTTTAAATTGAATATTAGATTTAAATGATTTATATGTTATACGAAAAAGGTTTGAATACCTTAATTTGCTACTTTAAAGTACTGTACTAATTATGATTGTACAGTAAAACATGAAATGAGTTTTAAAGGAAAATGATGATGATTTAGTGTGATAACCATAAATTTTTCAATTATTGGAAGTAATAAATATTAAAAATAAATATTAAAGAAAATAGATAAGAGGAAATAAATAAACTAAAGTAAATAAATAAAATTTATTTACGAGATGGGAATATAGTTGAAATTCCCGAAATTAAGAAAAGTGAGGAAATTAAATGAAAATAAAAAAAATAATAAAGTCGGAGTTATTGAAAATAAGAAAAGGAGGAATTTAAATTGGATTAATGGAAATCCAAAATTAATAAAATAAAAATGCTTATATTATATATTTATATAATTAAATTATATAAATATATTTACACATGTTTTTATATAAATACATATGCATGTATATGAATATTAGTATATATTATGAAACAAAATATATATTATTTTGTCTTAAATAAAGACATGTGTATATTATAAAATGTAGTTATATAATTATAAATATATATATGTACAGATATATATATGAAATGTATATTATTATTTTAAATAAAAGTATATGAATATATAAGAAAAGTAAATGTGGTTTTATATAAAAGTTTATATGTATAAATATTTTATTATAGCATTTATATAATTTGTATACATATATGTTATTTAACTTTAAGTATATAAATATACATATATATATATATATATAGATATACTAGATATACATTTTTGTAATACTTAATATACATATATGTATATGTATGTATCTCTTTAAATATATATATAGTACAATACTATATAAATAAGCAAATATTATTTTATTTAAATTGTATAATTTAAATATAAAGTAAATATATTGTTATATTATATCTATATAAATAATTATACGATGTATGAATTAATATATGTGTAGTATATAATATATAGTATATGTATAAAGTATAAAATATGGTGTATAATATATATTAGGTTACATACTAAAAAGGGAAAGGGATAAACCAAAAAGGAAACCAAATAAAAAGGAAAACAAAAGACAGAATCGAGTTTCTCGATTCTATCACCGGAAGAGCCGCCCCCGTCAGCGGCCGCCGGAGAGTGAAAGGAGGAGAAGGAAAAGAAGCGTCAACGCCGGCAAGGGAAGAGGAATCCGACGCCAACGCCGATGTGAAGAAACGGAGGAAAATCGAATGGGAAACAGAAGCAAACGCCGGAAGAGAAAAGAAAATGGCTGACGGCGATACCGGCCAAATCGGTGGCCGGCACTGCCACCGAAGCTTCACCGGAGGAAGACGAAGCCGATGGAAGCCACCGGAGACGCAATGGACGGCGGAGGAATGCCAGTGAAGAGGAAGAAGAACCGAGGCAAAACCGCCTCGATCCGCCGCCGTGCCACCGATCCAGGGCAAAGGGAGGGCACAAGCAAGTTCGTCGTGCAGCCGGCTAGCTGAGGGACGCCTGAACCGCCGAAGAACCTGCTACCGACGAGGAAGGGCTCTGGACCGGTCTGACCGGGAAAGGAAGAAGAAAGAAGAAAAGAAAAAGAAAAAAGAAAAAGAAAAAGAAAAGAAAAGAAAGAAAGAAAAGAAAAAGAGGAAAAAGGAAGAAAAAGAGGAAAAAAAAGAAGAATTTCGGGAATTCGGAAAATTCCTACAAATTTGACAACCCGGGATTTTACAAATTCAGTAAGAAATTTCCCGAGAATTTAATTTCAGAAAAAATTAAATAAATTATGAAAAATTCTAAAAAATTAGAATTTTAATTTCAGAAATTATTTTCAGCAATCAGGATAAGGAATCGGGAGAAATGGAATGCGGGCGCGATCGATAAGCGGAATTCGCCGACCCGGAAAAAGGTAAGGGATGCATGTGCAGCACTGTAAGGATACTCAGTCTGCATAATTTAATTTGAAATATTTTATGCAATTATTTTATGAAAATTATTATGATGCATGATTTGCTGAAAATAATTTGGGTATGATGCATGATTTGCTGAAAATAATTTGGGAAGAAGTACTGGCTGAAAGATTTTAAACTGTATTTTCCGTGCAGGAGGTTAGTGAATCGGTAGCCGTTATGCTGCCGAAAATTTTAGAAAAACTTTATAAAATCATATTAAATGATTTTATTTCCGAATTTCGATAGTAAATCACGAAACATGAGGAAATTACTAAAATTTCATAAAACATGAATATAATGAGATGAAATTCTAAAATGTTCATGTATTCGAGAATGGTGATAATGAAACCACCGAACATTCTCGAAATAGATAAATTACAGGAATTACAAGACGAAAGTTGAAGTGAAATATAGAGAGTATTCTTATGAATATTCTTATAAATATTCACTAAAGGATTTTAACCCTTATGGTTTTAAATCATGTAATTATATATTTATATAAATTCCATAAAGGTGTATTTTATGATGAGAATTACGGTTTTGAGACTGGTTGGTATTCTTATCATGCTGATGCGTGATATGTGATATGTTTAGTCCCGATCGATGTCTAATCAGTGATCCGCCGAGGACAATATAGGTTATGGTCATAGATTTGACCGGTGTACTTCCTTACCCTCCGAGGTATATGGTATGATAAGATTGATGTCGATCTTAGACTCCATAAATGATAGGTAATATGTTTTCAAAAGGAAGAAATGATAATTCTAATATTCTTTCTATGGTCTCAAATGAAATATTAGATCATAAGTACTACATGAGATCTGATAAGACAGTGGAAAGTACATATGGCATAAAGGCCAAACCGAGCAGAGACTCGATGATTGAACCGTGGGAGCCACCTCTAGAGTCCTTCGGGAACTAAGTGCTACACGTGTTCTGATGTTTCAGTACAGGCCAGACCGAGCAGAGACTCGATGATTGAACCGTGGGAGCCACCTCTAGAGTCCTTCGGAAACTAAGTGCTACACGTGTTTTGATGTTTCAGTACAGGCCAGACCGAACAGAGACTCGATGATTGAACCGTGGGAGCCACCTCTAGAGTCCTTCGGGAACTAAGTGCTACACGTGTTCTGATGTTTCAGTACAGGCCAGACCGAGCAGAGACTCGATGATTGAACCGTGGGAGCCACCTCTAGAGTCCTTCGAGAACTAAGTGCTACACGTGTTTTGATGTTTCAGTACAGGCCAGACCGAGCAGAGACTCGATGATTGAACCGTGGGAGCCACCTCTAGAGTCCTTCGGGAACTAAGTGCTACACGTGTTATGATGTTTCAGTATAGGCCAGACCGAGCAGAGACTCGATGATTGAACCGTGGGAGCCACCTCTAGAGTCCTTCGGGAACTAAGTGCTACACGTGTTCTGATGTTTCAGTACAGGTCAGACCGAGCAGAGACTCGATGATTGAACCGTGGGAGCCACCTCTAGAGTCCTTCGGGAACTAAGTGCTACACGTGTACTAATGTTTCAGTACAGGCCAGACCGAGCAGAGACTCGATGATTGAACCGTGGGAGCCACCTCTAGAGTCCTTCGGGAACTAAGTGCTACACGTGTTCCGATGTTAGTATGAGAAATCGTAGGATATTGTGACGATAAGTAAGTGATTGTGATTCCTGAATTCGACAAATGTCAAAGGATGAAATAGATCTGGTGCATATGACATATGATGTGTGTGATATATCGGATGAGTAAGGCACTAGGGTGGTAAATCCCTGGTTAACAGAGATCCAGGCACTCCCGGTCCTTACAATGAGTTCGTTCTTTCACACTTAATCATACTGATAAAAAGCATGGTGCCTTAGGAATTTAAGAATAGAATGAAGGCATAAACAAGTTTGAGACGTCTGTATGTATATGAAATAAGTTTTAAAGAAAAATGATAATGATTTAACTAATATTCTTTTTATAGAATATATGAATATTAGTTATTGTAATTAAACCCTTGTATTTCATAAAAGCATCATTTTGAAAAGAATACGAAAAGATTTTTGGGGTGAAAAGGAAAAGGATTTATTAAGTCAAAATGAAATGAAAATCTCTCTCTACAGTTGCTTCTAGCTTCTGGAACAAGTATGGTATTCTAAAATACCTACCTTACTCTAATCGGATCCCTAGCCGACTGTAGTATCCTTCCTACATGCGAGCCTAGAGCCTATAGGAAAAAAAAGAAAAAGATTTTCAGCATATAGGGAGCTGAGTATCAACTGAGGCATATAATTCTCTTACTGAGCCGTGGTTTTGCTCACCCCTTAATTTTCAACATTTCAGGTTTTGATGAACGTGAGCTCAGTGGATTGTGGATCCCGGCTGTACACGAAGGACAATGTGTCAGACCGACTGATTATTTGAGGTATGATCATTTATTCTCTGTATTTAGACACGTCAACAGTACTACTTATCTGATAAATTGCAATAGGGGATGTGTATAATATAAACATTATTATGTAAAATTGTTTAACAGTCAATACAAGTGAAGTATCACAGACAGCCCAACCGGTTAAGTTGTGTATAAGAAGATGAAAAATGTGGTCACGGGTCGTGACAGATTTAGTGGTATCAGAGCATTGGTTGGCCTGATGTCTGTGGATACTTTGGAAAGAAAAGAGTTAAACATCCCCGGTAGTACTGTGTCGTCTGAATACATAGAGAAAATAATTGATTGTAAATGGGGTAAAATGATTTAAAGGGAGTGAGAAAGTATAAACTGAGAATGTTAAAGAAGAAAATAGGCTCAGAAATTACCAAAAAATTGGTGATTCTTCTAATCTATATGAAGGCCTGTTCGGTAAGGAACAGAAATGGACTCGGTGAGGGCCCCACCAGTACTTTTCTGTCCAAACCAAACTGAGACCTGAAAGTGATGGTATAAAAGAGGGGGATAAAATATCATCATTAAATAGACTTTAAGATCACCGATTGAGGGTAATTTAAAGAGAGAGAAAATTTTTAGCCAAAAATGACCAAAATACCCCTACCCCTAAAATTTTACTGGGAGTCAAAATAGATCACTAGAAGATGGAATTGATCGATTTGACAGAGAAATTAATGATATAAAGTTGAATTCCAAGCAAAATAATCCAATTATGGATTTTAGTGAATTTCTCTATCGAAATCGAATGAGATCTAAATTGCTAGTATAAGTATCAGAAAGGATACTATCAACTTAGAGATGATCAGTTCATTGATTTGAATGTATATTGATGATAAAGAAATAAATGTCTAAATGACGAAAATGCCCCTATGTTGGGCGATGTTCGGAATAGTGATAAAAACGAGTTGATTTGGAATCCATTAATAGTAATGGAATTAATAATGGCATAGAGGATGTCAGATGAATATCACGATCCCTATGACTGATTCCACTAACACTTAGATTACAGACGCGAATTGGGAATTTGTTTCCCGATAAAACCGTGCGTGAGGTGGATCCTGTGTGGATCCCAGTGGGTAGCCATCGCCTCACAGAGCGGACAATATGGATGAGTGGCGTTGTCACAGCAATCGTTGTCGATGGGCCCAAAAAGGGGTTGCCATGGCCGGTTGGGCTGGTCCGTCACAATTGTGTATAAGTGGACGGCGAACGAGTCGGGGCCTTATATGATGTGATCCAAAGAGTGTAGTGGAATGCCATCAGATGATTGACCCGGTTATTGATTGTAAGGGTCAAAAATTTTAGAGTATATTGAACGCGATCGTTGAATACTATGAAAAGTGAAATGATTTCAGGAATTGACTGATAAGGTGAATAGTACCGATAATGAAATACATACTGGTATGATTACTTATGGTTCTATACGTTTTCATTACTTTGAGGTATCAAACAGATAATCGTACATAGAACCGACGTATCTTGGAATATGTGCTACAAAATGAGGTACTGTGTGGAGTACTGTGAATTAGAGGATAAGTATAAGAACAGTCAAGTGATAGAAAGAAGAGGACAGCTAACCTAAGTTCTTCAGGACCCTTGAGACAGAACTGTGATGGGCGACCCAATGGTGGGCGACCCGTAGTGGATCATGTGTTGTGAGATATCGACGAACTATCTCATCACCGACTCACTAGTAAGGGTAAACCTGAGGCGAAAGGATCGCCTAGGGAATGCTCGTCGATGGTCGATATGAACGGGCGAGGCTCTTATAAGTATCTCAATGGTAACCCGAGTGTAAGGAACTAGGTACGTAAGGGTGCAAGGTTCAAACCTCGTGGAGAATATACTCAAAGGAACTAAGCCTGAATTCAGTAAATGGAAATAGTTTTAGAGTGAATAACGGAATTGAAACGGGTAGCTGTGAAGTGTGTTGAGAACCATTGTATTTGATACAGCTTACCAGAATGAGATTCGTAACACTGTAAAGCATGACTAGGTAATGAAATCAAGGTAGAGTAGGTATCAAAATGAATTGGATATGGAATGTCTCTGCCTTGAAACTACACTGTGAAATGATGGGACACAATGATGAAGGTCCAAAATGATAAAAGAAGTGTGGTTAAAGAAACTGTCGGATGAGAATCCCGATAAATTCCAAAGTAATATAGATTGAGGAATCAGGTTAATGTTGACTCGATTGCGGATATGAAATTTATTCTTAAGCTTATATCAGAGAATATAGAAGAAATTCGACAAGCTTAAGAAAATGATTTTTGGAAAATATTACGGATGATGAAATTCGCATTTATCGATGTAAAGGATGGAAATACAAATGACATGATTTGAGGATGAATTAAATGATGTACAAAATTTTTTTTTATTATACACTAAAGTTCTTATGAAGAACAAATAAATACCTATATGGAAGTGATGCCTTAGATATGATTTAATCGGAGATGTATAAGGAGCGTATAGGAGCAATCCTTATAAAAGGCATCATCAGATGAAAAGTTAAAGAACGATGGTCACAAGATGATAAGAATGGTACGATTAAAGAAAGTATCATATTTGATTTCCGATAAAACTTCCAAAGTTATATAAATTAGAGGAATCGAGATAACATTGGTGCGATTTTGAATATGAAGTTAAATTCTAAGCTTATATCGGAGGATGTAGAAAGAATTTGAAAAGCTTAAGAAAATAACTCTGGAAAAGGTGTGAATAATGAAATTCACGTGTAGAGGTCTGGATGACGAAAATACTGATAATGAAAAATTGAGAATAATGGAGTTATCTGTATAGGTGTAAATGAGAGAAATACAAATGATATTGAGTTGCAGACGAATCAAAAAGGATATATTAAATTTCTATCATTGATGAAGTCTGGTGAAGAACAAGTATTCATCTACGTGAAAATAAACGCTTTATTGATCTGATTAGAGGTACGTGAGGAGTAAATAAGACTAGCCTCAGTATAAAGCGTCATTAGATAAAAGATTGAAGATTGCTGTCCATAAGATAATGATTCGAACTTGGAGTGAGTTTTACGAGTTCCTATTGAAGTTACAAGGGTAATGAGTTGCCTTGTGAAGTATATAAGCCTGAAGAATGAGGCATTCTTACATGTAAATAGTTGAAATATTGATAGAGTCTAAAGTATAAATGGAACATGAGCAGCATTGTGATATGATCCTTAAATTCTTAAAGGCTGTGGGATTGTGCTAAGATTTGCAACTAAGAAATTTGGCTAGACAACATCTCCTCTTGAGAGATAAGATCTCGAAACGACAGGATGACAGTGAACCTGTCTATGATATAAAATAATGATTGAGATACGAAAGTAATGAGTCTAGCTAAATACTATTGCCAGCTTATAAAAGAGTGATGAGACTGGCTGCTCTATAGACGAGATCTAATTAAAGAAATTAAAGTCGGCAGATGGATAAGTGTAAAGAATAGATGGTATGCGAGATTTTAAAAGATCTTAGCTGTATAGTACCATACCAATCTAGAAAACCGACAAAAAAGGAATGAGAGTAAAAATATATGAAAACGGAAATGAAAGTGGAATAAGGAAATAAATGGCATGATGATAAGGGAACATCAGTATGAAACAGTTCTCGCAGTTAAGACTAAAAGTGAATGGTGTTGGTTATCACATAACTGTGGCAAGATGTAAAATCAAAGCCAGAACTGATAAGTGAAAGTAATGATACCCCAAGGAGTAAGATAATTGATATGTTTACTGCCAGTATATAAATAAGAAATGTTTGTACAAATAACCCCCTCGAAATGATAGAAATGGTGGAATTATATAGATAAGGTGGTGCTTAAATGGATAATTCGAGGATTCAATCACAGAATCTAAATTATGGAAAGAGTATATTCCTGGGTATATTCTAAAATTTAAATGATATTGAATATACCATAAGCGTAAGAGATGTAATGACCATACTACATGAAAAGAGACATGGAGAGAAAATGATTGTCTCATGATTTATTACTGTAAGAGATAATTAACAGTAAAATTTGCAATGATATACATCCTTGATGGAATAAGTGTGAAAATGAACATTGTGGACAATAAAGAGTCCAAAAGAGAAATGATGATATGGAAGTGATTAAAGATTGATGATCTAAATAGAATCATTTTCCATTATCAGACTTTTAGATTCTCTAGTGCCTTAGTCGAAGTATAAGTGTTAAACGGGTGAATGCGTATGTACAGTTTCCAGTGAGCCTTACATGTGATGGGAGTCTCTGTGTTGCCATATGCTAATGAGAGATAGCAAAAGGCTTTGAGATCCCAAGTGTATTGATAGCACCGCTCCATACTGATATATATTTATATATATGAGCGTGAGATATAAATGCTCCATGTTATTGAGAGAGAGTGTGCATGAGATGTGAAAGCTACTAGGACACTTACATATAATTGATCGATATGAGTACATGATAGTACCAAATGATGTCGACTAAGCACTAAGTGAGAAGAATGGATGTTGAACAGCATAAATCGGCTGTAATGTTAAAATTATTATGTATGGCTCTTATATGAAAAGAGTAAAGTGAATAACTCTGGATTTGCGCAAATGAAATTACATGAGCATAGACATATATGATGAAAGACAGCATGTAGTGGTCTAAAGTACTATTGATATTGAAAGTGTACTGGCAGTATTATTTGGAGGATGAACTAAAGGTCAGAAGCCATAAGTATACGGCATGTACCACCTTTGGACTTAAGTTAAATTCGGAGGACCGAATTTCTTAAGGTGGGGAGGATGTGATAACTGTAAATTTTTCAATTATTGGAAATAATAAATATTGAAAATAAATATTAAAGAAAACAGATAAGAGGAAATAAATAAATTAAAGTAAATAAATAAAATTTATTTACGAGATGGGAATATAGTTGAAATTCCCGAAATTAAGAAAAGTGAGGAAATTAAATGAAAATAAAAAAAATAATAAAGTCGGAGTTATTGAAAATAAGAAAAGGAGGAATTTAAATTGGATTAATGGAAATCCAAAATTAATAAAATAAAAATGCGTATATTATATATTTATATAATTAAATTATATAAATATATTTACACATGTTTTTATATAAATACATATGTATGTATATGAATATTAGTATATATTATGAAATAAAATATATACTATTTTGTTTTAAATAAAGACATGTGTATATTATAAAATGTAGTTATATAATTATAAATATATATGTACAGATATATATATATATATGAAATATATATATATATTATTATTTTAAATAAAAGTATATGAATATATAAGAAAAGTAAATGTGGTTTTATATAAAAGTTTATATGTATAAATATTTTATTATAGCATTTATATAATTTGTATACATATATGTTATTTAACTTTAAGTATATAAATATACATATATATATATATATATATAGATATACTAGATATACATTTTTGTAATACTTAATATACATATATGTATATGTATGTATCTCTTTAAATATATATATAGTACAATACTATATAAATAAGCAAATATTATTTTATTTAAATTGTATAACATAAATATAAAGTAAATATATTGTTATATTATATCTATATAAATAATTATACTATGTATGAATTAATATATGTGTAGTATATAATATATAGTATATGTATAAAGTATAAAATATGGTGTATAATATATATTAGGTTACATACTAAAAAGGGAAAGGGATAAACCAAAAAGGAAAAAATAAAAAGGAAAACAAAAGACAGAATCGGGTTTCTTGATTTTGTCACCGGAAGAGCCGCCCCCGTCAGCGGCCGCTGGAGAGGGAAAGGAGGAGAAGGAAAAGAAGCGTCAACGCCGGCAAGGGAAGAGGAAGCCGACGCCAACGCCGGTGTGAAGAAACGGAGGAAAATCGAACGGGAAACAGAAGCAAACGCCGGAAGAGAAAAGAAAACGGCCGACGGCGATGCCAGCCAAATCGGTGACCGGCACTGCCACCGAAGCTTCACCGAAGGAAGACGAAGCCGATGGAGGCCACCAGAGACGCAATGGGCGACGAAGGAACGCCGTCGAAGAGGAAGAAGAACCGAGACAAAACCGCCTCGATCCGCCGCCGTGCCACCGATCCAGGGCAAACGGAGGGCACAGGCAAGTTCGTCGTGCAGCCGGCCAGCTGAGGGACGCCTGAACTGACGGAGAACCGGCGGCCGGCGAGGAACCGACGAGGAAGGGCTCTGGACCGGTCTGACCGGGAAAGGAAGAAGAAAAAAGAAAAGAAAAAGAAAAGAAAAGAAAGAAAGAAAAGAAAAAGAGGAAAAAGGAAGAAAAAAAGGAAAAAGAGGAAAAAAAAAGAAGAATTTCGGGAATTCGAAAAATTCCTGGAAATTCGACAACCTGGGATTTTACAAATTCGGTAAGAAATTTCTTGAGAATTTAATTTCAGAAAAAATTAAATAAATTATGAAAAATTTTAAAAAATTAGAATTTTAATTCCAGAAATTATTTTCAGCAATCGGGATAAGGAATCGGGAGAAATGGAATGCGGGCGCGATCGATAAGCGGAATTCGCTGACCCGGAAAAAGGTAAGGGATGCATGTGCAGCACTGTAAGGATACTCAGTCTGCATAATTTAATTTGAAATATTTTATGCAATTATTTTATGAAAATTATTATGATGCATGATTTGCTGAAAATAATTTGGGAAGAAGTACTGGCTGAAAGATTTTAAACTGTATTTTCCGTGCAGGAGGTTAGTGAATCGGCAGCCGTTATGCTGCCGAAAATTTTAGAAAAACTTTATAAAAACATATTAAATGATTTTATTTCCGAATTTCGATAGTAAATCACGAAACATGAGGAAATTACTAAAATTTCATAAAACATGAATATAATGAGATGAAATTCTAAAATGTTCATGTATTTGAGAATGGTGATAATGAAACCACCGAACATTCTCGAAATAGATAAATTACACGAATTACGAGACGAAAGTTGAAGTGAAATATAGTGAGTATTCTTATGAATATTCTTATAAATATTCACTAAAGGATTTTAACCCTTATGGTTTTAAATCATGGAATTATATATTTATATAAATTCCATAAAGGTGTATTTTACGATGAGAATTACAGTTTTGAGACTGGCTGGTATTCTTATCATGCTGATGCATGATATGTGATATGTTTAGTCCTGGTCGACGTCTAATCTGTGATCCACCGAGGACAATATAGGTTATGGTGATAGATTTGACCGGTGTAGTTCCTTACCCTCCGAGGTATATAGTATGATAAGATTGATGTCTATCTTAGACTCCATAAATGATAGGTAATATGTTTTCAAAAGGAAGAAATGATAATTCTAATATTCTTTCTATTGTCTCAAATGAAATATTAGATCATAAGTACTACATGAGATCTGATAAGACAGTGGAAAGTACATATGGCATAAAGGCCAAACCGAGCAGAGACTCGATGATTGAACTGTGGGAGCCACCTCTAGAGTCCTTCGGGAACTAAGTGCTACACGTGTTCTGATGTTTCAGTACAGGCCAGACCGAGCAGAGACTCGATGATTGAACCGTGGGAGCCACCTCTAGAGTCCTTCGGGAACTAAGTGCTACACGTGTTTTGATGTTTCAGTACAGGCCAGACCGAGCAGAGACTCGATGATTGAACCGTGGGAGCCACCTCTAGAGTCCTTCGGGAACTAAGTGCTACACGTGTTCTAATGTTTCAGTACAGGCCAGACCGAGCAGAGACTTGATGATTGAACCGTGGGAGCCACCTCTAGAGTCCTTCGGGAACTAAGTACTACACGTGTTCTGATGCTTCAGTACAGGCCAGACCGAGCAGAGACTCGATGATTGAACCATGGGAGCCACCTCTAGAGTCCTTCGGGAACTAAGTGCTACATGTGTTCCGATGTTAGTATGAGAAATCGTAGGATATTGTGACGATAAGTAACTGATTGTGATTCGTGAATTCGACAAATGTCAAAGGATGAAATAGATCTGGTGCATATAACATATGATGTGTGTGATATATCGGATGAGTACGGCACTGGGGTGGTAAATCCCTGGTTAACAGAGATCCAGGCACTCCCGGTCCTTACAATGAGTTCGTTCTTTCACACTTAATCATACTGATAAAAAGAATGGTGCTTTAGGAATTTAAGAATAGAATGAAAGCATAAACAAGTTTGAGACATCTGTATGTATATGAAATAAGTTTTAAAGAAAAATGATAATGATTTAACTAATATTCTTTTTGAAGAATATATGAATATTAGTTATTGTAACTAAACCCTTGTATTTCATAAAAGCATCATTTTGAAAAGAATATGAAAAGATTTTTGGGGTGAAAAGGAAAAGGATTTATTAAGTCAAAATGAAATGAAAATCTCTCTCTACAGTTGCTTTTAGGTTCCGAAACAGGTATGGTATTCTAAAATACCTACCTTACTCTAATCGGATCCCTAGCCGACTGTAGTATCCTTCATACATGCGAGCCTAGAGCCCATAGGAAAAAAAAGAAAAAGATTTTCAGCATATAGGGAGCTGAGTATCAAGTGAGGCATATAATTCTCTTACTGAGCCGTGGTTTTGCTCACCCATTAATTTTCAACATTTCAGGTTTTGATGAATGTGAGCTCAGTGGATTGTGGATCCCGGCTGTACACGATGGACAATGTGTCAGACCGACTGATTATTTGAGGTATGATCATTTATTCTCTGTATTTAGACACGTCAACATTACTACTTATCTGATAAATTGCAATAGGGGATGTGTATAATATAAACATTATTATGTAAAATTGTTTAACAGTCAGTACAAGTGAAGTATCACAGACAGCCCAACCGGTTAAGTTGTGTATAAGAAGATGAAAAATGTGGTCACGGGTCGTGACATTTAGCTAATATTCTTTTCAAAGAAAATATGAATATTAGTTATTTTATTTAAATGCTTTATTTCGTAAAAGCATTATTTTGAAAAAGAATATGAAAATGTTATGAAATAAAAAGGAAAGGATATGAATTTCAAAACAAGAAAGAATATTACTCTCTACAGTTGCTTCTAGGTTCCGTGACAAGATAAGTATTTCAAAATACCTACCTTACTCCATCCGGATCCCTAGCCGACTGTAGTATCCTTCCTAAACGTGAGCCTAGAGCCCCATAGGAAAAATGAAAATGTTTTTCAGCATATAGGAAGCTGAATATCAAGTATGCATATAATTCCCTTACTGAGCCGTGGTTTGCTCACCCCTTAATTTTAACATTTCAGGTTTTCGAAGATTGAGATTCTAACACTTAAAGGATTTCGGCTGCGCATTTGGGGACGATGCGACAGCTCGACTTATGACATGAGGTATGATAATTTATTTTTCGTATTTAAACATTTTCACAGTACTATTTTCTTATGAAGTAAGATAGGGATGTAATTCATATTATAAATTTAATATGAAATTGTTTATATGTAAAGGAAAAATAAAGTATCGTAGACAGCCCAACCAAATAAAAGGTATAGAATAAGGTGAAAAATAGGTTCACGGGCTGTGACAGATTTAATGGTATCAGAGCACGGTTGGCCTGATGTCTGTCGATACTTTTGAAAAGGAAATGTGTCAAAAAAGATTAACATCCCCTGTAGCATTGTGTAGTCTAAATACATAGAGAAAATAAATGATTGCAAATTGAATTAAGTGTTTAGAAGGGAGTGAGCATTATGAACTAAGGATGTAAAAAAAAGGGAAAACGACTCAGGAATGTTACCTGAAATGGTGATCTTATGATATAAATGAAGGTCGGTTCGGTAAGGAACAGAAATGGACTTGGTGAGGGCCCCACCAGTACTTTTTTATATCCGGATCGAACTGAGACCTGAAAGTGAAGATATAAAGGAGGAGAATGAAATATCATCATTAAATAGACTTTAAGATCACCGATTAAAGGTATTTTAAGGAGAGAGAATATTTTTGACCAAAAATGACCAAAATACCCCTACCTTCAAAATTTTACGGGGAGTCAAAATAGACAAACAGAAGTTGGAATTGACTGATTTGATAGAGTAAATGATGGTGTAAAGCTGCATTTCATGCAAATAAATCCAATTATGGATCCTATTAGATTTCTCTGTCGAAATCGAAAAAGATTTTAAACTGTTGATATTGGTATGAGAAATGGGTACTATCAGCAAATAGATAACAAGATCATTGATTTAAATGTATAGTGAGGAGAAAGAAATAAATATGAAATGACGAAAATGCCCTTATGTGGGATTATGGTATGAATAGTAATAAACCAAGTCAAATTTGAATTCTATTGATAGAAATGATGTTATTGATGGTAATGAAGCTACTGATGACATAGGAAACGTAAAATGAGTATAACGATCCCGATTATAAATTTCATCTACAGTTATATTGCTGATGTGACCTGGATTGTTATAGGGAAGTCGCAGGATGAGCGACTTAGTTATTGATTTTAAGGGTCTAAATTAAAAGTATATTAATGGGATATTATTACGGGATCGTTGAATATGATGAAAAGTGGAATGATGACTGGAGATGACTGACAAGGAGATCAGTACAGAGGATGAATCCATAGCAGTACTTTTAATTCTGATTCTATACATTCTTACTGTTTTTGAAGTATCAAACAGATAATTATAGAACCATAATATTTTGAAATATGTTTTAAGGAATGATATACTGTATGGAGTGATATAAAATTTGAGTATATGCATAAGAACAGTAAATGATGATAAGAGATGAAGAAGATAACAGCTAACCTATATTATTAACGGAAATGATTGTAAAAATAAATTACAGAAATAATAAATCGGTTAGCTGTGAAAGGTGTTAATCAAATAATTACACTTAATACAGCATTGTAAATTAAGAGGATTGATATGCTGTGAAGTATTAGTAAATAAGTGAATCGAGGCGGAGTAGATGTTAAAATGATTTAAATATTAAATATCTCTGCCTTGAGGTTATACAGTGAAATGATGGGACACAAAGATGAATGTCCTTAATGATAAGAGATGTATGATTAAAGAAAGTATCGGATGAGGTTCCCGATAAGATTTCATATTTATATAGATTGGATAAATCGAACTAACGTTGACTCGATTTTAAATATGAAATTTATTCTTAAGCTTATATTGGAGAATATAGAAGAATCTAAAAAGCTTAAGAAATAACTCTGGAAAATTGTGGATAATGAAATTCACTTGTATAAAAAAGGAATTGATGGAAATACAAATGATGTGATTGAGGATGAATTAAATGATGTAAAGGATGGAAATATGGATGACGTGAATTGAGAATGAAATATAAATGGGGAATTAAATTCCTATTATACACTAAAATTCTTATTAAGAACAAATGATCATTTGTATGAAATTGATGCCTTAAATTGATTTAATCAGAGATGTATAGGGAGTTGATAAGATCAATCCTTGAAAAAGGCATCATCAGATGAAGAGTTAAAGAATGATGGTCGTACGATGATAATAATTAGAACTCGATATAATTTTTACGAGTTTCTAATGAGGTTTACAAGGTTAATGAAATACTTTGTGAGATATATAAGCCAAATGAATGAGGCACCCATACAAGGATAATATGATGAGATAGTGATACAGTCTAAGACACATATGGAAAATGAACAGCATAGTGGTATAACCCCGCAGACTCTCAAAGACAATAGACTATATGTAAGAAGGGCAAATAGAAGATTTAGCTAGACAGTATCTCCTTCTAAGATATACAATCTCGAATGACAGAGCGATGCGGATCTATCAATGATGAAGAGATAATGATTGAGATACATAATGAACTGGGTCTAGCTAAATACTATTGCCAGTCTATGGAAGAGTTATTAGGTTAGCTGCTCTACTGATGTGACTGATAAGTAAGGAAATTTAAGTCGATGAATGAATAAGTATAAGATGACAAAAAAAAGGTTGAAAGAGTTTAATAGTGGAATATTTTACGACTGATGGAAAGTGATCGAAATGATGATGAAGGAAAAGATGAATATGTCATAAGAGGAAAGTACATGATGAAAAGGGAACACGAATATGAGGTAGTTCCCGAATTTAAAACTAAAAGTGATTTTGTGGTTATCACATGATTATGGCTAGATGTAAGATCGAGCCAAAACTAAATAGAGGAATAGTAATTAAACTCAAAGGAGTAAAGAAACGATCTACATTTTACTGCCAGTAATGTAAATGGAACAAAAAGGAGATATTTATACCACCTCGAAATGATGGAAATAATGGATTTGTATGGATAATGAGGTGATTAAATGGATAATTATAAATTCAATGATGGAGTTAAATAATGAGAAGATCAAATTATAATTTGATGATGTCGTTATGGAATCTAAATTATCAAAAGAGTATAATTTCAGGTATATTCTAAGATTAAAGTGATAATGAATATACCATAGGAGTAAAAGAGGTAATAAGAATGTTACATGGAAAGACGATATGGAGAGAAAATGATTATCTCCTGATGAAATTATGGTAAGAGATGGTGAATGGTAAAGTCTGCAAATGAACTGCAGCAATTGGATAAAATAAATATGAAATGAAAATTGTGGATAAGGAAGAATCTAAAAGAGATATGATGATGTGAAAGTGATTATAGACTGATAGTCTAATGAAATCACTTTTCCATTATCAAACTCTTAGATTCTTTAGTGCCATAGTCGAAATATGATTAAAAGATGATGAGTAACTATGCGAAGTTCCAGTGAGCTCTATATGTGATGAGAATCTCTGAGTAGCTATATGTTATGGGAAATAGCAAAAGGCTCTGAGATTCCAAATCTATTGATAGCACCGCTCTGTACATGATGTAAATATGTGAGCATAATATAGAAACGCTTGCTAATATGCTAAGAGAGCGGATGCATGAGATGTGAAAACTATTGGACAATTACATACTATTGATTAAAATCGGTAAATGATAATTATAGAAATATATCGACTTGGCACTAATTAAGAAAATAGATGATGAAAAGTATGAATTATATGTGATATGAAAGTGAGTGGAAAATGGAAAACTCCCAATTGATAAGAAATTTAAGGGAGTATAAATATATGATGAAAGATGATATGTAATGATATAAAAGATGATTTTGATGTTGATGATATACTGGCAGTATAATATGGAAGCTGATTAAAAGGCCAAGAACGATAAATATACAAGACGATAAGTATACAAGAAGCTACCACCTTATGAATTAAGTTAAATTCGGAGGACCGAATTTCTTAAGGTGAGGAGAATGTGATAACCGCAAATTTTCTAATTTTGAAAATTAATATTAAAGAAAATAAATAAGAGGAAATAAATAAATTAAAGTAAATAAATAAAATTTATTTACGAGATGGGAATATCGTTGAAATTCTCGAAATTGATGAAGTGAAGAAGTGGAGAAAATTAATTTGGATAAAATTGAGGAAATTTAATTTGGATAAATGAAAATCCAAATTAAATAAGAAATGAATAGGAAAATTAAATTGGAATAAGAAATGAAGAAGGAAATTAAATAAAAATAAAAATAAGATCAGAGTTACGGAAAATAAGGAAAGGAGGAATTTAATTTGGATAAATGGAAATCCAAATTAAATAAGAAATGAAAAGGAGAAATAAATTGGATATTTGGGAATCCAAAATTAAATAAAATAAGAATGCATATAAAAATATATTTATATAATTAGATTATATAAATATATTTACACATGTTTTTATATAAATACATATGTATGTATATGAATTTTAGTATATATTATAAAATGAAATATATACTATTTTGTCTTAAATAAATACATGTGTATATTTTATATATACAATTATGTATATAAACAAATATATAAATATATATAGTATTTTAAACTAAATTGTATAGATATATATATATATACATAAATGATTTAAATATATAACATAATATATATATACACATATATACATATATGTGATATTTAATAATATATATAATTATATAGATATAATTATATATATTAAAGAAATAAAATAATTATACAAAAAAAAAGAGAGAAGAAGGAAACAGAAACGGGAAAAATGGAATCCCGTTTCTGTCGAAAACAGAGGAGAGGCTGGCCACCGTCGGCCGGCCGACCGATGGAAAAAGAAGAGGAACGAAGCCGCTGGTGACGTTAGGAAGGTGATCCGGCGACGAAAAACAGAAACGAAAGCAGAAACGGAAAATCGAAGGAAGGAAATCCGACGGAAACCGAGAAGAAAAAGAAAAAATGGGAACCGGCGGTACCGGTGGAATTGGTTGCTGCCACTACCACCGAAGTTTCGTTGGAGGAAGAGGAAGACGTTGGAGGCCACGGTTGAGGTGGAGAACGGCTGAGGAAGGCCGGCGAAGAGCGGAAGAAACCGAAGGAAAATCGACTCGATCTGACGCCGTGCCGCCGATCCAGGGCAAACGGAGGGCACTGGTAGCTTCGCCATGCCGTCAGCCAGCTGAGGGATGCCTGAACGGCCGGAGAACCGGCCGCCGGCGAGGAAGGGAGCTAAACCGGTCTGACGGGAAGGAAGAGGAAAAAGGAAAAGAAAAAGAAAAGAAAAACGAAAAAGAAAAAGAAAAAGAAAAAGAAAAGAAAGAGAAAGGAAAGAAAAGAGAAAAAAGAAGAAAAAGAGAGGAAAAAACGAGAATTTTGGGAAATCAAAAGATTCTCGGAAATTTGGCAACTCGAAAATTACGGAAATTCGGTAAGAATTCCGGAAAATGATTTCGAGTAAAAAATTTAATAAATTATTTATGAAAATTCTAAAATTTAGAATTTAATTTTCAGAAATTATTCTCAGCGATCGAGACGATGGATTGGGAGAGATGTACTACGGGCGCGACCGATAAGAGGAAGTCGCCGACTAGAAAAAGGTAAGGGATGCATGTGCAGTACTATAAGGATATTTAGTCTGCATGTTTTAATTTCGAAATATTTTATGAAAATATTTTATGAAATTATGATGATGAATGATTTGTTGGAATTTGGAATGAAGTACTGGCTGTAAATTATAAACTGTATTTTTCGTGCAGGAGGCTAACCAATTGGTAGCCGTTATACTGCCGAAAAATTATCGAAAATTACTGAAAATTTCTAGAAAATTTTATAAAATCATAATAAATGATTTTATTTCACGAGAAATGATTTTCAACCACGAAAATCGAGAAAATGAGTATTTTCCATAAAAACATGAATAAAATGAAAATGATTTTAAATTATTCATGTTTTCGAGAATGGTGATAAGGAAATCACCAAAAATCCTCTTCGAGAATGGTGATAATGAAATCACCGAAAATTCTCTTAATATGTAAATTACACGTAATACGAGACGAAGAATGAAAAGAAGTAAAGTGAATATTTTTATGAATATTTTCATAATTATTTCTTAAATATTCACTAAATGGTTTTATAACCTTTATAATTTTAAATTATGAAATTATATATTTTATAAATTTCATAGAGGTTATTTTATGATGAAAACATGGTTTTGAGACTAGTTGGCCCTCTATCATGCCGACATGTGATATGTAATACGTGATATGTGATATGTAACATGTGATATGTTATATGTAGTCATGGCCGACACCTGATCAGTGATCCGCCGAGGACAATTATAGACTATGGCCATAGATCTGACATGATTATTCATACCCTTCGGGGTCTATAGCATGATATGAGTAACGACCCAGTGGACGGGCTGGGCGTGTGTGCCTAAGTCTCCATATATGAAAATGTTTTATATGATATGTGATACGTGTAATGAAAATGTTTTACATGATATGTGATAAATCAAATGAAAGTGATTTACAGCATTTTACAAAATGCTTATTTCAGTACTGTTTTTAGTACTACGAGATGATTTTCATATGATATGTAATATGAATATGTGATATGTTTTCAAAAGGAAAAAGGAGGAAAATAAATCTAATATTCTTATTTTAATTTTAAATTGAATATTAGATTTAAATTATTTATATGTTATACGAAAAAGGTTTAAATAGCTTAATTTGCTATTTTAAAGTACTATACTAATTATGATTGTACAGTAAAACATGAAATGAGTTTTAAAGGAAAATGATGATGATTTAGCTAATATTCTTTTCAAAGAAAATATGAATATTAGTTATTTTATTTAAATGCTTTATTTCATAAAAGCATTATTTTGAAAAAGAATATGAAAATGTTATGAAATGAAAAGGAAAGGATTTGAATTTCAAAACAAGAAAGAATATTACTCTCTACAGTTGCTTCTAGGGTTCGGGACAATGTAGGTATTTCAAAATACTTACCTTACTCCATCCGGATCCCTAGCCAACTGTGGTATCTTTCCTAAACGTGAGCCTAGAGCCCCATAGGAAAAATGAAAAAGTTTTTCAGCATATAGGAAGCTGAATATCAAGTATGCATATAATTCCCTTACTGAGCCGTGGTTTGCTCACCCCTTAATTTTAACATTTCAGGTTTTCGAAGATTGAGATTCTAACACTTAAAGGATTTCGGCTGCGCATTTGGGGACGATGCGACAGCTCGACTTATGACATGAGGTATGATCATTTATTTTTCGTATTTAGACATTTTCACAGTACTATTTTCTTATGAAGTAAGATAGGGATGTAATTCATATTATAAATTTAATATGAAATTGTTTATATGTAAAGGAAAATTAAAGTATCGTAGACAGCCCAACCAAATAAGAGGTATAGAATAAGGTGAAAAATAGGGTCACGGGTTGTGACAAGGCTACCAGCCGGTGTCACCGAAGAAAGAAAAAGAGACGAGGGAGGAAGACGGCACCGGCGGAGAGACGAGAGGAAGCCGATGACCGGAAGAGGAAAAGGTCGAAACAGAAACAGAAGGAAACAGAGGCGAGATCGGCGGAAGCCGAGAAGGAAAAAGAAAAGGGAAAGTGGCGGTGCCCACCGATTCGACCACCGCCACTACAACCGAACCACCGGTGGAGGAAGAGGAAATGGTAGGAGGCCACTAGTGAGGCGAAGAACGACGGAGGAGGAAGGGCGAAGAGGGAGAAGAGGCCGAACCTAGGCCGACTTGATCAGCCATCGTGCCATCGAATTGGGTTGAACGGAGGCCACTAACAGGTTCGCCTTGACGCTGGCCAGCCATGGGAAGGCTGAACCGCCGGAGAACCGGCCGTGGAGGAGGTTGACCGGTCTGACCAAGAAAAAGAAAAAGAAAACGAAAAAAAAAAGAAAAGAAAAGAAAAAGAAAGAAAGAAGAAAAAGATAAAAATAAGAAAAAAAGGGAATTTTTTGGAAAGGTGAAAATTTTCGAAAATTCGAGAATCTAGGGAATCGGTAAGAAATCCCGAGAAATGATTTAAAGAGAATTATTAAGTTATTTATTTAAATAAATTTGGAAAAATTTTAAATTTTAGAATTTGAATTCCAAAAAATTCCCTTGATGACCAAGACGATGGATCGGGTGAGGTGAACATGTGCGCGACGTAATGAGGCGGTCGTCGACCCGAGACAGGTAAGGGAGACTTGTGCCGCCTATAAGGATATTCGGTCACATGTTTTAAATTATGCATTTAAATTTTATAAATGCAATTGATAATGATTGATTGAAAATTGTGGTGATTTACCGGTTGAAAATACAAACTGTATTTTTTCGTGCAGAAGGCTAGCCAATTGGCAGCCGTTATACTACTGAAAAATTATCGAAAATTTTTTTGAAATTTACCGAAAATAACCAAAAATCATAATAAATGATTTGATCCCACGAGAAACGATTTTCAGTCACGAATATCGAGAAATCAAGTATTTTTCATAAAACATGAATATATGGAAGTTTAATTTTAAAATATTCATGTTTTCGAGAAGTGTGGATTTCAAAGCACTGAAAATTTCTCTCGAAGTGTAAGATTTCACATAACACGAGATAGAAGGTGAAAGACATCGAGTGAATATTTTATTAATAATTCTTTAAATATTCACTCGATTTCTTATGAAATCCTTACAGTTTTAAGTATGGAAATAAGTATTGATATAAATTCCATAAAGGATTATTTAAAGACGGAAAAACCGTATTTTGAGACTAGGAGGTCTCTACACGTGTTTATAGAGGAAAACATGGTGACGGGATTTTAAATCTGGAAAATAACTATTTTATTTTCATAAATTATAAAGCCAATTGATTTGAATTCCGATAACTTTGAAAACCATGTTTTCGATAGAAAGTACGGAAAAGCATGCGTACATGTTTTACGGTGAAAAAGATAGTTATGAACTTTTATATTTTACAATGATGAGTTTATAAACTGTTTTCACCGTATGCAAAATGTGAATTTTGTCTTTATGAATTAATTTTAAAGATGTGATTTATTTTATAAATTTCATAAAGGCGATGATTTAGATGTGTGAGCCTTATTGATAATTGTGAAATGTTTTACACTATTGTGTTTAAAATCCATAAAGGCTATGGTACGGTTTTTATATTATTTTGAGACTTAGGCCCTGAGTTTCATGTATCACATTTATATTGTTACTGTCACGTGGCTGATTGACCCGCCAGTCATCAGCGTCTTGGATGTCACTTGGCAAGTGTACACTAAGGACACCATATTGATCATGGCCATAGATCACATTACATACTATTACTGTGTCCCTTCAAGGATGATCACTGGTCCATTATTGGATGAAGATAGCATGATTTAATTGTAAGGTGATGCCTAGTCTCACATACTAATTTCTGTTTACTGAAAGGATTTACGGAATCCTATTTACTGTACTGTTTATTGTACTGTTTACTGTACTGAATTACTATACCGTTCACTGTTTACTGAGCAAAACTGTACCAAAACACTGTTTGACTGAACTGAACTGTTTACTAAAATGGTAGCCACTAATTACTGTTTTACTGAACTGAAAGCTACCACTTATTATTTATTGAACTGAAAGCTACTGCATATTGTTTTCTGAACTGGTAGGTACTGTTACTGTTTACTGATTGAACCGTATCGAAATACTATTTTACTAAATATTACTGTTTACTGAACTGCAAGATATGGTTACTGAATTAAAGAGAAATAAATGTTTATTCTAAAAGAATAACATGAGAATTATTTCTAAGATAGAAATAATCGAAAAAGAGTTTATCCAATGAGTGGATATTTACAAACCACTATATTGTCACGTGTTTTTATTGTATTGAAGAGAAGAGAAGTAAACCACTGTTTTATTACTAAACAGTCACGTGTTTTAAATTATACTGAAGTTAAGAGAAATAAGTGGTTTACTCTACGGAAAACGAACATTGAATTGTTTTGAGAACAAATTTTATAGTACTCTCTATAGTTGCTTCTAAGTTTCGGAACAAGTCAAGTATTTTAAAATACCTGCCTTACTCTATCTGGATCCTTAGCCGACTGTAGTATCCTTCCTACATGTGAGCCTAGAGCCTGCTAGGAAGATTTAAAGAAAGTGAAAAAGTTTTTCAACATATAGGTAGCTGAATATCAAGTGTGACATATAACTCTCTTTCTGAGCCGTGGTTTGCTCACTCCCTAATTTTAACATTTTAGACTTTCAGTGACTGTGAGATTTGACATCTGAAGATTTTGAGCTGAGCATTTCGAGACACTGCAACATTAAGACATTTATAATTTGATGTATGATCATTTATTTTCTGTATTTAGACTTACTTTCAGTATTACTTTCTTGAAAATTAAGACAGGGGATGTGTATAATATTGTGAATTAATATTTAATTATTTAAATTAAAAATGAGAAGTGAAGTATCATAGGCAGCCCAACCATCTAAATTGTGTAGAATAATGTGAAAAATGTGGTAACAGACCATTACAGACACGTACTAGACAAACCTTGCTTTGATACTATTAAATTTGTCACAACCTGAAGATCATGACGTACACTTAACATTCACACTTATATCACTTATCAAATTTATGAACTAATTTTTTTTCACTTTGAGGTTTGTATTCGGTGCCAGTGTAGTAACTAAATGATTCTCACTTATCCTTTTCATTTCGATCCAACTTTACTAACTTCTTCTTTGGTTTAAAGGCAAGTTAAATAATTCCCTAGGGTATGTAATGATCAATTTTTAATCCATAAAATAATCCTGTTTAAAAGACAGATTAAAAATATCCCCTTATATTTATTTGATTTTCTCTAAAAAAGTTACCTGCAAATCATTTTCATTTATCATCACTCAATCATATCAATTAATTCTCACAGTCCACTACATACTAATTAAGTCACTAATCATATCAAAGACCTTCACATCGTACCATTGGTCATCAAATGATATCATATTAACAATCCTTATATCCACAACTAATATTAAATACATATTGTATCCACGTCATTTCACATTCATCGGGTCAAATTACGTCACCACATAAATCAAATCTTGGATCGTAATGAATAACTATAACATTCCTATGATGATTTAGAATAGCCCTAATTTACATCCCAATACGTTGCAAATAAACGTGTATTGTGCATTGCATAATATTTGTACATGATAACCAACATCTATGCAAGGTTTATATACCTCAAAAGTAGCAAAAGCAGCAAAAGCAGCACTCGAAGGACTAGGCAAAAGCCACTAGTACGTACCAAACCTAAGGGCTCACACAAAACTCCAAGTGTGAGCCTAGCTGATATGATCTGTGAGGATATTAGAAAGGGGTGAACAAACCATGGCTCAGTAAGTAGCTTAAGTAAATATATGCTACACTCGTGTTGCTCTACATGCAAGTGTATGAAAAAGTAGTAACTGACGTGACATGTATCTATGGTATTATATCATGGTGCTAAAAAATTAATATGAACTTTAATAAAAAAACACGTTCACGATGCATTTTATTTAATTCACTTTCATTTTGCACTACAATTAGTCAATTACTATGCATTTTGATGAAATCAAAATACTATACACATTATTTCAAATAGATTCACTGTCCATTTCATTCCAACAGATTCATTAACACTTCTTTTAGAATAGTTATATTGTACACTTAATTCAAGAAGAATCATTATGCATTAAATTTAAGACACCATCACTATGTTCTTAATTCAAAATGCAATCATAATGCCATTAATTCGAAACATAATCATGATGCACTTAGTTCGATGCACAATCGCAAAGCACACGTTCAAAACCTATGCATTATGCACTTTTAAAGCAAAGGAACTTACGAAAATTATAAATCGATTTAGTTAGGCGAAGTGCCTCAAAGTACTAAAAACAGATTTCAAAACTAATCAATTATCACTTTCGGCATAAGCCTCAATTTACTGAAATGATTCAAATCGATCACTTGTCACCTTTAGGCGTAAGCCTCAATTCACTGAAATAATATCAAAATTGATTAGGTAGTTATCTCGATTCAATGATATACATTTAATATCCACTCTAGTTAGTGATTGATAAAAAGTCGCAGAGACGTAATCGTGTTGCACATAATTCCCTCGGAACTCTAGAGGTGGCTCCTACAGTCCTGAAGGTACTTATGTAACACGTAGTTCCTTTGTGGTCTCTAGAGGTGGCTCCCACAATCTAAGAAATATCCGTGTAGCACTTAGCTCTCTTAGTACTTTAGAGGTGGCTCCCACAGTCTCAAAGGTATATGTGTAGAACTTAGTTCCGTTAGGTCTTTAGAGGTGGCTTCCATGGTCCAAGAGATATTCATGTAGCACTTAGTTCCCTTAGGACTCTAGAGGTAGCTCCCAGAGTCTCAAAGTATCTATGTAGCACTTAGTTCCTTTGTTTTAGAGGTAGCTCCCATGGTCCAAGAGATATTCATGTAGCACTTAGTTCTCTTAGGACTCTAGAGATGGCTTCCACTATCTCAAAGATAACTGTGTAGCACTAAATTCATTTAGGGTCTCTAGAGGTGGCTCCCATGGTATGGTATCTATAGCCATAGAACACTCCGGTCTTGCTGATCGGTCAAGAGCTGAAACCTGTCTGCTGGCTTTCTAGATAAGAATGATTTGGCTAGAGCATTAGGCTTGATCGGCACATTGTGTTATTAGTCTAAAGCATATAGCTCAATAGACGGGTAATAGAACCTAGAGCAAGCTCAATAGACTCAAAGTGACCTGGAGCTCAATGGTTCTATCTACACTTAAAAGTGGAGCCAAAAACTAAGTATAGATCGAAATCTAATAGTTCACAAAACGGAGCACTTATCAAAACTTAACAAAACATGACGTGTCGTCGAGATTCAAAGGTACCTGTGTAGCACGTAGTTTGCTTAGGACTCTAAAGATGACTCCCACAATCCCAAAGGTATCTGTGTAGCACTTACTTCCTTTAGGGTCTCTAGTAGTGGCTCCTACGGTCCAAAATCTGACAACCTTGGCCGTTTTGCCTTGTAGGTGCTCAATTTTCAAAACACAAATTAGAAATATTTTTTTGTTTTCAAATCGCATGGTTGTCAATTATTACAAAAATCAATTCAATACTATGAATTTCAAGTTAAAACATAGTATTCGATATTATAAAACTTTTGCGTAAAAGAAATGTGAATTGAGTTTGCTATGCGTAAATCGCTTATGCATCAATAATATGCTACTATACACTTTGCATGGCAGCCTAGTATAGTTAATGTAAGACATGGACATGTACACTTTGCTTTCGCATATAGAATGAGCAAGGTTTATAATTTCACTTATTCTTACTCAAATCACTAAAACTTTCGGCAGGATAATGGCTTATATTTTAGCCTAACCCAACCTGCAGAAAACACAATAGCACAGGTTCTATTCCTTTTCATCTTAATCACAATTCAAAAGCTTCATTACAATTCAGTCATTCAATCTCAATCATAATTCACTAGTCTTATCACAATCCAACTGGTAGACTAATTTCTACGTAATATATTTACAAGAGATGTTCACATGTAAAGTATAACATACAATAAATCACACCCAACATACGAGCTTGGCTGGCCATAACACACAAGGCAGAAAAACAACGTTTCAATCTGGCCCAAGCAATATCCAAAATCACAATTAAATTGTACCTTCAATCTTACCTTTACTTACCTCAATTGCCTAATCAATAGCGTTGTATTACTTAATTCAAAAGCTAAATTAATTATTAAATTAAACCTAGTCATCTCCTTTGAGATGATTCTAGCAAACTTTGCTTAACCCACTTATCTCGAGGCTTAATAGATTTTCTCCTTGAGCTTTCAAATTGTCACAGTCCACATATACAGTATTTCACAGTTTTCCATACATATAGTAATGGTTAGGCATATGATATGTCATCTAATTTCAGCTCATAATCATGATGTATTACCATGCGCCTTAGTTGGACTTTAGAGAATAATTGATATACTTAGGTGCTTAATAGGATTGAAATCAGCAAGTCATAGACCTTAGTAGATATTTATAAACAACTTGCTTTATTTTTTACCAATTGGAAACTTCGTGCGAAATTATTTATAAACAATTGGTATAGGATCATAAGTCATATTCAGTAACATCCCAAAAAGCTACTGTCTATCATGATACATACTCATAACTTACACTTAATTACCGGTTTGGGTGTCTGTGATGCTTAACAACTTTTACTACTTTATTATGTAAATATGCATTAATAAAGCCTCTTCTTTGAGATGTATATACATTCCCTTTCTATTTAAAGTAGTACTGTACATTTTGCTGAATATATAAAAGAATATAACATACCTTCAATATCAAATCTCAGGAAGGTAAGTCTCTTAGCCAAATTAGTTATCTGTGGAGCGAAAAAATAAGGAGTGAGCGACAACGTGCTCAGTAAGGAAAGTGTATGCTGTTTTACAAATATAAAACTATATTCTCAAAACCCCTTAATTATCCTAACGATCAAACTCATTAGGAAATAATGAATATAGTTAAAATTAAATAGGATTTAACAGATCCTTTCAGAAATCATTTAATTGAGACTAGGCGACAATTTGAATCATGCAAAGAACACAAGTCATCCGCTTTTGGGGTGCACCCGTAGGCCATCGCCCCTCATGGCTATCTCATCTAGATGTATGGCCATAATCTGTAGGTGGTCCTTGGGTCCACTTGCCAAGTGACCTCGAGACCGCTGAAGACTTGGCAGGTCCATCAGCCCTGTGACGCCCTAGGGTGCACTCGTTGGTCTATTTGACCCGAGCCATTGCCCTAGATGGGTCACGCAAAGTGTATGAATGATAATGCATGAACTCATGACCTAATGTCTCAAAATCAAGTTATCATATGTCTCATTTCCATAAAATGATTTGGTTTTCCAAAAGGTTTTATAACTAATAAAACAACCCTCAATTTCAACATTTTCTGTGAGAGAAAGGCATGCTTTAGGCTGGTTCGCCCATGGCTAGTTCGCCCAGGGTCAGCTCGCCCATTGGCCCACTCGCCAAATGGTCAACTCCTAAATGGTCAACTTTCCCAATAGTCAACTCGCCCAAAAAGTTTCACATTTTCTATTTTTCAAAAATATTAATTCAAAGTTTATTTATTTATTTATTTTCGTTTCAGAAAATACTCATAAATCAGTTCGCCCACTGGTCAGTTCGCCAGGGTCAAAACATTTTATCAACCAATGCATGTCAGAAAAACAAAACAATTTCTAATATTTTCTTAACACTTTTACTCCACAGGACATGCATTTTCATCACATACTACTTCCTTACCTCATCTGATGAAGCTTTGATTCTCGCCCGCCTGCCTCAATTCCGGTCTGCAAAAGCATTTAAACTATGAATATTTCTTTTTCGAATATTTTCCAAAACTATTTATTTTTTTCTAATAATTGTGGCACTTTGGCGAGACTAAGTTCGCCATTCACTATTAGCTCATTTCTGGGAGTTCGCCCAAAATGGGAATTCGCCACATCAACTCAACTCGCTCTGCTCTTCCATGTCAGTTTGCCATTTGTGGCTTTTCATTTCGAAATGGGCTCGCTTATCAATTAAGTTAACCCTTGGCGACCTCCTCTTTTCCTACTCGCCTCATTGGCGACCACTAATATTCAACCTCGAGCGATTACATCATTCCTGCCTTTTGGCAAATCCTCAATTCTATACATTTTGGGCGACCACGGCCCTCGCCATTCGCCCAACGTCCATTTGGCAATTTATCTCTTTTTCCAAAGAGTTGGCGAACATGCATGTCGCCGACTCATACATTTATTGAGCTCGCCATAGCCTTTGGGCGAGTAACCTGGACCCTTGCTCGCCTGTTTGGTGAACTCACATTTGCCCAACATGCATCTTTTTCTCACGTTACATATGTATTCACAGTAGCTTATATTCAACCAGTAACATTCCCAACTATTAAGAATTTAGCCATATTAACTTACTACATACTTTAATGCCAAGTAACATACCCACACATCTTCTACCTAGCATATCTTCACTATAAACTAAAGATTAAATACAACGTTGGCTGGGAATTTATTTACCTGTTTTGATCGAGTCAACACAACTCACAACTGGCCTTGGTGTTCCACACTTCAGTCCTCCTCTCCTTGATTCACTTGTATGGTTTTGTGAGTGAAAGAAAGTTTATGAAGGAAGGCTAAATACTTAGATAGTAAGAGAGCAGTTCTTGTCCAATAAATCAGAAAGAACGAATTATGTTGAGAAAAGAGGAATCGGTGATGTTGATTTTGCAGAGGATTGTATTACATTTGGTTTAGCTCACTCAACTTTTATAGTTGGTTAGGTGATCTCGTAGCTTCCAATCCCTTTTCTCACCATTTTCCTTGTTCATCAATGGTTGAAGAAAATATGGCAAATCTAATGGAGATAGCGTGTACAAAATGTCTTCTCTCATTAAATGGTGAAGACCATTCCAGTCAAAAACAGAAGCTAAGGGGAAGCTTTTTACTGCAATTTGACTAAATTCTCTTCTTGTCTCCTTCCTTTTCACGCCACTTTCATCTACTGT
Organism: Heritiera fomes; assembly: GCA_032173925.1. Taxonomy (NCBI): domain Eukaryota; kingdom Viridiplantae; phylum Streptophyta; class Magnoliopsida; order Malvales; family Malvaceae; genus Heritiera; species Heritiera fomes. The sequence goes on along the minus strand of JAPDPM010000004.1, from coordinate 18,800,927 downwards.
TATTGACCTTTATTCCCTTTGTTCATCATTTGTCCACCACTCAACTTAATGCCTTTCACACTTTCATTTAATGCTTTCATACCATAGATTAAATTTTATCAAGATTAACTCCCATCTATTCTTTTCTTTTGTCTTGTAGTATATTAATTTTTGAAGAATTTCTCAACACAAGACTTCGGCTGGCCCTTGTTTGTCTTATTGCCATTAATCCCTTTCACACATTCTTTTAAGGCTTTTAATTTTTTTTTCTCATTCAGCATGGGCGATCAGGAGTCCTCGCCCGTTGGCGAACTCCCTACTCGCCCTCAACAGCATCCTGGCGTTCTGTTCGCCAGTTTAGCTCGCCTATTGGCGAGCAGCCATCCTGGCTCGCCCATTGGCGAGCTGTTCTACGTCCTCGCCCATACATTATCACACCAACATTCTTCCATGCACATCTCAAGTTAAGGAACTTTCATCCAAGTGAAAATCAATATGCAATATTTACTTTATCAAATTTTATGAAATTTCGGTTTACAGTAGTATAAAATCAGATTTTACATTTCTCCCCACCTTAAGAAATTTGGTCTTCCAAATTTAACTCGGACCTATCATTGAAAAAGCTCTGGATACTTCTCGCGCATAAGGCTTTCTGATCCCCAAGTAGCCTCCTCCTCGTTATGATACTGCCAGAGCACTTTAACCAAAGAAATCGTCTTAGATCGCAATACCTTATCCTTCCTATCCAAAATCCGTACCGGTTTCTCAACGTAACTCATGTCCTCTCTGATCTCCAGTGGCTCGTGTCGAATCACGTGAGAAGGATCTGGATGGTACTTTCTCAACATCGAGACATGGAATACGTTATGCACTCCTGACAACTCTGGTGGTAGTGCTAACCGATATGCCACATCTCCCACGCGATCTAAGATCTCATAAGGCCCAATGTATCGAGGACTCAATTTTCCTCTCTTCCCGAATCTCATTATACCTTTGGAGGGTGAAACCTTTAAAAACACATAATCACCCGCTACAAACTCCAATGGTCGGCGTCTAATATTTGCATAACTCTTCTGCCGACTCTGAGCCGTGCGGAGCCTCTCACAGATCATCCGTACATCACGAGAAGCCTGCTCGACCAAATCAGGAGCTAATAGTTTACGGTCTCCAACTTCTTCCCATACTACCGGGGATCTGCATCGTCTGCCATACAAGGCTTCATACGGTGCCATGCCGATACTTGTATGAAAACTATTGTTATAAGCAAATTCTGCTAGGGGTAAGTGATCGTCCCATGAGCCTTTAAAATCCAATGCACACGCTCTCAACATATCCTCGAGCATCTGTATCGTACGCTCGGACTGCCCATCAGTCTGTGGATGAAAAGCGGTGCTAAAACTCAACTGGGATCCCATAGCCTCCTGAAATCTCTCCCAAAAATGAGAGGTGAAGCGAGAGTCCCTATCAGAAGTAATACTCACTGGAACACCATGTAACTTCACTATCTCCCTGACATACAATTCGGCCAAGGCACTAACTGAATCTGTAGATCTTATAGCTAAGAAATGAGCAGACTTAGTTAATCTGTCGACTATCACCCAAATAGCATCATACCCCTTCCGGGTCCGTGGTAATCCCATAATAAAATCCATAGTTACATGCTCCCATTTCCACGTAGGAATCGATAATGGTCGAAGCATACCTGCCGGCTTCTGATGCTCAATCTTAATCTGCTGGCATGTTAGACATCTAGCAACAAACTCAACGATGTCTTTCTTCATCTTAGGCCACCAATACACTTTCCGGAGATTCTGGTACATCTTAGTACTACCCGGATGTAACGTGTATCTAGAGGTATAGGCCTCTGATAAAATCAAATCTCTAAGCTGTCGATCATCGGGAACGCATATACGACCTCTAAACCTCAGTATCCCATCGGTGCCAATCTCAAAGTTTAACATAACTCCCATCTGAATTTGACTGGCAATCCCAATACAATAATCATCTTTCCTTTGATCTTCCCTGATTCGATCCATCAAATCCGGCTCTATACGAAAACTAGCCGTAAACCGATACTGGTCAGAGGAAACAACTGTCAGACTGAGGTTAGAGAACTGCTCTATCAACTCATGCTCCCTGATCATCATGTACGATACCATGCCAACATACTTACGGCTCAATGCATCAGCTACTACATTAGCTTTACCTGGGTGATACAAAATCTCACAATCATAGTCCTTTATTAGTTCCATCCACCGTCGCTGTCTCAAATTCAACTCTCGCTGGGAGAATATATATTTCAGACTCTTATGGTCTGTATATATTTGAAATTTCTCCCCATACAAGTAATGTCGCCATATCTTCAGTGCAAACACCATTGCGGCTAGCTCCAAGTCATGTGTCGGGTAATTCCTCTCATGATCCTTCAACTGTCGAGAACCATAGGCTATAACCCGACCATGCTGCATGAGCACACACCCTAAACCTTGAGCGGCTGCATCAGTATACACCATAAATCCACCTGATCCGCTAAGAAGGGCTAATACGGGGGCACTAGTCAATCTCCTCTTAAGCTCACCAAAACTACGCTCACACGCATCATTCCACTCGAACTTTACATCCTTACGTGTGAGTTGTGTCAATGGAGCAGCAAGTCTAGAAAATCCCTCCACAAACCTGCGATAATATCCGGCAAGACCTAAGAAACTCCGTATCTCGGTAACCGTGTTAGGCCTCTCCCACTGAACAATGGCCTCTATCTTAGACGGATCAACTGATACCCCGTCCCTCGACACTACATGTCCGAGAAATATAATATGGTCAAGCCAGAACTCGCACTTGTTAAGCTTAGCATACAACTTTCTCTCCCTGAGGGTCTGTAGAACAATCTGCAAATGCTGCTCATGCTCCTCCATAGTCTTAGAATAAATCAGGATGTCATCAATAAAAACTATGAAAAAATTATCTAAAAACGGATGAAACACCTCATTCATCAAACTCATAAAAGCTGCAGGGGCATTTGTCAGTCCAAAAGGCATCACTAGGAACTCATAGTGGCCATAGCGAGTCCGAAAGGCTGTCTTATGCACATCCGACTCCTTAATCTTCAACTGGTGATAGCCTGATCGGAGGTCTATTTTGGAAAACACCTGTGCACCCCTGAGCTGATCAAACAAATCGTCAATCCGAGGTAGTGGATACTTATTCTTAACAGTAGCCCGATTCAACATCCGATAATCTATACAAAACCGGAGGCTACCATCCTTCTTCCGAACAAATAGTACTGGAGCTCCCCAAGGTGACACACTGGGACGTATGAATCCCTTATCTAATAACACCTGGAGCTGCTTCTTGAGCTCATCCAACTCTGTCAGTGCCATCCGATATGGGGGTCTAGAAATCGGTTCCGTACCGGGTACCAACTCGATAGTAAACTCCGTCTCTCGATCCGGTGGTAACCCTGGTAAATCCTCTGAAAATACATCCGAGAAGTCCTTGACCACAGGGATCTCTTGAATCTCTGGATGTTTCCTCTCTACATCCTCCACACTAGCAATATATCCTTCATAAACATTCATTCACAACCACAATTTCAGTACACATGTCATCTCATAACATAAAATTCACATACTTTTTATTAATTTACAATAATTTTACAATATACTTTTCAGGATGAGAGAAGGTAATAAACTTAGTATTACATTCCAAACTAACATGGTTCGCAGCTAACCAATCCATACCCAAAATGATATCAAAATCATATATATTCAACAAAATTAGGTTAGCTGTAAAAGCCTTCTCTCCTATAGTCAATTTACAATTCCTATATATAATATCTGTCCTTTCGAAATCTTTAAAAGGGGTATTCACTTGCAAGGTGTACCCTAACAACTCCGGCTCTACTGGGGTCCTGTTAGCACATGTAGGCGATAAGAATGAATGGGTAGAACCTGGATCAAATAAGGCAATTACAGGAAGATCGAAGAGATAAATTTTACCTTTAATCACATCAATAGAGGCGTCGGCAGTCTCCTGACCCATCGCGTACACCCGACCCTGAGTCACAACCTTCTTACCCTTTTCTGCGGCTGTCGCCTGCCTAGGCTGTGCGGGTGTCGCTTTCTCTGGCTCACGTCGAGCTGCCGGGACCGCTATTTGAGGTGCTGCAGGAGGTATAGTAGAAGCAGTTGACTCTCTGAGCATCGGGCAATTCTTGATAAAGTGCCCTATCTGTCCACATCTAAAACATACCCCAGACATTACAGGACAAGGGCGCGATCCATGCGACCTTCCACAATGTCTACATAAGGGTGCAACACTTCTTTGAGTGGTAGTGGGGCCACTAGCAGGAGTAGAAACTGCTGGTCTATCAAATCTGCCCTCCCTCTGAAATCTGTATGCCCGAAGATCTGGTCTTCTTAGACTGCTCTCTACCTTGTCTGTCCTCCATAAACCTCTTAGCCTTTCCCTTTGCTTTACCTTTAGTTTTACCACTGAAATCGAGCTGGAACTGCTCATAATCTCTCTCACACAGCTTAGCCCGTTGAACTATCTCATCATAAGTCTGTATAACAAATGGGGCTAGCTTTACTGTGATGGATGGCCTTAAACCAGCTCTAAACTTCGAAATCTTATACCGGGTGTTCTCACTAGTCTGTGGATCTGTAACGCCCTCGGAAGCCGGGAATTTCGGGCTAACTTTTTCTTTCACTTCCTATGTTTGTCTCTCGCTCAATGTAGCTAAAACCTAATGAGTAGAGTCCTACTCCTATAGTTATATAAGACTAGTTGTCTAAGGTCCCAATTTAGTCTTCTAGTAAGACGTGTCGAAAACGACACTGAAAAACTTCCGTCCCTATGTCATTCCATTATCCATTCTCATACTAAGAACATCATCATTTTAACCTATAGCAATTCCACATCTCAATATAATTTCTAAAATACTTAGCATCCATGTGATTCAATATATAAACATATCGAGGTTACAACTTAACTATGAATCACAGTGTGTTTACAGATTCGATATCTCCTAGTACTTACATCCCGAATCCTATACATTGTGTGCACAAAAGAATTTAGTCTGGGATATAAACAAAAGAACAAAAGATTATACCTTAGCTCAACTTTTTGCAGCTCGACAAAAAGACTCTCAGTGCACCACACTCGTGCCGAGTCTACCTGAAATAATTTGAGGTGGAAGGGGGTGAGCTTTGGGGAAAGCCCAGTAAGAAAGCATACGCTAAATGATGTTAGGTTTCTACTATGTTAAATGCATGTGCATGCGTGAATGAACGTGCCCAAAACTCATGCTCAAAGATGTTTATTTGGAAATAATACCAAATTGATAATCCATAGTTTATAAGCTATAAAATGTTATGCCAAGTAATTTCAAAACAGATTAGTACTCAAGCATTCACCGAATCAAGATATATATAGTAGTAGTAGAAATGATACATTCGCTCGTCTTTGTAACAGTATCGTAATATACATTTAAATCATTTTCACGAGACGAGCATTATGAGATTCGGTAACATAACGGGGATCTTTGGAAATATAACCAAGAAGCTTTCTATGAAAGCATCCACTGTAGCTAGCAGTGGTCGGTGTCCCATACCAGGGCTCTATCCATGATCATGAATCATCCCAGCACCAGTGATCATCTGGTAGCTGAGGTACAAGTCACGACTAGTTGTCGGACAATCATAGGTAATTACCGCTACCCATTTGCCACACAGGCGGGATCCATGACGCAATTACGTATACGGCGCCTCAATGCCACACAGGCTTACTGAATGCCACACAGGCATAATAAAACACCACACAGGCGAGTGCCACATAGGCATTTCCAAGTGCCACAAAGGCATTTCCAAGTGCCACACAGGCATTATACATCATCACATATATCATGAGTCAAAACTCGTTTAGAAATATATCTTACAAAATAGGTTGAGTACTAAAAGCATAAACCGTTCCACATACTTATAGTTTTAAAAAATCTAATCGTATGAAGTCTCGATAACAAATAGCAGTGATTAATATGCATGAGGTTTTAAAGGCATTTAATAAATCCAATTTAATATCAAGAAACTTATTTAGACAATTTCTAACGAAATTTCGGCATTATAACGGCATAGGTAGAACACTACCCAGCGTCATAACCACAAATCAGATACCTGTAGAAAACTCAATCAAGCAATATATCTTCAATACACCAATTTCCAATACACATCCAAATCGAAATCCAAATCCAAATCCAAATCCGAATCCAAGTCCAAATCCAAAACATTATGCATTTAAAATTCAATCCAACGTATTTAGACAATTAACCAAAAATGCATTTAAATCCATAAATATTAAATAACATTAATTTAAACATGCATAAGCATAGTAGACTGACAAGCATTTACCGTATATTCCCTTACCTAATGTGTATCACACAAATGTTGGTGTCGCACGCTTGTACACCTTGAACTTTCTAATACTTTTTTGATTTTCTTTACTTTAGCCTTTAGTTTAGGGTATTGAACAATCATCTATCTCATAAAATTTCCTCCTACATTAAAGCACACAAAATATAAAAATTTATGTTATTTATTCACTTAGGAAATTTTATAGTCTAACTTCTTTCATAAGATCATTACCTTGAAACTTCTTCTTTGGCTGTCAAAATATTTTCTTTAACCTCCTTGAATTTTATCTTCACTCAAACCTACATCAACAACATTTTTAGCCTCCTACTATCTCGTATAACCCACAATTTAAAGACTAATAAGGTAGCCATGCCTTTACCCATTTTAAGACTAGGAAAAACCTACACTAGCCGTTGATGCTACTGCCAATATCTGCTTCAGCTCTTTTGATCTTCGCTTGTCCTGCTTGTTGCCGTGACTTGTGTTCCCTTTTCTTCCCTATTTTCGGTACCGATCTGCTCTTCCCAGGCAACCTAAACAGCCTTTTCTTTTCCTTTCCCAAATTGCCGAACAGCCCCTTCCTTTCCTTGTTTCTATTTCCGTTGAGATATCCAGCCACAACCTTGTCTCGCCGTGTCCCTCACCTCGTCGCCTCTCTCTGTTTCTTTTCCTGATTTGTTTTCTACTCTTTCATTCTCCCGCTTCCATCCTTTCCTGTTCACTCTTTCTTTATTCCTTTAATTTTGCTTGACTTAAATCCCACGTGAGTGGGGTAGAACAAAGGAAGCCGATTGGCTTCTTCAACAAGCCAATCGGTTTCATCAATTACATTAATATAATATCATTATTATATTATATATATATGTATATTTTATATTAAGTAAGTACTTTATGGTAACCTTATTGTAGTATTTTATTTTTTATTTACTTTGTTTTATTATATATGTGTATGCCATAATTATTATTATATATATACATATATATATGATGTATAATATGTAACTACACCCAAGACTCACACTTAGATTAAATAATTCTATTATTTTCGCATTTAACTAATTAAAATACATTAAAATCAACTTTATGAATTTAGTTGATTTACACAATGTTTAACCAAAATTCATAAGCTTACTGTAGCTTGTCGCTCCCGAGCTCGAAGTAGGCAAGATCTCTTATCTCCGGCACTACTTAAGCCGTGTCGAGATGTCCACACGTCTACGTGTCCCTATATAATTATTTTGAATTTATTTTTATTAGTTATAAAATTGTGCTAAATAATAGACAATTAATTTTAATATAGTAAAGATTTTCCGGTTATTACATTCTACCCACCTTAAGAAATTTGGTCCTCCAAATTTTCCATGTCGGGTTGGAATAGGTAGGGGTACTTCTCCTTCATTAAGCTCTCAAGTTCCCAAGTAGCTTCTTCAGATGAGTGATGCTGCCATAGAACTTTTACCAGAGGAATAGTCTTTGATCTCAACACCTTCTCCTTTTTATCTACAATTCTGATTGGCCTCTCTACATAACTTAAGTCTTCTCGAATCTCAAGTGGTTCATATGCTATCACGTGAGAGGGATCCGGATAGTATTTCCTTAACATGGATATGTGAAAGACATTATGCACACTCGATAGCTGTGGCAATAAGGCTAATCGATATGCAACGTCTCCAACCCTCTCTAAAATCTCGAATGGACCAATAAATCGAGGACTTAACTTTCCTTTCGTGCCAAACCTCATGATACCCTTCGATGGAGAGACCTTCAAGAAGACAATATCCCCTACTTCAAATTCCAATTCTCTCCTCCTAGTGTTCGCGTAACTCTTTTGTCGGCTTTGAGCTGTTCGAAGTCTCTCACATATCAATCTAACATCTTCTGAAGCTCGCTCAACAAGCTCAGGAGTAAACAACTTTCTATCACCCACTTCTTCCCAACCGATTGGAGATCGACATCTCCGTCCATACAAGGCCTCATATGGCGCCATTCCAATACTAGCATGGTAACTATTGTTGTAGGCAAATTCGGCTAAGGGTAAATGGTCATCCCATGAGCCTCTAAAATCAATAGTACATGCCCTCAACATATCTTCTAGGGTCTGTATAGTTCTCTCAGATTGTCCATCAGTCTGAGGATGGAAGGCGGTACTGAAATTGAGTTGTGACCCCAAAGCTTCTTGAAAGTGTTCCCAAAACCGAGACGTAAATCTTGAGTCTCTATCTGAAGTAATACTTGCTGGGACGCCATGTAATCGAACTATTTCTCTCACATAAAGGTTTGCCAATGCACTTAAGGGATCAGTAGATTTCATGGCAAGAAAATGGGCCGACTTAGTTAATCAATCTACTATCACCCAAATTGCATCATGATTCCTTCTAGTTCTCGGCAATCCCATGATGAAATCCATGGTGACATGTTCCCACTTCCATGTTGGAATTTCCAAAGGCTTAAGTAATCCCGCTGGCCTTTGGTGTTCAACCTTCACTTGCTGACAAACTAAGCACCTTGATACAAACTCAGCTATATCTTTCTTCATCCCTGACCACCAATACATTCGGCATAAATTCCGATACATCTTTGTACTCCCCGGATGCCTGGTATACTTAGAACTGTGAGCTTCATCCAAAATCTGCTTCTTCAAGTCATCATCACTAGGGACACATATTCGGCCTCTAAACCTTAGTAGTCCATCTTCGCCTACTTTATACTCCGAATTTTCATTTTGTTCAGCTTGATTTACCATCTCCACTAATCTAGAATCTTCTCTCTGTGCTCGTCTGAGCTGCTCCACTATACCCGGTTTGATTCTTAGACTAGCAATTAGAAAACCTTCAGAAGGCTTTACATTCATACTCAGCTCGGAAAACTGTTTCATCAAATCCCATTCCTTGACCATCATGTATGCAACCAAACCCATGCTCTTCCGACTCAAAGCATCAGCCACCTTGTTCGCCTTACCGGGATGGTACAAGATCTCACAATCATAGTCTTTCAACAATTCCATCCATCTCCGTTGTCTCATGTTTAACTACTTTTGAGAGAACAAATATTTGAGACTCTTATGATCTGTGAATATTTGAAACTTTTCTCCATAAAGATAGTGGCGCCAAATCTTCAATGCAAACACTATGGCCGCCAAGTCAAGATCATGAGTAGGGTAATTCTTTTCATGGTCCTTAAGCTGTCTAGAACCATAAGCTACTACTTTGCCATTTTGCATTAGCACACACCCTAGACCCTGAATGGATGCATCACTATACACCGTAAAACCTCCTGATCCACTCGGGATAACTAGGATTGGTGCTGTGGTCAACTTCTGCTTTAACTCCTGAAAACTACGCTCACACGCATCAGTCCATTGGAACTTGACTTCCTTGCGTGTAAGGTGTGTTAATGGAGCTGCTATCTTAGAGAATCCTTCAACAAATCTCCTATAGTACCCCGCTAAGCCCAAGAAACTTCGGATCTCTGTGATGGTCTTTGGCCTTTCCCAATTAACCACGGCCTCAACCTTGGACGGGTCTACGGATACTCCATCCTTTGTCACAATATGACCCAAGAAGGAAATCTGCTCGAGCCAAAACTCACACTTACTAAACTTGGCATACAACTTATTTTCTCTAAGTGTCTGCAAAACAATCTGTAAGTGTTGAGCATGCTCATCATGAGACTTGGAATACACTAGGATGTCGTCGATGAACACTATCACAAACTTGTCCAAAAACGGCTTAAAGACTTCATTCATCAAACTCATAAATGCTGCGGGTGCGTTTGTCAAACCAAACGGCATCACTAAGAATTCATAGTGGCCGTAACGTGTTCTGAATGCCGTTTTCGGGATATCTTGACTTCTGATCCTCAACTGATGGTATCCCGATCTCAAGTCAATCTTGGAAAATACCTCTGCACCTCGCAACTGATCAAATAAGTCATCTATTCTAGGTAGCGGGTACTTGTTCTTTATAGTGGCCTTGTTTAATAGCCGGTAATCCACACATAACCTCATACTCCCATCCTTCTTCTTCACAAATAGTACCGGAGCGCCCCACGGAGACACACTGGGGCGTATAAACCCCTTGTCTAAAAGTTACTGAAGCTGAGTCTTCAACTCCTCTAACTCTACCAACGCCATTCTATACGGAGGCTTGGAGATTGACTGAGTGCCGGGAAAAAGGTCAATGGCGAACTCAGTTTCTCTTTCTGGGGGTAACCCTGGTAGGTCATCCGAAAAGACATCTGGAAAGTCTCTCACAATGGGAATTGCAGACAATGTCGGATGGTCCTTATTCGCATCTTCAACGAATGCTAAATAGCCTTCACAAGAATAACATTTCCACAAGTAAGATTCACAAAAGATATTAATTATATTTCATTTCTTACCTCCAAAATGTATTACAAGTGGTTCAGGTAGGGAGAAGGTTACAATCTTTTTATAGCAGTCTACATTGGCACGGTTAGCTGTCAACCAATCCATGCCTAAAATAACATCAAAGTCTAACATGTTCAACATGATTAAGTCTACTATTAAATTCCTACCTCCCACCTTAACTTTACAATTCTTATATACTAGGTCGGTTGTTTGTGACTCTTTCATAGGAGTACTAACACACAATACGTAGTCTAAGTGTTCAGGCTCTATATGTAATCTCTTAGCAAATGCAGGCGATATGAATGAGTGCGTGGAACTTGAATCAATTAAAACGAATGCTTCTAAGTCATGGATTAGAAGTTTACCCTTGATCACATTGGTGGAAGCGTCAGCTGCTTCCCGATCTAAGGCAAAGACTCGCCCTTGTGTCATTGGTTTCTTCCCCTTCTCCGTGGTCGTCTTTTGTTGACTACCTTGCCCTTCAACTTGTTTTAGGGGAGTCGTAGATGGAGTAGTGAGTGTTGGGCAATCCTTCTTCCAATGCCCATACTTTCCACAGTGAAAACAAGCATGAGTTGACATGTGACAAGGCTTATTCCCATGAAATTTACCACATATCCCACAAGTCTGAGATTTTGGTGTGGCATGGAATGGTGTGGATTTCGTAGGCTGATGTCGAGTGTCATAAAACCTCTGCCTCTTGAAAGGAGTTTGATTAGGCTTATGTCTCCCCATGGCTGGCCTCTTCCCTTGACTCCTTCCATGGTCCTTACCCTTGGAGCCATACTCATTCTGTGTGAGTTCTATGTCATGCTCCGCTAGTTGGGCCTTTCTTAGGGCTTCCGGGTAAGTAGTGATGTCCAATACTGCCAATCGACTCCGGATGGACGGTCTAAATCCCGTAATAAACTTTAGAGTCTTCTTAGTCTCATTACAGGAGATATCAACATCATACCGAGAGAGGGCCGTGAACTTGGCCTCATATTGGTCCACCGTCATACTCCCTTGAGTCAAGCTCAAAAATTCTGTTTGCCTCTTCCTTTGGGCTGTCTCAGGAATATACTGATTTTGGAAGTACTGTAGGAAGACTTCCTATGTAATCTCCGAGTGTTGCGCACTCAATACTTTCTCAGTGGATGTCCACCAATGTTCAGCATCCGATTGCAACATAAAAGTGGCTAAGGACACCCTTTCTGTACTACTACAGCCCATAAACTTAAATGACTTCTCCATTTGTAGGACCCATTCCTCTGCTTGCACTGGATCCCTTACTCCCTTAAATACCGGGGGATTCATTTTCTGAAACTGTTTGAGGAGTTCCATATTCTTCTTAACTGCGTCCCCAGTAGAAGAAGATGATGCTGGTGGTTGTGGAGGCTCAGATTGTGGTTGTGGGGTACCCACTTGTGGTGGCGGTGGTACTTGAGTGCTCGGTGGTGGTGGCGGAGGTGCTTGAGGAGGTACAGCTGATGGAGGAGGTGGCGGCACTGTTGGGGCCAAGGGTGGCACCACCTGATTCGGATTAAACCTCGCCATGAACTGAGTGAACATGGTAGACATGGCATCCATGTTTCGGGACATGGTGTCTAAATTCCTCTCAACTCGAGTAATACGGTCTCCTTCAGTTTCTGGCTGAGGGGGAGGAGGTGGCGGTGGCTCTGGAATCGGTGTTTCGGGAGCCTGCTCCTCTTGTCTACTTCCAACTCTCCTCACGCTTCTATACCGTCCTTTCATTTCAGGTATACCTAATTATGATAAACATGTTTAGTACTCTAATCGAAAAACACACAGTAACATCGTGTCAAAACATCATTCGCAGTTTATATCCAGACGCACACAGTTACATGGGATGTAAGACTAGTTCTAGCCTATCTACACTGACACGAGACTAGACAAACTAGGCTCTGATACCATTCTGTAACTCCCTCGAAAGCCGGGAATTTCGGGCTAACTTTTTCTTTCACTTCCTATGTTTGTCTCTCGCTCAATGTAGCTAAAACCTAATGAGTAGAGTCCTACTCCTATAGTTATATAAGACTAGTTGTCTAAGGTCCCAATTTAGTCTTCTAGTAAGACGTGTCGAAAACGACACTGAAAAACTTCCGTCCCTATTTCATTCCATTATCCATTCTCATACTAAGAACATCATCATTTTAACCTATAGCAATTCCACATCTCAATATAATTTCTAAAATACTTAGCATCCATGTGATTCAATATATAAACATATCGATGTTACAACTTAACTACGAATCACAGTGTGTTTACAGATTCGATATCTCCTAGTACTTACATCCCAAATCCTATACATTGTGTGCACAAAAGAATTTAGTCTGGGATATAAACAAAAGAACAAAAGATTATACCTTAGCTCAACTTTTTGCAGCTCGACAAAAAGACTCTCAGTGCACCACACTCGTGCCGAGTCTACCTGAAATAATCTGAGGTGGAAGGGGGTGAGCTTTGGGGAAAGCCCAGTAAGAAAGCATACGCTAAATGATGTTAGGTTTCTACTATGTTAAATGCATGTGCATGCGTGAATGAACGTGCCCAAAACTCATGCTCAAAGATGTTTATTTGGAAATAATACCAAATTGATAATCCATAGTTTATAAGCTATAAAATGTTATGCCAAGTAATTTCAAAACAGATTAGTACTCAAGCATTCACCGAATCAAGATATATATAGTAGTAGTAGAAATGATACATTCGCTCGTCTTTGTAACAGTATCGTAATATACATTTAAATCATTTTCACGAGACGAGCATTATGAGATTCGGTAACATAACGGGGATCTTTGGAAATATAACCAAGAAGCTTTCTATGAAAGCATCCACTGTAGCTAGCAGTGGTCGGTGTCCCATACCAGGGCTCTATCCATGATCATGAATCATCCCAGCACCAGTGATCATCTGGTAGCTGAGGTACAAATCACGACTAGTTGTCGGACAATCATACGTAATTACCGCTACCCATTTGCCACACAGGCGGGATCCATGACGCAATTACGTATACGGCGCCTCAATGCCACACATGCTTACTGAATGCCACACAGGCATAATAAAACACCACACAGGCGAGTGCCACATAGGCATTTCCAAGTGCCACAAAGGCATTTCCAAGTGCCACACAGGCATTATACATCATCACATATATCATGAGTCAAAACTCGTTTAGAAATATATCTTACAAAATAGGTTGAGTACTAAAGGCATAAACCGTTCCACATACTTATAGTTTTAAAAAATCTAATCGTATGAAGTCTCGATAACAAATAGCAGTGATTAATATGCATGAGGTTTTAAAGGCATTTAATAAATCCAATTTAATATCAAGAAACTTATTTAGACAATTTCTAACGAAATTTCGGCATTATAACGGCATAGGTAGAACACTACCCAGCGTCATAACCACAAATCAGATACCTGTAGAAAACTCAATCAAGCAATATATCTTCAATACACCAATTTCCAATACACATCCAAATCCAAATCCATATCCAAATCCAAATCCAAATCCAAGTCCAAATCCAAAACATTATGCATTTAAAATTCAATCAAACGTATTTGGACAATTAACCAAAAATGCATTTAAATCCATAAATATTAAATAACATTAATTTAAACATGCATAAGCATAGTAGACTGACAAGCATTTACCGTATATTCCCTTACCTAATGTGTATCACACAAATGTTGGTGTCGCACGCTTGTACACCTTGAACTTTCTAATACTTCTTTGATTTTCTTTACTTTAGCCTTTAGTTTAGGGTATTGAACAATCATCTATCTCATAAAATTTCCTCCTACATTAAAGCACACAAAATATAAAAATTTATGTTATTTATTCACTTAGGAAATTTTATAGTCTAACTTCTTTCATAAGATCATTACCTTGAAACTTCTTCTTTGGCTGTCAAAATATTTTCTTTAACCTCCTTGAATTTTATCTTCACTCAAACCTACATCAACAACATTTTTAGCCTCCTACTATCTCGTATAACCCATAATTTAAAGACTAATAAGGTAGCCATGCCTTTACCCATTTTAAGACTAGGAAAAACCTACACTAGCCGTTGATGCTACTGCCAATATCTGCTTCAGCTCTTTTGATCTTCGCTTGTCCTGCTTGCTGCCGTGACTTGTGTTCCCTTTTCTTCCCTATTTTCGGTACCGATCTGCTCTTCCCAGGCAACCTAAACAGCCTTTTCTTTTCCTTTCCCAAATTGTCGAACAGCCCTTCCTTTCCTTGTTTCTATTTCCGTTGAGATATCCAGCCACAACCTTGTCTCGCCGTGTCCCTCACCTCGTCGCCTCTCTCTATTTCTTTTCCTGATTTGTTTTCTACTCTTTCATTCTCCCGCTTCCATCCTTTCCTGTTCACTCTTTCTTTATTCCTTTAATTTTGTTTGACTTAAATCCCACGTGAGTGGGGTAAAACAAAGGAAGCCGATTGGCTTCTTCAACAAGCCAATCGGTTTCATCAATTACATTAATATAATATCATTATTATATTATATATATGTATATTTTATATTAAGTAAGTACTTTATGGTAACCTTATTGTAGTATTTTATTTTTTATTTACTTTGTTTTATTATATATGTGTATGCCATAATTATTATTATATATATACATATATATATGATGTATAATATGTAACTACACCCAAGACTCACACTTAGATTAAATAATTCTATTATTTTCGCATTTAACTAATTAAAATACATTAAAATCAACTTTATGAATTTAGTTGATTTACACAATGTTTAACCAAAATTCATAAGCTTACTGTAGCTTGTCGCTCCCGAGCTCGAAGTAGGCAAGATCTCTTATCTCCGGGACTACTTAAGCCGTGTCGAGATGTCCACACGTCTACGTGTCCCTATATAATTATTTTGAATTTATTTTTATTAGTTATAAAATTGTGCTAAATAATAGACAATTAATTTTAATATAGTAAAGATTTTCCGGTTATTACAGGATCAAAACGGCTCAAGGTAGTAAATTTGGCCTCATACTCATCCACTGACATACTACCCTGCACTAAACCCATGAATTCCTGCTGTAACTTTTCTTGAGCAGTGTCAGGAATATACTGCCTTCTAAAAGCTTCCACAAACATATCCCAGGACAGATCCTGATGCTGAGCAAATAATACTGTTTGGGTGGCCTTCCACCAATGTGTCGCATCATCCACCAACTGGAACACTGCTAAGCCTACTTTTTCTGTCTCTGAACATCTCATAATCTGAAGTAATCTATCGATCTCTATAACCCACTGTTCTGCAACCAATGGATCCCTAGTACCCTTAAACTTAGGTGGATCCAACTTCTTAAATGATTTCACCAATGTCACATTACAATAAGATTCCGCATTTCGAGGCTGCTGAATCAGTGGCTGCAGTCGGTGGCTAAGGTGTTGGTGGTGGAATAGGCTCAGGCTCAGGCACAACTGGTGCCGGCTGTGGCGGTGCTGGTGCCTCTACTGGGGCTGCAGGAGCTGTAGCTCTCTCCCTCTCTGCCCTATCAGCGGCTCTATCTGCCTGATACATAGCCATAAAATCTGCTATTAACCTCTCCACCTGAGTTACACGATTATCAATGCTCTCTAGCTGTATAGGACGTGGAGGTCTTGGGGCAGGTTCCGGTGTCTGTGGTTCCGGAGTTTGTGCCGCCCTACCTCGACCTATGCCTCTCACTGAGCGCATCCTCCTTCTTCCACTCATATCTGTACCACAGAGATCGTTTATTACTTATCATTAACATATCAATTATATATTCAGTTTATACAGTACTACAGGGAATGTATACTATTTCACCATTTACTTTAAGCATCGCTAGACATCCGACCAACCCTGCTCTGATACCATTAAATCTGTAACATCCCAAAAAGCTACTGTCTATCATGATACATACTCATAACTTACACTTAATTACCGGTTGGGCTGTCTGTGATGCTTAACAACTTTTACTACTTTATTATGTAAATATGCATTAATAAAGCCTCTTCTTTGAGATGTATATACATTCCCTTTCTATTTAAAGTAGTACTGTACACTTTGCTGAATATATAAAAGAATATAGCATACATTCAATATCAAATCTCAGGAAGGTAAGTCTCTTAGCCAAATTAGTTATTTGTGGAGCGGAAAAATAAGGAGTGAGCGACAACGTGCTCAGTAAGAAAAGTGTATGCTGTTTTACAAATATAAAACTATATTCTCAAAACCCCTTAATTATCCTAACGATCAAACTCATTAGGAAATAATGAATATAGTTAGAATTAAATAGGATTGAACAGATCCTTTCAGAAATCATTTAATTGAGACTAGGCAACAATTTGAATCATGCAAAGAACACAAGTCATCCGCTTTTGGGGTGCACCCGTAGGCCATCACCCCTCACGCCTATCTCATCTAGATGTATGGCCATAATCTGTTGGTGATCCTCGGGTCCACTTGCCAAGTGACCTCGAGACCGCTGAAGACTTGGCAGGTCCATCAGCCTTGTGACGCCCTAGGGTGCACTCGTTGGTCTATTTGACCCGAGCCATCGCCCTAGATGGGTCACGCAAAGTGTATGAATGATAATGCATGAACTCATGACCTAATGTCTCAAAATCAAGTTATCATATGTCTCATTTCCATAAAATGATTTGGTTTTCCAAAAGGTTTTATAACTAATAAAACAACCCTCAATTTCAACATTTTCTGTGAGAGAAAGGCATGCTTTAGGCTGGTTCGCCCATGGCTAGTTCACCCAGGGTCAGCTCGCCCATTGGCCCACTTGCCAAATGGTCAACTCCCAAATGGTCAACTTTCCTAATAGTCAACTCGCCCAAAAAGTTTCACATTTTCTATTTTTCAAAAATATTAATTCAAAGTTTATTTATTTATTTTCGTTTCAGAAAATACTCATAAATCAGTTCGCCCACTGGTCAGTTCGCCAGGGTCAAAACATTTTATCAACTAATGCATGTCAGAAAAACAAAACAATTTCTAATATTTTCTTAACACTTTTACTCCACAGGACATGCATTTTCATCACATACTACTTCCTTACCTCGTCTGATGAAGCTTTGATTCTCGCCCGCCTGCCTCAATTCCGGTCTGCAAAAGCATTTAAACTATGAATATTTCTTTTTCGAATATTTTCCAAAACTATTTATTTTTTTCTAATAATTGTGGCACTTTGGCGAGACTAAGTTCGCCATTCGCCCAAAGAGCACGCCATTCACTATTAGCTCATTTCTGGGAGTTCGCCCAAAATGGGAATTCGCCATGTCAACTCAACTCGCTCTGCTCTTCCATGTCAGTTTGTCATTCGTGGCTTTTCATTCCGGAATAGGCTCGCCTATCAATTAAGTTAACCCTTGGCGACCTCCTCTTTTCCTACTCGCCTCATTGGCGACCACTAATATTCAACCTCGGGCGATTACATCATTCCCGCCCCTTTGGCAAATCCTCAATTCTATACATTTTGGGCGACCACGGCCCTCGCCATTCGCCCAACGTCCATTTGGCAATTTATCTCTTTTTCCAAAGAGTTGGTGAACATGCATGTTGCCGACTCATACATTTATTGAGCTCGCCATAGCCTTTGGGCGAGTAACCAGGACCCTTGCTCGCCTGTTTGGCGAACTCACATTTGCCCAACATGCATCTTCTTCTCACGTTACATATGTATTCACAGTAGCTTATATTCAACCAGTAACATTCCCAACTATTAAGAATTTAGCCATATTAACTTACTACATACTTTAATGCCAAGTAACATACCCACACATCTTCTACCTAGCATATCTTCACTATAAACTAAAGATTAAATACAACGTTGGCTGGGAATTTATTTACCTGTTTTGATCGAGTCAACACAACTCACAACTGGCCTTAATGTTCCACACTTCAGTCCTCCTCTCCTTGATTCACTTGTATGGTTTTGTGAGTGAAAGAAAGTTTATGAAGGAAGGCTAAATATTTAAATAGTAAGAGAGCAGTTCTTGTCCAATAGATCAGAAAGAACGAACTATGTTGAGAAAAGAGGAATCGGTGATGTTGATTTTGCAGAGGATTGTATTACATTTGGTTTAGCTCACTCAACTTTTATAGTTGGTTAGGTGATCTCGTAGCTTCCAATCCCTTTTCTCACCATTTTCCTTGTTCATTAATGGTTGAAGAAAATATGGCAAATCTAATGGAGATAGCGTGTACAAAATGTCTTCTCTCATTAAATGGTGAAGACCATTCCAGTCAAAAAGAGCAGCTAAGGGGAAGCTTTTTACTGCAATTTGACTAAATTCTCATCTTGTCTCCTTCCTTTTCACGCCACTTTCATCTACTATTATTGACCTTTATTCCCTTTGTTCATCATTTGTCCACCACTCAACTTAATGCCTTTCACACTTTCATTTAATGCTTTCATACCATAGATTAAATTTTATCAAGATTAACTCCCATCTATTCTTTTCTTTTGTCTTGTAGTATATTAATTTTTGAAGAATTTCTCAACACAAGACTTCGGCTAGCCCTTGTTTGTCTTATTGCCATTAATCCCTTTCACACATTCTTTTAAGGCTTTTAATTTTTTTTTCTCATTCAGCATGGGCGATCAAGAGTCCTCGCCCGTTGGCGAACTCCCTACTCGCCCTCAACAGCATCCTGGTGTTCTGTTCGCCAGTTTAGCTCGCCTATTGGCGAGCAGCCATCCTGGCTCGCCCATTGGTGAGCTATTCTACGTCCTCGCCCATACATTATCACACCAACATTCTTCCATGCACATCTCAAGTTAAGGAACTTTCATCCAAGTGAAAATCAATATGCAATATTTACTTTATCAAATTTTATGAAATTTCGGTTTACAGTAGTATAAAATCAGATTTTATATATTCTTTGCATGAATATTTCATACTCTTTATGGATATTGACTTATTTATTTGTGTTATGAGTCCCATGTACTAACATGTTTCTTGTTGGATGGAGCATATTTATCTCTTCTCACATAGCCATGATTTTAGGGGAAACATATTTTTTATTATTTTTCCTTCTTTTTGCTATGACAAAAAGGGGGAGAGATAGATATTAAAGGGGAGAGATATTAAGGGGGAGAGATAATGGGGGAGAAATAGTTTGAAAATTCATTTCCAAAACCCATGCTTATATTAAGGGGGAGCTTTATAAAATCCTCCTTTGTTTGAAGGGGAGTATTTTATGAAAGAATTTTCAAAGGAAATTTACATTAAGTTTTGTCATATCAAAAAGGGGGAGATTGTTAGCTTTAAATTGCCATATATATTTTGAAATGACAAAAACTTAAGTAAGCTTTAATGTTTTAATTCATATTGTAAATTTGCCTTATCACACATGATTTTCTCAATCCATTTTTAAGTGTTCATATCAAACATTAAGACCATGATTTAATGATATATTCTTATGGGTCTTAATACTTTATAAAATGGTTTTCAATATTAAGTAATTTTCTCAAGAATTATTGAACATAAGTTTAGAAAATTACTTATAAGTTTTTGGACAATATTTTCATTTGAGAAAGTCAAGAAAAACTCCCTTAAAGCTTATAGATGTTTTGGGTTGAATTAAAATCAAAAGCCATATCATTTCTAACCCAAAAGTGCAGGAAAAACTCATTTTGGGAGCATGGGATCGATCCCTAAGGAAAGGGATCGATCCCTTTTTGGCAGAATGCCCTGGAAGCCTAGAATGAAGCATGGGATCGATCCCTTCTGCAAAAGGATCGATCCTTTTATGTCAGAAAGTCCCCAATGGCTAGTTTTTGTGAGATACAACGACTAGTTTCTGTTTTGGCTCCAACCAACGTCCACAAACCATCTAAGGGACTATAAATAGAGGCTTAGAAGCTAAAGGAAGGAAGGGGAATTACTCAATCAACTCCAATACTCATTTTCCTTAAATCCTCAAGCCTCAACAACAAATCAAGAGCTACAAAGTCTTCATCTTCCATCATTCACATATATCTTGTATTGCTTACCACAAATATTGTATAGGCTTTTCTTTGTGCCTAATTTCTGTAATCATTTACCTACTTAGAGGTGCTCTTTGATTACATCTCTTGTAAACCAAATCATTCCTTGTAAAAAGGTAGGTTTCTCTTTAGCCTAAGAAAAAGAGAGAGGTTTCTTTTTAGCCTAAGAAAAAGAGGGAGGTTTCTCTTAAGCCTAGAAAAAGAGGGCGGTTTCTATTGAGCCTACAAAAAGAGGGAGTGCAACACAAATTCAAGAATAGTGAATTTGGAGAAAATCCTTGGGAGCGTCTCAAGGTAGAGGATGTAGGCAAGATTGCCGAACCTCTATAAATCGCTTGCGTACATTTCTCTATCCTTACTCTCTTTTTTTATTTGCAATTATACTTGTGTTTATTGTATTGAATTTATATTGTATAATTGCCTAGCTTAGAGAACTTAGAAAACACTCAATAGGCTAGAGAATTTAGAAGAATCGAAAAATGGGCTTAAGGTTAGCTAAGAATCGATTCACCCCCTCTCGGTATTACCTATAAGAGCCAACAATTGATATCAGAGCTTGGGCTCGAAATTAATTTAGACTAACCTCTATCGAGCAAAACGATCATAAATGGCTCACTTGAATGTAGGCACACCCCTAGGAGAAGATGGACAGTCATTAGTTAGACCTCCCCTCTTTAACGGTGAGAATTATTCATATTGGAAAACTAGAATGATGTTATTTGTACAATCAAATGATTATGAAGTGTGGAGAATTATAGTGAATGGTCCTAGAATTCCCATGAAGAAAGTAGATGGAAAAGATGTCCCTAAGAGTGAGGATAAGTGGGACACAAATGACATAAGATTGGCACAAATGAATGCCAAGGCTATGCACACCATCTTTTGTGCTTTAGGTCCCAATGAGTATAATAGAGTCTCCTTATGTGAAAATGCTAAGCAAATATAGGAAAAATTGGCCATCACATATGAAGGGACTAATCAAGTGAAAGAAACCAAAGTAGGTATGCTCACACATGATTATGAGCTTTTTAGAATGAAAGAAAATGAGTCCATGAGTGAAACATACACTAGGTTCAATAACATAATTAATGGACTTAAGGCATTAGGCAAGAGCTATTCTAATGTAGAAATGGTTAAGAAAATTTTGAATAGCTTGCCAAAATCTTGGGAGGCAAAGGTGACCGCAATAGAAGAATCTAAGGATCCTAACACCTTGTCTCTAGATAAACTTATGGGCTCCCTACTTACATATGAAATGAAATTAAAAAGAAATGAAGAGCCTTCAAAGAAAGTAGGGGTAGCACTTAAGTCTTCCACTCATAAGGATATTGAAGATGATAGTGATGAGAGTGGAAATGAGGAAGAAAAGGAAATGGCAATGTTTGCCAAAAGATTCAATAAGTTCATGAGAATGAATGAGAGAGAGCAAAATAGGAGACATCATAGGGGAGAGTCAAGTAGAAGAAAAAAGACCCCTTAGTGTGTTATGAGTGTAATGAACCGAGTCATACTAAGTTAGATTGCCCCTTACTTAGGAAGGAAAAGGATAGGAAACCTAAGAAGAAAGCATTTGTGGCTGCATGGAGTGATAGTGATAGCTCTGATGAGAAAAACGTAGATAATGAGGTAGCCTACACATGCTTTATGGCCATTAGTGATGATGAGGTTATAGTTCTAGTAAAAATAATGATTATACCTTTAGTGAACTACAAAATGCCTTTGATGATTTAGCAAATGAATTTCAATGCATGAACTCCAAATATAAGAAAATCATTGCTAAATTAAAAATAGAAAATGCCTTGACTAATACCAAGCTAGAATTTGAAAAGAAATTAGAAGAGGCTAACTTAGAGATAAATGAGTTGAATAAAAAGAATACAAATTTGCATAACTCATTTACTAGGTTTTATATGCGTCAACAAAAGCTAGATCATATGTTAGAGACCCAAAGAGCTTTCTTTGATAAAGATGGGTTAGGCTATAATGCTAAACAAAAAGAAACTCATCTTAAGAATTTCCTAGTGAGCAAAAATACTATGCATGATTTATCTCTTACATGCTCACTATGCAATAAGATAGGCCATTCTTCACAAGCATGCACAAATAGAAAAACCACATTTAGAGGAAGAGTGGTTAGAAAAATGTGGGTGCCAAAGCATGCAATAAATAATGATGATTTGAGTTTGAAATGGATCCCCAAAGGATCAAAAATTGTTTGCACTAACTCTCATAGATCCAACAAAATTTGGGTACCAAAGCATGTTTGAATTTGTTTGTTGTAGGAGTGTTAGAGCATGGAGTTACAATGGAACAATGGAGTTTAAATGCTCAACACATCCTCATGGAGTTTGCTTGTACCAATGAGAAAGAGAAAGTGCTTAAGAATCCATACTTGGCAAGATCACAACAATTCAAGGTAAAGCATTCTCTAGCAAAGGAGTATTGTAAGCTTAATTCCTTACTCCTTAAACTCTTTATTGTTTATGCCTTGATGATATGGTTTGTTAATGATCCTTGGTGCATTGTGAGTTGAATGAATAAAGAAAAGGCATGTTGAATGATTTTTGAATGGTTAATGGATAGTTCTTGAGGTATTGGATGATTTGATGAAAAGCATGTTTAGTTATTTTGAAATGATTATTGGATTTATGCATTTTGAGCAAGTTTTCTATGTGTTGATAATGTATTTACTTGCTTCAAATTGTCAATATGTCATTTATGCAAAATGCCTTGTCATGTGCATTAATGAAGAATTTGTATGTCGGAAATCATGGCATGTTGTTCACAAGATGTATGTTTTAATGATATATGTGCTTAAAACCTATGTGAACAAGTTTGTTTTGACATAAGTATGTAATTCAATGCATTGGTTTTGTCAAAATATGCATAACTCTTAAAATGACCTCATTTGAGGCTAAAAATGCATTTTAGTGTGAAAATTCTTCCAAAATTGCAAAATCTTTTGTAAAATGTTTTTTCATTCATGTTTTTCAATCATACAAGTCCAAAATCATGTTACACAAGTGTTTAGACCTTTACTTGGACTTAAAATACTTAAAAACAAATGTTGGATTTTCTGTCAAAAATCTGTAGAATCAGGATGAGGGATCGATCCCTCTACATGCAGGATCGATCCCTAGGGATCGATCCCTTTGGAAAAACATGCAGAAAATTAGATTCTGGAGTTTAGGGATCGATCCCCTTGCTCATAGGATCGATCCCTCTAGGCAGTTTATGCCATTTTCTGCATTTTTAAGCCTTAGTTGAGAAGTTTTCTTAATTTTCTTAATATCTTCTTTCTTCTCAACTTAAAATTCATTGTTTTAACTTCTTTTTGATGATCTTTAAACTATGAAAATTCATTTTTCATTGATATCATGCCTCAACTCCATCAATTTGTATCATTTCCAACAAATGGTATCACTTTCAACAATCAATATCATTTTTATTGAACTCACAAGTGCAAAATCATTTTCTTATTGAAAACATTTGCATAACTCTTGAAATAATCTTGAAACATACTTTCAATGAATGCTTAAACATAATTTTGAGAATTATTTCAAGAATTTATGGATATATTTGAGAATTTGATGAACTTGTGCACAATGAATATTCTTCATGCCTTTTGTTCATCTTAGTCAAGCATGCTTATAGGATTAAATCTCTTAGCTTGAATCATCTATTCCACACAAGGTTTCATGATAATTATACATCTAGTGGATTGATTTCAAATGTAAATTCAGCAATTGGTAATGGTTATTGGCCTATAATTTGTGATGGTAAATGGATCCTAAATGTTCAAATGCATGAAAGTTTATCATCCATGTATTTAAATTTTTCTTATGGCCAAATTATTAAAGAACTTGGGCTTTAATGACAACACCAACAATTGATATACATGCATTGTATCTTGATTGTTTTGATGTTAAACATGTATGTTTACTTAAGTTGAATCAATAATCATGCCTATGAGATGAGAATAGTTGTTTTCACGATATTATGTGCTTAACCTCACTCATAGTTTATGTGTGAAAACCGTAAATTTTCTAACTAGATGTGTACTCCACATGTAATCTAGTCAATGTAAAAGATAATTTTACTCTTGAAATTTCAAGTATAAGATTATGGTACGTATCCATAGAAATGAAGCCTCCGAGTAAAATGTAAATAGTACACCAATACCGCATACGCAACATACGTGAACACAAGTAAAAATATATAAATAGATAAATGAATAGATAAAATACATATATAAATAAATATATATGTATATACAAAGGTGAAAATAATTCAATATGCATATAAGTAAATAAGTTTGAGAGTGAATATATATAATAT
The DNA here is from genome assembly GCA_032173925.1 of Heritiera fomes. Taxonomy (NCBI): domain Eukaryota; kingdom Viridiplantae; phylum Streptophyta; class Magnoliopsida; order Malvales; family Malvaceae; genus Heritiera; species Heritiera fomes. The sequence goes on along the minus strand of JAPDPM010000004.1, from coordinate 18,775,832 downwards.
CACTTATACCAATATAAATAGATGATTAGACAAATAAATTGAAGTATAAGTGTATAAGTATTAAAAATATATACATATGTATAAAATATATATAAAATAGATATAAATATATATCTTCAAAGTATATTTTTATACATATGCATAATATCAGTAATGATGAAGAAATGAATATATAAAATAAAAATGTGTAAAAAAGAAGAAGTTTGTAATAAAATATGAATTTAAATAAAATATATATATATATATAATATAGGTATTAGGGTTAGTGTTGGATTATGCCCTTAGAACCATTCATTAGATGATTGACTTTGGCATTTTTTTATGTATCATGACATTTTATTTATCATAGTTCATTATTATATTTGTCTTATAACTGCGTAATATAATCTTATATGATAATGTCCTTAGAATAGTAATAACACACTATTCTTAGAATATCCCTAGTCAAGTATTATTGTGAACAAGGATAACAATGATACGATAAGACTAGTATGTGGTTGACTGATGACCATTGTCATGGATATAGGATATCAAGTCATCACATAGGTACATGTTAGAGAACTATGTACTGGATCGACCCTCCATGAGAACGCTACATGGATTGTTATATGAGTGTCATAAGCGATTCTCATAGAGATGATGGTGTATGTGATCCTTTGACTTGAGATCATCATAGATCCCAACATAGAGAATTGCATACTTTAATGCTGCTTACTTTAATGCTGCTAGATGTCATTCGTAACAGGATGGACTATAAAGGTAGTAATTGGGTATGCCTTGATCTATGTAGAGGGATGTTGAGTGATCAAGATAGGATTTATCCCTCTTATATAACAAGAGTGATGTCTTGGGCCCTTTGATAGAGTGAGACTAAGAAATGCATGGCCGTGTTCGAATAAGTCAATATGAGATATTGATTTTATTTGTTTAATTAGTCCACTCAGGAATCAAGAAACGCTGATTAGACTATACAAGTGTGACACATTCCATGACTTGTGTCTAATCAAGACATCATAGGATAAAGGGATTAGACTACACGGTAACATCTATCACGAGTAAAGTTATGTCGAGTCATTGACATTCTCGTTACATGGGTAGCAATGATGTGTTGCTAGATACCGCTCATTGCCTATGACAATTTTGTCATTGCCATTGTTTTGAGAACCTATTGGGTCGCACACTTAGAACGGATCAATGAGGAGCTTAATTAATCCTATTCTGAATTCGATTAAAGATATATCTAATCCTATTCTGAATTGGATTAAGGATATATCTAATCCTATTCTAAATAGGATTAGAGTTCTGTTTGGCAGTAAATTTTAGGGTAAAATTTACTGCCTATAAAAAGGATGTTTTTCTAAAACATAGCCGCACTTTTTAAAACAGAAAACAAAAAGCATTCCTTTTAATTGAAGCTAGCAGTTCGGTTATAAGGAATCAAAAAGCTCTTTAAGGCTTCTGATCGTGAGACGTTCAAGAATCGTGAGATCCATTCGTGTGGATACCGTAGAGGCAGGAACGAAAAGTTGTTGCTTGTGACTCGACCAACGAAAGAAAAATCAGAGAAAAACGTTAGGTAAAATCTCGAAACCCTAATCAGGCAACTCTCCGAATCGATCCTGGTGGAGGCTGAATGTTTTATTTCCGCTGCGTGTTTGTTTCTGTTTCCTTCACTGGTATCACAGCCAGATTCGGAGTCCCTGATTAGTTTTGATAAAAGCATGATCTCTGGTTACTTTCTGTTTATGATTACATGCAATCGTTTCATGAGATTAATACGGATTAGAATGTATATGATATATTCAGAGGCTACAAATCGAATTGTTGAAATTATATATATGATATATATCAATTTCGATTCAACTTATATGTGAGATATAATCTGTGATGTGAATTATTAATGGCGTTTCTGTTCTGCATAAACGTTATGGATAATCTGTGATGCGAATTATTAATGGCGGTTTCTGTTCTGCATAAACGTTATGGAAGAAACAGAATAATGTCGAAAGTGTATAAAGATTGAAACACTTTTAGATAAGAGTTCTAATGCGACTAAAATTATAGTCAGTATGAGATACTGGCTGGAACATCCTAATAAGATTAGGACACTTCCGGATAAGGGGCGTTGGCAATGTCAATACTGCCGCCCCTGGGAACCCCGCAGTCGGGTTATAATTCTTTTCAAATGTGTTTCGTTAATAAAACTAAAATTTGAAATTGCATTACACTTGTTTGTATAACACGGTGGTTGTTGTTTGAGCATGGTGCATAGTTATAGCCCTAGCCCAATATGATTGTATTTTGGTGGTTGTAAATTTTAATAAATACGACCTGCGTGTCGTGCCTTGTTCTTGAAATTCTTGTTGTACATTCTTTTCTCATCTTACTCCCCTCGAATGTAACTCGAGGTTTCTCTTAAACTATGTAATTGGAGCTGACAACCATGCAAAGGATGACCGAAGAGGCACTTGGAGAAGATGCTATTACCCTTAGGTTAACCCTTAGGGTTTCTCATTGGCTTGGGAAATCCATTTAGTTTGGGCTATAACTATGTCACGTTTATTTTATTGCTTAATTGCATGAGATGCATGGTTTATTTTGTACGTTTATGATATGAAAATCATATGATAATTTTAGAAAAGTAAAATTGGTGAGATCTTATTCAATAAACTAAGAAAATCCCTCAAATTAAATTAAGTCAATAATAGATGCCTACCAATGAATAGCACTCGTCAAGGCTAGAATCGATTTTGTTATGTTTGCCAAAGCAAAATATCATATCTATCTTAGTAAGACGCGATGGGATAATAGTGATATCCAAAGGCTATAAATTGGTTGACTTAACTAAATTTCCTCAATATGATTGGGAATTTAGAGGCATAAAGTTGGGCTTCCATTCATGAGATGAATTAGAACAAGTGTTGTTCACCCAACTATCCAAGAGTTACATGAGATGTAATTGGTAAGTGTTGCCTACCTAAATAGCCAAATCTTGGGCGATTAGCCAAAGCTAACTCTAGATAAGGTGAAATATGGATCTTGGCCCACTAGAGAAATTATGTGATAATTTTTCCGAATTAATAGTGAGGGTTGTTGATTCGATAAAAATAGTGGGAGCATCATTTAATAAATATTTAATTAAATGAATGCATTCATGATACTTATATTTTGCATATTTTTGTTGTAGATTACCATGGCATCAAACACAAATAACACACTTTCACTGCGATCTGTCCTTGAGAAGGACAAGTTGAATGGGACAAACTTCCTGGATTGGTACAGGAACCTGAGGATAGTCCTTAAGCATGAAAAGAAGTTGTATGTCCTTGAAATTCCCTTACCTGAGGAACAACCCTCTAATGCTCCAAGGGCAGAAAGAGATGCTTATAAGAAGCATCAAGATGATGCATTGGATGTTAGTTGCCTTATGCTTGCCTCCATGAATCCTGAGCTTCAAAAGCAACATGAGGAAATGGATGCGTTCGATATGATCGAGCATCTCAAGCAACTCTATGAAGAGGAAGCTAGGCAAGAAAGGTACAATGTCTCTAAGGCATTGTTTCAGTGTAGGATGGCAGAGGGGACTCCCGTTGGTACTCATGTGCTCAAGATGATTGGGTACACTGAAAACCTTGAAAGATTGGGATTTCCTTTGGGCCAAGAGTTGGCCACTGATGTGATTCTACAATCGTTGCCAGACAGCTACAGTCAGTTTGTTGTTAATTACAACATGAATGAAATTGACAAGACTCTGCCACAGTTACTTAGCATGTTGAAAACAGCTGAATCCAACATGAAAAAGGCCAAGCCCAAAGATGTCTTAATAGTTAAGAAAGCTAAGGGCAGGGCTAATGCAAAGGGCAAGAAAAAGGGTAATAAAACCAATGGCATGTTCAAGCCCAATGATACTGCACTGAAGCCTAAAGGTAGGGTTGCCAAAGAAGGGAAATGCTTCCATTGCGGTGAGACCGGACATTGGAAGAGGAATTGCAACAAATACTTGGAAGAGCTAAAGAAGAAGAAAGGAAGTGAGACTTCCACTTCAGGTATTTATGTTATAGAAGTTAATCTATCTACTTCTTCATCATGGGTATTAGATACTGGATGTGGTTCTCACATTTGTGTAAATGTGCAGGAACTCAAAAGGAGTAGATCGTTGACTAAGGGCGAGGTCGACCTGCGAGTGGGAAATGGAGCAAGGGTTGCTGCATTAGCTGTAGGAACTTATATTTTGACATTGCCCACAGGACTTGTTTTAGAATTAGATGATTGTTATTATGTGCCTTCCATCACTAAAAACATTATTTCTATTTCTTGTTTGGACAAGAAGGGTTTTTCATTTATAATAAAGGACAACTGTTGCTCCATTTATTTAAATGATATCTTTTATGGTAGTGCACAACTAATTAATGGTCTTTACATTCTAAATCTTGATATGCCCATTTATAACATAAATGCTAAAAGGATTAAATCTAATGATCAAAATCCAACATATCTCTGGCATTGTCGCTTGGGACACATAAATGAGAATCGCATTTCCAAACTCCATAAAGATGGACTTTTGGACTCATTTGATTTTGAATCGTATGAGACATGTGAATCTTGTTTGATGGGTAAGATGACAAAAGCCCCTTTCAAAGGACATAGTGAAAGGGCAAGTGATTTATTGGGCTTAGTACATACAGATGTATGTGGACCTTTAAACACACAGGCCAGAGGTGGGTTTATGTACTTTATTACATTTACTGATGATTTCAGTAGATATGGCTATGTGTATCTTATGAGACACAAGTCAGAATCTTTTGAAAAGTTCAAAGAATTCAAGAATGAAGTACAATACCAACTTGGCAAGAGCATTAAGGCACTTCGATCAGATCGAGGTGGTGAATACTTAAGCCAAAAATTTTATGACTATCTTAAAAAGTGTGGGATTGTCTCACAACTCACTCCTCCAGGTACACCACAATGGAATGGTGTATCTGAAAGGAGAAACCGAACTTTATTAGATATGGTTCGATCAATGATGAGTCATACAGATCTTCCAGAATCCTTTTGGGGACATGCATTAGAAACAGCTGCTTTTACACTGAACCGTGTTCCATCTAAATCGGTTCCAAAGACACCATATGAGATATGGACTGGTAAACGTCCCAGTATGTCTTTTATGAAGATTTGGGGTTGTGAGGCTTATGTAAGACGTCAAATCTCTAACAAACTTGCACCTAAATCTGATAAGTGCTATTTTGTGGGATATCCTAAACTAACTAAAGGATATTATTTTTACAATCCCACTGAGCGCAAAGTGTTTGTAGCTCGAACAGGTGTCTTTCTAGAAAGAGAATTCATTTCTAGAAGAACTAGTGGGAGAAAAGTAGAACTTGAAGAAATTCAAGAGCTACAAGATAGCGCACCCGATGTTGAGATGGAGCCTGAGCAAGCACCACAAGTTGTTGTGGAACCAGAACCACAAACTGTTGTGGAGCAACCGCCTGCTCAAGAGACCCAAGCCTTGCATAGATCAGTTAGAACACATCGTGAGCCACAGAAATATGGATTTCTAATGACTCAGAACGGTGATGTATTGCTCATGGACCAAGATGAGCCTACTACCTATCAAGAGGCTATTATAGGGCCAGACTCTGAGAAATGGCTTGAAGCCATGAGATCTGAGATGGAATCCATGTATGCCAACCAAGTTTGGACCTTGGTTGACTTACCCGAAAGGGTAAAACCTATAGGGTGTAAATGGGTTTTTAAGAAGAAAACCGACATGGAAGGAAATGTTCATACCTATAAAGGGCAATTGGTTGCTAAAGGTTTTAAACAAATTCATGGTATTGACTATGATGAAACTTTTTCACCAGTCGTGATGATCAAATCCATTAGGATCTTGCTTGGGATAGCTGCATACCATGATTATGAAATCTGGCAAATGGACGTCAAGACTGCTTTTCTTAATGGAAAGCTACTCGAGGATGTGTACATGACACAACCTGAGGGTTTGTTGATCCAAAAAATGCTGGAAAGGTTTGTAAGCTGCAACGTTCTATTTATGGACTAAAGCAAGCTTCTCGAAGTTGGAATCTTCGTTTTGATGATGCAATCAAAGAGTTTGGTTTCATCAAGAACGAAGATGAACCTTGTGTCTACAAGAAGGTCAGTGGGAGCACTATTGTCTTCCTGGTGTTGTATGTAGATGACATACTACTCATTGGGAATGACATCCCTACCCTTCAGTCTGTACAGACTTGGTTAGGGAATTGCTTTTCAATGAAGGACTTGGGCGAAGCTACCTATGTACTGGGTATAAGGATCTATAGAGATAGATCAAGGAAATTAATTGGCCTAAGTCAAAGTGCATACATAGATAAAGTGCTAAAGAGGTTTAGCATGCAGGATTCCAAGAAAGGATTCTTGCCTATGACACATGGCATTACTCTCTCAAAAGAACAGTGTCCTACAACACAAGAAGAGAGAGAACGTATGAGTAAAGTTCCATATGCATCTGCTATTGGATCCATTATGTATGCCATGTTATGCACACGTCCCGATGTCTCGTATGCTTTGAGCATGACGAGTAGATATCAAGTTGATCCTGGTGAACGTCACTGGATCACTGTCAAGAATATTCTTAAGTACTTGAGAAAGACTAAGGATACATTCTTGATATATGGAGGTGAGGAAGAGCTCATTGTAACAGGTTACACTGATGCTAGCTTCCAAACTGATAAAGATGACTATAGATCGCAGTCTGGTTATGTGTTTTGCCTTAATGGTGGTGCTGTGAGCTGGAAGAGTTCAAAGCAGGCGACAGTGGCCGATTCTACAACAGAGGATGAGTATATAGCTGCCTCTGAAGCTGCTAAAGAGGCTGTTTGGATCAGGAAGTTCATTACTGAGCTTGAAGTTGTTCCAAGCATTGTAGATCCGATTGAGCTCTATTGTGACAACAATGGAGCCATCGCACAAGCTAAGGAACCTAGATCTCACCAACGATCCAAACATATACTACAGCGCTTCCATCTCATTCGAGATATCATCGAGAGAGGAGATGTGAGGATATGCAAAGTACCAACTGACGATAACATCGCCGACCCACTGACGAAGCCTTTGACGCAGCAGAGACATGATCGTCACACTAGGTCACTAGGTATTAGATACATGAGTGAATGGTCTTAGTGCAAGTGGGAGATTGTTGGATTATGCCCTTAGAACCATTCATTAGATGATTGACTTTGGCATTTTTTTATGTATCATGACATTTTATTTATCATAGTTCATTATTATATTTGTCTTATAACTGCGTAATATAATCTTATATGATAATGTCCTTAGAATAGTAATAACACACTATTCTTAGAATATCCCTAGTCAAGTATTATTGTGAACAAGGATAACAATGATACGATAAGACTAGTATGTGGTTGACTGATGACCATTGTCATGGATATAGGATATCAAGTCATCACATAGGTACATGTTAGAGAACTATGTACTGGATCGACCCTCCATGAGAACGCTACATGGATTGTTATATGAGTGTCATAAGCGATTCTCATAGTGATGATGGTGTATGTGATCCTTTGACTTGAGATCATCATAGATCCCAACATAGAGAATTGCATACATTAATGCTACTAGATGTCATTCGTAACAGGATGGACTATAAAGGTAGTAATTGGGTATGCCTTGATCTATGTAGAGGGATGTTGAGTGATCAAGATAGGATTTATCCCTCTTATATAACAAGAGTGATGTCTTGGGCCCTTTGATAGAGTGAGACTAAGAAATGCATGGCCGTGCTCGAATAAGTCAATATGAGATATTGATTTTATTTGTTTAATTAGTCCACTCAGGAATCAAGAAACGCTAACTAGACTATACAAGTGTGACACATTCCATGACTTGTGTCTAATCAAGACATCATAGGATAAAGGGATTAGACTACACGGTAACATCTATCACGAGTAAGGTTATGTCGAGTCATTGACATTCTCGTTACATGGGTAGCAATGATGTGTTGCTAGATACCGCTCATTGCCTATGACAATTTTGTCATTGCCATTGTTTTGAGAACCTATTGGGTCGCACACTTAGAACGGATCAATGAGGAGCTTAATTAATCCTATTCTGAATTCGATTAAAGATATATCTAATCCTATTCTGAATTGGATTAAGGATATATCTAATCCTATTCTAAATAGGATTAGAGTTCTGTTTGGCAGTAAATTTTAGGGTAAAATTTACTGCCTATAAAAAGGATGTTTTTCTAAAACATAGCCGCACTTTTTAAAACAGAAAACAAAAAGCATTCCTTTTAATTGAAGCTAGCAGTTCGGTTATAAGGAATCAAAAAGCTCTTTAAGGCTTCTGATCGTGAGACGTTCAAGAATCGTGAGATCCGTTCGTGTGGATACCGTAGAGGCAGGAACGAAAAGTTGTTGCTTGTGACTCGACCAACGAAAGAAAAATCAGAGAAAAACGTTAGGTAAAATCTCGAAACCCTAATCAGGCAACTCTCCGAATCGATCCTGGTGGAGGCCGAATGTTTTATTTCCGCTGCGTGTTTGTTTCGGTTTCCTTCAGTTAGTGGGAAACATCCACTAACCCGTTGGTGTCAAAGGGAGACAATTCTGTCTCCCTATCACATCTTTTCATTTTTTAAAAATTATTATAGACTAAACACTCAGCCCTTTCTTTTGTTTTTCTTTCTCCCGTTCCTCTGTACATTTTTTTAAGCTTCATTTCCTTTCCGTCGTGCCTTCCTTTTCCCTCCTCGCGTCGCACATTGTTGGGCCAAGCAAAATAGACCACGAAGAGGTTGCTGGCAGGTGCAAGGCATCAGGTTGAGACTGGCGTTGCAGCAGAAAACGATGGCTAGAAGTGCTTGCCAGAACCGAGCTTGATTTGAGAAAAGAGGAGACAACAATGGTGTTGGTAAAGGCCGAGTAAGGTAGGGTACAAAGATGCCGTTCGAATACAAGAAACAGAGGTGGGAAACTGATTTAAAAGAGGGATTGTGTGTGGTATTACAGATCAAATAATAGGGCAGTTGACGAGGGCTGAGCTGGGTGGTGTTGTGAGCTGAAAATGAAAGGGGTAGACTATGGTTTTTGGAAAGCTAGGTTGGGGCTTTGAGAGGGCTGAATGTGGAAAGCTTATGGGAGCTGTGTTTAAAGCTAGAAAACGTGATTTTGAAGGGGGTTATAAGCTGCCACGAAGAAGGGAGAACAAGGCTGAGGAAGAAGCTTAAAGTCTTAACTGATCAGTGGGCATTTTAAGGACTGGAAGCAAGATTTCCAGTGGCTGTTTGGGTGCTGAAAAAGAACACGAAATAGTGATATTTGTGGTGGCTGAGCTGGGCGTTTTCCAGCCCTAAGCAAGAGAAGTACGAAGGCTAAGACTGGCGGCATTGTGGTGGTGGTTGTAGCCGACATCCAAGGGTTGCCGTAGGAGGGGTATTCCACACCAAAGCTGCAGAGATTTCCTAAGGTAAAAGAATAGAAAGAAGAGGAAAAGAAATAAAAATGGAAGAAAGGAAATAAAAGAAAAAGAAATGAAATAAAAGAAAAGGAAAATATATATATATATGTAATACATATATATATATATATAAAGATGTAGGAAAGTGAAGAAATTGAATTTAGAAATTCATATTATGTTAATGTTAAATATATAAATATATTTGTGTGTGTGTGCATGTATATATTATTTACTTGGAGAGAAGGTAGGAAACAAGGAAAAGAAAAGAAATAAAAAGGAAGAGAATGCACATAGATTTCAATATACATATATATATATATAATGCTTACTTGAAAACAAGGCAAGAAATAAAGAAAGGAAAAGGAAATAAAAAGAAAGAAAATGCATATATATATATATGTGTGTGTGTGTGTGTGTAATACATATACATATATATATATATATAAGGATATGGGAAAAATAAGAGAATGCAATTTAAGAACTTAAATTATATTGTGTTGAGTGTATATACATATATATATGTATAGATAGGTATCAAGTAAGAATTTAAAATTTCGTAAGTGTATAAAAAATTTGGGCTAGACCTTATTAAGTCGAAATTCCTTGTGAATGTGTAGTGCGCCAAGAGGACGACGAACACGGTCTAGCTGGACACAGGACACGCTCAAGCTAAGCTCGCACTTAGGTAAGACGTTTATATAACGTAGAAGTAGGATTATCCTGTATAGGATTGAATCTTACAATACAAGCTAAGCTCGCACTTAGGTAAGACGTTTATATAACGTAGAAGTAGGATTATCCTGTATAGGATTGAATCTTACAATAGAATGAATTGAATACCTAGAGATTGAATATAACGAAATGAAATGTAGGTATGATATTTGAATTGATAAAGTACCAAGGTGAGAGACATTGATCGGAAGTGAATCGATATGGTATAGGTTCATAGATATTATGAGATGAAATGATAAACATTCATGCAATTCATGAGCATGTCATTTTATGGACTTATTTCACTTCCTTGAATTTTATTGCCATCAAGCATGACTTATTACTATACATGAAAAACTGAAGTGATTTATTCTTATCATGTTTACAAGAATATTGTGGATGCTTGAATGGCTTTGAAAAGAATGAAATGATAGTTTTCACATATGTACGTATATACATGTAAATGATCTTCAGAAAAACATTACGTACATTAAACTATTTTTATACGAAAGATTGAATTGCTTTATGAGACTATAGGCACCCTAAGAGAATTAAATTCAATAAAGCATAGTGGAAGCCGCCTAATTGGAGATTACTCATTAGGCATAGAAGCTTGTCCGACAATAGTCGTGGACAGGTCTCAGTCTTGCCTGATCAGTGGGACTGAGAGATATGAGGTCTATGGCCATAGATAGCGCCCTAGTGGTTTCCAGGGGACGATGATATGATTCTTCACTGCTAGCTACAGTGAACTAAGTCTTTATTGGTAGAGAGATAAGGATCTAGCCTAGTCTCAACTGATCTGAAATGAAGTTTAGTGTATGGCTTTAAAATGAAAATGAACTCTAAACTCAATATTGATTTACAGTATATGAAACGCATTTTTGATGCTATATGTGATATGAAATACTTCAAAAGTATATGTGATATGAAATGTATTTCAAAAGTATATGTGACATGAAATGTATTTCAAAAGTATGTGTGATATGAAATGTGCTTCAAAAGCATATGATGTGTGATATGAAATGTGCTTCAAAAGCATATGTGATATGAAATGTATTTCAAAAGTATATGTGATATGAAATATGTTTTAAAAAGTATATTTGACATGAAATGTAAACGCTTACATATTTCAAGCATGTCTTAAAAGAACACATGAAATGTATTGATACTTCACATGCCTTGAAACTTGTTGGAAAAGAACATGTAGTATATGTTTTATGATTGTAACTGCTTCATTCATAATTACATGTTCAAGATCACATTATGACTTCAAGACTTAGACATCTCATGATATGTTGAAGCATAATAGGATTGAGTTGGAAAATACATGTAAATGCTGCATGATGAATAAGAAAACGATCAATAATGAATTCTCCTCCCATGACATCATGCATTGCATATATAACAGTGTAATTCTAACTCTGCACTTATATAAATGACTTACTGAGCCTTACTCATTAAACGCTATTTAAATTTTTCAGATTGAGCACGGAGTTGGGGGAGTATTTCGGAGCTTTCCGAATAGTCCCAAACCTGAAATATAGTCCCAACTCTCCAAGGTGATTTTTTTGTGAACATTGGGTATACATACTCTTCTTTTGTCTCCATTATCAATTCAGGCTGTTTATGATTCAGTACTTAGATGGGATGTAATCTGATATAGAGAATAGCATCTAGACTAGCAATGATGAAGTATGGAATGTTGATTTTGCATGAGTATGGATTATGGATTGAATAGCATGAACAAGTGACCATGTACGAAAAATGTGAACCATAAGATGAAATGCTATGATATGGAAATGAACTTGGTCATAGGAATGCTAGAATATAATTAACTGTCATTTTGGAAAGCATGAGCTGGATATTACTTGTAATTTTTATGCAGGAAAATAACCTGGGTAAAGTTATAAAAATAGGTGAGGGAGTTATCGTCCCGAAACAAAAATTTACTACATTGCACTTAGACAAAGCAAATATAGGAAATCGAAAAATTAGCCCTAATTTCTACGCATCCGTACAAGTAAGAGGCACCGTCGCAGCCTTCGGGTCGTGACATTATGGATTTTAATGATAAAATATATTTTAGCTTGATCATATTGATTCACTTAGGTGAAGCCATTTTAGTTAAAATAGCATATACCCTCTAAAACGTTAAATGATGATAACAACTAGGGATATGGCTTATAATTGATTAAAATGGTAGTTTTGAATCTTTCCTTACTCATAATTGGTTAAGGACTTGAATTGGAAAATGAGCATAGGATTTTTGTGCTTGAAACCATGGAAGAAAATGTGTTTGCTTGAATTCCTTTATTTTTTGAATCTTCCATATGGTATAAATTTGTGAATATGAATATGGATTAATACTTTATGATAGTGTGCTAATGATTAATTGATGCATATGCATATTTGATGATATGTGTTGTGTTCTTGCATATTTAGAATGACTATTTTCTTGACATGAACACAATACACATAAATATTGGATTCATGCAAAATGACTAAGTCAACCATTAGTAACAATTGGTATTTAGATTGAAATAACAATTAGTATCATTGGCAACCATATTTTCAATAATTAGTAAGCCAAAACTAAATTGCCAATTGGTATGAGCTTTAAATTGATAATTCTTCTCATGCTCCTTAGATTGAAATAACAAATAGGGAAGAATTCATATAAGACACTTTTGCATGAAACACTTGTGTGCTAGAATTTGTAGTTAATTGCTATATGTCTTAATTTTATGCACACTATTGCTTGGAAGTGATTTATGAGCTCATGCATATGATATGTCATCTAATTTCAGCTCATAATCATGATGTATTACCATGCACCTTAGTTGGACTTTAGAGAACAATTGATATACTTAGGTGCTTAATAGGATTGAAATGAGCAAGTCATAGACCTTAGTAGATATTTATAAACAACTTGCTTCATTTTTTACCAATTGGAAACTTAGTGCGAAATTATTTATAAACAATTGGTATAGGATCATAAGTCATATTCTCTGCATGAATATTTCATACTCTTTAAGGATATTGACTTATTTATTTGTGCTATGAGTCCCATGTACTAACATGTTTCTTATTGGATGGAGCATATTTATCTCTTCTCACATAGCCATGATTTTAGGGGGAGCATATTTTTTATTATTTTTCCTTCTTTTTGCTATGACAAAAAGGGGGAGAGATAGATATTAAAAGGGAGAGATATTAAGGGGGAGGGATAATGGAGGAGAAATAGTTTGAAAATTCATTTTCAAAACCCATGCTTATATTAAGGGGGAGCTTTATAAAATCCTGCTTTATTTGAGGGGAAGTATTTTATAAAAGAATTTTCAAAGGAAATTTACATTAAGTTTTGTCGTATCAAAAATGGGGAGATTGTTAGCTTTAAATTGCCATATATATTTTGAAATGATAGAAACTTAAGTAAGCCTTAATGTTTTAATTCATATTGTAAATTTACCTTATCACACACGATTTTCTCAATCCATTTTTAAGTGTTCATATCAAACATTAAGACCATGATTTAATGATATATTCTTATGGGTCTTAATACTTTATAAAATGGTTTTTAATATTAAGTAATTTTCTCAAAAATTATTGAACATAAGTTTAGAAAATTACTTATAAGTTTTTGGACAATATTTTCATTTGAGAAAGTCAAGAAAATCTCCCTTAAAGCTTATAGATGTTTTTGGGTTGAATTAAAATCAAAAGCCATATCATTTTTAACCCAAAAGTGCAGGAAAAACTCATTCTGGAAGCATGGGATTGATCCCCTAAGGAAAAGGATCAATCCCTTTTTGGCAGAATGCCCTGGATGTGATAACCGCGAATTTTAATATTTTGATATTAAATAATTGTAATTAAATTTCTAAAGCGAATATAGAAGTTAAATAAATAAATAAAAATTTATTTACGAGATAGGAATACCGTTGAAATTCCCGAAATTGATGAAGTGAAGAAGTTAAGAAAAATTAATTTGGATAAATTTGAGAAATTTAATTTGGATAAATGGAAATCCAAATTAAATAAGAAAGTGAGGAGGAATATGAAATATATTTATATATTATATAAATGTATTTTTATACAAATACATATGTATTGAAATACTATATAGTATATATTAATATACAGTAGTATATATATGTATATATACTATTTAGTACATTTAAATAATACATATGTATATAAATATGATATTTTATGTATATATATAAATATATACATATATAACAAAAGTAAATATTATTTATTATCATAACTTGTATATATATATAGTAATACAATATATATCTATAAATACATATATATATACATATAAATGAAATATATATGTGTATTAATTCAAATTAAAAATTTATATATATGTATTTTGTGTATAAAATATATATATGTTAAAATATTCTGTTTATATATGGTATATATAAATATAATATAGGATAATTAAAAAAAAGGAAATAGAAGACAGAAACGGGAATCGGGAACTGTTTTTGTCGAGAAGAAAAAGGAACAGAGGCCGGCCACCGTCGGCTGGCCAAGAGAGGAAAAAGAAAAGGAGGCGAAGTCGCTGGCGACGTGAAGGAAGGCGACTGGCGACGAAAGAAGGAAACGGTGAAGCAAAAACGAAAAACAGAAACGACGGAAAGCGGATAAAACCGGAAAGAAAAGGGAAAATGACAGATAGCAGTGCCGGCCGATCCTGGCACCGCCACTACCATCGAAGCAACGCCGGAGGGAGAGGAAGAGGATGCAGGCCACTCGAGGCGCGGTGCATAGCGGAGGAGGGCCGGCAAAGAGGTGGAAGAAACCGAAGAAAAATAGACTCGATTTGCTGCCGTGCTGTCGATCCAGGCCGAACGGAGACCACTAGCAGACTCACCGTGCCGTCGGCCAAATGAAGGGCCTGAACCGCAGGAGAACCGGCCGCCGGCAAGGAAGAAGGCTGAACCGATCTGACAGGAGAAGGAAGAGGAAAAAAGAAAAGAAAAAGAAAAGAAAAAGGAAAAAGAAAAGAAAAAGAAAAGAAAGAGAAAGAAAAGAAAAGAGGAAAAAGGAAGAAAAAGAGGAAAAAGGAGAATTTCGGGGATTCGAAAATTCTCGGGAATTCGGCAACTCGGAAATTACAAAAATTCGATAAGAATTCCGGAAAATGAGTTCGAGTAAAAATTTAATAAATTATTTATGAAAATTCTAAAATTTAAAATTTAATTTTCAGAAATTATTCTCAGTGATCGAGACAATGGATCGGGAGAGATGGAGTACGAGCGCGACTGATAAGAGGAAGTCGCCGACCTAGGAAAAGGTAAGGGATGCATGTGCATCGCTGTAGGGATATTTAGTCTGCATGTTTTAATTACGAAATATTTTATGAAAATATTTTATGAAATTATTATGATGAATGATTGGTTGGAATTTGAAATGAAGTATTGGCTGGAAATTATAAATTGTATTTTCTATGCAGGAGGCTAGCTAATCGGCAGCCGTCATACTGTCAAAAAATTATCGAAAAATTCCTGAAAATTACTAAAAATCATAATAAATGATTTTATGTCACGAGTAAATGATTTTCATCCACAAAAATCGAGAAAGTGAATATTTTCATAAAAACATGAATAAAATGAAAATGATTTTAAATTATTCATGTTTTCGAGAATGGTGATAAGGAAATCACCGAAAATCCTCTTCGAGAATGGTGATAATGAAATCACCGAAAATTCTCTTAATATATAAATTACACGTAATACAAGATGAAAATTGAAAAGAAATAAAGTGAATATTATATATATATATTTCTTAAATATTCACTAAATGGTTTTATAACCTTTATGGTTTGAAGTTATGAAATTATATATTTTTATAAATTCCATAAAGGTTATTTTATGATAAAAAATAAAATTATTGAGACTAGATGGCAACCTTATCATGCTGATATGTGATATGTGATATGTGACATGTGATATGTAATATGTGATATGTGATATGTAGTCCCGGCCAACACCTGATCAGTGATCCACCGAGGACAATTATAGACTATGGCCATAGATCTGACATGATTATTTTATACCCTTCGGGGTCTATAGCATGATCTGAGTAACGACCCAGTGGACGGGCTGGGCGTGCATGCCTAAGTCTCCATATATGAAAAATGTTTTATATGATATGTTATACGTTAAATGTAAACGTTTTACATGATATGTGATAAGTTAAATGAAAGTGATTTACAGCATTTTACATAATACTGATTTCAGTACTGATTTTAGTACTACGAGATGATTTTCATATGACGTGATATGAACATGTAATATGTTTTCAAAAGGAAAAAGAGTTTATAAATCTAATATTCTTACTATTATTTTAAATTGAATATTAGACTATATGTGACATGAATATGTGATATGTTTTCAAAAAAAAAGAAAACAGAAAGAGGAGGAAACTAAATCTAATATTCTTATTTTAATTTTTAAATTGAATATTAGATTTAAATGATATATATGTTATACAAAAAGGATTTAATAGCTGATTTTGCTATTTAAAGTACTGTACTAATTATGGTTGTACAATAAAATATGAAATGAGTTTTAAATGAAAATGATGAGAATTTAACTAATATTCTTTTCAAAGAATATATGGATATTAGTTACTTTATTTAAATGCTTTATTTTATAAAAGCATTATTTTGAAAAGAATATGAAAATGTTATGGAATAAAAAGGTAAAAATGATTAAAATTCCAAACGAAAAGGAAATTATTCTCTACAGTTGCTTCTAGGTTCCGAGACAAGATAGGTTTTTCAAAATACCTACCTTACTCCATCCGGATCCCTAACCGACTGTAGTATCCTTCCTACATGCGAGCCTAGAGCCCATAGGAAAAATGAAAAAAGTTTTTCAGCATATAAATAGATGAGTATCAAGTGAGGCATATAATTCCCTTACTGAGCTGTGGTTTGCTCACCCCTTAATTTTAACATTTTAGGTTTTCGAAGATTGAGATTCTAACACTTAAAGGATTTCGGCTGTGCATTTGGGGATGATGCGATAGCTTTATTTATTACATAAGGTACGATTATTTATTTTCTGTATTTAGACTTATCTACAGTACTACTTCCTTATGAATTAAGATAGGGGATGTAATTCATATTATAATTTAATATGAAATTGGTTATATGTAAAAGAAAAGTAAAGTATCGCAGACAGCCCAACCAAAGAAGATGTATAAAATAAGGTGAAAAATAGGGTCACGGGCTGTGACAGATTTAATGGTATCAAAGCATGGTTGGCCTAATGTCTGTCTATACTTTTGGAAAGAAAATGTGTTGAAAATGTTAACATCCCCTGTAGTACTGTGTAGTTTAAATAATAAAGAAAATAAATGATTATGAATTGAATTAAGTGTTTAGAAGGGGGTGAGAATTATGAAATAAGGAATGCTAAAAAAGGAAAACAGCTCAGGAATGTTAGCTGAAATGGTGACCTTATAATCTAAATGAAGGTCAGTTTAGTAAGGAATAGAAATGGACTCTGTGAGTGCCCCAACAGTACTTTTTTGTCCGGATCGAGATGAGACCTGAAAGTGATGATATAAAGGAGGGGAATGAAATATCATCATTAAATAGACCTTAAGATCACCGATTGAAGGTATTTTGAAGAGGGAGAAAATTTTTGGCCAAAAATGACCAAAATACCCTTACCTCCAAAAATTTTCTTGGAGTCAAAATAAACGAGCAGAAGTTGGAATTGATTGATTTGGTAGAGAAATTGATGATGTAAAGTTGCATTACATGCAAAATAATCCAATTATGGATCCTAGTGGACTTCTTTGTCAAAAAAAAGATTTTAAACTGCTGGTAGTAGTAGGAGAAAGGACACTATCAGCACATAGATAATAAGATCCTTGGGTTAAATGTATACTGAGGAGAGAGAAATAAATGTTGAAATGACTAAAACGCCCCTATGTTGGGCTATGTTCTGAATAGTGATAAAACCAAGTTGATCTTGAATCCATTGATAGTAATAGAGTTATTGATGGCATAGAGGATGTAATATGAATAAAACGATATTGATTATAAATTTCACCTATATGTAGAGTGCTGATGTGACCCGAATGGTTATAGGGAAGACGCAGGATGAGCGACTCTATTTTTATTCTTAAGGGTTGGAGTTAAAAGTGTATTAACGGGATATTATTACGGGATCATTGGATATGATGAAAAGCAATATGATTGCTGGAGATGACTGACAAAGAGATCAGTATAGATGATGAAATCTATATCAGTATTGTAAATTCTGGTTCTACGTATTCCTACTATTTTTGAGGTATTAAACAGATAATTATAGAACCAGAATATTTTGAAATATGTTTTATAAAATGATGTACTGTATAGAGTATATGAATTGGAGAATATGCACAAGGACAGTAAGTAAAGATAAGAGATGAGGAAGATAACAGCTAACCCGAATTATTAAATGAAAATGATTGTAAAAGTAAATTACAGTAATAATAAATCGATTAGCTGTGAAGGTGTTAATGAAATTACTATACTGATATAGCATACTAATTAAGATGATGGATATGTTGTGAAATATAAGGAAATAAGTGAATCAAGGCGAAGTAGATGTTAAAATGATTTAAATGTTAAATATCTCTGCCTTGAGAATATAGAGTGAAATGGTAAGACATAGAGATGAAATGTCTAACACAGTAAGAGTGTGTGATTAAAGAAAGTATAGGATGTGATTCCCGATAAATTTTCAGAGTAATATAGATTGAGAGATCGGGTTAGTATTGACTCAATTATTAATATAAAAATTTATTTCTAAGCTTATATCGGAGAATATAAAGAGAATCTAAAAAGCTTAAGGACTAAAAAAAAAGAGGAAAATATTATGGATAATGAAATTCACATATATTGATGTAAAGATTGGAAATGCAAATGATGTAATTGAGGATGAATAAAATGGTGTATTAAATTCCTATTAATTTATAAGTTCTTATAAAGAACAAATAATCATCTGTGAGAAATTGATGCCTTACGAGATTAATCAGAGATGTATAAGGAGTTTATAAGACCAATCTCTGTACAAGGCATCACTAGATGAAAAGTTGGAAATTGGTGGTCATAAGATGATAATGATTAGAAATCACTGAAATTTTTATGAGTTCCTATTGAGGGTTACAAGGTTAATGAAATTTCTTATGAGATATATAAGCCTAATGAATGATGCATACATATGAGGATAAGTGATGAGATATTGATATGGTCTAAGGCACAAATGGAAAATGAGCAGCATAGTGGTATAATCCCGCAAACTCTCAAGGACAATGAACTATATGTCAAGTATGGCAAATAAAAGATTTGGCTAGACAGTATCTCTTTCTAAGATATATGATCTTGAATGACAGAGCGATGTGGATCTGTATATGATGAAGAGATAATGATTGAGATACGAAATGTACTGATTCTAGCTAAATACTATTGCTAGTTTATGGAAGAGTTTATAGGATAGCTGCTCTACTGACATGACTAATAAGTAAAAGGTTAAAGTCAGTGGATGAATAAACATAAAGATGATATGTAAAAGGTTAAAGGAATTTAATAGTGGAATATTTTACCACTGATAAAAAAAAGACCGAAATGATGATAAAGGAAAAGATGTAAAGGTAAGAAGAGGATAAGTACAGGATGATGAGGAAACATGAATATGAATGTGATAACCGCAAATTTTCGATTTTTGAAAATTAATATTAAAGAAAATAGATAAGAGGAAATAAATAAATTAATGTAAATAAATAAAATTTATTTACGAGATGGGAACATCGTTGAAATTCCCGAAATGGATGAAGAGAAGAAGTGGGGAAAATTAATTTGGATAAAATTAAGAGGAAATTTAATTTGGATAAATAGAAATCCAAATTAAATAAGAAATAAAAAAGAAAATTAAATTGGAATAAGAAATGAAGAAGGAAATTAAATGAAAATAAAGTCAAAGTTATGGAAAATAAGGAAATGAGGAATTTAATTTGGATAAATGGAAATCCAAATTAAATAGAAAATGAAAAGGAGAAATAAATTGGATATTAAGAAATCCAATATTAAATAAAATAAGAATGCATATAAAAAATATATATTTATATAATTAGATTATATAAATATATTTACACATGTTTTTATATAAATACATATGTATGTATATGAATTTTAGTATAAATTATAAAATGAAATATATACTATGTTGTTTTTAAATAAATACATGTGTATATTATAAAATATATTTATATAATTATAAATATAAATGTATATATATATATATGAGAAATATATATAAATACATATGAATATACGAAATATAGTATATATTATAAAATAAATATATACTATTTCATATTAATTAAATAAATGTATATATTTTATATATATACAATTATGTATATAAATAAAATATATATATATGAAATATATATTATTTTATTTTAAAGTGATGTGTATAGATATATATATAGAAATAAATGAGTTATATAAATATATATATATATCTATTTATAATTATATATATAATTAAAAGAAATAATTATATAAAAAAATAGAAACAGGGGTCGGGACCCGACCCCTATTATTTCTTTCTGTTTAGGGTAAAAACAGAAATGAAACAAGAAAGGGGCGACCGGCCACCGTTGGCCCGCCACCGAAAGGGAAAAGGAAAAAAAAGGGCGCCGCCGGCAAGAGGAGAAGGAAGAGGAAAATGACCGGCGGCGGCCCAAACGGAAAAGAGAAGAAACGGAAAGCGAAATAGAAACGGAAAGCTAGGAGGAAAAGAGAAGAGGAGATACGGCGGTGCCGGCCGATCCGGGCACCGCCACCACCACTCCCGACACCGATGAAGCTCGACGAAGGTGAGAGGAGCCACCGGCGGAGGAAGGAGAAAAGAGAGGAGGAAGGAGCCGAAAACCCACCCTCCAAATCCGGCGCCGTCGCCGGTGATGGCAAGAAACTGTGACCAGATCCGGCATCCCCGCAACTTCGGCAAGCTATGGGAGGCCCGAACCGGAGGTGATGTCGGCGGGATGAAGCTGAACCGGCAGTGATGAGGCGGACCGGGTAGAATCGGTCTGAACCGGTTCAGACTAGAAAAGAGGAAAAGGAGGAGAAAAAGAAAAGAAAAGAGAAAAAGGAAGAAAGAAATGAGGAAAAGAAGAAAGAGAGAGAAAAAGAAAAATTTTCGGGAATTCGAAAAATTCTCAGGAACTTCAGAATATCGGAAATCGGTAAGAAATCCGAGAAATTATCAATGATAATTATTTAAATAAATTATTTATTTAAATAATTTGAGAAAATTCTAAATTTTAGAATTATAATTTCTAGAAATTATTCTCGACGATCGAGATGAGGAATCGGGCGAGGTGAACACGGGCGCGACCTTCGAGAAGCAGTCGTCGACCCGAAAAGGGTAAGGGATGCATGTGCAGCACTGTAAGGATATTCAGTCTGCATGTTTTAATTACGAAATATTTTATGAAAATATTTTATGAAAATATTGTGATAAATGATTGGTTGAAAAATTGTGGTGATTTATCAGTTGAAAATTTGTGATGATGAACTGGCTAGAAATTATAAACTGTATTTTTCGTGCATGAGGCTAGCCAATCGGCAGCCGTTATACTGCCAAAAAATTATCGAAAATTACTGAAAATTTATAGAAAATTTCATAAAATCATAATAAATTATTTTATTTCACGAGAAATGATTTTTAACCACGAAAATCGAGAAAATGAATATTTTCATAAAAACATGAATAAAATGAAAATGATTTTAAAGTATTCATGTTTTCGAGAATGGTGATAAGGAAATCACCGAAAAATCTCTTCGAGAATGGTGATAATGAAATCACCGAAAATTCTCTTGATATGTAAGTTACACGTAATACGAGATGAAAAATGAAAGGAAATAAAGTGAATATTTTTATATATATTTCTTAAATATTCACTAAATGGTTTTATAACCTTTATCGTTTTAAAATGATGAAATTATATATTTTTATAAATTTCATAAAGGTTTTCTGATGATGAAAAATACGGTTTTGAGACTAGATGGCATCCTATCATGCTGATATGTGATATGTAACATGTGATATGTAATATGTGATATGTGATATGTAGTCCCGGCCGACACCTGATCAGTGATCCGCCGAGGACAATAATAGACTATGGCCATAGATCTGACATGATTATTCATACCCTTCGGGGTCTATAGCATGATATGAGTAACGACCCAGTGGACGGGCTGGGCGTGCCGCAATCTCCATATATGATATGTTTTAAATGAAAATGTTTTACATGATGTGTGATACGTGAAATGAAATGATTTATAGCATTTTTATAAATGCTAATTTCAGTACTGTTTTTAAGTACTATGAAATGATTTTCATATGATATGTGACACGAATATGTAATATGTTTTCAAAAGGAAAGAGGAGGAAAATAAATCTAATATTCTTATTTTAAATTTTAAATTGAATATTAGATTTAAATGATTTATATGTTATACGAAAAGGTTTAATAGCTGATTTTGCTATTTAAAGTACTATACTAATTATGGTTGTACAGTAAAACATGAAATGAGTTTTAAACGAGAATGATGAGAATTTAACTAATATTCTTTTTAAAGAAAATATGAATATTAGTTAATTTATTTAAATGCTTTATTTCATAAAAGTATTATTTGAAAAAGAATATGAAAATGTTACGGAATAAAGAGGAAAGGATTTGAATTTCAAAACAAGAAAGAATATTACTCTCTACAGTTGCTTCTAGGTTCTGGAACAAGATAGGTATTTCAAAATACCTACCTTACTCAATCCGGATCCCTAGCCGACTGTAGTATCCTTCCTACATGCGAGCCTAGAGCCCATAGGAAAAATGAAAAAGTTTTTCAACATATAGATAGCTGACTATCAAGTGAGGCATATAATTCCCTTACTGAGCTGTGGTTTGCTCACCCTTTAATTTTAACATTTCAGGTTTTCGAAGACCGAGAGTCTAGCAGTAAAAGGATTTTCGACTGCGCATTCGGGGATGATGCGACAGGTCGATTTAATTAATAAGGTATGATCATTTATTTTCTGTATTTAGACATATTCACAGTACTACTTTCTTATGAAGTAAGATAGGGGATGTAATTCATATTATAATTTAATATGAAATTGTTTATATGTAAAAGAAAAGTAAAGTATCGCAGACAGCCCAACCAAATAAGATGTATAGAATAGGCGAAAAATGTAATAACCCTTAATTTCGATATCTATCATAAGTATACTAGAGTAATTTTGACTGACTTGAGGTTATTTTGGAATTTGGACAGATTATGGAAGTTGAGAATATTCGGGCCATCTTGGTCAAGAAGCGATGGATATGTAAATGTGAGTATGTAGGTACCAAGATATGAAGTAGGAAATAAATTAAATTGATTAAGATATATTATAAGAGAATTAAATATATGTGTATAAAAAAATATATATACATATATAAAGTTATGGAAATTAGAATTATTAAGACAATAGAAAAAATGGGAGACATTATTATTTGCTTGAAACAATAGTTATTTATCTACTAATCCATTAAAGTTAAATTGGGTTATTAGAAGCTAATAAAATGAGGGCTGGAAATACAAGAGTAAAGGGCTGTCAAATAAATCAAGGGCTGGAAACAAGAGTAAAGGGCTAACAAATAAATCAAGGGTTGGAAACATAAGACTAAAGGGCTGGTAAATAAAGTCAAGGGCTGGAAAATAATGAACCACATTTCTTTTCTGTTTTAACCTTTCAAACAGAGACAAGAGAGGAGCAAAACTTCTCCAGCAATTGTCGACAGCCACCATCAAGAAAACCCTCTTCCTCCTCCCTCATTTCCAGCCATAGATTGAACTTCTCTTCTAAGCCTCATCCATTTCGCCCAAACACACAAACTGATGTAGAGATTTTCCATGGTGAAGGAGGTAGTAACGAGATGAAGGAGAACAATGTGGGTTGGGTATAAGCTGGCCAAGGAAATCAGCCATAGATGCAAAGGAAGCTTTGGTTCAACAAGATTTGGGCATTGGAAGAGGAAGAGAAGAAGTGAGAAGAGTGTTCCACAATGGATGATTGAGAAAGTGAAGAAGTGAAACCCTAGACTGAAGCAAACTGACTTGGGGGACTTCCAGCCAAGATATCAGAGGTAAGAAATTGAGTGAGTTAATGTATTCTGCTGGAATTAAGCTATGAAAATAGAATGTAATATGGTTATTGGATGGGCATTGATGTGTCTAGGTGTAACAGCAAGCAAGCTGTGAGGAATGGTCTGAGATTGTTCAACAGATTATGGTTTTACATTCAAATAAGGGGGTAAGGTTCTAACCTTATTATACTTGATTATTATGCATGAAAAATGAAATTGTGATGAACTACATTGAATGGCTATTGTTAGATAAAGATAAACTGAAATTTTGACTTGGTGTGAATCTGGAATTTGCTGTTCTGTCTGGCTGGAAAATTAAAAAGAGCAGTTTAATAGTTCTGTATGGAGAAAAATTCTGGAAAAATTATGAATTATGGCCCTTTAAGTTACAAGAAAGTCAGTTTTGGAATTTCTTGAATTGGACTTCTGTAGCTTGAGTTATGCACAAATGAGTGCAGGGTGTTCTGTCCAGAAACGTGAATCACAGTCCTAACTTTGAAAAATCATAGCAAATGGCCTAAATTGAATTAGGTTGCAAGCCTTACATGTCTAGAAAGGGTATTTAAGTTAGGAGCATGATGGTTCTGGTTTTGCATCATTTGGATACTCCTATAACCAGATATGAGACAGTTTGTGCATATTGGTCAGTGTTTACTGTGTCAGGAAACTGTTGAACACACTGAAACTTTGGGAAATTTCTGGTGTTGATATAGGGAGAGTTAAATTATGAATCTTACATTTCTAAATAGGGAAATGAGTCAACTTTCATCTAGTTTTGGAATTTCCAGATTTGGAACTTCATGGCTTAAGATATGTATGAATGCATGTAGGATACTCACTGCTGGGGACAGATTTTTAATGTAAACTTCAAATGTTCATAGAAAATTGCCCTGATCAAATATGACTGCAAACTTTACATGTTCAGAAAGATAAATGAGTCATGATTGACATGGCGTTGGATTTGTACAGATCTCATATCCCTATAGTTGGCAGTAAGCATTATACTGAACACAGGTCAAGAAATTTCCTGCCTACTGTGCCAGATTTGGACCAAGGTCTAAAAATTGATGGGAAATGGCACAAAATGAATTAGGAAATGAGCCTTATATGTCTAAATAGGGATTTGAGTTAGAAGTAATATAAAAAATTACGGTTTGATAATTAAGTTCTGGAAATTATACCTAAGTCTAGCACAATGCCATAAGGTCCAAAACCTTAAAGAACAAAAATGGACCAAATGGGTCGTAAGTAGTTCAAATGAACGAAAAGGCAATAAACAGTGCTAGTAACGTTTGAATAACTCTGGAAACACAGCCAAGTATTGTTCTTGTTGAATTATACAATGCTTAATGTTAGCTTATGATTGGAAATACTAAGATCGATGGATGTATAGAGATTGATTCAATCTACCATTTGTTATGTAGAGGGTTGCCTTAAGGACTAAGATAGACCCAAAATCAATCGATACTCCAAGACTTGGTAGGCGAGGGAGAACTGATTCAGAAGCTAAGGAAGTATTGTAAGTAACCCTAAGTGACTACTTGCATCCAATTTGCTTAATGCTATAAACTCTTGGAATTTGGCAATTGAAACCAAATGAATGCTGCATATGAGATGTCTTCCCTTGACTGTTGATTTTGCTTTACTAGAAATGGTTTGTAAACAAGTGATGGGCTCACAAGAAATGTATTGTTTGCGCGTATTATATACACAAGAAATATTTTAAATGTTTTAAAGGTTCAAATTAAATTCTGACTTAATATGATTTTATACTTTGTGTTGTAACCTTGTTAATGTTTTTAAATGCCTTGTGAGTCTTGTTTGTTGAATTACTTCCTTATAAACTACAATGATCGCTGGGAAGAATGAGATTTGTTTTAAGACTACCGGATATTTGTTTTAGACCCGAGGTATTAAGACCTCAGGGCATTGTACCTTGAGAACTTTGTAGACACATTTGATTGACTTAGAGCACTGTTTCTCGAGCATTAGCCTCGGAGACGTTTGGCTTGTCCCGTATATTACGTTTGGACAGGTCCCGGTTTCATATGCGCAATGAGCCGGGGTTTGATTGGTCTATGCATAGGCAGCGCCCTTTATGGGAGTTTGCTACGGTTAGCTACCGTGGGTTTGTTCGCTCTAAGTAGCATCGACTGATACTCTGTGAACTCTCTTGGTACTATGATTTGTTTTATTGACTTCACTGCATACTTTAAGTATGGTTTGATATTAAGACTTCTAGTCTAATGATGGAACTCCATATTTGATTATGATTTGCTATTAAGTTCCATACTGTGTTTTAAGTTTGATGCAGCATAATTGATTTGATTTATTTGAAAGTGATTTGAATTATCTTTCATAAATGAGGGATGCTTGGTATAATTTAGTTGCTTAATGTTGTTACTTACTGAGTTTATGACTCACTCCCCTCTTCTTTCCCCTCCCTTTCAGAGTGATCGATACAGCGACTGTTCTTTTTGGCTTGGGAAGCTTCTTGAGAGTGGACTTCCCTGCACAGTCTAAGGTATATGGCTCCCAGCGGTTTGTATAGATAGAGATGGATGATGGCACAGTGTATTGGAATTCTTTTGATTGTACATATATATACTTATGTGATGAGTCTGGGATGTAAGCTAGATTATGTATTATTGGAATATGACGATCAATATACTTTTTGAATTGTCATTATGTATGTTGGTAGATGTGCCTAGATATATCAAGGGAGTTATATGAAATTGAGATTGGCCTACATATTCACCTACAAATGAATAGTGATAAAAAAAATAAAATAAAATAATTCCGCAATTTAGGCTTCCGTAAGATATTAAGAAAGATCGGGCGTGACAGTTTGGTATCAGAGCGGGTTTGTTCGTGTCTGTGTAGGTCGATAAAGTTAGCTTACATCCCTATGCACTGTGCCTATGTCTATCTTTGAGCTGCGGTTGCCATATAAACTGTACTAATTGTTGTTAATGTGACAGGAAGTAAGTGATAATGAAGAGGAGAGGTAGACCACGACGAGTTCTTCCTACAGAGCGGTCCAGGTCTCCTACTCCCCCGCCTCCACCACAGCCTCCTCGGGCCCCAGATCTTAATGCAGAAGTGGGCCAGTTATCGAGGACTGTGGGAGAATTACAGCAAACAGTCCAAAATCTTGCGGCTTTCATAGCGCAACAATTCGGAGGCAACTCTAATCAGCCTCCAGCTCAAGCTCAGGCATAGGCACAAGTCCCTCCTCCTGTGCCACAACCTCAGGCTGCTCCACAGCAACAACCGGCTGTACCACCACAGCCACCAGCACCACCGCAGCCACCTGTAGCCCCACAACCTCTACCACCTCTAGTGCCACCACCACAGGTTGGAGATCAGGTAGATAGGAACATGAATAGGCTTCGGCAATTTCAGAAGATGAATCCGCCCACTTTTAAGGGTGAAAAGGACCCGGATGTAGCCGAAGAATGGGTCAAACAGTTAGAGAAATTGTTCAAGTGTATGGGCTATAGTTCTACTGAAAAAGTGAGATTAGCGGTATTTATGTTCCGGGAGAAAGCAGAGGTTTGGTGGGAATCAGCTGAGAAATTGTTGACAAGTCAGAACCCGGAGATCACATGGGAAGCTTTTCTGGAGAGCTTCTTTAAGCAGTATATTCCCGAGCCTACTCAAAGAAAGAAACAGGCAGATTTTCTGAAATTGACTCAGGGTTCCAACACCGTGGATGAATATGAGTCAAAGTTCTCAGCTTTGTGTCGGTATGACCTTCTAGCATCCAAGGATGAGAAAGCTAAGACCATCAAGTTCATTTCGGGATTGAAACCCGCAATTCGGAGTAAGATTGCAGTGCTAGATATCACTGATTTTGCAGAAGCTCTCAGACGAGCTCAGATGGTCGAGCTTGAACACGACCTAATTCAGCAGGAATATGGGTCTAAGTGGAGGAACAAGGGAAAAGATAAGAGGGTCGATGATAGAAAGCCCTACAAGGGCAAGCAGCTAGAAAAGAGGCAGAAGACAGTGGGAACCAAACCGAAAGGGGATGAGACTAAGAGGGGTCCAACTTGTCCTAAGTGTGGAAGCAATCATGGTACTAAACCTTGTTATAGGGAGACAGGAGCTTGTTTCCACTGCGGGAAACAGGGACATATGGTCAGAGATTGTCCCTACCGCAAGACTGTAGAAAGGGCCTTTGAGCATTCGACTGGTGACAAGGGTAAAGCAGTGGATAAGGGCAAGAAGCCAGTAGCTCAGGGTCGAGTCTTTGCATTGGATGAGGCTTCTGCACAGGGAAGAGACTCCGTGGTTAAAGGTAAGCTTACTATTGCTGATTTTGAAGCTTATGTTTTAATAGACTCTGGTTCCACTCATTCCTTTATTGCTCCATATTTTGCTAGCAAGATTAAATTAGAACCTGTGAGGTTAGATCGTCCGCTTCATGTGAGCACTCCCCTAAAGGAAAACCATATAACTGATATTGTATATAGGGATTGTGAGGTTAAGGTGGGAGATAGGAGTCTGCTAGTCGATTTGATTTTGTTAAATATGAAAGATTTTGATGTAATCCTAGGAATGGATTGGCTAGCTAGACATCATGCTTGGTTAGATTGTTATAAGAAAATAGTGATGTTCTCCCTACCTGAAACTGTTGTAATCTCTTTTGATAAGTAATAATAAGTGATGATTGTTTTTGTTTGATTATTTTACCTAAGAATGCATGATGTTTGTGAAGGGTATTTAGCCTTTGTGGAAGATGCCTCCAAGGAACATCCTGAATTAAAGGATATACCAATCGTCAGAGAGTTTCCAGATGTATTCCCTGATGACTTGCCAGGCTTACCACCCAAGCGAGAGACTGAGTTCACCATCGACTTAGTCCCGGGTACTCAGCCTATATCAAGGGCACCTTATAGAATGGCTCTTGTGGAACTGGATGAATTAAAGAAGCAGTTGCAAGAGCTACTTGATAAGGGATTTATACGTCCGAGCGTATCTCCCTGGGGTGCACCGGTGTTGTTTGTTAGAAAGAAGGATGGGAGTCTAAGACTGTGTATTGATTACATATTACTCAATAAGGCAACAGTTAGGAACAAGTACCCATTACCGAGGATTGATGATCTATTCGATCAGTTGAAGGGTGCTACGGTGTTTTCTAAAATAGACCTTCGATCCGGCTATCATCAACTGAGGATTCGAGAGGATGATGTTTCTAAGACGGCCTTTCGGACTAGATATGGCCATTATGAATTTCTAGTGATGCCATTTGGCTTGACAAATGCACCAACGGCTTTCATGAGCTTAATGAATGAGGTGTTCAAGCCTTTCTTAGACTTATTTGTGATTGTCTTCATAGACGACATCCTGGTATACTCCAAGTCAAAAGACGAGCACGAACAGCATTTACGAACAGTGCTCCAAGTCCTTAGAGACAAGGAGTTGTATGCTAAGCTCAGTAAATGTGACTTCTGGTTGGATCAGATTGCTTTTCTGGGGCATATTGTGTCAAAGGACGGGGTGTCAGTAGATCCGTCCAAGATTGAAGCTATTGTGAAGTGGGGAAGGCCTCAGACTGTAACAGACGTTCGAAGTTTCTTGGGTTTAGCAGGTTATTACAGGAAATTTGTAGAAGGTTTCTCCAAGATTGCTACCCCACTGCATCGACTCACTCGGAAAGGAGTGAACTTTGATTGGAATGAGGCATGTGAAAATAGCTTTCAGGAGTTGAAGAGGCGGCTTACCTCTGCTCCAATATTGACCATTCCTAGTGGGTCTGGAGGTTTTACTGTCTACAGTGATGCTTCGTATCAAGGATTAGGGTGTGTCTTAATGCAGCACGGGAAGGTAATAGCTTATGGTTCTCGTCAGTTAAAGGACCATGAGAAGAATTATCCGACACACGACCTAGAGCTTGCTGTCGTAGTGTTCGCGCTCAAGATTTGGCGCCATTATCTCTATGGGGAAACATTTCAGATTTTTACAGATCATAAAAGTCTGAAGTACTTATTCTCCCAAAAAGAATTGAATATGCGGCAGCGGAGATGGATGGAGTTGTTGAAGGACTACGACTGTGAAATTCTTTACCATCCAGGCAAGGCTAATGTTGTAGCAGATGCGTTGAGTAAGAAAGGCACTGCTATGGTCTCGATGTTGATGGTTCAGGAATGGTGTATGCTACAGCAGTTTGCAGACTTGAAGATTAGATATAGAACCCGTTGGAGAGGGTTGTATGATGGCCAGTATGAGGTTAGAGCCTGAATTGATTGATCGAATCCGTCAAAAGCAAAAAGAGGATCCTCGATTGAAAGAGATTGTTTGTGGAAATGAAGGGAACCAAAATGAAGAGACAGAGTTTAGGTTCGGCAATGATGGCATTTTAAGGTATAAGGGCCGAATGTATGTTCCGAATGATTCAGAGTTAAAGAAGTTGATTTTGGAGGAAGCTCATAGCTCGAAATATGCTATGCACCCTGGTA
Source organism: Heritiera fomes (assembly GCA_032173925.1). NCBI lineage: Eukaryota > Viridiplantae > Streptophyta > Magnoliopsida > Malvales > Malvaceae > Heritiera > Heritiera fomes. Next base: position 18,744,954 of record JAPDPM010000004.1, on the reverse strand, counting down.
GTACCAAAATGTACCAGAACCTGCGTAGCTTATACTATTGGTTTGGAATGAAGAAAGATATTGCCGATTTTGTTGCAAAATGTCTAGTCTGTCAACAGGTGAAGGTTGAACATCAAAGGCCCGCGGGGTTGCTTCAACCATTGTCTATTCCGAGCTGGAAATGGGAGCACATCACCATGGACTTCGTGCTAGGTCTTCCAAGGACTAAGACACAGCATGATGCCATTAGGGTGATAGTGGATAGACTAACCAAATCAGCTCACTTTTTAGCCATGAAGGCTACGGATTCACTCAGTGCTTTGGCCAATCTCTATGTTCGGGAAATTGTTCGGTTACATGGTGTCCCAGTGAGCATTGTGTCTGATCGAGATCCTCGATTCACTTCTAGATTTTGGGAGAAGTTTCAAGAAGCAATGGGAACTCGGTTACACTTAAGCACCGCTTACCATCCTCAGACTGATGGTCAGTCCGAGAGAACCATTCAGACTCTCGAGGACATGTTGAGAGCGTGTGCACTTGATTACAAAGGCTCTTGGGATGAACACTTGCAATTAGCAGAATTTGCATACAACAATAGCTTCCACTCGAGTATAGGGATGGCCCCATATGAAGCACTGTACGGGAGAAAGTGTCGGTCTCCAGTTGGATGGGAAGAAGTGGGAGACAGAAAATTGTTTGCACCTGACCTGGTTCAGCAAGCTTCGGACAGAATAAAGCTTATTCGTGATAGACTTAAGACTGCCCAGAGCAGGCAGAAGTCATATGCCGATAATCGGAGGAGACGTTTGGAGTTTGAAGTTGGTGATTCGGTATTTTTGAAAGTTTCTCCTTCGAAGGGCATTATGAGATTCGGGAAGAAAGGCAAACTTAGCCCGAGGTATGTGGGACCATTCGAGATTTTAGAGAAGGTAGGTGAAGTGGCATACAGGTTGGCTCTACCACCACAGCTAGCGGGTGTGCACAACGTGTTTCACGTGTCAATGTTAAGGAAATACCACCCGGATCCTTCTCACGTGGTAGATTATGGAGAGTTAGATATTCGGGATGATCTCACATATGAAGAGAAGCCTGTCAGGATCTTAGATCGCAAGGAGAAGGTGCTAAGATCCAAAACTATTCCACTAGTGAAGGTATTGTGGCAAAGGCATTCGGAGGAAGAAGCCACCTGGGAAGTAGAGAATCTAATGAAGGAGAGGTATCCTCACTTGTTTTGAAGTAACGGTACTCAAATTTGGGGACCAAATTTTCCAAGGTGGGAAGAATGTAATAACCCTTAATTTCGATATCTATCATAAGTATACTAGAGTAATTTTGACTGACTTGAGGTTATTTTGGAATTTGGACAGATTATGGAAGTTGAGAATATTAGGGCCATCTTGGTCAAGAAGCGATGGATATGTAAATGTGAGTATGTAGGTACCAAGATATGAAGTAGGAAATAAATTAAATTGATTAAGATATATTATAAGAGAATTAAATATATGTGTATAAAAATATATATATACATATATAAAGTTATGGAAATTAGAATTATTAAGACAATAGAAAAAATGGGAGACATTATTATTTGCTTGAAACAATAGTTATTTATCTACTAATCCATTAAAGTTAAATTGGGTTATTAGAAGCTAATAAAATGAGGGCTGGAAATACAAGAGTAAAGGGCTGTCAAATAAATCAAGGGCTGGAAACAAGAGTAAAGGGCTAACAAATAAATCAAGGGTTGGAAACATAAGACTAAAGGGCTGGTAAATAAAATCAAGGGCTGGAAAATAATGAACCACATTTCTTTTCTGTTTTAACCCTTCAAACAGAGACAAGAGGGGAGCAAAACTTCTCCAGCAATTGTCGACAGCCACCATCAAGAAAACCCTCTTCCTCCTCCCTCATTTCCAGCCATAGATTGAACTTCTCTTCTAAGCCTCATCCATTTCGCCCAAACACACAAACTGATGTAGAGATTTTCCATGGTGAAGGAGGTAGTAACGAGATGAAGGAGAACAATGTGGGTTGGGTATAAGCTGGCCAAGGAAATCAGCCATAGATGCAAAGGAAGCTTTGGTTCAACAAGATTTGGGCATTGGAAGAGGAAGAGAAGAAGTGAGAAGAGTGTTCCACAATGGATGATTGAGAAAGTGAAGAAGTGAAACCCTAGACTGAAGCAAACTGACTTGGGGGACTTCCAGCCAAGATATCAGAGGTAAGAAATTGAGTGAGTTAATGTATTCTGCTGGAATTAAGCTATGAAAATAGAATGTAATATGGTTATTGGATGGGCATTGATGTGTCTAGGTGTAACAGCAAGCAAGCTGTGAGGAATGGTCTGAGATTGTTCAACAGATTATGGTTTTACATTCAAATAAGGGGGTAAGGTTCTAACCTTATTATACTTGATTATTATGCATGAAAAATGAAATTGTGATGAACTACATTGAATGGCTATTGTTAGATAAAGATAAACTGAAATTCTGACTTGGTGTGAATCTGGAATTTGCTGTTCTGTCTGGCTGGAAAATTAAAAAGAGCAGTTTAATAGTTCTGTATGGAGAAAAATTCTGGAAAAATTATGAATTATGGCCCTTTAAGTTACAAGAAAGTCAGTTTTGGAATTTCTTGAATTGGACTTCTGTAGCTTGAGTTATGCACAAATGAGTGCAGGGTGTTCTGTCCAGAAACGTGAATCACAGTCCTAACTTTGAAAAATCATAGCAAATGGCCTAAATTGAATTAGGTTGCAAGCCTTACATGTCTAGAAAGGGTATTTAAGTTAGGAGCATGATGGTTCTGGGTTTGCATCATTTGGATACTCCTATAACCAGATATGAGACAGTTTGTGCATATTGGTCAGTGTTTACTGTGTCAGGAAACTGTTGAACACACTGAAACTTTGGGAAATTTCTGGTGTTGATATAGGGAGAGTTAAATTATGAATCTTACATTTCTAAATAGGGAAATGAGTCAACTTTCATCTAGTTTTGGAATTTCCAGATTTGGAACTTCATGGCTTAAGATATGTATGAATGCATGTAGGATACTCACTGCTGGGGACAGATTTTTAATGTAAACTTCAAATGTTCATAGAAAATTGCCCTGATCAAATATGACTGCAAACTTTACATGTTCAGAAAGATAAATGAGTCATGATTGACATGGCGTTGGATTTGTACAGATCTCATATCCCTATAGTTGGCAGTAAGCATTATACTGAACACAGGTCAGGAAATTTCCTGCCTACTGTGCCAGATTTGGACCAAGGTCTAAAAATTGATGGGAAATGGCACAAAATGAATTAGGAAATGAGCCTTATATGTCTAAATAGGGATTTGAGTTAGAAGTAATATAAAAAATTACGGTTTGATAATTAAGTTCTGGAAATTATACCTAAGTCTAGCACAATGCCATAAGGTCCAAAACCTTAAAGAACAAAAATGGACCAAATGGGTCGTAAGTAGTTCAAATGAACGAAAAGGCAATAAACAGTGCTAGTAACGTTTGAATAACTCTGGAAACACAGTCAAGTATTGTTCTTGTTGAATTATACAATGCTTAATGTAGCTTATGATTGGAAATACTAAGATCGATGGATGTATAGAGATTGATTCAATCTACCATTTGTTATGTATAGGGTTGCCTTAAGGACTAAGATAGACCCAAAATCAATCGATACTCCAAGACTTGGTAGGCGAGGGAGAACTGATTCAGAAGCTAAGGAAGTATTGTAAGTAACCCTAAGTGACTACTTGCATCCAATTTGCTTAATGCTATAAACTCTTGGAATTTGGCAATTGAAACCAAATGAATGCTGCATATGAGATGTCTTCCCTTGACTGTTGATTTTGCTTTACTAGAAATGGTTTGTAAACAAGTGACGGGTTCACAAGAAATGTATTGTTTGCGCGTATTATATACACAAGAAATATTTTAAATGTTTTAAAGGTTCAAATTAAATTCTGACTTAATATGATTTTATACTTTGTGTTGTAACCTTGTTAATGTTTTTAAATGCCTTGTGAGTCTTGTTTGTTGAATTACTTCCTTATAAACTACAATGATCGCTATGAGGTCAGGGAAGAATGAGATTTGTTTTAAGACTATCGGATATTTGTTTTAGACCCGAGGTATTAAGACCTCAGGGCATTGTACCTTGAGAACTTTGTAGACACATTTGATTGACTTAGAGCACTGTTTCTCGAGCATTAGCCTCGGAGACGTTTGGCTTGTCCCGTATATTACGTTTGGACAGGTCCCGGTTTCATATGCGCAATGAGCCGGGGTTTGATTGGTCTATGCATAGGCAGCGCCCTTTATGGGAGTTTGCTACGGTTAGCTACCGTGGGTTTGTTCGCTCTAAGTAGCATCGACTGATACTCTGTGAACTCTCTTGGTACTATGATTTGTTTTATTGACTTCACTGCATACTTTAAGTATGGTTTGATATTAAGACTTCTAGTCTAATGATGGAACTCCATATTTGATTATGATTTGCTATTAAGTTCCATACTGTGTTTTAAGTTTGATGCAGCATAATTGATTTGATTTATTTGAAAGTGATTTGAATTAGCTTTCATAAATGAGGGATGCTTGGTATAATTTAGTGGCTTAATGTTGTTACTTACTGAGTTTATGACTCACTCCCCTCTTCTTTCCCCTCCCTTTCAGAGTGATCGATACAGCGACTGTTCTTTTTGGCTTGGGAAGCTTCTTGAGAGTGGACTTCCCTGCACAGTCTAAGGTATATGGCTCCCAGCGGTTTGTATAGATAGAGATGGATGATGGCACAGTGTATTGGAATTCTTTTGATTGTACATATATATACTTATTTGATGAGTCTGGGATGTAAGCTAGATTATGTATTATTGGAATATGACGATCAATATACTTTTTGAATTGTCATTATGTATGTTGGTAGATGTGCCTAGATATATCAAGGGAGTTATATGAAATTGAGATTGACCTACATATTCACCTACAAATGAATAGTGATAAAAAAAATAAAATAATTCCGCAATTTAGGCTTCCGTAAGATATTAAGAAAGATCGGGCGTGACAAAAAATAGGGTCACGGGCTGTGATAGATTTATTGGTATCAGAGCACAGTTGGCCTGATGTCTGTCGATACTTTGGAAAGAAAATGTGTTGAAAATGTTAACATCCCATGTAGTACTGTGTAATCTGAATACATAAAGAAAATAAATGATTGCAAATTGAATTAAATGTTTAGAAGGGAGTGAGCAATTATGAAATAAGGAATGCTAAAAAGGGAAAACGGCTCAGGAATGTTACATGAAAGGGTGATCTAATGATCTAAATGAAGGTCGGTTCGGTAAGGAATAGATATGGACTCGGTGAGGGCCCCACCAGTACTTTTCTGTCCAGATCGAACTGAGACCTGAAAGTGATGATAAAAAGGAGGGGAATGAAGTATCATCACTAAATTGACATTAAGATCACTGATTAAAGGTATTTTAAGGAGAGAGAAAATTTTTGGCCAAAAATGACCAAAATACCCCTACCCTCAAAATTTTACCGGGAGTTAAAGTAGATCACCAGAAGTTGAAATTGACTGATTTGACAGAGAAATTGATGATGTAAAGTTGCATTTCATGCGAAATAATCCAATTATGGATTCTATTAGATTTCTCTGTCGAAATCGAAAAAGATTTTAAATTGCTGATAGTGGTATGAGAAAAGGGTATTATCAGCAAATAGATATTAAGATCACTGATTTAAATGTATAATGAGGAGAAATAAATAAATGTGAAAATGACGAAAATGCCCCTATGTGGGATTATGGTATGAATAGTAATAAACCAAGTCAATTTTGAATTCCATTGATAGAAATGATGTTATTGACGATAATGAAGCTATTGATGACATAGGAAACGTAAAATGAGTATAACGATCTCGATTATAAATTTCACTGCACTTAGGTTACCAACATGACCCAAATGGTTATAGGAAAGTCGCAAGATGAGCGACTCAGTTATTGATTTTTAAGGGTCAGAGTTAAAAGTGTATTGATGAGATATTATTACGGGATTGTTCGATATGATGAGAAGTAATATGATTGCTGGAGATGACTGACAAAGAGATCAATATAGATGATAAACTCTATATCAGTACTGTTAATTCTGGTTCGATACATTCCTACTGTTTTTGAAGTATTAAACAGATAATTATAGAACCGGAATATTTGGAATTATGTTTTATGAGATAATGTACTGTATGGAGTATATGGAATTGGAGAATATGTATAAGGATAGTAAGGGAAGATAAGAGATGAGGATGATAACAGCTAACCTGAATTATAAGACGAAAATGATTTTTAAAATGAATTTTAATAATAAATCGGTTAGCTGTGAAATGTGTTAATGAAATAGTTACACTTAATACAGCATTGCAAATTAAGAGGATTGATATGCTGTGAAGTATGAATAAATAAGTGAATCAAGGCAGAGTAGATGTTAAAATGATTTAAATATTAAATGTCTCTGCCTTGAGGTTATACGGTGAAATGATAGGACACAAAGATGAAATGTCTAACACAGTAAGAGATATGAGGTTAAAGAAAAGTATCGGCAGTGATTCCTGATAAATTTTAGAGTTATATGGATTAGAGATATCGAGCTAACATTGACTCGATTATTGATATGAAATTGATTGTTAAGCTAATATCAGAGAATATAGAAGAATCTGAAAAGCTTAAGAAACAACTCTGAAAAATTTGTGGATAATGAAATTCACTTGTATAAAAGGAATTGATGGAAATATGGATGAGGTAAATTGGGGATGAAAATACAGATAATATGAATTGAGGATGAATTAAATGGAGTATTAAATACCTATTACGAATAAAGTTCTTATGAAGAACAAATAATCGGCTATATGAAGTGATGCCTTATTTGAATTAATCAGAGATGTATAAGGAGCTTGTAAGACCAATCTCTGTACAAGGCATCACTAGAAGGAAAGTTGAAAATTGATGGTCGTAAGATGATAATGATTAGAACTCAAGATAATGTTTACGAGTTCTATAGAGGTTTACAAGGTAAATGAAATACCTTGTGAGGTACATAGGACTAATGAATAAGACAATTATATAAGGATAAAGTGATGGTATACCATACATCCTAAGGCACAAATGGAAAATGAGCAACATAGTTGTATAACCCCGTAGACCCTTAAAGACAGTGAAATTATATGTTAAGATTGGCAAATAAGAAAGGTGGCTATACAGTATCTCTTTCTAAGATATGATCTCGAATGACAGAGCGATGTGAATCTGTCTATAATGAAGAGATAGTGATTAAGATATAAAATGGATGAGTTTAGCCAGATAATATTGCCAGTCTATAGGAGAGTTATGGGTTAGCTGCTCTACTGAGGTGACTAATAAATAAAAAGGTTAAAGTCAGTGGATGAATAAATGTAAAGATGGTATATAAACGATTAAAAGATGTAACAGTGGAATGTTTTACCACTGAAGAAAAGTGATCGAAATGATGATGAAGGAAACGATGAAAAGGTAATAAGAGGATAAGCACATGATGAAGAGGGAACACGAATATGAGGTAGTTCTCGAATTTAAAGTTAAAAGTGATTTTGTGGTTATCATATGATTATGGCTAGATGTGAGATCGAGCCAAACTCGATAGAGGAAAAGTAATGATACTAAAAGGAGTAAAGAAATGACTTATATTTTTATTGCCAGTAATATGAATGGAAAATGATAAATATATATACCACATTGAAATGATGGAAATGGTGGAATTATATGGATAATGAGGTGATTAAATTGATAATTATAGATTCAATGATGAAGTTAAATAATGAGAAGATCAAATTATGATTTGATTATGTCGTTATGGAATCTAAATTGTCAAAAGAGTATAATTTCAAGTATATTGTAAGATTAAAGTGATAATGAATAAACCATAAGAATAAAAGAGGTAATAAGAATATTATATGAAAAGACGATATGAAGAGAAAATGATTGTCTCTTGATTCTATTATGGTAAAAGATGGTAAATGGTAAAGTCTGCAAATGAACTGTAGCATCTAATGAAATAAATACGAAAATGAATATTGTGGATAAAAAAGAATCTAAAAGAGATATGATAATATGGAAGTGATTATAGACTGATAGTCTAGTGAAATCACTTCTCCATTATCAAACTCTTAGATTCTATAGTGTCATAGTCGAAATATAATTATAAAAGATGATGAGAATGTATGTGAAGTTCCAGTGAGCATATATGTGATGGGAATCTCTGAGTAGCTATATGTTATAGGAGATAGCAAAAGGCTCTGAGATTCCAAATTTTTAGATAGCACCGCTCCGTTCATGCTGTAAATATCTGAGCGTAGAATGGAAACGCTCGATGATATGTTGAGAGGACGGATACACGAGATGTGAAAGCTACTGGGACAATAACATACCACTGAATACAATGTGTAAATGATAATTATCGAAATATATCGACTTGGCACCAAATAAGAAAAATGGATGATGAACAATATGAACCACATGTGAGATGAAAAGAAGTGGAAAATGGATAACTCTTAATTGATAAGAAACTTAAGGGAGTATAAATATATGATGAAAGAGGATATGTAATGATATCTGAGGTGATTATGATGTTAAAAGTATACTGGCAGTATAATTTAAAGGATGATCTAAAGGTCAAGAATGATAGATATACGAAACGATAAGTATACAAGATGCTACCACCTTATGAATTAAGTTAAATTCGGAAGACCAAATTTCTTAAGGTGGGGAGAATGTGATAACCGCAAATTTTCGATTTTTGAAAATTAATAATAAAGAAAATAGATAAGAGGAAATAAATAAATTAAAGTAAATAAATAAAAATTATTTACGAGATGGGAATATCGTTGAAATTCCCGAAATGGATGAAGAGAAGAAGTGGAGAAAATTAATTTGGATAAAATTAAGAGGAAATTTAATTTGGATAAATAGAAATCCAAATTAAATAAGAAATAAAAAGGAAAATTAAATTGGAATAAGAAATGAAGAAGGAAATTAAATGAAAATAAAGTCGGAGTTATGGAAAATAAGGAAATGAGGAATTTAATTTGGATAAATGGAAATCCAAATTAAATAGGAAATGAAAAGGAGAAATAAATTGGATATTAAGAAATCCAATATTAAATAAAATAAGAATGCATATAAAAAATATATATTTATATAATTAGATTATATAAATATATTTACACATGTTTTTATATAAATACATATGTATGTATATGAATTTTAGTATAAATTATAAAATGAAATATATACTATGTTGTTTTTAAATAAATACATGTGTATATTATAAAATATATTTATATAATTATACATATAAATGTATATATATATATATATATATATATGAGAAATATATATAAATACATATGAATATACGAAATATAGTATATATTATAAAATAAATATATACTATTTCATATTAATTAAATAAATGTATATATTTTATATATATACAATTATGTATATAAATAAAATATATATATGAAATATATATTATTTTATTTTAAAGTGATGTATATAGATATATATATATATATAAATAAATGAGTTATATAAATATATATATATATATATATTTATAATTATATATATAATTAAAAGAAATAATTATATAAAAAAAATAGAAACAGGGGTCGGGACCTGACCCTTGTTATTTCTTTCTGTTTAGGGTAAAAACAGAAATGAAACAAGAAAGGGGCGATCGGCCACCATTGGCCGGCCACCGAAAGGGAAAAGGAAAAAGAGGAGAGGGAAGAGGAAAATGACCGGCGGCGGCCCAAACAGAAAAGAGAAGAAACGGAAAGTGAAACAGAAACGGAAAGCTATGAGGAAAAGAGAAGAGGAGATACGGCGGTGCCGGCCGATCCAAGCACCGCACCACCACTCCCGATACCGGCGAAGCTCGACGAAGGTGAGAGGAGCCACCGGCGAAGGAAAATCAGGCGGAGGAAAGAGAAAAGAGAGGAGGAAGGAGCCGAAAACCCACCCCCCAGATCCGGCGCCGTCGCCGGTGATGGGAAGAGACGGTGACTAGATCCGGCATCCTCGCAACTTCGGCAAGCTATGGGAGGCCCGAACTGGAGGTGATGCCGACGGGATGAAGTTGAACCGGCGGTGATGAGGCAGACCGGGTAGAATTGATCTGAACCGGTCCGAACCGGTTCAGACCAGAAAAGAGGAAAAGGAGGACAAAAAGAAAAGAAAGAGAAAGAAAAGAAAAGAGAAAAAGGAAGAAAGAAAAGAGGAAAAGAAGAAAGAGAGAGAAAAAGGAAAATTTTCGGGAATTCGAAAAATTCTCAGGAACTCGAGAATCTCGGAAATCGGTAAGAAATTCGAGAAATTATTAATGATAATTATTTAAATAAATTATTTATTTAAATAATTTGAGAAAATTCTAAATTTTAGAATTATAATTTCCAAAAATTATTCTCGACGATCGAGATGAGGAATCGGGCGAGGTGAACACGGGCGCGACCTTCGAGAGGTAGTCGCCAACCCGAAAAAGGTAAGGGATGCATGTGCAGCACTGTAAGTATATTCAGTCTGCATGTTTTAATTACGAAATATTTTATGGAAATATTTTATGAAAATATTGCGATAAATGATTGGTTGAAAAATTGTGGTGATTTATCAGTTGAAAATTTGTGATGATGTACTGGCTGGAAATTATAAACTGTATTTTTCATGCAGGAGGCTAGCCAATTGGCAATCGTTATACTGCCAAAAAATTATCGAAAATTACTGAAAATTTCTAGAAAATTTCATAAAATCATAATAAATGATTTTATTTCATGAGAAATGATTTTTAATCACGAAAATCGAGAAAATGAATATTTTCATAAAAACATGAATAAAATGAAAATGATTTTAAATTATTCCCGTTTTCGAGAATGGTGATAAGGAAATCACCGAAAAATCTCTTCGAGAATGGTGATAATGAAATGACCGAAAATTCTCTTGATATGTAAGTTACACGTAATACGAGATGGTAAATGAAAGGAAATAAAGTGAATATTTTTATATATATTTCTTAAATATTCACTAAATGGTTTTATAACCTTTATGGTTTTAAAATGATGAAATTATATATTTTTATAAATTTCATAAAGGTTTTCTGATGATGAAAAATACGGTTTTGAGACTAGATGGCATCCTATCATGCTGATATGTGATATGTAACATGTGATATGTAATATGTGATATGTGATATGTAGTCCCGGCCGACACCTGATCAGTGATCCGCCGAGGACAATTATAGACTATGGCCATAGATCTGACATGATTATTCATACCCTTCGGGGCCTATAGCATGATACGAGTAACGACCCGGTGGACGGGCTGGGCGTGCCGCAGTCTCCATATATGATATGTTTTAAATGAAAATGTTTTACATGATATGTTATATGTGAAATAAAATGATTTATAGCATTTTTATAAATGCTAATTTCAATACTATTTTTAAGTACTATGAAATTATTTTCATATGATATGTGACACGAATATGTAATATGTTTTCAAAAGGAAAGAGGAGGAAAATAAATCTAATATTCTTATTTTAAATTTTAAATTGAATATTAGATTTAAATGATTTATATGTTATATGAAAAAGGTTTAATAGCTGATTTTGCTATTTAAAGTACTGTACTAATTATGGTTGTACAGTAAAACATGAAATGAGTTTTAAACGAGAATGATGAGAATTTAACTAATATTCTTTTTAAAGAAAATATGAATATTAGTTAATTTATTTAAATGCTTTATTTCATAAAAGCATTTTTTGAAAAAGAATATGAAAATGTTACGGAATGAAGAGGAAAGGATTTGAATTTCAAAACAAGAAAGAATATTACTCTCTACAGTTGTGTCTAGGTTCTGGAACAAGATAGGTATTTCAAAATACCTACCTTACTCCATCCGGATCCCTAGCTGATTGTAGTATCCTTCCTAAATGCGAGCTTAGAGCCCATAGGAAAAATGAAAAAGTTTTTTAGCATATAGATAGCTGAGTATCAAGTGAGTCATATAATTCCCTTACTGAGCCGTGGTTTGCTCACCCCTTAATTTTAACATTTTAGGTTTTCGAAGACCGAGAGTCTAGCAGTAAAAGGATTTTCGACTACGCATTCGGGGACGATGCGACAGGTCGATTTAATTAATAAGGTATGATCATTTATTTTCTGTATTTAGACATATTCACAGTACTACTTTCTTATGAAGTAAGATAGGGGATGTAATTCATATTATAATTTAATATGAAATTGTTTATATGTAAAAGAAAAGTAAAGTATCGCAGACAGCTCAACCAAATAAGATGTATAGAATAAGGTGAAAAATAGGGTCATGGGCTGTGACAATGAAGCGGTTCTCGAATTTAAAACTGAAAGTGATTTCACGTTGGTTATCACATGATCATGGCTAGATATAAGATCAAGCCAATTTCGACTAATGAAAAGTAATCATACTCAAAGGAATAAAGAAATGATTTACATTTTACTGCCAGTCATATAAATGGAAAAATTTTATATATATATATATATATATATTTATATATACCACCTCAAAATGATGGAAATAGTGGATTTATATGGATAATGAGATGATTAAATTGATAATTATAGATTCAATGATGAAGTTAAATAATGAAAAGATTAAATTATAATTTGATTATGCCATGATGGAATCTAAATTATCAAAAGAGTATATTCTCAGGTATATTCTAAAACCTAAGTGATATAAAGTATACCATAAGAATAAGTGATGTAATGATGAGATTACATGGAAGTAGATATGGGGAGAAAATGATTCTCTCCTGATTCAATTATGGTAAAAGATAGTAAATAGTGAAGTCTACAAATGAATTGCAGCATTTGATGAAATAAATATGTAAAGAATATTGGGGATAATAATGAAGAATCTAGAAGAGATATGATAATATAGAAGTGATTATAGACTGATAGTCTAATGAAATCACTTCTCCATTATCAAACTCTTAGATTCTTTAATGCCATAGTCGAAATATGATTATAAAATGAAGAGAATGTATGTGAAGTTCCAGTGAGCCTTATATGTGATGGGAATCTTTGAGTAGCTATATGTTTATGGGAAATAGCAAAAGGCTTCGAGATTCCAAATTTATAGACAGCACCGCTTCGTACATGATGTAAATATGTGAGCGTAGAATAGAAACGCTCGAAGATATGTTGATAGAGCGGATACATGAGATGTGAAAGCTACTGGGACGATTACATACTATTGAATCAAGTGTATAAATGATAGTTATCAAACTATATCGACTTAGCACTAATTGAGAAAAATGGATAATGAATAGCATGAATTCACTATTATGTGATATGAAAAGGATGGGAAATTGATAACCCCAATTGATAAAGTAATTTATGGGGAGTATAAGTATATGATGAAAAATGATATGAAATGATATAAAAGGTGATACATATATGAAGGTATATTGACAGTATTATTTAAAGGATGATCTAAAGGTCAAGAATTATAAGTATATGAAACAGTACCACCTTTTAATTTAAGTTAAATTCGTAGGACCAAATTTCTTAAGGTGGGGAGAATGTGATAACCGCGAATTTTAATGTTTTGATATTAAATATTTGTAATTAAATTTCTAAAGCAAATATAGAAGTTAAATAAATAAATAAAAATTTATTTACGAGATAGGAGTACTGTTGAAATTCACGAAATTGATGAAGTTAGGAAAAATTAATTTGGATAAATTTGAGAAATTTAATTTGGATAAATGGAAGTCCAAATTAAATAAAAAAGTGAGGAAGAATATGAAATATATTTATATATTATGTAAATGTATTTTTATACAAATACATATGTATTGAAATACTACATAGTATATATTAATATACATTAGTATATATATGTATATATACTATTTAGTACATTTAAATAATACATATGTATATAAATATGATATTTTATGTATATATATAAATATATACATATATAAGAAAAGTAAATATTATTTATTATCATAACTTGTATATATATATATATATATATATATATATTGTAATACAATATATATTTATAAATACATATATATAAATGAAATATATATGTATATTAATTCAAATTAAAAATTTATATATATATATGTATTTTGTATATAAAATATATATGTTAAAACATTATGTTTATATATGGTATAGATAAATATAATATAAGATAATTAAAAAAAAAGGAAATAGAAAACAGAAACGGGAATCGGGACCCGTTTTTGTCGAGAAGAAAAAGGAACAGAGGTCGGCCACCTTCGGCCGGCCAAGAGAGGAAGAAGAAAAAGAGGCGAAGCCATTGACGACGTGAAGGAAGGCGACTGGCGACGGAAGAAGGAAGCGGTGAAGCAAAAACGGAAAACAGAAACGACAAAAAGCGGAGAAAATTGGAAAGAAAAGGGAAAATGACAGACAATGGTACCGGCCGATCTCGGCACCGCCACTGCCATCGAAGCACCTCCGGAGGGAGAGGAAGGGGATGGAGGCCACCCGAGGCGTGGTGAACAGCGGAGGAGGGTCGGCGAAGAGGTGGAAGAAACCGAAGGAAAATCGACTCGATCCGCCGCCGTGCCGTCGATCCAGGCCGAACGGAGACTACCAGCAAACACGCTGTGCCGTCGGCCAAATGAAGGGCACCTGAACCGCCGAAGAACCTGCCGCCGGCAAGGAACTGGCAAGGAAGAAGGCTGAACCGGTCTGACCGGAAAAGGAAGAGGAAAAAAGAAAAGAAAAAGAAAAAGAAAAGAAAGAGAAAGAAAAGAAAAGAGGAAAAAGGAAGAAAAAGAGGAAAAAGGAGAATTTCGAGAATTCGAAAATTTTCGGGAATTCGACAACTCAGAAATTACGGAAATTCGATAAGAATTTCGAAAAATGATTTCGAGTAAAAATTTAATAAATTATTTATGAAAATTCTAAAATTTAGAATTTATTTTTCAGAAATTATTCTCAGCGATCGAGACGATGGATCGGGAGAGATGGAGTACAGGCGCGACTGATAAGAGGAAGTCGCCGAACTAGAAAAAGGTAAGGGATGCATGTGCAGCGCTGTAGGGATATTCAGTCTGCATGTTTTAATTACGAAATATTTTATGGAAATATTTTATGAAATTATTATGATGAATGATTGGTTGGAATTTGAAATGAAGTACTGGCTAGAAATTATAAACTGTATTTTCTGTGTAGGAGGCTAGCCAATCGGCAGCCGTTATACTGCCAAAAAAATTATCAAAAAATTTCTGAAAATTACTGAAAATCGTAATAAATGATTTTATGTCACGAGCAAATGATTTTCATCCACGAAAATTGAGAAAGTGAATATTTTCATAAAAACATGAATAAAATGAAAATGATTTTAAATTATTCATGTTTTCGAGAATGGTGATAAGGAAATCACTGAAAATCCTCTTCGAGAATGGTGATAATGAAATCACCGAAAATTCTCTTAATATGTAAATTACACGTAATATGAGATGAAAAATGAAAAGAAATAAAGTGAATATTTTATATATATTTCTTAAATATTCACTAAATGGTTTTATAACCTTTATGGTTTAAAGTTATGAAATTATATATTTTTATAAATGTCACAGCCCGTGACCCTATTTTTCATCTTATTCTTTACATCTTATATGGTTGGGCTGTCTGCGATACTTTACTTTTCTTTTACATATACACAATTTCATATTAAATTATAATATGAATTGCATCCCCTATCTTAATTCATAAGGAAGTAGTACTGTAGATAAGTCTAAATACAAAAAATAAATGATCGTACCTTATGTAATAAATCAAGCTGTCGCATCATTCCCAAATGCGCAGCCGAGATGCTCGTATGTCAAATCTCTTAGTCCTTGAAAAACCTGAAATGTTAATATTAAGGGGTGAGCAAACCACGGCTCAGTAAAGGAATTATATGCATACTTGATATTCAGGTTCCTATATGCTGAAAATCTTTTTCATTTTTCCTATGGGCTCTAGGCACACATGTAGGAAGGATACTACAGTCGGCTAAGGATCCGGATGGAGTAAGGTAGGTGTGAAGAGCGAGAATTTTCTAAATAAATAAAAGGTATCCGAAAAATTTAATTTGGACAAATTGAAATCCAAATTAAATAAGAATGAAAATGAAGAAAATAAATTTGGATATAAAGAAATCCAAAACTTAATAAGAAAAAAATATGTATTTTGATAGATTTATATAATGATATTATATAAATACGCTTTTGATAAATATATATTTATACACGGAATAAATACATATGTATTTTATTATACATTTATGTAAATATATAATATATATATATAGACACCTCATTTTGTCCGGGTTGTATTTTTGTGAAAAAAATAATAATTTGTAAATTTTTGAATTGACATTTTGAATTAACATCTAGAAAAATTAGGATTAACATTATTAGGAAATATTTAATAGATTAGGATAATTTTATTAATATAAGATATATAGTAATATAGGTCAGGATTTATTAGATAATTATAAATTAAAATATTTTTAGGATAAGATAACTAGATTTTTTAGGATAATTAATATTAAATTTGATAGAATTGGATTAGGATTAACATAAGAATTAAAGAGATAAAATATTAAAAATAAGAGATAATTAATAGAATAATTTTAGTTGTATTAGGACTCTAACAAATTTATGACTATAAAAAGGGGTTAAACCCCATAAAAAAACACAACAAGAATTCGGAAAAAAAATTCATAAAAAAAAAGGGAGGATCACTCGCTGCCCGAGTTTGCATCTGCTCTGCATTACTTTGCTACCGCTGTTCATCCATGTTCGCTTACCATCATCATCGTTGCTTGCCGCACCGTGCTACATGAACCAAATCAGCAAATAACACCCTAGTCCCACGCTGTCTTCCCACTACATTCCTTGCACTGTTGAGAACTGCACCACTTCGTGCCTGCTTTGTGCAACCATTGTACACTGCTGCCTCGCCTTTCGCTGCTGCCTCGCACCTGTTTCACCATCGCCTGCACTAAGTTGTGTGTTTTCGTGTTGCTGTCTCAGGGTACTTGATTGAAGTGCATGTTGAAGAAAATAAAAGGAACACAGTAGCATGTGCAAAGGAAATTCGGCTATTGCAAGATAGAACCTTGACCGACGGTAGCAGTAGAACCAAAGCGTAGAACCGGCGGAGGAGGTCCTAAGTCGGGCGATAGCACCTGCAGTAGCAACTCCCTGTTAGTTGAAGTCAATTCCAGTGCTTTGGTGACTTTGTAAGCCAAGTTTAAAGCCTATAAAACAAGACCCACGTGGGCATTCTTTTGCTGGCAAAATAGGTATGTTTTTTTTACATTATTTTATTTCCCATCATGTATCTATACACGCACATCTTCTTTGCAAATTAGTGTGAATGTTTTAATATTTTCGTAGAAAAATCAAATAATAACAATAATAAGAATAGTAAAAAAAACGTAAAATAATAAAAGTTAATATGGATTCGGGTTTAACAAATAAAAATTTTAAAATATAGAACAAAAAGCGACATAGATTTTAAATTAGATCCCTAACAAATAAAAACATAAAAAATAAAAAAATTTATTCCGATGATGGAATTCTGAGGTGTCACGAATGGTTGACATTTCAGATTTTCTAGGTGAGGATATTTTCCTTGAGTTTTGCCAGAATGATGGAACATTCATGGAAGATGTTCAATATAAAAAATATATATATCTAAAAATTTAATCAATATAAAATTTAATTATTATAAAATTATAACTACCTAATAAACTTAAAATTATTCCAATGATGGAATTTTGAGATGTCACGAATGGTTGACATTTCAGATTTTCTAGGTGAGGATGTTTTCTATGAGTTTCGCCAGAATGATGGAAAATTCGTAGAAGATGTTCAATATCAATATAAAAAATTATTAAAATATATATTTCTAAAATTATTATTAAAATTATAATTATTTATTAAATTAAAATTATTCTGATGATGGAATTCAAAGTGTCACAAACGGTTGACATTTTTGAAATTCTTAGGTGAGAATGATTCCTTTAGGTTTCGCCAGAATGATGGAAAATCCAAAGGTAGTTGTTCAATACAAGATAATAAAAGTTAAAATTAAAATTAAATTAAATAAAAGATATTAAATACAATAATAAAGTTTATGATAATCAAGATAATTAAAGGGATAATATTAAAAAAGATAAAAATAAAAAAATATTTAATAAATCCGACGATGGAGCCTCTTTAGAAAAACAAATGGGATTTCTAAATACTCTTGAGGTGAGGGAAAATTTTAAGGGTTCCGCCAGAATGATGGAGAGCGCTTAAGAATTTGTCCAATATTTAAATAAAAAAATTCAATCAAAGACCATTAAATTACAATTCTAAAAAATCACAAAACTAATTGGTACCGTTTAAGACGGGCGTCATGGGGGTGCTAATCCTTCCTTATGTGTAATCGAACTCCCGAACCCTAAACTTTAAAATATAAACCAGTCCTTAGAGTCATTTAGGTGGCCAATCACACCTAGGTTAAAAAAGATTGGTGGCGACTCCGTGTGTATAATGTCTAGCGTCCTAGGTCTAGGAAACGTTATGACAGCTTGGCGACTCCACTGGGGACTACAACTTAAGAGAGTCAAGCCAATAAAATTTTGTGATGTATTTTGGAGTTTTGATGAAATGGTCTTATTGATATCTTGTGGATGTTTTATGTTAAGATTCCTTCACACACACAAAACACTTGCATGATCATAACATGAGCTCTATACCCGAGCTCCGTCCCTTTTAGGAGAAAGTAAAGTAACTACGCTCTCGTGAGGTGGTAACCTCCGCAATGGCTAGCGAAATACTTTCACTCAGGTTGAACCTTTCCGTTTGTAGCCTATGATGGGTGAGGATTGGGTGATTTACTAGTCCAGAGTGGATGATAGTGAGGAACAACTTGGGAACCTTTAGCTTTGTGAAATTACCTGAACCCAACATGTTGTGAAACTTAGGAATCCAACCGTAAGATAGAGCCCTGCCAAGCCATGAAGTAGAGAATCCAATATTAGGACACATGAAGGAACTCAACATGTTTGTAATGACATTATTTTCTTTTCTTTTCTTCATTTAGTATGTCATGCATTCATTAAGGTAACTTGTCTTATAACAGTTGTTTGAGAAGCTTAAAATTCTTCATCCATGGAAAGTCAAGAAGAATCCCCTTATGATGCGAAGATCAAGTTAGAAGAAGCCCAACGTTGCAAAGGTGATTGCTTGAATAAAGATCATGTTTCAACCCATCCTGAGATGGTGCACTTGAATATGAGGCCAAGTGACACAACAGAACTAATCAACACTTGGAGGCATTTGAGTAAAGCAAAGCAACATGATTTCCAGCAGAAATATGGGAGTTTGGCATTTCTCCTTCCTATAGTTGTGGATAACAACTTAATCAGAGCTATGATTCATTTTTGGGATCCTTCATATAGATGCTTCGTGTTCAATGAAGTGGATATGGTGCCAACTATCGAAGAATATCTCACATTGCTTCAATTGAAGCCTTCTAATAAGATCTACTTGAAGAACAAGACTGGTTATCGCAAAAAGTTAGCAAAACTACTAGGGGAAAGCTTGACTGAAGTTGATACATCTGTGAAGTTGAAGGGAGAAAGCACTTGTATCCCTTAGAATTTCTTACAAAAATTCATCGTGGAGCACCATGATGATGATCAAGGGGTAAAGGCCATGGCTATAGCTATTTATGGATTATTTGTATTCCCTAAATTTTTAGGTTATATAGAGATAGCAGTTGTGGATCTCATAGATCAAATTGAGCATGAAGTTAATCCAGTCCCAACCATTCTAGCTGAAACAATTCGATCTCTTAATCATTGCAGGCGAAGTGGAGAAGGAAGTTTCCATGGCTGTGCACATTTACTTCACATTTGGATGAAGAGTCATTTGGAGTGCAAGAAGAGCGAATTCCTTAAAACATTCATCGGTCATAGAAATCCTATCAAGGAATTTTGTAAAAGTTCATGGCCTAAATCAAAATCAAAGAAGGAGTGGATTTCGACTCTTAGGAAGCTTGAGGATCGAGAAGTTATTTGGAGGGCACCATGGATGACTCATGATCCAATATTATACAGTTGTGGGGGCCAACCTTGGGTTCTTCTTTTGGGACTTTGGGAAGCTGTCAACTATGCTCCAACAATGGTGCGAAGACAAGTGGGAAGTGAACAGTTCATTCCAGCTACACACGAGCTTAACCAGTTTGAATTTGCTTACACAGAGATAGGCACATTAAAAAGGATGGAAGAAGTAGTCAAGGCTTGGAAGCAAACTATCAAAATCTTGCCAGGAAGATACACAAATGACACAACTCCAGAATATTCTGTTTGGCATGCTAGGCGAATAAAAGATCTTAAATTACCCCCAGAAGATGATTCAGAAGAGCCAGTAGAAGTAGCACCACTAGATCCCATGATTGACTTAGAAAAGGCCAAGAGGAAACTCCAAGCAGAGAAGGAAGAGTTAGAAAATGAGAATAAGAGACTCAAGAAAACGGTGAAGAGCAGTCAGGAACAACAAGATGAGAAAATACGACAGCTTGAGCGAGAGCGAGATCAGTGGAAGAATTTGTTTAAAGAGATGAATAAGATGGCTTCAACCACTGGGGTGGAGCTCAAACATCTTCAGGAAGAAAATAAAAAGCTACATGCAACAATACAAAAAGGAGAGCTTGACAGAGAACACCTTCAGAGAGAGAATACAAAGATAAAATTTTGACTACAGCAAGAAAGAATGTTTTTTGAGACTAATGGATTCAGTCAGACTTTGCAAGAGTCAAATAATAATCTCAGAGTACATTTAGACGCCCTAAGTAGAGAAAATGATCAATTGAGGGATGCATATTTGACAAGGGCTGACCAATTGAGGTATTTGTGCGACAAAGCAGCTGATAGAGCAACAGAAATGGAAGACAGAGTCATCGCAATGAAGGAAAGAATCCCTCAGGTTGGACTTCATAACAGGAGATTGTTATGCATCTTAAATGAAGCCGAGGACCAGTACTGCCAGATTAGGAGTTTCTTGGGAAGACCATAGTTTTGGGATTTTTCTTTTAGATTTTTCATGGGTGTAATAGAATTTTAGTTTTTGTCAGACAATTTGTTATGAGATTATTTTCAATTATTAATAAATTTCATTTCATTCATTATTCATTGTCCATTATTTGCATAGCATGAAAATAATTTTTTAATTTTAATTTTAAAATTAATTCTAACAACATTGCTCCCACGTCCAAAGATTCAAGACACTTTACTCAGCATTCGTATAATACTCGGGCAAGAAGTGAACAAATGGAGAATGAACAGTCTGCAAGAGTTGAGAAGATGGAGAGAATGCAAGAAGAAATGAGAGAACAAATGGCAGGAGAATTGGAAGAAATGAGGAAGCAAATGTTAGAGATGATGCAAATGATGAAAGCTATGACAAAAGGGAAAGATGTTGTCGAAACATCCCCCTCAAAAGATGAAGGCGGGTCTCATGAATTCAATGCTGAACCAGTTTATCCACCAGGGTTTACCCTGCCACAGAATTCTCATGGCGTAACTATTCAAGGTAATTCACCAGCTGTAGAGCAACCATTTATTCCTATGGGGCAACAAAGAAATCAAGCTCAAGTGGAATCAAACCTTGGAGGAGGCTTTGTGAACCCTTTATATGTTCCAAATCTAGACGATCCTCTGGAACAGGAAAAGTTGAGAAGAAAAACTTCTGAACCTGTAGAAGATAAAGAAATTCAGCTTAAATATGATTTGTTAGAAGAAAGATTGAAGGCGATAGAAGGGAAAGATAATTTTGATTGCATTGATGCAAGTGAACTGAGTCTAGTTCCTGATTTGGTGATTCCGCCAAAATTTAAAGTTCCTGAATTTTCAAAATATGATGGACATGCCCTATGACTCACATCACAATGTTCTGTCGGAAAATGGCTGGGTATACGAACAATGAAAAGTTACTAATCCATTGCTTCCAAGATAGTTTGACAGGATCTGCAGCTAGATGGTATGTTCAACTCGATAAAGAGCGAATTCGCTCTTGGAAAGATTTGGCTAGAGCTTTTAAAGCTTAGTATAAACATGTAGTGGACATGGCTCCAGATCGGTTATCTCTTCAGAATATGGAGAAGAAGTCGAATGAAGGCTTTAAAGAATATGCACAAAGATGGAGAGACATGGCTACCCAAGTCCACCCACCCCTCACAGAAAAAGAGACGACCATGTTGTTCATTAATTCGCTTCGAACACCTTATTATGAGAGGCTTGTTGGCAATGCAACAAAAGACTTTGCAGATTTAGTAGTAGCAGGAGAAATGATTGAAAATGCAATAAAGAATGGGAGAATTGAAGCAAGTGATGCTCCAAGTTTCAGGAAAGGGGCAAACTCCAAGAAGAAAGAAGGGGAGGCCAACAATATCAGCTTTGGAAGTAGGCAACCAAGCAATGTTCCTTACCATGCTTGATCCAACTACAATTCTTACCCTACCAGCAACAATGTATCACAAAACCCCTACTCTTACCAACCAATGTCCCAAAATCCATACCCTCACCAATCGGTGTCCCAACCTCCAACCTATCGTTCAATAACCCCATTCACTCCACAAACACAATACCAAGCCAACAATTCAGGCCACAACCCAGGAAGGTCTTGGAATAATCAAAACAAATACCAATTCGATCCCATCCCAATAACCTACACTGAATTGCTACCACAACTCATTGAAAAACGCCTAATAGCACCAGTCCACATTGAGCCATTTAAACCTCCTTTTCCTAAATGGTATGATCCCAATGCTCATTGTGATTATCATTATGGGATTACCGGTCATTCGACAGAAAATTGCACAGGGCTCAAGTACAAAGTTCATGATCTTATAAAAGCAGGAATTTTGAACTTTGATGTTGAAAAAGAACCAAATGTAGTTGGAAATCCTTTACCAGATCATGGAGGAAAAGTCAATGCTATTATTGAAGGAAAAATATGTTGGGTTAACAGTAGCATCGATGAAGTCAAGACACCAATGGAAAGGGTAATGGATGCAATGATAAAAGCAAAGATGATTCAACCTGCTAATATGGGATTCGGAGTTGAAGAAGAGAACGGTGAAGAAACCTTTTGCAAATATCATGGACAATCAGTTGGTCATACCATTCAATTTTGTGAACAATTTCGAGAGAAAGTACAGATGATGATGAATGAGGGTACAATAGAATTTTATGAGGAAATGGCTGAAGATGCAGTTGTTGCTATGGCAGAAGATTCAAAAAAGGATCACCCTTTTGAAGGAATAGAGCCAGTGACCATATTTTGTAAGAAGAAACTAGCACTTAATACTACTCCAATGGTTCCCAAAGTCACCATCAAAGTTCCAAAACCATTCCCATATAGGGGTGATAAAGCAGTTCCATGGAACTATAATTGCAGTACTGTAACTTAAAATGCATCAGATGTTAATAGTGCTGCGATGTCTGGGAATCTAACAAATGAAGGTGGGATAACCCGCAGTGGGCGTTGTTATACACCCTAAATGCTAATGTTACAGAAAAGAAAAGAGGTTGAAGAGGTTCTGTTGAAGGATGACAAAGGAAAGACAGTAATACCTACGGAACTTAAGCAGTCCGTGACAGAAAGAGAAGCTTGTGAATTCCTAAAGTTCATCAAGCATAGTGAGTATAGTGTTGTAGAGCAACTGAATAAACTGCCGGCTTGCATAACAATGCTCTCTTTATTGCTAAATTCAGAGCCACATAGGAATGCCTTGCTAAAGGTACTCAATGAAGCACATGTGGCACATAACATTTCGGTAGAAAAGTTAGATAGATTGGTGGGAAATATCACGGCTGACAATTTTATCTCATTTAGTGATGATGAGATTCCTCCTGATGGAAGAGGTAGCACCAAGGCTTTGCATATAACTACCAAATGCAAAGATCATATCCTACCACGGGTCCTTATTGACAATGGCTCAGCTCTGAATGTAATGCCAATGGCTACTCTATCTAAGTTACCAGTTGATAAGTCTCACATGAGAAGAAGCCACACGATAGTCAAAGCTTTTGATGGTACTCGTTGAGAGATAATAGGAGAGATTGAATTGCTTATCGAGATTGGGCCACATGTATTCAGCATTGAGTTCATAGTGATGGATATCACCCCCTCATACAATTGTCTTTTAGGAAGACCATGGATTTATCAAGCTGGTGCAGTCCCTTCAACTTTGCATCAAAAGATTAAATTTGTCATGGATGAACACTTAGTGACTGTGAATGCTGAAAAGGATATGATTGCCACAACCTTCTTGTCAACACCATATGTGGAAATCACAGAAGATGCCGTCGAATGTTCTTTCAGATCTTTGGAGTTGGTCAATGCCACTTTTGTAGGAGAAGGATCTACTGTGCCCGTGCCACGATTGTCTAGGGTTACTAAAGCAGGTGTTTGTCAGATTGTAGGAAAAGGATGTCGTGCTAGGTCAGGCTTGAGAAAGAGGCTGCAAGGAATCAACATGCCGGTGAAGGTCATCATGAAAAAAGATAGGTTTGGCTTAGGCTATAAGCCAAATGGGTTTGAGATGGAGAGGTTTGTTGAGAAAAAGAGGAAGAAAAGGAGGGCTGCTTTCAACGAGGAAGATCTGGAAACTGAACCAACGGTATTCCCTCCATTGTATGATACCTTCCATTCAGTAGGATATGTCTATCTTGGAGTGAATAATTCCACATTGGAAAAGGCTTTTGAAGAACTTTCTATCCAGATGGTACATAAAGAAGAGATTGGAGAGAACATCGAGATGTTAGAAGTACTTCCTTGCCCACCAGGTTTTGAGTTGAAGAATTGGAGTGCTGTTGAGATCCCTACTGTTTATAAGACTTCTTCAAAGTAATGCAATAAATCCTTTCTCAATGCTTATGCCCAAAAGCATTAGGGACCTTATGTAGGGCGTTTATTCAATTTCAATAAAATAAAAGCATGATGCATTTGCTCATATCTTTTTCCATTTTTTCCCTTTTCTTTTTCTTTTGCATTCATTTCTTTTTGCCTATACACCTCTCTATATTTTCCTATTTTTGCCTAATGCCAGGTGTACCAATGATGAATACACAGACAACTATAATGATGATCCAGGATTTGACTTTGAGAGGTCTAGTTGTGTGGGTGAACTTAATGAAGATGAGAATTATGATGATTATGCTTTGCCTCCCGATCTATTGAGATTAGTAGAGCAAGAAGAAAAACAAATCATGCCTCATAAGGAATCTATCGAGGTCATCAATTTAAGAGATGAAGAAGTCAAGAAAGAAGTCAAGATCGGAACTTCCATCTCATCTTCTACCCAAAAGAATCTGGTGAATTTGCTCCATGAGTTCCAGGATGTATTTGCATGGTCATATCAAGACATTCCTGGTTTAGACACAAACGTTGTGGTACATAAATTACCCCTGAAACCAGAATGTAAACCAGTTCAAAAAAAGTTAAGAAGAATGAAGCCAGACATGCTTTTGAAGATCAAAGAAGAAGTTAAAAAGCAATTTGATGCTGGTTTTCTGGAAGTGGCAAGATACCCTCAATGGGTAGCAAACATTGTCCCTGTTCCGAAAAAAGATGGGAAAGTACGAATGTGTGTCGATTACAGGGATCTGAATCGGGCTAGCCCAAAAGATAACTTTCCATTACCACATATCGATACTTTGGTTGATAATATTGCTAGGTACTCCCTATTCTCTTTCATGGATGGTTTTTCAGGTTACAACCAGATCAAGATGGATAAAGATGATATGGAGAAAACTACAGTCATTACGATGTGGGGTCTTTCTGTTACAGAGTCATGCCATTTGGATTAAAGAATGCAGGGGCAACTTATCAAAGAGCTATAGTGACTCTATTCCATGATATGATGCACAAGGAGATAGAAGTATATGTGGATGATATGATTGCCAAATCCCATAAAGAAGAAGATCATGTGGTCAATCTCAAGAAGTTATTTGAGAGATTAAGAAAGTTTCAACTCAAGTTGAACCCCGCTAAGTGCACGTTTGGAGCAACTTCTGGAAAATTGTTGGGATTTATTGTCAGTGAAAAAGGCATTGAGGTGGACCCAGACAAAATACGTGCTATTCAAAACTTGCCTCCACCACGTACTCAAAAAGAAATAAGGGGTTTTCTTGGAAGATTGAATTACATTGCCCGTTTCATCTCTCAATTAACAGCCAAGTGTGATCCAATTTTCAAACTCCTACGAAAGAATGATAAGGGGGATTGGGATAAAGACTGTCAAGCAGCTTTTGATAAGATTAAGGAGTATCTCTCAAGTCCACCAGTATTGGTCCCACCTGTTCCAGGGAGGCCTCTCATCCTCTATTTAACAGTGCATGAAAAATCCATGGGATGTGTACTGGCGTAACATGATGCTACAAGTAGAAAAGAAAGGGCTATTTATTACTTAAGCAAAAAGTTTACTAACTATGAATCCAAGTATTCATCCTTGGAAAAGATGTGCTGTGCTTTGGCCTGGGCAACTCATAGACTCAGACAGTACATGTTGTATCATACCACTTGGTTGATCGCAAAATTAGATCCTGTCAAGTACATCTTCGAGAAGCCTTCTTTATCTGGAAGAATAGCAAGATGGCAAGTATTGCTTTCTGAATATGATATTGTGTACGTGTCACAAAAAGCCGTCAAAGGGAGCGCCATTGCAGAATTCCTTGCGGAACGAGCTTTAGAAGATTATGAGCCTATAAAGTTTGACTTCCCAGATGAAGACTTAATGGCTGTCATGCAAGTTAATGAGGATCAGGTAGAAAAGGATACATGGAAGATGTACTTTGATGGTGCATCAAATGCCTTGGGGCATGGCATTGGAGTTGTCTTGATGTCCCCAAAAGGAGATCAATGCCCATTCACTGCAAGATTGAATTTCAATTGCACCAATAACATGGCAGAATACGAAGCTTGTGTCATGGGGCTTCAGGCTGCTATTGAAAAGAAAATCAAAAAGATAGAAGTTTATGGTGATTCAGCATTAGTAATCTACCAATTGTGAAAAGAATGGGAAACAAGAGACTCGAAGTTACTTCTCTACCATGACTTCATAGTTAAGTTGGTTGAACAGTTTGAGGAAATTCAGTTTAATCATTTACCTCGGGAAGAGAACCAAATGGTTGATGCTTTAGCCACCTTAACTACAATGTGCAAAATAAACTCCAATGCAGAAATTTATCCCATTAAGCTAAGGATACAAGAGTCTCCTGCACATTGTTGCAATGTTGAGGAGGAAGTTGATGGAAAACCATGGTATTATGATATTTTGAGATATTTGAAATATCAACAATACCCAAATTCGATCTCTGAAAATGATAAGAGAACATTGAGAAGACTGGCAATGAATTTCTTGTTAAATGGTGAAGTCTTGTACAAGAAAGGAAAGGTTCAAGTGCTCTTGAGGTGTGTAGACACTGTTGAAGCTAGAAGAATTCTTGAAGAAATACATGAAGGAGTTTGCGGGACCCACGCTAACGGTTAGAGAATGGCTAAACAAATTATGAGGGCAGGTTATTATTGGATGACTATGGAAGGTGATTGTATAAAGTATGCCAGACGGTGCCATAAATGCCAAATATATGCAGACAAGATGCATGCTCCTCCGTTGCCTTTACATGTAATGACAACTCCTTGGCCTTTCTCTATGTGGGGTATGGATGTCATTGGGCCTATTACTCCAAAAGCTTCGAATGGACACCGTTTCATCTTTGTGGTCATTGATTATTTCACAAAATGGGTAGAGGCAGCTTCGTATGCTAGTGTGACAAAGGTCGTGGTGTGTAGGTTTATCAAGAAAGAGATAATATGTCGATATGGCCTTCCAGAAAGAATCATCTCAAACAATGCACTTAATCTGAATAACGCAATGATGGAAGAAGTGTGCAGTCAGTTCAAGATCAAACACCACAATTCAGCACCATATTGTCCGAAGATGAATGGAGCAGTAGAGGCAGCTAACAAGAATATAAAGAAGATTGTTAGCAAGATGACGGAAACATATAGGGATTGGCATGAGAAATTACCATTTGCCTTACATGCTTATCACACTTCAGTTCGTACATCTACTGGAGCCACCCCATTTTCATTAGTATATGGAATGGAAGCAGTATTACCTATCGAGGTAGAAATCCCGTCATTACGAGTATTGATGGAAGTTGAATTAGAAGAAGCTGAATGGGTCCGTTGTCGTTATGAACAACTAAATTTGATCGAAGAAAAAAGGTTTAAGGCCCTTTGTCACGGGCAATTGCATCAAAAGAGGATGATGCGAGCTTATGATAAGAAAATCTGTCCTAGACATCTTCAAGAAGGAGAATTGGTATTAAAGAAAATTCTACCAAATCAGCCAGATCCTCGTGGAAAATGGGTGCCAAATTGGGAAGGCCCTTATGTGGTGAAGAAAGCTTTTTCAGGAGGGGCATTGTTACTTAGTGAAATGGACGGAAATGATTTACCAAATCCAATAAATTCAGATGCAGTGAAGAAATACTATGCCTGGAGAGAAAACAGAATTCAAGTTGAAAACCTGAAAAGGTGGCTTGAATTCAAAAAAAAAAAAGATAAAGAGAATTCAAGTTGAAAACCTGCAAAAGCGGCTTGAATTCAAAAAAAGAAGAAGAAGAAAAAACAACAAAAGAAATTTCAAGTTGAAAACCTGAAAAGGCGGCTTGAATTCAAAAATAAAGAAAAAAAGAAAAAACAAAAAAAGAAATTTCAAGTTGAAAACCTGAAAAGGCGGCTTGAACAAAAAGAATAATTGGGCCAAAGATTGAAAAGAGGAATGTCTCATAGTGAAGGGGGCAAAGTTCTGATCTAAAGGTTCTTGGAAGATTATGGACATCTACTAACGAGGCTTCCAAAGCAAAATTCTGTGATGATGGGTTTGTAGTTGTCCGGATATTCATTATTTGTGACTCACTAGTCATTGCTTTTGTACTTATCCCTATCAATTCTTGAAAATGTTCACTTGTTATTCAAATAAATATACCTTGTTCGAATAAATATACCATCTGTTCTTATCTTATTCATCTTGCTTTTGTTCTAATTGGAATTGAATAACGTACTATAGGGTCTTTAAAGAAAAAAGAGGGTGTTTGCATTACATTGAAGGAAATACAAAGGGATGATGATTGCCAACATTACTTGGGGCAAAAACATGAAAGATAAAGACTGATTCAATAGAAGTATGATACTGATCTCGAGCAGGACAAGAATAGTGAAATAATGGAAATTGGAAAGTGGGGGTTAATCTTGGAGAACATTAAAATGAAGATTCTAACTAAAATTTTCCTTACATTTCGCATCATACATTAAGGTTATAGGCATTCAGTTCATGATAGGATTATTGTTTAATCTCATTACTTTCACATTAGGATTAAAAGGAAGTTAATGTTGCATGGACATTTGCATTATTTGACATACATTTACATTTGCATTATTTAGGTGCATACATTGAAGGAAATAGATTAAAACTTGAGAGGTTGAAATTCTTGGAAATGAAATTTTGAATCTTATGCCGTGTTGTGATATTAAGACTATTGGATTTGGTATATTAGTGAGTGACAAGAACAAGGTTACTTTTCAAAGTTTCAATGCCTCTGGTGAGAGGAGCACAAGGTTATTTTTCAAAGTTTCAATGCCTCTGGTGAGAGGAGCACAAGGTTATGTTTCCAAGTTTCATTGCCTCTGGTGAGAGGAGCACAAGGTTATGTTTCCAAGTTTCATTGCCTCTGGTGAGAGGAGCACAAGGCTATTTTTCAAAGTTTCAATGCCTCTGGTGAGAGGAGCACAAGGTTATTTTTCAAAGTATCAATGCCTCTGGTGAGAGGAGCACAAGGTTATTTTTCAAAGTTTCAATGCCTATGGTGAGAGGAGCACAAGGTTATTTTTCAAAGTATCAATGCCTCTGGTGAGAGGAGCACAAGGTTATGTTTCAAAGTTTCAATGCCTCTGGAGAGAGGAGCACAAGGTTATTTTTCAAAGTTTCAATGCCTCTGGTGTGAGGAGCACAAGGTTATTTTTCAAAGTATCAATGCCTCTGGTGAGAGGAGCACAAGGTTATTTTTCAAAGTTTCAATGCCTCTAGTGAGAGGAACACAAGGTTATGTTTCGAAGTTTCAATGCCTCTAGTGAGAGGAGCACAAGGTTATGTTTGGAAGTTTCAATGCCTCTAGTGATAGGAGCACAAGGTTATGTTTCGAAGTTTCAATGCCTCTAGTGAGAGGAGCACAAGGTTATGTTTCCAAGTTTCATTGCCTCTGGTGAGAGGAGCACAAGGTTATTTTTCAAAGTTCTAATGCCTCTGTAGAGAGGAGCACAAGGTTATTTTTTCAAAGTTCTATTGCCTCTGGTGAGAGGAGCACAAGGTTATGTTCCAAGTTTCAATGCCTCTAGTGAGAGGAGCACAAGGTTATGTTTCGAAGTTTCAATGCCTCTAGTGAGAGGAGCACAAGGTTATGTTTCGAAGTTTCAATGTCTCTAGTGAGAGGAGCACAAGGTTATATTTTGAAGTTCCAATGCCTCTGGTGAGAGGAGCAAAAGGTTATTTTTCAAAGTCTTACAGCCTCTGGTGAGAGGAAGTAATTGTTTCTCAAAAATTGTAAGTAAAAAATAAAAAAATAAAAAAAGTAAATCTGAACAAAATAGTTGTCTAATTGTCTTTGCACAATTCCTGATTTTCAGAAAATGTGCAAAGAGGGGCAGCTGTAGACACCTCATTTTGTCCGGGTTGTATTTTTGTGAAAAAAAAAATAATTTGTAAATTTTTGAATTGACATTTTGAATTAACATCTAGAAAAATTAGGATTAACATTATTAGCAAATATTTAATAGATTGGGATAATTTTATTAATATAAGATATATAGTAATATAGGTTAGGATTTATTAGATAATTATAAATTAAAATATTTTTAGGATAAGATAACTAGATTTTTTAGGATAATTAATATTAAATTTGATAGAATTGGATTAGGATTAACATAAGAATTAAAGAGATAAAATATTAAAAATAAGAGATAATTAATAGAATAATTTTAGTTGTATTAGGACTCTAACAAATTCATAACTATAAAAAGGGATTAAACCTCATAAAAAAAACACAACAAGAATTCAGAAAAAAAATTCATAAAAAAAAAGGGAGGATCACTCGCTGCCCGAGTTTGCATCTGCTCTGCATTACTTTGCTACCCCTGTTTATCCCTGTTCGCTTCCCATCATCATCCCAAATCAGCAAATAACACCCCAGTCCCACGCTGTCTTCCCACTACATTCCTTGCACTGTTGAGAACTGCACCATTTCGTCCCTGCTCTGTGCAACCATTATACACTGCTGCCTCGCCTTTCGCTGCTGCCTCGCGCCTGTTTCACCATCGCCTGCACTAAGTTGTGTGTTTTCGTGTTGCTGTCTCAGGCTACTTGATTGAAGTGCATGTTGAAGAAAATAAAAGGAACACAGTAGCATGTGCAAAGGAAATTCGGCTATTGCAAGATAGAACCTTGACCGACGGTAGCAGCAGAACCAAAGCGTAGAACCGGCGGAGGAGGTCCTAAGTCGGGCGATAGCACCTGCAGTAGCAACTCCCTGTTAGTTGAAGTCAATTCCAGTGCTTTGGTGACTTTGTAAGCCAAGTTTAAAGCCTATAAAACAAGACCCACGTAGGCATTCTTTTGCTGGCAAAATAGGTATGTTTTTTTTACATTATTTTATTTCCCATCATGTATATATACACGCACATCTTCTTTGCTAATTAGTGTGAATGTTTTAATATTTTCGTAGAAAAATCAAATAATAACAATAATAAGAATAGTAAAAAAACGTAAAATAATAAAAGTTAATATGGATTCGGGTTTAACAAATAAAAATTTTAAAATATAGAACAAAAAGCGACATAGATTTTAAATTAGATCCCTAATAAATAAAAACATAAAAAATAAAAAAATTTATTCCGATGATGGAATTCTGAGGTGTCACGAATGGTTGACATTTCAGATTTTCTAGGTGAGGATATTTTCCTTGAGTTTCGCCAGAATGATGGAAAATTCATGGAAGATGTTCAATATAAAAAATATATATATCTAAAAATTTAATCAATATAAAATTTAATTATTATAAAATTATAACTACCTAATAAACTTAAAATTATTCCAATGATGGAATTCTGAGATGTCACGAATGGTTGACATTTCAGATTTTCTAGGTGAGGATGTTTTCTATGAGTTTCGCCAGAATGATGGAAAATTCGTAGAAGATGTTCAATATCAATATAAAAAATTATTAAAATATATATTTCTAAAATTATTATTAAAATTATAATTATTTATTAAATTAAAATTATTCTGATGATGGAATTCAAAGTGTCACGAACGGTTGACATTTTTGAAATTCTTAGGTGAGAATGATTCCTTTAGGTTTCGCCAGAATGATGAAAAATCCAAAGGTAGTTGTTCAATACAAGATAATAAAAGTTAAAATTAAATTAAATAAAAGATATTAAATACAATAATAAAGTTTATGATAATCAAGATAATTAAAGGGATAATATTAAAAAAGATAAAAATAAAAAAATATTTAATAAATCCGACGATGGAGCCTCTTTAGAAAAACAAATGGGATTTCTAAATACTATTAAGGTGAGGGAAAATTTTAAGGGTTCCGCCAGAATGATGGAGAGCGCTTAAGAATTTGCCCAATATTTAAATAAAAAAATTCAATCAAAGACCATTAAATTACAATTCCGAAAAATCACAAAACTAATTGGTACCGTTTAAGACAGGCGTCATGGGGGTGCTAATCCTTCCTCATGCGTAATCGAACTCCCGAACCCTAAACTTTAAAAAATAAACCAGTCCTTAGAGTCATTTAGGTGGCCAATCACACCTAGATTAAAAAAGATTGGTGGCTACTCCGTGTGTATAATGTCTAGCGTCCTAGGTCTAGGAAACGTTATGACAATATATATATATATGAAATATATATATATAGTATTTTAAAATAAAGTATTTATATAAATGGTTTATATGAAATATATACTTATATATATAAATATAATATATATATATGAAGTTTATGTATAGTATTTTAAATTTAAAATGTATAGATTTATACATATATATATAATTAATACAAACTTTATATATGCATATCTATATATTTATTTATATGGTATATTTATATATATTTATATATATAAATATAAAAGTTAAATATTATATATTATATCTATAAATATATTTTATATATATAATAAAGAAAAAAAGAAAAGGGAGGGAATTAGGGTGCCAACCCGATTCCCACCTCCCTCTATTGAAAATAAAAGAGAGGGAGGGTGGCATGAAGGCCGGCAATACCGGCGAGAAGGGAGAAAGGGGAAACTATCGCCAGACGGGGAAGAGAAAGAAGAGGGGCCGACGACGGTGAAAACCGAAAGGAGGAGAGAAGAAAAAGAAAGAGGAAAGCAGGCGGAGGATGAAGCGAAACAGGGGAAGAAAAGAGAAAGGAAATGGGGGAGGTGCCACCCGATCTGGGCACCGCCGTCGCTACCATCGGTGCCGGTGAAGTCAGTTCACGTGAGATGAACGACCAGCGGTCAGAGAAAAGAGAGAAACGGGAGAGAAAAGGCGGCAGAAGAAGGAGGCCGAGACCTACTCCAGATCCACCGCCGTCCGTGCCTTCAATCGCAAAACGGAGACCAGATCCGGCTTCATGGCCGCTGCGAGACGCTATGGGGTGGTCGAACCGCCGAAGATGGTAGTCGTCGGAGGGTGAACCGATTCGGCCAGAAAAAAAAACAGAACAGAAAAGAAAAAGCAAAGAAAAAGAAAAGAAAGAAGAAAAGAAAAGAATAGGAGAAAGAAAAGAAGGAAGAAGAAGAAGAAGGAAAGGAAAAAGAAAGAGAAAAAAAATATGGTAAGGAAAATATAGAAAATAAATTGATGGTATTTATTGAATAATTTATGGTTATATTGATGTAGTGCATTGATATTGAAATTGTAGTAAAATGGAAATGCGACGAATGGTGGAGTTCGACAAGGCTCGAAAATCGGAAAGTACGCTAAGCTTGGCGAATAGGTAAGATACTCTTATAAAGCCTTAGTAGCATTATATTGTATGTGGGATTTATGATGTTATATGATGCATTGATAGATTGATTTTTAATGGAATTGTGATTTTTTTATATGATGCATCGATTTAAATTGATTTGCTAAAAATGCTAAGAGGACCCACAACTGATGGTGGGGGTCTTAGTAAGAGGTAAAAATTGGTGAGAATCAACGGCTGC
Source organism: Heritiera fomes (assembly GCA_032173925.1). Taxonomy (NCBI): domain Eukaryota; kingdom Viridiplantae; phylum Streptophyta; class Magnoliopsida; order Malvales; family Malvaceae; genus Heritiera; species Heritiera fomes. The sequence goes on along the minus strand of JAPDPM010000004.1, from coordinate 18,710,518 downwards.
AAGTATAAATTATGTTTCCTTGCAGGAGGTCTAGAGAAAATTAAGCCGTTATGTTGTCGAAATTTCCACGAAAATGTTTAAGGAAAAAAATACTAAGTTCTCATCTAAATGGAATCCTGAAAGAATTATCGAAGATAAGCTTGAAAGGATTTTACAGTGTCATAGGAAAAATTGATTTTTAAATGGTTGAGAAGGTTAATGGATGAGCACGATAATGTGAGGAATTTGGTTGTGAATCTTATAGAGTCGATAATTCGAGTTATTTAATACTTCAAGTTGACTATTGAGCAGAAATTGAGGTGAAATCTCGATAGTTGGAGTATTGATGGATGTAACGATGATTATATGATATTGCTTTGAAGAGAAGATCATAGTTGAAAAGTAATGATTATAGAATTGATAGATTCAAACAAATGGACCGTCTTAGTGGTATGATTGAGATAATGATTATAAGAAAGTAGATCGTGAAATCTTATGGACATTTTGATGTGTTATGACCTGAAGCTAGAGGATTGTAAGTGTAAATAATGACCTATCTGGCAATATGACAATATAATCTTAATGTACCATAAGACTGAAATTGAGAAAAATAATAGCAATAAAAATGAGATTTAGAGAACTTGGTACTTGATAAATACTACATTATGGAATATATTTGTCAATAGAATGGATTCGAATCAATGTTTGATTGTGGCATGTTAACTTTGTATGTGTAAAGCTAATGTTGGGAATTGATTAATTAATGTGCAAAATAATGAAAGGGAGAATGAAAGCTTGAGGTAGCTTGTGATCTTTGATGGAAAAATATACTAGAATGATCCTAATAGTTTATGGATGTTATTGAAATGTATTTGAATAAACGTGCAAACATATGTACTGTGGATTTTAGTGATGCCATTGGGGACTTGAAAGACGTGTGTAATTGTAGAATGAATGCCGGATGACTTTGGTGTCATGATCATGTTTGAATAAGAAATTGAGGCTACTGACGACATACCTTAGTCTGATGTCATAATATGCACAACAATAGATTGAATGAGTATTGAGCTACATTTGGATATATTTAGAAAATCATTCATGCATGGCATATGATCTCATGTTGTTTTAAAGAAAAAAGTGATATTTTAAAAAGAGATGCATCGAAATCTTTTAAGTGAAAGTAAATATTTGAAATGATTAGACAACCACAGACCTTGATGTTTAATATCATTTTGACATTATTCATGACATGTACAGATTGAACATGAGATTTAATTATGCATTGATTTGAGAAAAGACTCGGCTTTAAATGTTTTTTTTCATGAGGGCTGTCTAAATGAATTCAAAATGATATATCAAAAGATTTCGATTTTTGAGAAAACAGGTACCCTATTGAATGCCTGAGTGGCATATGCCTTTGTGGCACAGAGTATGTATTTATTGTGTGGTTCTGCCTGTGTGGCATGGAACCCCATTTATACATATATGATATGTACATGTAAATGTTGCCTGATGAGATCATTCCAGGCTGTTCGACAATAGTCGTGGACACATTCCTCAGTTTCCAGCTGATTAGTGGGACTGGGACGATCTATGATCATAGATAGAGAACCCTTCGAGGGAAACTATCCCATTGATAGCTACAATGGGTTAGGGATGATATGATAATAGAATAGGGATTCATGCCTAGTCTCTTACTAAATATTAAAGAATGTCTAGAGTATGATTTATTATATATGAAACTCTAGACATGATATGTTTTACAGTATACATGAAATGATTGAAATTGAATGATTGAAACATGGTTTATATTACGCATTATATGATTTGAGACTTTATATGTTTTAAACCATGTTTATTTGACATGACAGATGAAATGATGTACATGTGGTTTTATACCACACATGATATGAATAGAGATTGCATATGTTTTGAAATGTGTTTTAAAGCATATGCCAAATGATTCTAAATTACATGACTTCCGTACATGATTATGTACTACATGAAACATGATTTGAAATGAATGTTTTATATAGAAAACAAATTTTATGCAGTACATATTGAATCATGTGATGATAGTACACGGTGGTAGCGATATTTCATCTAGACGATGACATGATATGATACATAAACATAAGATTGATATGAAGAGAATTGTGAACTTACACTATTGTGATCATGATTTCTCTATATGGAAAGTGATATGAGATGATAGATTACAGGAGTACGATTATAAAATATAAAGTAAATTGATGTGATGCTTCAATTGGACATGATGTACTCCGAGATAGAGGAAAATATAGACTAATAGTATATGACATTTAATTTGGATACGACAGATTGTTGTGCGATGCACTATAGTGTAAGGATGAGAAGACTGAAAAAGTGATTATGATGATTTAATTAAAAGTATAAGTGATAGACAGATGACAAGAAATGAGATAATGATATGTTATCGATGAGAAAGGATTCACTGTAATTGCAAACTTGCAAGTTTTAAACATTGCAGATGGAGACAGTGTAATCCTACTCTTGTATTTATATTAGTATCTTACTGAGCTGTGGTTTTGTTCACCCTATTAAATTTCATATCTTTTCAGATTATTGAAGTTAACATTTGCCATGCGAGCTGTTAAGTAGGCATCGGAAACGGTGTATAGACTTGGTACTAGTCTTCTGAGGTATATGTTCCTTATAAATACTTGTTTACATGTAAGACTTAAATTGATGCACAGTACACATTCTGTTCAACAAGTCGGGATGTAACTAAGAACCGTTTCCATGTTAGTTTAATATTTAAATGAAATGACTATAGGTCACCTAGATAGTATAGTAACTACACTAACACTGAATACAAACCTTAAAATGAAAAAGAAAAATTTAGTCCATAAATTTGTAGACTAAGTGAAGTATAAGAATCAAGTGAAAGTCGCGGTCTTCGGGTCGTGACAGTAGGTATTTTGAAATACCTATCTTGTCCCGGAACCTAGAAGCAATTGTAGAGAATAATTTTCATTTTACATTTGGAATTTAAATCCCTTTTTCTTTTTATTTCATAACCTTTTCATATTCTTTTCAAAATAATGCTTTTATGAAATAAAGCATTTAAATAAAATAACTAATATTCATATTTTCTGTGAAAAGAATATTAGTTATATTATCATCATTTTCCTGTAAAACTCATTTCATGTTTTACTGTACAGTCATATTAGTACAGTACTTTAAAATAGCAAAATAAGCTATTAAACCCTTTTTCGTGTAACATATAAATCATTTAAATCTAATATTCAATTTAAAATTTAAATAAGAATATTAGATTTAATTTCCTCCTTTTTTCTTTTTGAAAACATGTCACCGTAAGAAATCCGAGAAATTATTAATGATAATTATTTAAATAAATTATTTATTTAAATAATTTGAGAAAATTCTAAAATTTAGAATTTAAATTTCAGAAATTATTCTCGACGATCGAGATGAGGAATCGAAAAAGATGGAGTACGGGTGCCACCGGTAAGAGGAAGTCGCCCGACCCGAAAAAGGTAAAGGATGCATGTGCAGCACTGTAAGGATATTCAGTCTGCTTGATTTTAATTATGAAATATTTTATGAAAATATTACGATAAATGATTGGTTGGAAAATTGTGGTAAAGTACTGGTTGAAATTATAAACTGTATTTTTTGTGTACGAGGCTAGCCAATCGGCAGCCATTATACTGCCAAAAAATTATTGAAAATTATCCAATATTTCTAGAAAATTTTATAAAATCATAATAAATGATTTTATTTCACGAGAAATGATTTTCAATCACGAAAATCGAGAAAATGAGTATTTTCCATAAAAACATGAATAAAATGAGTAATTTTAAAATATTCATGTTTTCAAGAATGGCGATAATGAAATCACCGAAAAATCTCTTCGAGAATGGTGATAATGAAATCACCGAAAATTCTCTTGATATGTAAGTTACACGTAATACAAGATAGAAAATGAAAGGAAATAAAGTGAATATTTTTATATATATTTCTTAAATATTCACTAAATGGTTTTATAACCTTTATGGTTTTAAATGATGAAATTATATATTTTTATAAATTCCATAAAGGTTTTCTGATGATAAAAAATACGGTTTTGAGACTAGATGGCATCCTATCATGCTGATATGTGATATGTGATATGTAGTCCTGACCGACACCTGATTAGTGATCCACCGAGGACAATTATAGACTATGGCCATAGATCTGACATGATTATTCAAACCCTTCGGGGTCTATAGCATGATATGAGTGACGACCCAGTGGACGGGCTGGGCGTGTGTGCCTAAGTCTCCATATATGAAGTTGTTTTACATGATATGTGATATGTGAAATGTAAATGTTTTACATGATATGTGACAAGTTAAATGAAATGATTTATAGCATTTTTATAAAATGCTTATTCAATACTGTTTTTAGTACTACAAGATGATTTTCAAATGATAGGTAATATGAACTTGTGACAAGTTTTCAAAAGGAAAAAAGAAGGAAATTAAATCTAATATTCTTATTTAAATTTTAAATCGAATATTAGATTTAAATGATTTATACGTTACGTGAAAAAGGGTTTAATAGCTTATTTGGCTATTTTAAAGTACTGTACTAATATGACTGTACAGTAAAACATGAAATGAGATTTACAAGAAAATGATGATAATATAACTAATATTCTTTTCACAGAAAATATGAATATTAGTTATTTTATTTAAATGCTTTATTTCATAAAAGCATTATTTTGAAAAGAATATGAAAATGTTATGAAATAAAAAGAAAAAGGGATTTAAATTCCAAATGTAAAATGAAAATTATTCTCTACAGTTGCTTCTAGGTTCCGGGACAAGATAGGTATTTCAAAATACCTACCTTACTCCATCCGGATCCCTAGCCGACTGTAATATCCTTCCTACATGTGAGCCTAGAGCCTATAGGAAAAATGAAAAAGATTTTCAGCATATAGGAAGCTGAATATCAAGTATGCATATAATTCCTTTACTGAGTCGTGGTTTGCTCACCCCTTAATATTAACATTTCAGGTTTTTTGAGGACTAAGAGATTTGACATATGAGCATCTCGACTGCGCATTTGGGGACGATGCGACAACTTGATTTATTACATAAGGTACGATCATTTATTTTCTGTATTTAGACTTATCTACAGTACTACTTCCTTATGAATTAAGATAGGGGATGTAATTCATATTATAATTTAATATGAAATTGTGTATATGTAAAAGAAAAGTAAAGTATCGCAGACAGCCCAACCATATAAGATGTAAAGAGTAAGATGAAAAATAGGGTCACAGGTTGTGACAGATTTAATGGTATCAGAGCACGATTGGCTTGATGTCTGTCAATACTTTTAGAAAGAAAATGTGTTGAAAAGGTTAACATCCCTTGTAGTACTATGTAGTCTAAATACATAAAGAAAATAAATGATTACAAATTGAATTAAGTGTTTAGAAGAGGGTGAGAATTATGAACTAAAAATGATAAAAAGGGAAAACGGCTCAGGAATGTTACCTAAAATGGTGACCTTATGATCTAAATGAAGGTCGGTTCGGTAAGGAACAGAAATGGACTTGGTAAGGGCCCCACCAGTACTTTTCTATCCGGATCAAACTGAGACCTAAAAGTGATGATATAAAGGAGAGGAATAAAATATCATCATTAAATAGACCTTAAGATCATCGATTGAAGGTATTTTGAAGAGAGAGAAAACTTTTAGCCAAAAATAACCAAAATACCCCTGCCTCCAAAATTTTACCTAGAGTTAAAATAGACCAACAGAAGTTGGAATTGATTGATCTGATAGAGAAATTGATGATGTAAAGCTGAATTACAAGTAAAATAATCCAATTGTGGATTTTAATAAACTTCTCTGTCGAAATCGAATAAGACCTAAATTCCTGGTATAAGTATCGGAAAGGATACTATTAGCATATGGAGGATAAGGCCTTTGGTTTAAAGGTATACTGAGGAGAAAGAAATAAATGTCGAAATGACGAAAATGCCCCTATGTTGGGCGATGTGCTGAATAGTGATGAAACCAAGTGATTTCAAATTTCTTGATGATAATGGAATTATTAATGGCATAGAGGATGTCATAAGGATATACCGATCCCTATTACTGGTTCCACTTACACTTCAATTATGGACGCAAATTACGAGTGACCTAGTGAACGGGCTAGGCCTCATGACGAAACCTCGAGGGGTGACCTAGTGAAAGGGTTGGGCATTCTCAAAGAGGTTAGTACACGTGTATAGGCGGACGGCGGATGGGCCGGGGCCTTATATGATGCGATCCAATAAGAGTGTATAGTGGAAGGTCATAAGATGATCGACCTGGTTATTGATGATAAGGGCCTGAATTATGAGGTACTGAATTGGATATTATTACGGGATCGTTAGATATTATGAAAGTGAAATGAATACAGAAACTGATTGAGAAAGTGAATAGTACAGGTAATGAATTCTATAGCAGTACGGTTGATTGAGGTTCTATACATATATAATATTTTTGAAGTATTAAATAGATAATTATAGAACCGGAATATTGTGAATTATGTTTTAAGGAATGATATACTGTATGGAGTGATATAAAATTTGAGTATATGCATAAGAACAGTAAATGATGATAAAAGATGAGGATGATAACAGCTAACCTGAATTATAAGATGAAAATGATTTTAAAATGAATTTCAATAATAAATCGGTTAGCTGTGAAAGGTGTTAATTAAATAATTGCACTTAATACAGCATTGTAAATTAAGAGGATTGATATGCTGTGGAGTACGAGAAATAAGCAAATCAAGGCGGAGCAAATGTTAAAATGATTTAAGTATTAAATTTCTTTGCCTTGAGTGAAATGATAGGACACAAAGATGAATGTCCAAAATGATGAGAGATGAATGATTAAAGAAAGCATCGGAGGAGATTCCTGATGAATTTTCAGAGTTATATAGATTGGAGAAATCGAACTAATGTTGACTTAATTTTAAATATGAAATTTATTCTTAAGCTTATATTGGAGAATATAAAGAGAATCCGAAAAGCTTAAGGAATAACTCCAGAAAAGGAAAATTTTGTGGATAATGAAATTCCCTTATATAGATGTAAAGGATGGAAATACAGATGATGTGATTGAAGAGGAATTAAAAGGTGTATGAAATTCCTATTATACAGCAGAGTTCTTATGAAGAACAAAAAATCGGCTATATGAAGTGATGCCTTATTTGATTTAATCGGAGATGTACAAGGACCTTATAAGATCAATCACTGTACAAGGCATCACTAGATGGAAAGTTGGAAATTGATGGTCGTAAGATGATAATGATTAGAACTCGAGATAATGTTTACGAGTTCAATAGAGGTTTACAAGGTAAATGAAATACCTTATGAAGTATATGAGCCTAATGAATGAGGCATCCATACATGGATAAAGTGATGAGATATTGATATGTCAAAGACATCAATGGAAAATGAGCAGCATAGTGGTATGACCCTACGTACTCTTAAAGACTGTGATCTATATGTTAAGTATGGCAACTAAAAGATTTGGCTAGACAGTATCTCTTTTTAAGATATATAATCTTGAATGATAGAGCGACGTGGATCTGTCTATGATGAAGAGATAATGATTGAGATACGAAATGTACTGAGTCTAGCTAAATACTATTGCCAGTCTATGGAAGAGTTATTGGGTTAGCTGCTCTACTGACGTGATTAATAAGTAAAAGGTTAAAGCCAGGGGATGAATAAATGTAAAGACGATATATAAACGATTAAAAGAGGTAATAGTGGAATATGTTATCACTAAAGAAAAGTGATCGAAATGATGATGAAGGAAACGATGAAAAGGTAATAAGAGGATGAGTACATGATGTAGAAGGAACAAGAATAGGAGGTAGTTCCCGAATTTGAAATTAAAAGTGATTTTATGGTTATCACATGATTATAGCTAGATGTAAGATCAAGCCAAACTCGATAAAGGAAAAGTAATCATACTCCAAGGAGTAACGAAAATGATTTACATTTTACTGCCAGTTATATAAATGGAAAAAGGATAAATATAGATACGCATACTTCGAAATGGTGAAATTTTATGGATAACAAGGTGACAAAATTGATGATTTTATTAGTCACCTATGGAATTTGAATTAAGAAAAGAGTTAATGTGAAGGTATATTTTAAAACCTAAGCGATATAGAGTATACCATAAGAATAAGAGATGTAATGATGAGATTACATGGAAAGAAAATGATGAGTAAATAATAAAGTCTGCAAATGAGCTGCAGCATTTAATGAAATAAAAAACGAAAAGAGTATTGTGGATAATAAAGAATCTAAAAGAGATATGATAATATGGAAGTGATTATAGACTAATAGTCTAAATGGAATCACTTCTCCATTATCAAACTCTTAGATTCTTTAGTGCCATAGTCAAAATATGATTAGGAAATGATGAGAATGTATGTGAAGTTCCAGTGAGCCCTATATGTGATGGGAATCTCAAAGTAGTTATATGTTTATGGGAAATAGCAAAATGCTATGAGATTCCAAATTTATTGACAGCATCGCTTCGTACTAAGGTAAATATCTGAGCGTAGTATGACACGCTCGAAGATATGTTTAGAGAGCGAATGCATAAGATGTGAAAGCTACTGGGACAATTACATATTACTGAATACAGTATATAAATGATAATTATCGAAATATATCGACTTGGCACCAAATAAGAAAGATGAATGATGAACAATATGAATCATATATGATATGAAAAAGAGGTGGAAATGGATAACTACCAATTGATAAGAAATTTTAGGGAGTATAAATATATGATGAGAAATGATATGTAATGATATAAGAGGTGATTCTAATCTTGATGATATACTGGCAGTATTACTTAAAAGGTGATTGAAAGGATAAGAATGATAAACATACAGGATGCTACCACCTTTTGATTTAAGTTAAATTCGGAGGACCGAATTTCTTAAGGTTAAGAGAATGTGATAACCGCAAATTTTCCAATTATTGGAAATTAATATTGAAGAAAATAGATAAGAGGAAATAAATAAATTAAATTAAATAAATAAAATTTATTTACGAGATGGAATATCGTTGAAATTCCGGAAATTAAGGAAGTGAGGAAATTGAGGAATTTAAATTTGGATAAATTGTAAATAAGGAGAAGGATGAAATTATGGAAAATAATGAAAAGAGGAAATTTAATTTGGATAAATGGAAATCCAAATTAAATAAGAAATAAAAAGGAAAAATTAAATTGGACATAAGAAATGAAAATGGGAAATTATTTGGATATTAAGAAATCCAAATTATAAAGAATAAAATGAGTATGTTCATATATTTATATATTTAAATATATAAATATAATTATATTAAATAAATACATGTGTATATTTTTATACAATTATGTATATAAATAAATATATATAAAATATATATATATGTTAATTTCAATTAAAGTGCATATATATATATATATATATTGTTAAAAATATATATGTTATTAGTAATAAAATTATATATAATTATATATATAATTATGTATATAATATAAAGTATGTTTATATTTATATAGAATTATAAATATAAAAAAAATTGAAAATAGAAAATGGGAATTGGGGTCACCCGATTCCCTATTGTTATTTCTCCTATGTTACAAACAGAGGAGAAACAAAAGCAGAAACCGGCGGCAGCAACAGCTGCCATCGCCGATTGAGTGAGGGAAATGGAAGAGGGAGGACGTCGCCGGCGAAGGAGAAAGAAGAGGAAGGTGACTGGTGACGGAAAAAGGAAAGGAGAGAAGAGAAAAACAGAATTGAAATCGACAAACGGGGAAGAGAAAAGAAAAATGGGAACCGGCGGTACTGGCGGAATTGGTTGCTGCCACTACCACCGAAGCTTCGCCGAAGGAATTGGAAGACGTGGGAGGCCACGGTTGAGGTGGAGAACGGCGGAGGAAGGCCGGCGAAGAGCGGAAGAAACCGAAGCTAAATCGAGTCGATCCGCCGCTGTGCCGCCGATCCAGGGCAAACGAAGGGCACCGGTAGCTTCGCCATGCCGTCGGCCAGCTGAGGAGCCAGTGAACCACCGGAGAACCGGCCGCCGGTGAAGAACCGGTAAGGAAGAAGGCTGAACCGGCTAACGGGAAAAAAGAAAAGAAAAAGAAAAGAAAAAGGAAAAAGAAAAAGAAAAAGAAAAGAAAGAGAAAGAAAAGAAGAGAGAAAAAGGAAAAAAGAAAAGAGGAAAAAAAGAAAGAGAGAGAAAAAGGAAAATTTTTGGGAATTCAAAAAATTCTCGGGAACTCGAGAATCTCGAGAATCAGTAAGAAATCCGAGATTCTCGAGTTCCCGGTGTGATAACCGCAAATTTCTGAATTTTTATATTATTTATTCGAAAATTTAATTTTAAATGCGAAAGATAAATTAAACTAAATAAAGGAATTATTTACAAGATGGAATATTGTTAGAAATTTCGTAAATAATGAAGTTAAGGAATTGATAAATTATATGGAGGAAATTAATTTGGATAAATGGAAATCGAAATTAAAATAAGAAAATGAGGAAGAAAATATATATATTATAAATACAATATATATAGTGTTATTTCATTTATATTAAAATATATAAATGTAATTTAAGTTAAAAATATGTAGATATATATATTAAAAATATATGTTTTAATATATAATATATATCTATAAAATATTATATAGTATGTACTATATAATATAATATTAATATTATATTTATAAAGTAAATTATAAATATAATATATAACAAAAAAACGAGAAACAGAAAAGAAATGGAAGGAGTCGGGACACCTCGACCCCTTCCCAGCCAAGGCCGACGGCGGCTGCAGTGGCCACCGTCGAGGAGACGAGAGAGAAGAGGAAAAAGGGACGACGCCGGAGACATGAGAAGAGGCGACCGGCGATAGGAAAAACGAAAAACAGAAGCGAAATCGAAGCGGGAACCGGTAGAAGCTGGAAAAGAAAAAGAAAGAGGATCTGGCGGTGCCGACAGAATTTGCCACCGCCACTGCCACCGAAGCATCGTTGGAGGGAGAGGAAGAGGATGGAGGCCACCGTTGGGGCAGAGAACGGCGGAGGAGGACTGGCAAAGAGGTGGAAGAGACCAGACCTAAAGCGAGTCGGTCCGCCGCCTTGCCGCCGATCCAGGCCGAACGGAGACCACCATCAGACTCGTCGTGCCGTCAGCCAGCTGAAGGGAGATTGAACCACCGAAGAACCAGCCGCCGGTGAGGAACCGACAAGGAGGGACACTGACCGGTCTGACGGGAAAAGAAAAGAAAAAAGAAAAGAAAAGAAAGAAAGAAAAAGAAAAGAAAAAGAAAAAGGAAAAGAAAGAAAGAAAAGAGGAAAAAGAAGAAAGAGAGAGAAAAATGAGAATTTCGAAAATTACGGGAAATCTCGAGAATTCGAAAACCCGAGAATTATGGGAATCGGTAAGAAATCTTGGAAAGTGATAAATTATTTAAATAATTTATTTATTTAAATAATTATGGAAATATTCTAAAATTTAGAATTTTAATTTCCAGAAAATTCCTCGATAACCGAGCCAATGAAATCGGGCGAGGTGAACGAGGGCACGACGGACGAGGCGGTCGCCAACCCGAAACAGGTAAGGGATGCATGTGCAGTACTGTAAGGATATTCAGTCTGCATGATTTTAATTAAGAAATATTTTATGAAAATATTTTATGAAAATATTGCGATGAATGATTGGTTGGAAATTTGTGGTGATGCACTGGCTGGATTTTAAACTGTATTTTCCGTTCAGTAGGCTAGCTAATCGGCAGCCGTTATACTACCGAAAAATTATCGAAAATTATCGTAAAATTCTAGAAAATTTCATAAAATCTTAATAAATGATTTTATTTCACGAAAAATGATTTTCAACCACGAAAATCGAGAAAATGAGTATTTTCCATAAAAACATGAATAAAATGAGAGTAATTTTAAAATATTCATGTTTTCAAGAATGGTGATAATGAAATCACCGAAAATTCTCTTGATATGTAAATTTCACGTAATATGAGATGGAAAATGAAAGGAAATAATGTGAATATTTTTATATATATATTTCTTAAATATTCACTAAATGGTTTCATAACCTTTATGGTTTTAAATGATGGAATTATATATTTTTATAAATTCCATAAAGGTTTTCTGATGATGAAAAATATGGTTTTTGAGACTAGTTGGCATCTTATCATGCTGATATGTGATATGTGATATGTGACATGTAATATGTGATATGTGATATGTAGTCCCGGCCGACACCTGATCAGTGATCCGCCGAGGACAATTATAGACTATGGGCATTGATCTGACATGATTATTTATACCCTTCGAGGTATATAGCATGATACGAGTAACGACCCAGTGGACGGGCTGGGCGTGCCTCAGTCTCCATATATGAAAATGTTTTATATGATATGTGATATGTGAAATGTAAATGTTTTACATGATGTGTGAAATGTAAACGTTTTACATGATATGTGACAAGTTAAATGAAAGAGATTTACAGCATTTTACAAAATGCTTATTTCAGTACTGATTTTAGTACTACAAGATGATTTTCATACGATATGTGATATGAACATGTAATATGTTTTCAAAAAGGAAAAAGAATTTATAAGTCTAATATTCTTACTATGATTTAAATTGAATATTAGACTACATGTGACATGAATACGTGATATGTTTTTGTCACATCCCGTTACCGTATTTTTCACCTTATTTTACACGATTCCTTCGGTTGGGCTGTCTGTGATACTTCACTTTTACTAACTGTTAAACAAATGTACAGTACATTGTTTATATTATACACATCCCCTATCTTAATTAATCAGATAAGTAGTACTGCAGATATGTCTAAATACAGAAAATAAATAATCGTACCTCATATAAATCAGTCGATCTGTCACATTGTCCTTTGTGTACAGCCGTAATTCACAATCTTTAAGATCTCACAATCATTAAAACCTGAAATGTTTAAAATTAAGGGGTGAGCAAACCACGGCTCAGTAAGAGAGTTATATGTCACACTTGATATTCAGCTATCTATATGCTGAAAATATTTTTTTTTTCTTCACTTTCTTTAAAATCTTCCTAGCTGGCTCTAGGCACACATGTAGGAAGGATACTACAGTCGGCTAGGGATCCAGATAGAATAAGGTAGGTATTTTAGAATACCATACTTGTCCCGGAACCTAGAAGCAACTGTAGAGAATATCAATTTTGTTGTTTCAAAACGATATAATTTTCGTTTTTCCACAGAGTAAACCACTTGTTCCTTTCCACTTCGGTATACTTTAAAACCCTTGACAGTTCAGTAATAAAAACAGTGGTTTACTTCTCTTCTCTTCTCTTCAGTACAGTAAAAACAGTACAGTACAGTGATTTGCAAATATCAAATCATTGGATAATTACTTCTTTGATTTTCTTTATCTTAGAAATAATTCTTATGTTACTCTTTTAGAATAAACATTTATTTCTCTTTTCAAATCAATAACCGTATCGTACTAAAGCCTCATAAGAAATGCATTTAAAATAGTCATAGTATCGATATATGCAGAAAACAAATGCCATAATAATGCATTTCATACTTTAAATCATTGTATGAATTCTTTAATGCATATATCTAAAATTCATACTTGTTTCAAACATGCATCATACTTTCGAAACTTAACATCATAATTAATAAAACTTTTCATACAATTCATGGAGACTAGGCAAAATCATATAGCCAGTATGCGGGTCATGACACTTACTTCATCCTCCGAAGAGGGAACAGAACATCATCCTCCGAAGAGGGAACAGAATACTTATGGCCATGGTATGGGCTGTAGACCTGATCAGGGTCGTACAGCGAACATTGCACCACGAAGGACCAACATACCCACAAGGGACGAAAACATGCACAATGTGGGCGAGAACATGCACGACGTGGGCTAAACATATGCCACAAGGGACGGAAACATGCACAATGTGGCAAGCATGACAGGCAATAACATAAACTATAGGAAAGCCTTAGTCTCAAAACTTACTTACATACCATCGATATAAAATAGTAAGGACCGGACGTGCCAGGGTCTAAGTTAGCCTGGGGTTTGCCACTCCGATACTTTTTTCGGAAAACATATACTTAAATCATACAACTGATATAAAATAGTAAGGACCGGGCGTGCCAGGGTCTAAGTTAGCCTGGGGTGTGCCACTCCGATACCTTTTTCGGAAAACATACTTATAGCATTATTGAAAAATATACATAGAAGTCATAAATTCGTTTAGCTAATTATCAAAAGACTATGGAATTTAATTTCAGAACGAAATTCATGCTTCAAACATTTCTTTATAAATTGCGATGAAGACAGTTTGAAAAATCATCACTGAACATGTAAAAGGTTAAAACTATCTTTTTTCACCATAAAACATATATGCACGTTTTTCCATGCATTAAATTGAAAACATGATTTTATAATTATCGGAATTCAAATAAATTATTTTTATACTTTATGAAAATAAAATATTTATTTTCTAACTTTAAATTCTCATCTCAATGTTTTCTTTTAAAAACAAGTGTAGGGACCTTTAGTCTCGAAATCATAATTATTCATCCTTTCTTAACCTTTATGGAATATTCATAATTAATTATTTCCATAATTAAACCACAAAGGTTTTCTGTAAAATCAAGTGAATATTTAAGAATATTTGTAAAAATATTCACTTCAGTCTCTTTTTCATTTTCATTTCGTTTCACGTGAAATATCACCTATCAGAATAAATTTAGGTGATTTCCTTTTTTCACCATTTTCAAAACATGAATATTTTAAAATTAATTATCAATATATTCATGTTTTATGAAAACTAATCGATTTCTCGATTTTCATGTTAGAAATTGTTTCACGTGAAATAAAATCTTTTATTTTGGTTTTCGGTGATTTTCGGTAAATTTCAGTAATTTTTTCGATAATTTTTCGGCATTATAACGGCTACCGATTTGGTTAGCCTCCTGCACGAAAATACAGTTTATATTTTCAACCGGTGTTTCATCACAATTTCATCCGATAAACCATCACACTATAAAACCGATAGTTATCAATAGCATTTATAAAATTAAATGCAATTTAAAAACATGGCCGAATATCCTTACAGGCGGCACATGTCTCCCTTACCTGTTTCGGGTTGGCGACTGCCTCTTACCGGTCGCGCCCGTACTCCATCTGTTCCGAT
Organism: Heritiera fomes; assembly: GCA_032173925.1. Classification (NCBI taxonomy): domain Eukaryota; kingdom Viridiplantae; phylum Streptophyta; class Magnoliopsida; order Malvales; family Malvaceae; genus Heritiera; species Heritiera fomes. The sequence continues at coordinate 18,695,227 of JAPDPM010000004.1, read as the reverse complement.
TCCTCATCTCGATCATCGAGAGAATTTTTCTGGAATTTAAATTCTAAAATTTAGAATTTTTCTACATTTATTTAAATAAATAAATTATTTAAATAATTTAGTACTTTTCGGGATTTCTTACCGATTCCCGAATTTCCCAGGATTTCCCGTAATTTCCTTTTTTTTTTCTCTCCTTTTCTTCTTTTTCTTCCTTCTTTCTTTTTCTCTTTTCTTTTCTTTTTCTTTTTCTTTTTTCTTTTTTTTTTTTTTTTTCTTTTCTTTCTTTTTCTTTTTTTTTTCCTTGGTCTGACCGGTTCAGACCAGTCAGACCGGTCAACCTTCCTCCACTGCCGGTTCTCCTCCGGCGGCTGATTCTCCGGCGGTTCGGTGGCTCAGCAGCTGGCCGGCGTTGAGACGAAGCTGTCGGTGGCCTCAGCTCAGCCTGGATCGGCGGCACGGCGGCGGATCTACTCGGTTTACCTTCGGTCACTTCTCCTCCTCCGTCGGCCTTCCTCCGCCGTCGTTGGCCTCACCGGTGGCCTCCATCCCATTCCTCTCCTTCCACCGATGCTTCGGTTGTAGTGGCGGCGGCCAATTCCGCCGGCAACCGCCAGATCTAGTTTCGTTTTCTTCCTCGATTTTCCGTCGTTTCGCGTCGATTCCTTCTCCGTTTCGCTTCGCCGGCGTTTCCTCCGGCTTCCTCTTGCTTTGCCGGCGACGACTTTCTCTTCTCCTCTCTCCCTTTCCTTCTCCGGCGGCCGCTGACGGGGGCGATCTCGCCTGGGGAAGGCAGAATCGGGGTCTTCCCGATTCTGTTTCTCTTTTCTTTTTAGTTCCCTTTCTAAATTAAATATATACTACATTATATACTATATATCATATATTATACATATAATATTTATCATATATTATACATATAATATTATTTCATGTATAATGTAATACAATATATATATATATATTATATAAATTATATATATTGTACATTACAAAAATATATATCTAGTATATATATATGTATATTTATATACTTAAAATTAAATAACATTTATATAAATATTTATATAAATGTCATAATTCCATATATATTGTATTTACAATATATATACATTTAAACTTTAATGTAATTTAATATTTATATTTTCTCAAATATGTATATACTTACATATACATAAAATATCATACTTGAATACATATGTATTATTTAAATTTATCAAATAGTATATATATATTCTTATATATACCAATGTACCTTTAATATATACTATATACCATACAGTATTTAAACACATATGTATTTATATCAAAATACATTTATATAATTTGTAATTATATAACCATATTTTATTCTCATTTCTCATTTTCTTATTTAATTTGGATTTCCATTTATCCAAATTAAATTTCCCTATTCTTTATTTAATTTCCTTCACTTAAATTTCCAAATTTTATCACTTCCTCCATTCTCGGAATTTCCACAATATTCCGATTCTCACAATTTTATTTATTTACTTTAATTTATTTATTTCCTCTTATCTATTTTCTTTAATATTAATTTCTACTATTAATAATTTCCAATAAATGGAAAATTTGCGGTTATCACATTCTCCCCACCTTAAGAAATTCGGTCCTCCGAATTTGGCTTAATTCAGAAGGTGGTATATGCCGTATACTTACGACTTCTTATTTCTAGTTCATCCTCCAAGTAATACTGCCAGTACACTTTCAACATCAAGAATACTTTAGACCACTACATGCTGTATTTCATCATATATGTCTATACTCCCGTAAGTTCATTAATTAAATCGGGAGTTTTCATTTCCACTCTTTTCACATAAGAGTCCATGCACAGTATTTTTCATATCGTAGCTGATCCATGCTGTTCATCCTCCATTTTTCTCACTTAGTGCCAAGTCGATATAGTTTAAAACTATCAATTACACATGTCAATCAGTTGTATGTAAGTGTCCTAGTAGCTTTCACATCTCATGCACACGCTCTCTCAATATCATGGAGCGTTTACATCTTACGCTCATATATTTATATATATCAATATGGAGCGATGCTATCAGTACACTTGGAATCTCAAGCCTTTTGCTATCTCTCATTAGCATACGGCAACTCAGAGACTCCCATCACATTTAATGCTCACTGGAACTGTACATACACATTCATACCGTTTAACACTTATACTTCGACTACAGCACTAGAGAATCTAAGAGTCTGATAATGGAAAGTGATTCTATTTAGATCATCAGTCTTTAATCACTTCCATATCATCATTTCTCTTTTGGACTCTTTATTGTCCTCAATATTCATTTTATCAAAACGACATTTCACTTGCAAACTTTATTATGGATTATCTCTTACAATTACCAATCATGAGACAATCATATTCTCTTCATGTAGTATAGTCTTTAAATCTCTTTTCATAATCTAGATTCCAAAATTGAATCCTCAATTTATACATTTAATCACCACATCATCTATATACTTCCACCGTTTCTATCATGTTACGATGGTTATATGTATAATCATTTTTCATTTACATATTGGCAGTAAACATATCAATTATCTTACTCCTTGGAGTATCATTAATTTCATTTATCAAATCTGACTTAATTTTACATCTCGCCGCAGTTATGTGATAACCAATACAAATCACTTTCAGTCTTACCTTCGGGAACTATTTCATATTGATGTTCCCTTCTCATCATATAACTTATTTCCTTATTCCACTTTCATTTTTGGTTTTCATATTCCCACTTTTATCTCTTCATATATATTATATATTCATCCTTTTAGTCGATTTTCTCGATTAGTATGGTACTATACTGCTAAGATCTCGTAAAATCTTGCATACCATCTTTTCTTTACACATATCCATTTACCGACTTTAACTTCTTTCTTTAATTACATCACATTAGTAGAGCAGCTAATCTCATTACTCTTTTATAGATTGGCAGTAATATCTAGCAAGACTCATTAATCTCGTATCTCAATCATTATCTCTATATCGTAGACAGATTCACTGTCATCCGGTCATCCCGAGATCATATATCTCAAGAGGAGATACTATCTAGCCACATCTCTTATTTGCCAATCTTAACACAATTTCACAGTCTTTAAGAGTTTAAGAGTTATACCACAATGCTGCTCATGTTTCATTTATACTTTAAACTCTATCAGTATTTCATCAATTTACTCATGTATGGATGCCTCATTCTTTAGGTTTATATACCTCACAAGGTAAATCATTAACCTTGTAACCTCAATAGGAACTCGTAAAATTCACTCCGAGTTTCTAATTATAATCTTACAGACATCAATCTCCAATCTTTTATCTAAGGACGCTTTATACCAAGACAGGTCTTATAAACTCCTCATGGATATCGAATCAGATCCATAAGACATCTATTCCATAATGTAGATGAATATTTGTTCTTCAAAAGAACTTTATTAATGATAGGAATTTAATACATCCTTTTTATTCATCTAATTTTCAATATCATCTGTGCTTCTCTCACTTACACTTATACAGATAACTTTCTTATCCACAATTTATGTTATCGGTATTGCCATCAATCACACCTTATACACATGCACTTCATTATTCTTTCATTTTCTAGAGTGGATTTCTTAAGCTTTTGGATTCTCCTAAGTTTTCCGATATAAGCTTAGAATCAGGTTTCATATTCAAAATCGAGTCAAAGTTATCCCAATTCCTCCAATTTATATAATTCTAGAAGTTCCATCGAAATTCAAATCCGATGCTTTCTTCAATCACACCTTTCTTATTAATTCGGACATTTCATCCTCATGCCATTAATAATTCCATTACTATCAATAAATTCAAGATTAACTTGATTTCCTCACTATTCAGAGCTTTGCCCAACATAGGGGCATTTTTGTCATTTCGACATTTCTTTCTTTCTCCTCAGTATACATTTGAATCAAGGATCTTAATATCTATGTGCTGATAGTACCTCTTCTCGTACTAATATCAGCGATTTGAGATCTTATTCGATTTCGACAGAGAATTCCACTAAAATCTATAATTGAATTATTTTGTATGTAATGTAGCTTTACATCATCAATTTCTCTGTCAAATCACTCAAATCAAACTTCTGTTGGTTTATTTTAACTCCCTGTAAAATTTCAGAGGTAGGGGTATTTTGGTCATTTTTGGCCAAAAATTTTCTCTCTCTTCAAATTACCCTCAATCGGTGATCTTAAAGTCTATTTAATGATGATATATCATTCCCCTCCTTATATCATCACTTTCAGGTCTCAGTTCGGTTCGGACCGTAAAGTACTGGTGGGGCCCTCACCGAGTCCTTTCGATTCCTTACCGAACAGGCCTTCAAATAAATTTTAAGATCACAAATTTTCTGGTAATTTCTGAGCCTATTTTCTTCTTTAACATTTTCAATTTATACTTTCTCACTCCCTTTAAATCATTTTACTCAGTTTACAATCATTTATTTTCTCTATGTATTTAGACGACACAGTACTACTGGGGATGTTTTAACACTTTTCCTTCCAAAAGTATTCACAGACATCAGGCCAACCATGCTCTGATACCATTAAACCTGTCACATCCCGTTACCGTATTTTTCACCTTATTTTACACGATTCCTTCGGTTGGGCTGTCTGTGATACTTCACTTTTACTAACTGTTAAACAAATGTACAGTACATTGTTTATATTATACACATCCCCTATCTTAATTAATCAGATAAGTAGTACTGCAGATATGTCTAAATACAGAAAATAAATAATCGTACCTCATATAAATCAGTCGATCTGTCACATTGTCCTTTGTGTACAGCCGTAATTCACAATCTTTAAGATCTCACAATCATTAAAACCTGAAATGTTTAAAATTAAGGGGTGAGCAAACCACGGCTCAGTAAGAGAGTTATATGTCACACTTGATATTCAGCTATCTATATGCTGAAAATATTTTTTTTTTCTTCACTTTCTTTAAAATCTTCCTAGCTGGCTCTAGGCACACATGTAGGAAGGATACTACAGTCGGCTAGGGATCCAGATAGAATAAGGTAGGTATTTTAGAATACCATACTTGTCCCGGAACCTAGAAGCAACTGTAGAGAATATCAATTTTGTTGTTTCAAAACGATATAATTTTCGTTTTTCCACAGAGTAAACCACTTGTTCCTTTCCACTTCGGTATACTTTAAAACCCTTGACAGTTCAGTAATAAAAACAGTGGTTTACTTCTCTTCTCTTCTCTTCAGTACAGTAAAAACAGTACAGTACAGTGATTTGCAAATATCAAATCATTGGATAATTACTTCTTTGATTTTCTTTATCTTAGAAATAATTCTTATGTTACTCTTTTAGAATAAACATTTATTTCTCTTTTCAAATCAATAACCGTATCGTACTAAAGCCTCATAAGAAATGCATTTAAAATAGTCATAGTATCGATATATGCAGAAAACAAATGCCATAATAATGCATTTCATACTTTAAATCATTGTATGAATTCTTTAATGCATATATCTAAAATTCATACTTGTTTCAAACATGCATCATACTTTCGAAACTTAACATCATAATTAATAAAACTTTTCATACAATTCATGGAGACTAGGCAAAATCATATAGCCAGTATGCGGGTCATGACACTTACTTCATCCTCCGAAGAGGGAACAGAACATCATCCTCCGAAGAGGGAACAGAATACTTATGGCCATGGTATGGGCTGTAGACCTGATCAGGGTCGTACAGCGAACATTGCACCACGAAGGACCAACATACCCACAAGGGACGAAAACATGCACAATGTGGGCGAGAACATGCACGACGTGGGCTAAACATATGCCACAAGGGACGGAAACATGCACAATGTGGCAAGCATGACAGGCAATAACATAAACTATAGGAAAGCCTTAGTCTCAAAACTTACTTACATACCATCGATATAAAATAGTAAGGACCGGACGTGCCAGGGTCTAAGTTAGCCTGGGGTTTGCCACTCCGATACTTTTTTCGGAAAACATATACTTAAATCATACAACTGATATAAAATAGTAAGGACCGGGCGTGCCAGGGTCTAAGTTAGCCTGGGGTGTGCCACTCCGATACCTTTTTCGGAAAACATACTTATAGCATTATTGAAAAATATACATAGAAGTCATAAATTCGTTTAGCTAATTATCAAAAGACTATGGAATTTAATTTCAGAACGAAATTCATGCTTCAAACATTTCTTTATAAATTGCGATGAAGACAGTTTGAAAAATCATCACTGAACATGTAAAAGGTTAAAACTATCTTTTTTCACCATAAAACATATATGCACGTTTTTCCATGCATTAAATTGAAAACATGATTTTATAATTATCGGAATTCAAATAAATTATTTTTATACTTTATGAAAATAAAATATTTATTTTCTAACTTTAAATTCTCATCTCAATGTTTTCTTTTAAAAACAAGTGTAGGGACCTTTAGTCTCGAAATCATAATTATTCATCCTTTCTTAACCTTTATGGAATATTCATAATTAATTATTTCCATAATTAAACCACAAAGGTTTTCTGTAAAATCAAGTGAATATTTAAGAATATTTGTAAAAATATTCACTTCAGTCTCTTTTTCATTTTCATTTCGTTTCACGTGAAATATCACCTATCAGAATAAATTTAGGTGATTTCCTTTTTTCACCATTTTCAAAACATGAATATTTTAAAATTAATTATCAATATATTCATGTTTTATGAAAACTAATCGATTTCTCGATTTTCATGTTAGAAATTGTTTCACGTGAAATAAAATCTTTTATTTTGGTTTTCGGTGATTTTCGGTAAATTTCAGTAATTTTTTCGATAATTTTTCGGCATTATAACGGCTACCGATTTGGTTAGCCTCCTGCACGAAAATACAGTTTATATTTTCAACCGGTGTTTCATCACAATTTCATCCGATAAACCATCACACTATAAAACCGATAGTTATCAATAGCATTTATAAAATTAAATGCAATTTAAAAACATGGCCGAATATCCTTACAGGCGGCACATGTCTCCCTTACCTGTTTCGGGTTGGCGACTGCCTCTTACCGGTCGCGCCCGTACTCCATCTGTTCCGATTCCTCATCTCGATCATCGAGAGAATTTTTCTGGAATTTAAATTCTAAAATTTAGAATTTTTCTACATTTATTTAAATAAATAAATTATTTAAATAATTTAGTACTTTTCGGGATTTCTTACCGATTCCCGAATTTCCCAGGATTTCCCGTAATTTCCTTTTTTTTTTCTCTCCTTTTCTTCTTTTTCTTCCTTCTTTCTTTTTCTCTTTTCTTTTCTTTTTCTTTTTCTTTTTTCTTTTTTTTTTTTTTTTTCTTTTCTTTCTTTTTCTTTTTTTTTTCCTTGGTCTGACCGGTTCAGACCAGTCAGACCGGTCAACCTTCCTCCACTGCCGGTTCTCCTCCGGCGGCTGATTCTCCGGCGGTTCGGTGGCTCAGCAGCTGGCCGGCGTTGAGACGAAGCTGTCGGTGGCCTCAGCTCAGCCTGGATCGGCGGCACGGCGGCGGATCTACTCGGTTTACCTTCGGTCACTTCTCCTCCTCCGTCGGCCTTCCTCCGCCGTCGTTGGCCTCACCGGTGGCCTCCATCCCATTCCTCTCCTTCCACCGATGCTTCGGTTGTAGTGGCGGCGGCCAATTCCGCCGGCAACCGCCAGATCTAGTTTCGTTTTCTTCCTCGATTTTCCGTCGTTTCGCGTCGATTCCTTCTCCGTTTCGCTTCGCCGGCGTTTCCTCCGGCTTCCTCTTGCTTTGCCGGCGACGACTTTCTCTTCTCCTCTCTCCCTTTCCTTCTCCGGCGGCCGCTGACGGGGGCGATCTCGCCTGGGGAAGGCAGAATCGGGGTCTTCCCGATTCTGTTTCTCTTTTCTTTTTAGTTCCCTTTCTAAATTAAATATATACTACATTATATACTATATATCATATATTATACATATAATATTTATCATATATTATACATATAATATTATTTCATGTATAATGTAATACAATATATATATATATATTATATAAATTATATATATTGTACATTACAAAAATATATATCTAGTATATATATATGTATATTTATATACTTAAAATTAAATAACATTTATATAAATATTTATATAAATGTCATAATTCCATATATATTGTATTTACAATATATATACATTTAAACTTTAATGTAATTTAATATTTATATTTTCTCAAATATGTATATACTTACATATACATAAAATATCATACTTGAATACATATGTATTATTTAAATTTATCAAATAGTATATATATATTCTTATATATACCAATGTACCTTTAATATATACTATATACCATACAGTATTTAAACACATATGTATTTATATCAAAATACATTTATATAATTTGTAATTATATAACCATATTTTATTCTCATTTCTCATTTTCTTATTTAATTTGGATTTCCATTTATCCAAATTAAATTTCCCTATTCTTTATTTAATTTCCTTCACTTAAATTTCCAAATTTTATCACTTCCTCCATTCTCGGAATTTCCACAATATTCCGATTCTCACAATTTTATTTATTTACTTTAATTTATTTATTTCCTCTTATCTATTTTCTTTAATATTAATTTCTACTATTAATAATTTCCAATAAATGGAAAATTTGCGGTTATCACAGTTTTCCAAAAAGGAAAGATGAGGAAAATAAATCTAATATTCTTATTTTAATGTTTAAATTGAATATTAGATTTAAATGATATATATGCTATACAAAGAGGATTTAATAGCTGATTTTGCTATTTAAAGTACTGTACTAATTATAGTTGTACAGTAAAACATGAAATGAATTTTATATGAGAATGATGAGAATTTAACTAATATTCTTTTCAAAGAATATATGAATATTAGTTACTTTATTTAAATGCTTTATTTTATAAAAGCATTATTTTGAAAAGAATATGAAAATGTTATGGAATAAAAAGGTAAAAGGGATTAAATTTCCAAACGAAAAGGAAATTATTCTCTACAATTGCTTCTAGGTTCCGGGACAAGATAGGTATTTTAAAATACCTACCTTACTCCATCCAGATCCCTAGCCGACTGTAGTATCATTCCTACATGTGAGCCTAGAGCCCATAGGAAAAAAAAATGAAAAAGTTTTTCAGCATATAGATAGCCGAGTATCAAGTGAGGCATATAATTCCCTTACTGAGCCATGATTTGCTCACCCCTTAATATTAACATTTCAGGTTTACGAGGACAAAAAGCCTGACATCTAAAGTACTTCGGCTGTGCATTTGGGGACAATGCGACAGCTTGATTTATTACATAAGGTACGATCATTTATTTTCTGTATTTAGACTTATCTACAATACTACTTCCTTATGAATTAAGATAGGAGATATAATTCATATTATAATTTAATATGAAATTGTTTATATGTAAAAGAAAAGTAAAGTATCGCAGACAGCCCAACCAAATAAGATGTATAGAATAAGGTGAAAAATAGGGTCACGGGCTGTGACACCCGAGAATTTTTCGAATTCCCGAAAATTTTCCTTTTTCTCTCTCTTTCTTCTTTTCCTCTTTTCTTTCTTCCTTTTTCTCTTTTCTTTTCTTTCTCTTTCTTTTTCTTTTTCTTTTTTCCTGTTGGCCGGTTCAGCCTTCTTCCTCACCGGTTCTTCACCGGCGGCCGATTCTCCGGCGGTTCACTGGCTCCTCAGCTTGCCGACGGCACAGCGAAGCTACCGATGCCCTCCGTTTGCCCTAGATCGGCGGCATGGTGGCGGATCAACTCGATTTAGCTTCGGTTTCTTCCGCTCTTCGCCGGCCTTCCTTCGCCGTTCTCCGCCTCAACCGTGGCCTCCCATGTCTTCATCTTCCTCTTGCGAAGCTTCAGTGGTAGTGGCGGCAACCAATTCCGCCGGTACCGCCGGTTCCCATTTTTCTTTTCTCTTCCCCGTTCGTCGATTTCGATTCTGTTTTTCTCTTCTCTCCTTTCCTTTTTCCATCACTGGTCACCTTCCTCTTCTTTCTCCTTCACTGGCGACGTCCTCCCTCTTCCATTTCCTTCACTCAACCGGCGGTGGTAGCTATTGCTGCCGCCAGTTTCTGCTTTTGTTTCTCCTCTGTTTGTAACAGAGGAGAAATAACAATAGGGAATCGGGTTACCCCGATTCCCATTTTCTATTTTCATTTTTTTATATTTATAATTCTATATAAATATAAACATACTTTATATTATATACATAATTATATATATAATTATATATATAATTTTATTACTAATAACATATATATATTTTTAACAATATATATATATATATACACTTTAATTGAAATTAACATATATATATTTCATATATATTTATTTATATACATAATTGTATAAAAATATACACATGTATTTATTTAATAAAATTATATTTATATATTTAAATATATAAATATATGAACATACTCATTTTATTCCTTATAATTTGGATCTCTTAATATCCAAATAATTTCCCATTTTCATTTCTTATTTCCAATTTAATTTTTCCTTTTTATTTCTTATTTAATTTGGATTTCCATTTATCCAAATTAAATTTTCTCTTTTCATTATTTTCCATAATTTCATCCTTCTCCTTATTTACAATTTATCCAAATTTAAATTTCTCAATTTCCTCACTTCCTTAATTTCCGAAATTTTAACGATATTCCATCTCATAAATAAATTTTATTTATTTACTTTAATTTATTTATTTCCTCTTATCTATTTTCTTCAATATTAATTTCCAATAATTGGAAAATTTGCGGTTATCACAATAAATTCCATAAAGGTTATTTTATGATAAAAAATACGGTTTTGAGACTAGATGGCAACCTTATCATGCTGATATGTGATATGTGATATGTGACATGTGATATGTAATATGTGATATGTAATATGTGATATGTAGTCCCGGCCGACACCTGATCAGTGATCCGCCGAGGACAATTATAGACTATGGCCATAGATCTGACATGATTATTTTATACCCTTTGGGGTCTATAGCATGATCTGAGTAACGACCCAGTGGACGGGCTGGGTGTGCGTGCCTAAGTGTCCTTATATGAAAAATGTTTTATATGATATGTTATATGTTAAATGTAAACGTTTTACATGATATGTGATAAGTTAAATGAAAGTGATTTACAGCATTTTACATAATGCTGATTTCAGTACTGATTTTAGTACTACGAGATGATTTTCATATGACATGTGATATGAACATGTAATATGTTTTCTAAAGGAAAAAGAGTATATAAGTCTAATATTCTTACTATGATTTTAAATTGAATATTAGACTATATGTGACATGAATATGTGATATGTTTTGAAAAACAAAGAAAAGAGAAAGAGGAGGAAAATAAATCCAATATTCTTATTTAAATTTTTGAATTGAATATTAGATTTAAATGATATATATGTTACACGAAAAGGATTTAATAGCTGATTTTGCTATTTAAAGTACTGTACTAATTATGGTTGTACAGTAAAACCTGAAATGAGTTTTAAATGAGAATGATGAGAATTTAACTAATATTCTTTTCAAAGAATATATGGATATTAGTTACTTCATTTAAATGCTTTATTTTATAAAAGCATTATTTTGAAAAGAATATGAAAATGTTATGGAATAAAAGGGTAAAAAGGATTAAAATTCCAAACGAAAAGGAAATTATTCTCTACAATGGCTTCTAGGTTCTGGGACAAGATAGGTATTTCAAAATACCTACCTTACTCCATTCGGATCCTTAGCCGACTGCAGTATCCTTCCTACATGCGAGCCTAGAGCCCATAGGAAAAATGAAAAAGTTTTTCAGCATATAGATAGCTGAGTATCAAGTGAGGCATATAATTCCCTTACTGAGCCGTGGTTTGCTCACCCCTTAATTTTAACATTTCAGGTTTTTGAAGATTGAGATTCTAACACTTAAAGGATTTCGGCTGCGCATTTGGGGTCGATGCGACAGCTTGATTTATTACATAAGGTACGATTATTTATTTTCTGTATTTAGACTTATCTACAATACTACTTCCTTATGAATTAAGATAGGGGATGTAATTCATATTATAATTTAATATGAAATTGGTTATATGTAAAAGAAAAGTAAAGTATCGCAGACAGCCCAACCAAATAAGATGTATAGAATAAGGTAAAAAATAGGGTCACAGGCTGTGACAGATTTAATGGTATTAGAGCACGGTTGGCCTGATGTTTGTCGGTACTTTTGGAAAGAAAATGTGTTGAAAAGGTTAACATCCCCTGTAGTACTGTGTAGTCAAAATAATAAAGAAAATAAATGATTGCGAATTGAATTAAGTGTTTGGAAGGGGGTGAGAATTATGAAATAAGGAATGCTAAAAAGGAAAACGGCTTAGGAATGTTACCTAAAATGGTGATCTTATAATCTAAATGAAGATCGGTTCAGTAAGGAACAGAAATGGACTCGGTGAGGGCCCCACCAATACTTTTCTTTTCGGATCGAGCTGAGACTTGAAAGTGATGATATAAAGGAGGGGAATAAAATATCATCATTAAATAGACCTTAAGATAACCGATTGAAGGTATTTTGAAGAGAGAGAAAATTTTTGGCCAAAAATTACCAAAATACCCCTACCTCCAAAAATTTTCTTGGAGTCAAAATAAACCAACAGAAGTTGGAATTGACTGATTTGGTAGAGAAATTGATGATGTAAAGTTGCATTTCATGCAAAATAATCCAATTATGGATCTTAGTGGACTTCTATGTAAAAAAAAAGATTTTAAACTGCTGGTAGTAGTAGGAGAAATGACACTATCAGCACATAGATAATAAGATCCTTGGGTTAAATGTATACTGAGGAGAGAGAAATAAATGTTGAAATGACTAAAACGCCCCTATGTTGGGCTATGTTCTAAATGGTGATAAAACCAAGCTGATCTTGAATCCATTGATAGTAATGGAGTTATTGATGGCATAGAGGATGTAATATGAATATAACGATCTTGATTATAAATTTCACCTACATGTAGAGTGCTGATGTGACCCAAATGGTTATAGGGAAGACGCAGGATGAGCGACTCTATTTTTATTCTTAAGGGTTGGAGTTAAAAGTGTATTAACAAGATATTATTACGGGATCATTGGATATGATGAAAAGTAATATGATTGCTGGAGATGACTGACAAAGAGATCAGTATAGATGATGAAATCTATATCAGTATTGTAAATTCTGGTTCTACGTATTCCTACTATTTTTGAGGTATTAAATAGATAATTATAGAACCAAAATATTTTGAAATATGTTTTATAGAATGATGTACTGTATAGAGTATATGAATTAGAGAATTTGCACAAGGACAGTAAGTAAAGATAAGAGATGAGGAAGATAACAGCTAACCTGAATTATTAAATGAAAATGATTGTAAATCTAAATTACAGTAATAATAAATCAGTTAGCTGTGAAAGGTGTTAATGAAATTACTATACTAATATACTAATTAAGATGATCGATTGTGATAACCGCAAATTTTCTATTTTGAAAATTAATATTAAAGAAAATAGGTAAGAGGAAATAAATAAATTAAAGTAAATAAATAAAATTTATTTACGAGAGGGAATATCGTTAAAATTCCCGAAATTGATGAAGTGAAGAAGTAGAGAAAATTAAATTGGATAAAATTGAGGAAATTTAATTTGGATAATGGAAATCCAAATTAAATAGGAAATAAAAAGGAGAAATAAATGGATATTAAGAAAATCCAAATTAAATGAAATAAAATGCGTATATTATATATTTATATAATTAGATTATATAAATATATTTTGATACATTTTTATAAGAATACATATGTATATAAATATGATATTTTATGTATATATATAAATATATACATATATAAGAAAAGTAAATATTATTTTATCAAATATATATATATATTGTAATACAATATATATCTATAAATACATATATATATATATATGAAAAATATATTAATTCAAATTAAAATTATATATATGTATTTTGTGTATAAAATATATATATATATATGTTATATTATGTTTGTATATATTATACAAATATAATATGGTATATTATATTAATATAATATAGTATATTGTATTATATACAAAAAAAAAAGAAACAGAAACAGAAGAAACAATCGGGAGAAACCCGATTTTGTCTCCCCCGAGTGGCATCGGCAACTGTCGTCGGAGAAGGGAAGAGAGGAGAAGGGAGAGAGGACGTCGGCCGGCGAGACAAGGAAAGGAGGAGATGACCGGCGACGGAAGACGACGGAAACAGAAACGGAATCGAAGCGAAAAACCGGCGAAGCCGGAAAGGAAAGGCAAAATGGTAGACGGCGGTGCCGGCGGAATTGGTCGCCGCCACTGCCACCGAAGCATCGCCGGGGAAGGAGGAAGAGGATGGAGGCCACGGTTCAGGCGGTGAACGGCGGAGGGACGTCGACGGAGGAGGAGAAGAGACCGAAGGTAAACCGAGTAGATCCGCCGCCGTACCGTCGATCCAGGCCGAACGGAGACCACCAGCGGACTCGCCGTGCCGTCGGCCAGCTAAAGGGCACCTGAACCGCCGGAGAACCAGTCGCCGGAGGAGAACTGGAGGTGAAGGGGGGCTAACCGGTCTGACGGGAAAAAGAAAAGAAAAAGGAAAAAGAAAAAAAAAGAAAAAGAAAAAGAAAGAGAAAGAGAAAGAAAAGAAAAGAGAAAAAGGAAGAAAGAAAAGAGGAAAAAGAAGAAAGAGGGAGAAAAAGGAGAATTTTGAAAATTACGAGAAATCTCGAGAATTCGAAAACCAGGGAATTACGGGAAACGGTAAGAAATCTCGGAAAGTGATAAATTATTTAAATAATTTATTTATTTAAATAATTATGAAAAAATTCTAAAATTTAGAAATTAATTTCCAGAAAATTTCCTCGATGACCGAGATGATGGAATCGGGCGAGGTGAACACGGGCGCGACGAACGAGGCGATCGCCGACCCGGAAAAAGGTAAGGGATGCATGTGCAGCACTGTAAGGATATTCAGTCTGCATGTTTTAATTACGAAATATTTTATGGAAATATTTTATGAAAATATTGCGATAAATGATTGGTTGAAAATTTGTGGTGATTTATCAGTTGAAAATTTGTAATGAAGTAACTGCTGGAAATTATAAACTGTATTTTTCGTGCAGGAGGCTAGCCAATCAGCAGCCGTTATACTGCCGAAAAATTATCGAAAATTACTAAAAATTTCTAGAAATTTCATAAAATCATAATAAATGATTTTATTTCACGAGAAATGATTTTTAACCACGAAAATCGGGAAAATGAGTATTTTCATAAAAACATGAATAAGATGAAAATGATTTTAAATTATTCATGTTTTCGAGAATGGTGATAAGGAAATCACCGAAAAATCTCTTCGAGAATGGTGATAATGAAATCACCGAAAAATTCTCTTGATATGTAAGTTACACGTAATACGAGATGGAAAATGAAAGGAAATAAAGTGAATATTTTTATGAATAAATTCATATATATTTCTTAAATATTCACTAAATGGTTTTATAACCTTTATGGTTTTAAATGATGAAATTATATATTTTTATAAATTCCATAAAGGTTTTCTGATGATGAAAAATATGGTTTTGAGACTAGATGGCATCCTATCATGCTGATATGTGATATGTGATATGTGACATGTAATATGTGATATGTGATATGTAGTCCCGGCCGACACCTGATCAGTGATCCGCCGAGGACAATTATAGACTATGGGCATTGATCTGACATGATTATTTATACCCTTCGAGGTATATAGCATGATACGAGTAACGACCCAGTGGACGGGCTGGGCGTGCCTCAGTCTCCATATATGAAAATGTTTTATATGATATGTGATATGTGAAATGTAAATGTTTTACATGATGTGTGAAATGTAAACGTTTTACATGATATGTGACAAGTTAAATGAAAGAGATTTACAGCATTTTACAAAATGCTTATTTCAGTACTGATTTTAGTACTACAAGATGATTTTCATACGATATGTGATATGAACATGTAATATGTTTTCAAAAAGGAAAAAGAATTTATAAGTCTAATATTCTTACTATGATTTAAATTGAATATTAGACTACATGTGACATGAATACGTGATATGTTTTCCAAAAAGGAAAGATGAGGAAAATAAATCTAATATTCTTATTTTAATGTTTAAATTGAATATTAGATTTAAATGATATATATGCTATACAAAGAGGATTTAATAGCTGATTTTGCTATTTAAAGTACTGTACTAATTATAGTTGTACAGTAAAACATGAAATGAATTTTATATGAGAATGATGAGAATTTAACTAATATTCTTTTCAAAGAATATATGAATATTAGTTACTTTATTTAAATGCTTTATATTATAAAAGCATTATTTTGAAAAGAATATGAAAATGTTATGGAATAAAAAGGTAAAAGGGATTAAATTTCCAAACGAAAAGGAAATTATTCTCTACAATTGCTTCTAGGTTCCGGGACAAGAAAGGTATTTTAAAATACCTACCTTACTCCATCCAGATCCCTAGCCG
This sequence comes from Heritiera fomes, assembly GCA_032173925.1. Classification (NCBI taxonomy): domain Eukaryota; kingdom Viridiplantae; phylum Streptophyta; class Magnoliopsida; order Malvales; family Malvaceae; genus Heritiera; species Heritiera fomes. Next base: position 18,678,628 of record JAPDPM010000004.1, on the reverse strand, counting down.
ACTGTAGTATCATTCCTACATGTGAGCCTAGAGCCCATAGGAAAAAAAAATGAAAAAGTTTTTCAGCATATAGATAGCCGAGTATCAAGTGAGGCATATAATTCCCTTACCGAGCCATGATTTGCTCACCCCTTAATATTAACATTTCAGGTTTACGAGGACAAAAAGCCTGACATCTAAAGTACTTCGGCTGTGCATTTGGGGACAATGCGACAGCTTGATTTATTACATAAGGTACGATCATTTATTTTCTGTATTTAGACTTATCTACAATACTACTTCCTTATGAATTAAGATAGGAGATATAATTCATATTATAATTTAATATGAAATTGTTTAGATGTAAAAGAAAAGTAAAGTATCGCAGACAGCCCAACCAAATAAGATGTATAGAATAAGGTGAAAAATAGGGTCACGGGTTGTGACACCCGAGAATTTTTCGAATTCCCGAAAATTTTCCTTTTTCTCTCTCTTTCTTCTTTTCCTCTTTTCTTTCTTCCTTTTTCTCTTTTCTTTTCTTTCTCTTTCTTTTTCTTTTTCTTTTTTCCTGTTGGCCGGTTCAGCCTTCTTCCTCACCGGTTCTTCACCGGCGGCCGATTCTCCGGCGGTTCACTGGCTCCTCAGCTTGCCGACGGCACAGCGAAGCTACCGATGCCCTCCGTTTGCCCTAGATCGGCGGCATGGTGGCGGATCAACTCGATTTAGCTTCGGTTTCTTCCGCTCTTCGCCGGCCTTCCTTCGCCGTTCTCCGCCTCAACCGTGGCCTCCCATGTCTTCATCTTCCTCTTGCGAAGCTTCAGTGGTAGTGGCGGCAACCAATTCCGCCGGTACCGCCGGTTCCCATTTTTCTTTTCTCTTCCCCGTTCGTCGATTTCGATTCTGTTTTTCTCTTCTCTCCTTTCCTTTTTCCATCACTGGTCACCTTCCTCTTCTTTCTCCTTCACTGGCGACGTCCTCCCTCTTCCATTTCCTTCACTCAACCGGCGGTGGTAGCTATTGCTGCCGCCAGTTTCTGCTTTTGTTTCTCCTCTGTTTGTAACAGAGGAGAAATAACAATAGGGAATCGGGTTACCCCGATTCCCATTTTCTATTTTCATTTTTTTATATTTATAATTCTATATAAATATAAACATACTTTATATTATATACATAATTATATATATAATTATATATATAATTTTATTACTAATAACATATATATATTTTTAACAATATATATATATATATACACTTTAATTGAAATTAACATATATATATTTCATATATATTTATTTATATACATAATTGTATAAAAATATACACATGTATTTATTTAATAAAATTATATTTATATATTTAAATATATAAATATATGAACATACTCATTTTATTCCTTATAATTTGGATCTCTTAATATCCAAATAATTTCCCATTTTCATTTCTTATTTCCAATTTAATTTTTCCTTTTTATTTCTTATTTAATTTGGATTTCCATTTATCCAAATTAAATTTTCTCTTTTCATTATTTTCCATAATTTCATCCTTCTCCTTATTTACAATTTATCCAAATTTAAATTTCTCAATTTCCTCACTTCCTTAATTTCCGAAATTTTAACGATATTCCATCTCATAAATAAATTTTATTTATTTACTTTAATTTATTTATTTCCTCTTATCTATTTTCTTCAATATTAATTTCCAATAATTGGAAAATTTGCGGTTATCACAATAAATTCCATAAAGGTTATTTTATGATAAAAAATACGGTTTTGAGACTAGATGGCAACCTTATCATGCTGATATGTGATATGTGATATGTGACATGTGATATGTAATATGTGATATGTAATATGTGATATGTAGTCCCGGCCGACACCTGATCAGTGATCCGCCGAGGACAATTATAGACTATGGCCATAGATCTGACATGATTATTTTATACCCTTTGGGGTCTATAGCATGATCTGAGTAACGACCCAGTGGACGGGCTGGGTGTGCGTGCCTAAGTGTCCTTATATGAAAAATGTTTTATATGATATGTTATATGTTAAATGTAAACGTTTTACATGATATGTGATAAGTTAAATGAAAGTGATTTACAGCATTTTACATAATGCTGATTTCAGTACTGATTTTAGTACTACGAGATGATTTTCATATGACATGTGATATGAACATGTAATATGTTTTCTAAAGGAAAAAGAGTATATAAGTCTAATATTCTTACTATGATTTTAAATTGAATATTAGACTATATGTGACATGAATATGTGATATGTTTTGAAAAACAAAGAAAAGAGAAAGAGGAGGAAAATAAATCCAATATTCTTATTTAAATTTTTGAATTGAATATTAGATTTAAATGATATATATGTTACACGAAAAGGATTTAATAGCTGATTTTGCTATTTAAAGTACTGTACTAATTATGGTTGTACAGTAAAACCTGAAATGAGTTTTAAATGAGAATGATGAGAATTTAACTAATATTCTTTTCAAAGAATATATGGATATTAGTTACTTCATTTAAATGCTTTATTTTATAAAAGCATTATTTTGAAAAGAATATGAAAATGTTATGGAATAAAAGGGTAAAAAGGATTAAAATTCCAAACGAAAAGGAAATTATTCTCTACAATGGCTTCTAGGTTCTGGGACAAGATAGGTATTTCAAAATACCTACCTTACTCCATCCGGATCCTTAGCCGACTGCAGTATCCTTCCTACATGCGAGCCTAGAGCCCATAGGAAAAATGAAAAAGTTTTTCAGCATATAGATAGCTGAGTATCAAGTGAGGCATATAATTCCCTTACTGAGCCGTGGTTTGCTCACCCCTTAATTTTAACATTTCAGGTTTTTGAAGATTGAGATTCTAACACTTAAAGGATTTCGGCTGCGCATTTGGGGTCGATGCGACAGCTTGATTTATTACATAAGGTACGATTATTTATTTTCTGTATTTAGACTTATCTACAATACTACTTCCTTATGAATTAAGATAGGGGATGTAATTCATATTATAATTTAATATGAAATTGGTTATATGTAAAAGAAAAGTAAAGTATCGCAGACAGCCCAACCAAATAAGATGTATAGAATAAGGTAAAAAATAGGGTCACAGGCTGTGACAGATTTAATGGTATTAGAGCACGGTTGGCCTGATGTTTGTCGGTACTTTTGGAAAGAAAATGTGTTGAAAAGGTTAACATCCCCTGTAGTACTGTGTAGTCAAAATAATAAAGAAAATAAATGATTGCGAATTGAATTAAGTGTTTGGAAGGGGGTGAGAATTATGAAATAAGGAATGCTAAAAAGGAAAACGGCTTAGGAATGTTACCTAAAATGGTGATCTTATAATCTAAATGAAGATCGGTTCAGTAAGGAACAGAAATGGACTCGGTGAGGGCCCCACCAATACTTTTCTTTTCGGATCGAGCTGAGACTTGAAAGTGATGATATAAAGGAGGGGAATAAAATATCATCATTAAATAGACCTTAAGATAACCGATTGAAGGTATTTTGAAGAGAGAGAAAATTTTTGGCCAAAAATTACCAAAATACCCCTACCTCCAAAAATTTTCTTGGAGTCAAAATAAACCAACAGAAGTTGGAATTGACTGATTTGGTAGAGAAATTGATGATGTAAAGTTGCATTTCATGCAAAATAATCCAATTATGGATCTTAGTGGACTTCTATGTAAAAAAAAAGATTTTAAACTGCTGGTAGTAGTAGGAGAAATGACACTATCAGCACATAGATAATAAGATCCTTGGGTTAAATGTATACTGAGGAGAGAGAAATAAATGTTGAAATGACTAAAACGCCCCTATGTTGGGCTATGTTCTAAATGGTGATAAAACCAAGCTGATCTTGAATCCATTGATAGTAATGGAGTTATTGATGGCATAGAGGATGTAATATGAATATAACGATCTTGATTATAAATTTCACCTACATGTAGAGTGCTGATGTGACCCAAATGGTTATAGGGAAGACGCAGGATGAGCGACTCTATTTTTATTCTTAAGGGTTGGAGTTAAAAGTGTATTAACAAGATATTATTACGGGATCATTGGATATGATGAAAAGTAATATGATTGCTGGAGATGACTGACAAAGAGATCAGTATAGATGATGAAATCTATATCAGTATTGTAAATTCTGGTTCTACGTATTCCTACTATTTTTGAGGTATTAAATAGATAATTATAGAACCAAAATATTTTGAAATATGTTTTATAGAATGATGTACTGTATAGAGTATATGAATTAGAGAATTTGCACAAGGACAGTAAGTAAAGATAAGAGATGAGGAAGATAACAGCTAACCTGAATTATTAAATGAAAATGATTGTAAATCTAAATTACAGTAATAATAAATCAGTTAGCTGTGAAAGGTGTTAATGAAATTACTATACTAATATACTAATTAAGATGATCGATTGTGATAACCGCAAATTTTCTATTTTGAAAATTAATATTAAAGAAAATAGGTAAGAGGAAATAAATAAATTAAAGTAAATAAATAAAATTTATTTACGAGAGGGAATATCGTTAAAATTCCCGAAATTGATGAAGTGAAGAAGTAGAGAAAATTAAATTGGATAAAATTGAGGAAATTTAATTTGGATAATGGAAATCCAAATTAAATAGGAAATAAAAAGGAGAAATAAATGGATATTAAGAAAATCCAAATTAAATGAAATAAAATGCGTATATTATATATTTATATAATTAGATTATATAAATATATTTTGATACATTTTTATAAGAATACATATGTATATAAATATGATATTTTATGTATATATATAAATATATACATATATAAGAAAAGTAAATATTATTTTATCAATATATATATATATTGTAATACAATATATATCTATAAATACATATATATATATATATGAAAAATATATTAATTCAAATTAAAATTATATATATGTATTTTGTGTATAAAATATATATATATATATATGTTATATTATGTTTGTATATATTATACAAATATAATATGGTATATTATATTAATATAATATAGTATATTGTATTATATACAAAAAAAAAAGAAACAGAAACAGAAGAAACAATCGGGAGAAACCCGATTTTGTCTCCCCCGAGTGGCATCGGCAACTGTCGTCGGAGAAGGGAAGAGAGGAGAAGGGAGAGAGGACGTCGGCCGGCGAGACAAGGAAAGGAGGAGATGACCGGCGACGGAAGACGACGGAAACAGAAACGGAATCGAAGCGAAAAACCGGCGAAGCCGGAAAGGAAAGGCAAAATGGTAGACGGCGGTGCCGGCGGAATTGGTCGCCGCCACTGCCACCGAAGCATCGCCGGGGAAGGAGGAAGAGGATGGAGGCCACGGTTCAGGCGGTGAACGGCGGAGGGACGTCGACGGAGGAGGAGAAGAGACCGAAGGTAAACCGAGTAGATCCGCCGCCGTACCGTCGATCCAGGCCGAACGGAGACCACCAGCGGACTCGCCGTGCCGTCGGCCAGCTAAAGGGCACCTGAACCGCCGGAGAACCAGTCGCCGGAGGAGAACTGGAGGTGAAGGGGGGCTAACCGGTCTGACGGGAAAAAGAAAAGAAAAAGGAAAAAGAAAAAAAAAGAAAAAGAAAAAGAAAGAGAAAGAGAAAGAAAAGAAAAGAGAAAAAGGAAGAAAGAAAAGAGGAAAAAGAAGAAAGAGGGAGAAAAAGGAGAATTTTGAAAATTACGAGAAATCTCGAGAATTCGAAAACCAGGGAATTACGGGAAACGGTAAGAAATCTCGGAAAGTGATAAATTATTTAAATAATTTATTTATTTAAATAATTATGAAAAAATTCTAAAATTTAGAAATTAATTTCCAGAAAATTTCCTCGATGACCGAGATGATGGAATCGGGCGAGGTGAACACGGGCGCGACGAACGAGGCGATCGCCGACCCGGAAAAAGGTAAGGGATGCATGTGCAGCACTGTAAGGATATTCAGTCTGCATGTTTTAATTACGAAATATTTTATGGAAATATTTTATGAAAATATTGCGATAAATGATTGGTTGAAAATTTGTGGTGATTTATCAGTTGAAAATTTGTAATGAAGTAACTGCTGGAAATTATAAACTGTATTTTTCGTGCAGGAGGCTAGCCAATCAGCAGCCGTTATACTGCCGAAAAATTATCGAAAATTACTAAAAATTTCTAGAAATTTCATAAAATCATAATAAATGATTTTATTTCACGAGAAATGATTTTTAACCACGAAAATCGGGAAAATGAGTATTTTCATAAAAACATGAATAAGATGAAAATGATTTTAAATTATTCATGTTTTCGAGAATGGTGATAAGGAAATCACCGAAAAATCTCTTCGAGAATGGTGATAATGAAATCACCGAAAAATTCTCTTGATATGTAAGTTACACGTAATACGAGATGGAAAATGAAAGGAAATAAAGTGAATATTTTTATGAATAAATTCATATATATTTCTTAAATATTCACTAAATGGTTTTATAACCTTTATGGTTTTAAATGATGAAATTATATATTTTTATAAATTCCATAAAGGTTTTCTGATGATGAAAAATATGGTTTTGAGACTAGATGGCATCCTATCATGCTGATATGTGATATGTGATATGTAACATGTGATATGTAATATGTGATATGTGATATGTAGTCCCGGCCGACACCTGATCAGTGATCCGCCGAGGACAATTATAGACTATGGTCATAGATCTGACATGATTATTTATACCCTTCGGGGTCTATAGCATGATATGAGTGACGACCCAGTGGACGGGCTGGGCGTGTGTGCCTAAGTCTCCATATATGAAAATGTTTTATATGATATGTGATATGTGAAATGTAAATGTTTTACATGATATGTGAAATGTTAATGAAAGAGATTTACAGCATTTTACAGAATGCTTATTTCAGTACTGATTTTAGTACTACAAGATGATTTCATATGATATGTGATATGAATATGTAATATGTTTTCAAAAGGAAAAAGAGGTTATAAGTCTAATATTCTTACTATGATTTTAAAATTGAATATTAGACTATATGTGACATGAATATGTAATATGTTTTCCAAAAAGGAAAGAGGAGGAAAATAAATCTAATATTCTTATTTTAATTTTTAAATTGAATATTAGATTTAAATGATATATATGATATACGAAAAGGATTTAATAGCGGATTTTGCTATTTAAAGTACTGTACTAATTATGGTTGTACAGTAAAATATGAATTGAGTTTTAAATGAGAATGATGAGAATTTAACTAATATTCTTTTCAAGAAAATATGAATATTAGTTATTTTATTTAAATGCTTTATTTCATAAAAGCATTATTTTGAAAAAGAATATGAAAATGTTACGGAATAAAAAGGAAAGGATTTGAATTTCAAAACAAGAAAGAATATTATTCTCTACAGTTGCTTCTAGGTTCTGGGACAAGCTAGGTATTTCAAAATACCTATCTTACTCCATCTGGATCTCTAGCCGACTGTAGTATCCTTCCTACATGTGTGCCTAGAGCCCATAGGAAAAATGAAAAAGTTTTTCAGCATATACATAGCTGAGTATCAAGTGAGGCATATAATTCCCTTACTGAGCCGTGGTTTGCTCACCCCTTAATTTTAACATTTCAGGTTATTGAGGACTGAGAGTCTAGCACTTAGAGGATTTTCGACTGCGCATTTGGGGACGGTGCGACAGATCGATTTATTTAATAAGGTATGATCATTTATTTTCTGTATTTAGACTTATCGACAGTACTACTTTCTTATGAAGTAGAAATCGGGGATATAATTCATATTATAATTTAATATGAAATTGTGTATATGTAAAAGAAAAGTAAAGTATCGCAGACAGCCCAACCAAATAAGATGTATTGAAAAAGGTTAAAAATAGGGTCACGGGCTGTGACAGATTTAATGGTATCAGAGCACAGTTGGCCTGATGTCTGTCGATACTTTGGAAAAGGAAATGTGTTGAAAAGGTTAACATCCCCTGTAGTACTGTGTAGTCTAAATACATAAAGGAAATAAATGATTGTAAATTGAGTTAAGTGTTTAGAAGGGAGTGAGCATTATGAACTAAGAATGCTAAAAGGGGAAAACGGCTCAGGAATGTTACCTGAAATGGTGATCTTATGATCTAAATGAAAGTCGGTTCGGTAAGGAACAGAAATGGACTCGGTGAGGGCCCCACCAGTACTTTTTTGTCCGGATCGAACTGAGACCTGAAAGTGATGATATAAAGGAGGGGAATGAAGTATCATCACTAAATAGACATTAAGATCATCGATTAAAGGTATTTTGAGGAGAGAGAAAATTTTTGGCCAAAAATGACCAAAATACCCCTACCCTCAAAATTTTGCCGGGGGTCAAAATAGACCAACGGAAGTTGGAATTGACCGATTTGACAAAGAGATTGATGATGTAAAGCTGCATTTCATGCAAAATAATTCAATTATGTATCCTAATGGACTTCTCTGTCGAAATTGAATAAGATCTTAAAATGCTGATATTGATACGAGAAAGGGGTACTATTAGCAAATTGATAATAAGATTACTGATTTAAATGTAAAATGAGGAGAAAAATGTGAAATGATGAAAATGCCCCTCTGTGGGATTATGCTTTGAATAGTAATAAAACCATTTAGATTTTGAATATATTGATAATAATGGAGTTATTGATGATATGAGGACACAATATGAGTATAACGATCCCGATTTCACTACATTTAGTGTGCTGGTACGACCCAAATGGTTATAAGGAAGTCACAAGATGAGCGACTTAGTATTGATTTTATGGGTCTAAATTAAAAAGTGTATTAATGGGATATCATTACGGGATCGTTGAATATGATGAAAAATAATATGATTATTGGAGATGACTGAGAAAGAGATCAGTATGGAGGATGAAATCCATAACAGTACGGTTAATCCTGGTTCTATACATTTATACTGTTTCTGAAGTATCAAATGGATATTTATAGAACGAAATATTTTGAAATATGTTTTACGGAATGATGTAATATATGGAGTATATGGAATTGGAGAATATGCATAAGGACAATAAGTGAAGATAAGAGATGTCACATCCCGTTACCGTATTTTTCACCTTATTTTACACGATTCCTTCGGTTGGGCTGTCTGTGATACTTCACTTTTACTAACTGTTAAACAAATGTACAGTACATTGTTTATATTATACACATCCCCTATCTTAATTAATCAGATAAGTAGTACTGCAGATATGTCTAAATACAGAAAATAAATGATCATACCTCATATAAATCAGTCGGTCTGTCACATTGTCCTTTGTGTACAGCCGTGATCGACAATCAGTTGATCTCACAATCATTAAAACCTGAAATGTTTAAAATTAAGGGGTGAGCAAACCACGGCTCAGTAAGAGAGTTATATGTCACACTTGATATTCAGTTATCTATATGCTGAAAATTATTTTTTTTCTTCACTTTCTTTAAAATCTTCCTAGCTGGCTCTAGGCACACATGTAGGAAGGATACTACAGTCGGCTAGGGATCCAGATAGAATAAGGTAGGTATTTTAGAATACCATACTTGTCCCGGAACCTAGAAGCAACTGTAGAGAATATCAATTTTGTTGTTTCAAAAAGATATAATTTTCGTTTTTCCACAGAGTAAACCACTTGTTCCTTTCCACTTCAGTATACTTTAAAACACTTGACAGTTCAGTAATAAAAACAGTGGTTTACTTCTCTTCTCTTCTCTTCAGTACAGTAAAACAGTACAGTACAGTGATTTGCAAATATCAAATCATTGGATAATTACTTCTTCGATTTTCTTTATCTTAGAAATAATTCTTATGTTACTCTTTTAGAATAAACATTTATTTCTCTTTTCAAATCAATAACCGTATCGTACTAAAGCCTCATAAGAAATGCATTTAAAATAGTCATAGTATCGATATATGCAGAAAACAAATGCCATAATAATGCATTTCATACTTTAAATCATTGTATGAATTCTTTAATGCATATATCTAAAATTCATACTTGTTTCAAACATGCATCATACTTTAGAAACTTAACATCATAATTAATAAAACTTTTCATACAATTCATGGAGACTAGGCAAAATCATATAGCAAGTATGCGGTCATGACACTTACTTCTTCCTCCGAAGAGGGAACGGAATACCTATGGCCATGGTATGGGCTGTAGACCTGATCAGAGTCGTACAGCGAACATGCACCACGAAGGACCAACATACCCACAAAGGATGAAAACATACACAATGTGGGCGAGAACATGCACGACGTGGGCTAAACATATGCCACAAGGGACGGAAACATGCACAATGTGGCAAGCATGACAGGCAATAACATAAACTATAGGAAAGCCTTAGTCTCAAAACTTACTTACATACCATCGATATAAAATAGTAAGGACCGGACGTGCCAGGGTCTAAGTTAGCCTGGGGTTTGCCACTCCGATACCTTTTTCGGAAAACATATACTTAAATCATACAACTGATATAAAATAGTAAGGACCGGGCGTGCCAGGGTCTAAGTTAGCCTGGGGTGTGCCACTCCGATACCTTTTTCGGAAAACATATACTTATAAAATTATTGGAAAATATGCATAGAAATCATAAATTCGTTTAGCTAATTATCACAAGACTATGGAATTTAATTTCAGAACGAAATTCATGCTTTAAACATTTCTTTATAAATTGCGATGAAGACAGTTTGAAAAATCATCACTGAACATATAAAAAGGTAAAACTGTCCTTTTTCCACCATAAAACATATATGCATGTTTTTCCATGCATTAAATTGAAAACATGATTTTATAATTATCGGAATTCAAATAAATTATTTTTATACTTTATGAAAATAAAATATTTATTTTCTAACTTTAAATTCTCATCTCAATGTTTTCTTTTAAAAACAAGTGTAGGGACCTTTAGTCTCGAAATCATAATTATTCATCCTTTCTTAACCTTTATGGAATATTCATAATTAATTATTTCCATAATTAAACCACAAAGGTTTTCTGTAAAATCAAGTGAATATTTAAGAATATTTATAAAAATATTCACTTCAGTCTCTTTTTCATTTTCATTTCGTTTCACGTGAAATATCACCTATCAGAATAAATTTAGGTGATTTCCTTTTTCACCATTTTCAAAACATGAATATTTTAAAATTAATTATCAATATATTCATGTTTTATGAAAACTAATCGATTTCTCGATTTTCATGTTAGAAATCGTTTCACGTGAAATCAAATCTTTTATTTTGGTTTTCGGTGATTTTCGGTAAATTTCAGTAATTTTTTCGATAATTTTTCGGCATTATAACGGCTACCGATTTGGTTAGCCTCCTGCACGAAAATACAGTTTATATTTTCAACCGGTGTTTCATCACAATTTCATCCGATAAACCATCACACTATAAAACCGATAGTTATCAATAGCATTTATAAAATTAAATGCAATTTAAAAACATGGCCGAATATCCTTACAGGCGGCACATGTCTCCCTTACCTGTTTCGGGTTGGCGACTGTCTCTTACCGGTCGCGCCCGTACTCCATCTGTTCCGATTCCTCATCTCGATCATCGAGAGAATTTTTCTAGAATTTAAATTCTAAAATTTAGAATTTTTCTACAATTATTTAAATAATTTAGTACTTTTCGAGTTTCTTACCAATTCCCGTATTTCTCGAGATTTCCCGTAATCTCCGAATTCTCGAGAATTTTCTAAATTCCCGGAATTCCCTTTTTCTCTCTCCTCTTTCTTCCTTTTCTTCTTTTTCTCTTTTCTTTTCTTTTTCTTTTTCCTTTTTCTTTTCTTTTTTTTCTTTTTCTTTTTTTTTCCTTGGTCTGACCGGTTCAGACCAGTCAGACCGGTCAACCTTCCTCCACGGTCGGTTCTCCTCCGGCGGCCGGTTCTCCGGCGGTTCAGTGGCTCGACAGCTGGCCGGCGTTGAGACAAAGCTGCCGGTGGCCTCAACTTGGCCTGGATCGGCGGCACGGCGGCGGATCTACTCGGTTTACCTTCGGTTACTTCTCCTTCTCCGTTGGCCTTCCTCCGCCGTCGTTGGCCTCACCGGTGGCCTCCATCCCATTCCTCTCCTTCCACCGATGCTTCGGCTGTAGTGGCGGCGGCCAATTCCGCCGGCAACCGCCAGATCTGGTTTCCGTTTTCTTCCTCAGTTTTTCGTCGTTTCGCGTCGATTCCTTCTCCGTTTCGCTTCGCCGGCGTTTCCTTCGGCTTCCTCTTCCTTTGCCGGCGACGACTTTCTCTTCTTCTCTCTCCCTTTCCTTCTCCGACGGCCGCTGACGGTGGCGGTCTCGCCTGGGGAAGGCAAAATCGGGGTCTTCCGATTCTGTTTCTTCTTTCCATTTTTTTGTTTTACCTTTCTTTCTATTTTTAGCATATAAATGTATTATATACTATATACTTTATACTTTATACATATATATAATATACATACTATATATTACATATATATTATTTCATATAAGTATAGTATAATATATATTATATATAATATATATTGTATATTACAAAATATGTATTTAGTATATATATATATACTTTAAAATACATAACATTTATATAAGTATTTATATAAATGTATTAATTCCATATATATATATATTGTATTAACAATATATATATACATTCAAACTTTAATGTAATTTAATATTTACATTTTCTCAAATATGTATATACTTACATATACATAAAATATCATACTTGAATACATATGTATTATTTAAATTTATCAAATAGTATATATATTCTTATATATACCAATGTACCTTTAATATATACTATATACCATACGGTATTTAAACACATATGTATTTATATCAAAATACATTTATATAATTTGTAATTATATAACCATATTTTATTCTCATTTCTCATTTTCTTATTTAATTTGGATTTCCATTTATCCAAATTAAATTTCCCTATTTTCCTCATTTAATTTCCTTCACTTAAATTTCCAAATTTTATCACTTCCTCAATTCTCGAAATTTTCACAATATTCCGATTCTCACAATTTTATTTATTTACTTTAATTTATTTATTTCCTCTTATCTATTTTCTTTAATATTAATTTCTAATATTAATAATTTCCAATAAATGGAAAATTTGCGGTTATCACAAAAGACGAGGATGATAACAGCTAACCTAAATTATTAAATGATAATGCTTTTAAAATGAATTACAGTAATAATAAATCGGTTAGCTGTGAAAGGTGTTAATTAAATAATTGCACTTAATACAGCATTGTAAATTAAGAGGATTGATATGCTGTGGAGTACGAGAAATAAGCAAATCAAGGCGGAGCAAATGTTAAAATGATTTAAATATTAAATATCTTTGCCTTGAGTGAAATGACAGGACACAAAGATGAATGTCCAAAATGATGAGAGATGAATGATTAAAGAAAGCATCGGATGAGATTCCTGATGAATTTTCAGAGTTATATAGATTGGAGAAATCGAACTAACGTTGACTCGATTTTAAATATGAAATTTATTCTTAAGCTTATATTGGAGAATATAGAAGAATCCGAAAAGCTTAAGAAAATAACTCTGAAAAAAAAATAGTGAATAATGAAATTCACTTGTATACAGTTAAATGATGGAAATACAGATGATGTGATTGAGGATGAATTAAATGGTGAATTTAATTCCTATTATGAAATAAAGTTCTTATGAAGAACAAATAATCATTTTTATGAAATTGATGCCTTAAATTGATTTAATCGGAGAGGTATAAGGAGTTCAGAAGACAAATCTCTATAAAAAGGCATCATCAGATGAAAAGTTGAAGACTAATGGTCATAAGATGATAATGATTTGAACTCGATAAAATTATCACGAGTTCCTATTGAGGTTTACCAGGTTAATGAAATTCCTTATGAAACATATAAGCCTAATGAATGAGGCGAACATATATAAGGATAAAACAATGATATACTGATACAGTCTAAGACACATATGGAAAATGAGCAGCATAATGATATAATCCCGTAGACTCTTAAAGACAGTGAATTATATGTTAAGAAGGGCAAATAGAAGATTTAGCTAGACGGTATCTCTTTCTAAGATATATGATCTCTAATGACAGAATGACAGTGGATCTGTCTATGAAAAAGAGATAATGATTGAGATACGAAATGTACGAGGTCTAGCTAAATACTATTGCCAGTCTATAGGAGAGTTTATTGGGTTAGCTGCTCTAAAGATGTGACTTAAAATTTAATAAGTTTAAGTCAGTGAATGAATAAATATGAAGATAATATGTAAAAGGTTAAAAGATTTTATTAGTGGAATATTTTACCACTGATGAAAAGTGATCGAAATGATGATGAAGGAAAAACAAGAATATGTAATAAGAGGATAAGTACATGATGGTTAGGGAACACGAATATGAAGTAGCTCCCAATTTTAAAACTAAAAGTGATTTTTGTGGTTATCACATGATTATGGTTAGATGTAAGATTTAAGCCAAACTCGATAGAGTAAAAGTAATTATACTCCAAGGAGTAAAGAAGTGATTTACATTTTACTGCCAGTTATGTAAATGGAACAAAAAGGATATATATATACCTTGAAATGATGGAAATAATGGATTTATATGGATAAAGAGATGATTAAATTGATAATTATAGATTCAATGGTGAAGTCAAATAATGAGAAGCTTAAATTATAATTTGATTATACCATTATGGAATCTAAATTATCAAAAGAGTATAATTTCAGGTATATTCAAAAATTAAGGTGATAATGAATATACCATAAGAATAAAAGATATAATGATGAGATTACATGAAAAGACGATATGGAGAGAAAATGATTATCTCTTGATGAAATTATGGTAAAAGATGGTAAATAGCAAAGTCTGCAAATGAGCTGCAGCATTTGATGAAACAAATATGAAATGAGTATTGAAGATAATAATGAAGAATCTAAAAGAGATATGATAATATAAAAGTGATTATAGACTGATAGTCTAATGAAATCACTTCTCCATTATCAAACTCTTAGATTCTTTAGTGCCATAGTCGAAATATGATTATAAAATGATGAGAATGTATGTGAAGTTCCAGTGAGCACTATATGTGATGGGAATCTCTGAGTAGCTATATGTTATGGGAAATAGCAAAAGGCTCTGAGATTCCAAATCTATTGACAACATCGCTTCGTACATGATGTAAATATCTGAGCGTAGTATGGAAACGCTCGATGATATGTTGAGTGAGCAGATGCATGAGATGTGAAAGCTACTGGACAATTTCATACTATTGATTAAAATTGGTAAATGATAATTATCGAAACATATCGACTTGGCACCAAATAAGGAAGATGGATGATGAACCATATGAATCATATGTGATATGAAAAGGAGTGGAAATGGATAACTCCCAAATGATAAGAAATTTAAAGGAGTATAAGTATATGATGAAGGATAATATGCAATTATATCAAAGTGATTTTGATGTTAAAGGTATACTGGCAGTATAATTTGAAAGATGATGTAAGGGACAAGAACTCTAAGTATACAGGATGCTACCACCTTTTTATTTACGTTAAATTCGGAGGACCGAATTTCTTAAGGTGGGGAGAATGTGATAACCGCAAATTTTCTATTTTGAAAATTAATATTAAAGAAAATAGGTAAGAGGAAATAAATAAATTAAAGTAAATAAATAAAATTTATTTACGAGAGGGAATATCGTTAAAATTCCCGAAATTGATGAAGTGAAGAAGTAGAAAAAATTAAATTGGATAAAATTGAGGAAATTTAATTTGGATAATGGAAATCCAAATTAAATAGGAAATAAAAAGGAGAAATAAATGGATATTAAGAAAATCCAAATTAAATGAAATAAAATGCGTATATTATATATTTATATAATTAGATTATATAAATATATTTTGATACATTTTTATAAGAATACATATGTATATAAATATGATATTTTATGTATATATATAAATATATACATATATAAGAAAAGTAAATATTATTTTATCAAATATATATATATATATATATATTGTAATACAATATATATCTATAAATACATATATATATATATATGAAAAATATATTAATTCAAATTAAAATTATATAAATGTATTTTGTGTATAAAATATATATATGTGTTATATTATGTTTGTATATATTATACAAATATAATATGGTATATTATATTAATATAATATAGTATATTGTATTATATACAAAAAAAAAGAAACAGAAACAGAAGAAACAATCGGGAGAAACCCGATTTTGTCTCCCCCGAGTGGCACCGGCAACTGTCGTCGGAGAAGGGAAGAGAGGAGAAGGGAGAGAGGACGTCGGCCGGCGAGCCAAGGAAAGGAGGAGATGACCGGCGACGGAAGACGACGGAAACAGAAACAGAATCAAAGCGAAAAACCGGCGAAGCCGGAAAGGAAAGGCAAAATGGTAGACGGCGGTGCCGGCGGAATTGGTCGCCGCCACTGCCACCGAAGCATCGCCGGGGAAGGAGGAAGAGGATGGAGGCCACGGTTCAGGCGGTGAACAGTGGAGGAACGTCGACGGAGGAGGAGAAGAGACCGAAGGTAAACCAAGTAGATCCGCCGCCGTACCGTCGATCCAGGCCGAACGGAGACCACCAGCGGACTCGCCGTGCAGTCGGCCAGCTAAAGGGCACCTGAACCGCCGGAGAACCGGTCGCCGGAGGAGAACCGGCGGTGAAGGGGGGCTAACCGGTCTGACGGGAAGGAAAAAGAAAAAGAAAAGAAAAAGGAAAAAGAAAAAAAAAAGAAAAAGAAAAAGAAAAGAAAGAGAAAGAAAAGAAAAGAGAAAAAGGAAGAAAGAAAAGAGGAAAAAGAAGAAAGAGGGAGAAAAAGGAGAATTTTGAAAATTACGAGAAATCTCGAAAATTCGGAAACCCGGGAATTACGGGAAACGGTAAAAAATCTCGGAAAGTGATAAATTATTTAAATAATTTATTTATTTAAATAATTATGAAAAAATTCTAAAATTTAGAAATTAATTTCCAGAAAATTTCCTCGATGACCGAGATGATGGAATAGGGCGAGGTGAACACCGGCACGACGAACGAGGCGATCGTCGACCTGGAAAAAGGTAAGGGATGCATGTGCAGCACTGTAAGGATATTCAGTCTGCATGTTTTAATTACGAAATATTTTATGGAAATATTTTATGAAAATATTGCGATAAATGATTGGTTTAAAAATTGTGGTGATTTATCAGTTGAAAATTTGTGATGAAGTAACTGCTGGAAATTATAAACTGTATTTTTCGTGCAGGAGGCTAGCCAATTAGCAGCCGTTATACTGCCGAAAAATTATCGAAAATTACTGAAAATTTCTAGAAAATTTCATAAAATCATAATAAATGATTTTATTTCACGAGAAATGATTTTTAACTACGAAAATCGAGAAAATGAGTATTTTCATAAAAACATGAATAAGATGAAAATGATTTTAAATTATTCATGTTTTCGAGAATGGTGATAAGGAAATTACCGAAAAATATCTTCGAGAATGGTGATAATGAAATCACCGAAAAATTCTCTTGATATGTAAGTTACACGTAATACGAGATGGAAAATGAAAGGAAATAAAGTGAATATTTTTATGAATAAATTCATATATATTTCTTAAATATTCACTAAATGGTTTTATAACCTTTATGGTTTTAAATGATGAAATTATATATTTTTATAAATTCCATAAAGGTTTTCTGATGATAAAAAATATGGTTTTGAGACTAGATGGCATCCTATCATGCTGATATGTGATATGTGATATGTAACATGTGATATGTAATATGTGATATGTGATATGTAGTCCCGACCGACACCTGATCAGTGATCCGCCGAGGACAATTATAGACTATGGCCATAGATATGACATGATTATTTATACCCTTCGGGGTCTATAGCATGATATGAGTGACGACCCAGTGGACGGGCTGGGCGTGTGTGCCTAAGTCTCCATATATGAAAATGTTTTATATGATATGTGATATGTGAAATGTAAATGTTTTACATGATATGTGAAATGTTAATGAAAGAGATTTACAGCATTTTACAGAATGCTTATTTCAGTACTGATTTTAATACTACAAGATGATTTCATATGATATGTGATATGAATATGTAATATGTTTTCAAAAGGAAAAAGAGGTTATAAGTCTAATATTCTTACTATGATTTTAAAATTGAATATTAGACTATATGTGACATGAATATGTAATATGTTTTCCAAAAAGGAAAGAGGAGGAAAATAAATCTAATATTCTTATTTTAATTTTTAAATTGAATATTAGATTTAAATGATATATATGATATACGAAAAGGATTTAATAGCGGATTTTGCTATTTAAAGTACTGTACTAATTATGGTTGTACAGTAAAATATGAATTGAGTTTTAAATGAGAATGATGAGAATTTAACTAATATTCTTTTCAAGAAAATATGAATATTAGTTATTTTATTTAAATGCTTTATTTCATAAAAGCATTATTTTGAAAAAGAATATGAAAATGTTACGGAATAAAAAGGAAAGGATTTGAATTTCAAAACAAGAAAGAATATTATTCTCTACAGTTGCTTCTAGGTTCTGGGACAAGCTAGGTATTTCAAAATACCTATCTTACTCCATCTGGATCTCTAGCCGACTGTAGTATCCTTCCTACATGTGTGCCTAGAGCCCATAGGAAAAGTGAAAAAGTTTTTCAACATATAGATAGCTGAGTATCAAGTGAGGCATGTAATTCCCTTACTGAGCCGTGGTTTGCTCACCCCTTAATTTTAACATTTCAGGTTATTGAGGACTGAGAGTCTAGCACTTAGAGGATTTTCGACTGCGCATTTGGGGACGATGCGACAGATCGATTTATTTAATAAGGTATGATCATTTATTTTCTGTATTTAGACTTATCGACAGTACTACTTTCTTATGAAGTAGAAATCAGGGATATAATTCATATTATAATTTAATATGAAATTGTGTATATGTAAAAGAAAAGTAAAGTATCGCAGACAGCCCAACCAAATAAGATATATAGAAAAAGGTTAAAAATAGGGTCATGGGCTGTGACATCGATATGCTGTGAAATATAAGGAAATAAGTGAATCAAGGCGAAGTAGATGTTAAAATGATTGAAATGTTAAATGTCTCTGCCTTGAGAATATAGAGTGAAATTGTAAGACATAGAGATGAAATGTCTAACACAGTAAGAGTGTGTGATTAAAGAAAGTATCGGATGTGATTCCCGATAAATTTTCAAAGTAATATAGATTGAGAGATCAGGTTAGTATTGACTCAATTATTAATATGAAAATTTATTTCTAAGCTTATATCGAAGAATATAAAGAGAATCTGAAAAGCTTAAGGACTAAAAAAAAAGGAAAATATTGTGGATAATGAAATTCACATTTATTGATGTAAAGAATGAAAATACAAATGATGTAATTGAGGATGAATAAAATGGTGTATTAAATTCTTATTAATTTATAAGTTCTTATAAAGAACAAATAATCATCTGTGAGAAATTGATGCCTTACGAAATTAATCAGAGATGTATAAGGAGTTTATAAGACCAATCTCTGTACAAGGCATCACTAGATGAATAGTTGGAAATTGGTGGTCATAAGATGATAATGATTAGAACTCGCTGAAATTTGTGGATATATTTGAGAATTTGGTGAACTTGTTTATAATGAATATTCTTCATGCCTTTTGTTCATCTTAGTCAAGCATGCTTATAGGATTAAATCTCTTAGCTTAAATCATCTATTCCACACTAGGTTTCATGATAATTATACATCTAGTGGATTGATTTCAAATGTAAATTCAACAATTGGTAATGGTCATTGGCCTATAATTTGTGATGGTAAATGGATCCTAAATGTTCAAATGCATGAAAGTTTATCATCCATGTACTTAAATTTTTCTTATGGCCAAATTATTAAAGAACTTGGGCTTTAATGACAACACTAACAATTGATATACATGCATTGTATCTTGATTGTTTTGATGTTGAACATGTATGTTTCCTTAAGTTGAATCAATAATCATGCCTATGAGATGATAATAGTTGTTTTCATGATATTATGTGCTTAACCTCACTCATAGTTTATGAATTTTAATGATAAAATATATTTTAGCTTGATAATATTGATTCACTTAGGTGAAGCCATTTTAGTTAAAATAGCATATACCCTCTAGAACGTTAAATGATGATAACAACTAGGGATATGGCTCATAATTGATTAAAATGGTAATTTTGAATCTTTCCTTGCTCATAATTGGTTAAGGACTTGAATTGGAAAATGAGCATAGGATTTTTGTGATTGAAACCGTGGAAGAAAATGTGTTTGCTTGAATTCCTTGATTTTTTGAATCTTCCATATGGTATAAATTTATGAATATGAATATGGATTAATATTTTATGATAGTGTGCTAATGATTAATTGATGCATATGCATATTTGATGATATGTGTTGTGTTCTTGCATATTTAGAATGACTATTTTCTTGACTTGAACACATTACACATAAATATTGGATTCATGCAAAATAACTAAGTCAACCATTAGTAACAATTGGTATTTAGATTGAAATAACAATTAGTATCATTGGCAACCATATTTTCAATAATTGGTAAGCTAAAACTAAATTGCCAATTGGTATGAGCTTTAAATTGACAATTCTTCTCATGCTCCTTATATTGAAATAACAAATAGGGAAGAATTCATATAAGACACTTTTGCATGAAACACTTGTGTGCTAGAATTTGTAGTTAATTGCTATATGTCTTAATTCTATGCACACTATTGCTTGGAAGTGATTTACGAGCTCATGCATATGATATGTCATCTAATTTCAGCTCATAATCATGATGTATTACCATGCACCTTAGTTGGACTTTAGAGAACAATTGATATACTTAGGTGCTTAATAGGTTTGAAATGAGCAAGTCATATACCTTAGTAGATATATATAAACAACTTGCTTCATTTTTTACCAATTGGAAACTTCGTGCGAAATTATTTATAAACAATTGGTATAGGATCATAAGTCATATTCTTTGCATGAATATTTCATACTCTTTATGGATATTGACTTATTTATTTGTGCTATGAGTCCCATGTACTAACATGTTTCTTGTTGGATGGAGCATATTTATCTCTTCTCACATAGCTATGATTTTAGGGGGAGCATATTTTTTATTATTTTTCCTTCTTTTTGTTATGATAAAAAGGGGGAGAGATAGATATTAAAAAGGAGAGATATTAAGGGGGAGAGATAATGGGGGAGAAATAGTTTGAAAATTCATTTTCAAAACCAATGCTTATATTAAGGGGGGGCTTTATAAAATCCTGCTTTATTTGAGGGGGAGTATTTTATGAAAGAATTTTCAAAGCAAATTTACATTAAGTTTTGTCATATCAAAAAAGAGGAGATTATTAGCTTTAAATTGCCATATATATTTTGAAATGACAAAAACTTAAGTAAGCTTTAATGTTTTAATTCATATTGTAAATTTGTCTTATCACACATGATTTTCTCAATCTATTTTTAAGTGTTCATATCAAACATTAAGACTATGATTTAATTATATATTCTTATAGGTCTTAATACTTTATAAAATGGTTTTCAATATTAAGTAATTTTCTCAAGAATTATTGAACATAAGTTTAGAAAATTACTTATAAGTTTTTGGACAATATTTTTATTTGAGAAAGTCAAGAAAAACTCCCTTAAAGCTTACAGATTTTTGGGTTGAATTAAAATCAAAAGCCATATCATTTCTAACCCAAAAGTGTAGGAAAAACTCATTCTGGAAGCATGGGATCGATCCCCTAAGGAAAGGGATCGATCCCTTTTTGGTAGAATGCCCTAGAAGCCTAGAATGAAGCATGGGATGGATCCCTTTATGTCAGAAAGTCCCTAGCGGCTAGTTTCAGTGAGATACAA
Organism: Heritiera fomes; assembly: GCA_032173925.1. Lineage (NCBI taxonomy): Eukaryota > Viridiplantae > Streptophyta > Magnoliopsida > Malvales > Malvaceae > Heritiera > Heritiera fomes. The sequence goes on along the minus strand of JAPDPM010000004.1, from coordinate 18,656,629 downwards.
CGGCTAGTTTCAGTTTTGGCTCCGACCAACGTCCACAAACCATCCAAGGGATTATAAATAGAGGCTTAGAAGCTAAAGGAAGGAAAGGGAATTACTCAATCAACTCCAATACTCATTTTCCTCAAATCCTCAAGCCTCAACAACAAATCAAGAGCTACAAAGTCTTCATCTTCCGTCATTCACATATCTCTTGTATTGCTTAGCACAAATATTGTATAGGCTTTTCTTTGTGCCTAATTTCTGTAATCATTTACCTACTTAGAGGTCCTCTTTGATTACATCTCTTGTAAACCAAATCATTCCTTGTAAAAGGGGAGGTTTCTCCTTAGCCTAAGAAAAAGAGGGAGGTTTCGCTTTAGCCTAGAAAAAGAGGGAGATTTCTCTTGAGCCTACAAAAAGAGGGAGTGTAACACAAATTCAAGAATAGTGAATTTGGGAAAAATCCTTGGGAGTGTCTCAAGGTAGAGGACGTAGGCAAGGTTGCCGAACCTCTATAAATCGCTTGGATACATTTCTCTATCCTTAGTCTCTTTACTTATTTGCAATTATATTTGTGTTTATTGTATTGAATTTATATTGTATAATTGCCTCTCTTAGAGAACTTAGAAAACACTCAAATAGGCTAGAGAATTTAGAAGAATCGAAAAACGGGCTTAAGGTTAGCTAAGAACCGATTCACCCCCCTTCTCGGTATTGCTTATAAGAGCCAACAATTTACATAATAGTATTGGTTTAAACATTTACATCCTCTGTTTATAATTATAATACTATAGTACTGTAAAAGTAAGTCTAAACATATAAAGGAAAATGATTATACCTCCAGTATCCACACTAGCTACCTCAGGGTAACCAAAACGTAGCTGAAAATCCTCGGATGATATACCACACACTCACTAAAAATAATCTGGAGAGATGAAAATAAAAGAGTGAGCAAACCACGGCTCAGTAAGGAGTTGTATGCAGATCTTGATATCACGAAATCTATATGCAATAAAATCCTTTATTTTCCTGTCAGTGCGTTAAAGACCATAATAGGAAGGATATTATAGTCGGCTAGGGATCCAGATGAGTAAGGAAGGTATTTTGGAATACCTGTTTTGTCCACAAACCTAGAAGTGACTATAGGGAGTAGAAATTTAAATTGATATAAAATTTATTTAATAATTCATTATACATAATATCTCACATAAATTGGTATAATAAACCATTAAAATAAATAAATCATTTTGGAAAAATAATTTAAATTTTCACAATTAAAATCTCACTTTAACAATTAGCTAAATCACAGTAACCATATGATACACATTTCAGTACGATAACAGTTCCGTGATAAGAACAATTTGGTAAACAGTTTCAGTAAAAGTACAATTCAGTAAATATCACAGTAATCGACAATAATAGTGGAGACCAGGCAATACCCTAAATATATCATTCTATAATCCCCTGAAGGAACAGTAGCAGTAAACAGTAAGATCTATGGCCATAGTCTATAAATGTCCTCAGTCGTACACTGATCAGGCGTTAATCGGGACGTTGAAAATAGGATTAGTATCAACAGCTTCACATAGTAACAGTACAGTAATACACATGAGCATGATATGGGGCCTAACAGTCTCAAAACAGTGTTTGAACAATGATATCACCTTTATGGAAATCATTAAACTAGATAAAACCTTCAGTCAGTCCATAAAGAAAAATTTTATAATATAGTAAATATTATAATGAAAATAATTTATAAAATATTCACTATTCAACACTTAACTTTATAAACCACTTATTTCACTCTAAAGCACTTAGGAGAAATTTCCAATAACTTTACTTTTATTAAATTCGGTAACACAAATATTTAAATAATATTTTTCGATAAATTCATATTTTAGGAAAAATATTAAATACCTCATTCTCAGGCATAGGAAAACACTCAACAATGCACTAAAATATTTCATGACATTTTTATAAAATTTTCTAATAAATTTTGGTAGCATGATAGCTGCTAATACCTTAGCCTCCCTGCACATAAAACACAGCAAAATACTAGCTAGAAACCACAGTTTTCACAATTTTCAAGGCAATTCACTTCTTGAATATTTTTATAAAATTATTGGCATCGAAATCATGCATTCAGGATATCCCTATAGGTTACAAACGCATCCATTACCTGTATAATGAAATCGACCTTCTCGATCGCACCACTCGTAAACTGTTAGTCGCAGGCTGTAAATAATTTCACCAAAAATATTAGCTCACTTAATACTTATTTTTAAGCTATTATTCATGTCTAATTGCAACCAAAGTGTACACTGCAAATATTCATGGAGTATTCTACCGATAGTATAACACAATTTTTTCGTTTTAAGTTGGATTTTAAATCCGAGCACACCGGTAGACTCTAATAATTTCTACAGTCTAATGGCAACCTAGAATCATCAAAATCCAGCACCAAACTGTGATAATAGTGAATTTTTCAAATTTTAATATTAATTATTCGGAGATTAAATTAAATGCGAAAGATAAATTAAAGTAAATAAATAAATAAATTATTTACAAGATGTAAGACTGTAGAGGAATTTCAGAAAATTGATGAAAGGATAAATTTGAGGAATTTAATTTGGATATTGAGAAATCCAAATTAAACAAGGAATGGAAATATATATATGTAAATATATATAAATGTAATTGTATAAGAATACATATGTACATATAACAAATATAGTATATATTATTATTATGTATTGATATATACTATTAAATGTCTTCAAATAGGTACATATGTATAATATTATTTTATATATATTTATGTATATATAAATATATATACATATATGAATATGTATACAAATGAAATACAAATTGGTATTTTAAAATTTTGTCTATAGATATATATAAATATATATATAAATGTTATTTAATTTAAAGTACATGAAAGGATATATACTATGTGTAAATATATATATTATTAATATAATATATATATTTATATGATATATAGTATAAAATACTATAGAATATAATATTAAAAAAAAAAGAAATAGAGAAGGGAAATCGGGAAAGACCCTGACCCCCCATCCTGAATGGAAGCCGACCCCATCGACCAGCTGAGTGAAAAGAGAAGGGGGAGAGAGAATGACGTCGCCGACAAGCCAAGAGGGAGGAGAAGAAGAGGCGACCAGCGACGGGGGACGGACAGAAGAAGAAAGAGAAGTGAAACGAAGGAAATCGAAAAGAGAAAAGAGAGGAGGAAATCGGCGGTGCCAGTCGGTCCAGGCACAGACACCCCAACCTCAAGCTCGGTGGAGGTAAGGGGAAGTAAAAGGAGGCCACCGGAGAGGCAAAGAATGGCGGAGGAGGAAGGGCGAAGAGGGAGAAGAAACCGGACCTAAACCGAGTCGATCCGCCGCGGTGCTGTCGATTCGGGATGAACGGAGGCCAAATCTAGGTTCGCCTTGACGCCGGCTAGCTGAGGGGCTATCGAACCGCCAGAGAATCTGCCGCCGGAGAAGAACCGACGGTGAGGGGAGGTGACCGGTCCGGCCAGGAAAGGGAAAGAAGGAAAAAAGAAAAGAAAAAGGAAAAGAAAAAGAAAAGTAAAAAGAAAAAAAGGAAGAAAAGAAAGAAAGAAAAAGAAAAGAGAAAAAGAGAAAAAGAGAAATTTCCAGAATTTGGAAATTTCAAAAATTACGAGAAATCCCGAAAATTCTAAAAACCCATAAAAATTTGAGAAATTCGGTAAGAATTTCATAAATTAATTCTGAGTACTTAATTTAAACAATTATGGAAAAAATTCTAAATTTTAGAATTTTAATTTCCAAAAAATTCCCTCGATGACCGAGCCGATGAAATCGGGCAAGGTGAATACGAGCGCGACAAATGAGGCAGTCGCCGACCTGAGATAGGTAAGGGAAACATGTGCAGCCTGTAAGGATATTCGGCACACATGTTTTAAATTATGCATTTAATTTTTAGAAATGCTATTAATACTGATTGGTTGGGAATTTGTGGTGATTTACCGGTTGATATTATAAACTGTATTTTCCGTGCAGGAGGCTAGCCAATCGGTTGCCGTTATACTGTCGAAAAAATATCGAAAATCATAATAAATGATTTGATTTCACGAGAAACGATTTCTAGTCACAAAAATCGAGAAATCAAGTATTTTTCATAAAACGATTTAATGGTATCAGAGCATGGTTGGCCTGATGTCTGTCGATACTTTTAGAGAGCAAATGTATTGAAAAATGTTAACATCCCCTATAGTACTGTGTAGTCTAAATACATAGAGAAAATAAATGATTATAAATTGAGTTAAATGTTTAGAAGGGGTGAGAATTATGAAATAAGGATGGCTAAAGAGAGTAAATGGCTTGAAAATTTACCAGAAAATGGTGACCTTATAATCTAAATGAAGGCCGGTTTGGTAAGGAATCGAAAAGACTCGATGAGGACCCCATCAGTACTTTCTGTCCGGATCGAATTGAGACTTGAAAGTGATGACATAAAGGAGGGGAATGAAATATCATCATTAAATAGATCTTAAGATCACCGATTGAAGGTATTTTGAAAAGAGAAAAAATTTTTAGCCAAAAAAGACCAAAATACCCCTACCTCTAAAATTTCATCTGGAGTCATAATAGACCAACAGGAGTTGGAATTGACTGATTTGACAGAGAAATTGATGATGTAAAGCTGCATTTCATGCAAAATTGTCCGTTTATAGATCCTATTGGACTTCTTTGTCAAAATCAAATAAGATATTAAATTGTTGATATTAGTATGAGAAAGGATACTATCAGCACATAAATGATAAGATACTTGGTTAAATGTATAGTGAGGAGAAAGGAATAAATGTTGAAATGATGAAAACGCCCCTATGTTGGACAAATTGCTGAATAGAAAGAAAAGCAATTTGATCTCAATTCTATTGATAATAATGGGGTTGTTAAGGTCACAGAGGATGTAATATGAATATAACGATCCCTATTACTGATTCCACTTACACTTAGATTATGGATACGAATTGCGAGTGACCTACTAAACGGGCTTGGCCTCAAGATAAAACCTCGAGGGGGCCAGTGTGCTCGCCAAAGAGGACAGTACAGATGTGTAAAGGCGGACGGCAGACAGGTTGGGGCCTTACATGATGTGATCCCACAAGTGTATAGTGGAATGTCGCAAGATGATTGGCCAGAGTATTGATTGTAAGGGCCTAAATTAAGAATGTATTGAATTGGATGTTACTACGAGATCGTTAGAGAAAAAATCGGTGAATGACCTCAGAAAATAACTAAGAAAGTGGTCAGTAAAAAATTGATGAAATCTATAGTAGTATGGTTGATTATGGTTCTATACATTTATACTGTTTCTGAGGTATTAAACGAATATTTATTTATGGAACCGGAGCATTTTGAGGTATGCTATATAAATTGATGTACTGTATGGAGTAATGAAAATTGGAAAATATGCACAAGAACAGTAAAGTGATAAAAAGAAGGAGATGACAGCTAACCTAAGTTCTTAAGAACCCTTGAGACAAAACTAGGATGGGCGAACCGCAGTAAATAATATTTTGTGAGGTGTGAGTGAACTATGTGGTCGCCGACTCATTTGTAAGGGTAAACCTGGGGTGAAAGGATCGCCTAGGGGATGCTCGCCGACAGCCGATTCGAACGGGTGGGGCTTTTACAACTATCTCAATGGTAACACGAGTGTAAGGAACTAGGTACGTAAGGGTGCCAAAGTTCGAAACTCATGGATAACATGCTCAAGGGAATTAAACCAGAGTTCATTAAATGGAAATGATTTCAAAGTGAATAACTGTAATAAATCGATTAGCCGTAAAATGTGTTGATAACTATTGTACTTGATACAGCTTACTAGATTGAGATTCGCAATGCTGTGAAGTATGAGTAGATAATGAAATTAATGTGGAGAATAAGTCAAAATGATTTGAATAGTAAATGTCTCTGCCTTGAAGATATATGGTGGAAATGATAGGACATGAGGATGGAATGTCCAAGATGATAAGAGATGTGTGATTAAAGAAAGTATCGAATGTGATCCCCGATAAATTTTTCAGAGTTGTATAGATTGGAGAAATCGAGCTAACATTGACTTGGCTGGTTATATGAAATCTAATTCTAAGCTTATATCGAAGAATATAGGAAGAATTCGAAAAGCTTAAGAATCAACTCTGGAAAATGTGTGAATGATGAAATTCACTGGTAAATGGGTGATTTATGGAAATACAGATAATGTAAACTGAGGTTAATGAAGTTGTCTGTATAAGAGTAAATGAGAAAAGCACAGATGACATTGAATACGTAGATGAATTAAAATGATATAGTAAATTCTTACTATTCAATAAAGTTCTTATAAAGAACAAGTATTCATCTACATGAAAACAGACGCTTTATTGATCTAATCAGAGATATTGAGGAGTTCATAAGACTAGCCTCTGTATCAAGCGTCATTAGATAAAAGTTGGAGTACTAAGATCTATAAGGTAATGAGTAGAACTCGATGAAAATCTACGAGTGCCTACTAAGGTTTACAAAGTTAATGAATTACCTTATAGAGGTATATAAGCCTAATGAATGAGGCATCCATATGAAATAATGTGATGAGGTATCGAAATAGTTAAAGATACAAATGGAACATGAGTAGCATTGCGATATATAACCATCCAAAATCTTAAAGACGGTGATCTATGAGTTAAGATTGGCAAATAAAAGATTTGGCTAGACAGTGTCTCTTTCTGAGATATATAATCTCGAAATGATAGAATGACAGTGGATCTGTCTATTATAAAGAGATAATGATTAATATACGGAATTACCGAGTCTAGCTAGATATTACTACCAGTACATAAAAGAGTTATGGGAATAACTGCTATTAATGAGATATAATTAAAGAAATTAAAGTCGGTAAATGGATAAGTGTAAAGAATATATGGTATGCAAAAGGTTAAAAGATTCTAACAGTAAAGTACCATACCACTTGAGAAAACCGACTAACTTGATGAAAGTAAAAAGATGAAAGTGAAATAAGAAGGTAAGTTACATGATGAGTGGGGAACATAGAGTAGTTCCCGAAATTAAATCTAAAAGTGACTTCATGATTGTTATCACATGACTGTGGCTAAAGGTTAAAATCAAGCCAAACATGACAAGTGAAATTAATGATACTCAAAGGAGTAAAATGAATGACACGTGTTATTTTACTGCCAGTATATAAATGGAAAATGATTACTACCAAGTATTTTGTTACAGTCAGAAATGGCTAGTATTGAAGTCTGCAAGTGAGATGCAAACTTAGTAAAATAAATAAGAAAATAAATACTGTGGACAATAAAGAGTTCAAAAGAGAAATGATGATATGAAAGTGATTAAAGACTGAAGATTTAAATAGAATCACTTTCCATTATCAGAACTCTTAGATTCTTTAGTGCCATAGTCAAAATATGAATATGAAATTGTGTGAATGTATATGTACAGTTCCAGTAAGCATTACATGTGATGGGAATCTCTGAGCTACCATATGCTTAATGAGATGTAGCAAAAAGCCTTGAGATCCCAAGTGTACTGATAGCATTGCTCCGTAATGATGTAAATATCTTAGCGTAATATTAAAACGCTTAAAGATACATTGAGAGAGCAGATGCATGAGATATGAAATCTACTAGGACAATTATATACAACTGATTGACATGTGTACATGATAGTACCAAACTATGTTGACTTGGCACTAAGTGAGAAAAATGAATGATGAACAACATAGATCAGCTATGATATGAAAAATAGTGTGCATGGACTTTTATGTGAAAAGAGTAGAAATGAATAACTCCCGATTTGATGAATGAACTTACGGGAGTATAAATATATGATGAAAGACAGTATGTAGTGGTCTAAAGTACTCTTGATGCTAAAAGTATGCAGGCAGTATTATGTAAAAGTTAATCTAAAGGACAAAAATCGTAAGTATACAGAATGTACCACCTTTAAAGTGAAGTTAAAATTCAGAGGACCAAATTTCTTAAGGTGGGGAGAATGTGATAACCGTGAATTTTTCGAATTTTAATATTAATTATTCGAAGATTTAAATTAAATGCGAAAGATAAATTAAAGTAAAAAAATAAATAAATTATTTACGAGATGTAAGACTATAGAGGAATTTCAGAAAATCGATGAAAGGATAAATTTGAGGAATTTAATTTGGATATTGAGAAATCCAAATTAAACAAGGAATGGAAATATATATATATATATATATGTAAATATATATAAATGTAATTGTATAAGAATACATGTGTACATATAACAAATATAGTATATATTATTATGTATTGATATATACTATTAGATGTCTTCAAATAGGTACATATGTATAATATTATTTTATATATATTTATGTATATATAAATATATATACATATATGAATATGTATACAAATGAAATACAAATTGGTATTTTAAAATTTTGTGTATAGATATATCTATATAAATATATATAAATGTTATTTAATTTAAAGTATATGAAAGGATATATACTATGTGTAAATATATATTATTAATATAATATATATATTTATATGATATATAGTATAAAATAGTATAGAATATAATAAAAAAAAGAAACAGACAAGGGAAATCGGGAAAGAACCCGACCCCCCTTCCCGAATGGAAGCCGACCCCATCGGTCGGCTGAGAGAAAAGAGAAGGGGGAGAGAGAATGACGTCACCGACGAGCCAAGAGGGAGGAGAAGAAGAGGCGAACGACGACGGGGGACGAACGAAAGAAGAAAGAGAAGTAAAACGAAGGAAACCGAAAAGAGAAAGGAGAGGAGGAAATCGGCAGTGCCGGTTGGTCCAGGCACTGCCACCCCAACCTCGAGCTTGACGGAGGTAAAGGGAAGTAAAAGGAGGCCACCGGAGAGGCGGAGAACGGCATAAGAGGAAGGGCAAAGATGGAGAAGAAACCGGACCTAAACCGAGTCGATCTGCCGCTGTGCCGCTGATTCGGGATGAACGGAGGCCAGATCCAGGTTCACCTTGACGCCGGCCAGCTGAGGGGCCACCAAACCGTCGAAGAACCGGCCACCGGAGAAGAACCGACGGTGAGGGAAGGTGATCGGTCCAGCCAGGAAAAGGAAAAAAGAAAAAGAAAAGGAAAAATAAAATAAGAAAGAAAAGAAAGAAAGAAAAAGAAAAGAGAAAAAGAGAAAGAGAAAAAGAAAAAGAGAAATTTCCGGAATTTGGAAATTTCAGAAATTACAAGAAATCCCGAAAATTCGGAAAACCCGAAAAAATCCAAGAAATTCGGTAAGAATTTGAAAAATTAATTCTAAATATTTAATTTAAATAATTATGAAAAAATTCTAAATTTTAGAATTTTTTATTTTTCAGAAAATTCCCTCGATGACCGAGCCGATGAAATCGAGCGAGGTGAACATGGGCACGACGAACGAGGCGATCGTCGACCCGAGATAGGTAAGGGAGACATGTGCAGCCTGTAAGGATATTCGGCACACATGTTTTAAATTATGCATTTAATTTTTATAAATGCTGTTAATACTGATTGGTTAGGAATTTGTGGTGATTTACTGGTTGATATTATAACTGTATTTTCTGTGCAGGAGTCTAACCAATCGGTTGCCGTTATACTACCGAAAAATTACCGAAAATCATAATAAATGATTTGATTTCACGAGAAACGATTTCCAACCACAAAAATCGAGAAATCGATTAGTTTTCATAAAACATGAATATATGGATGATTAATTGTAAAATATTCATGTTTTCGAGAATTTGGAAAAGGAAATCACCGAAAATTCCTCTCGATGTGTATCTTACACGTAAAATGAGATGGAAGATGAAAAGTCACAAAGTGAATATTTTATTCGTAATTCCTCAAATATTCACTTGAGTTCATAAATAACCTTTATGGTTTTAATGGTGAAATTAATTAATTATAGAAATTCCATAAAGGTTAATCAAAGACAAAAAAAAAAGACATTTTGAGACGAAAAGGTCTCTACATGTGTTATACAGAAAACATGGTGATGGGAGTATTGACTTGGAAAATAAAAATTTTAATTTTCCATAAATCATAAAAATAATTGATTTGAATCCCGATAATTATGAAAACCATGTTTTAGAAAGAAAGCACGAAAAAGCGTGCATACACATTTTACGGTGAAAAAGGAAACATTTGTGACATTTTATCTTTTACAGTTTGATTATTTTATACTATTTTCACCGTATAATAAATGTTATTATGCCTTTATGAAATATTTTGAAAGATATTATTTAAATTATAAATTTCATAAAGGTGATGCTTTATACATGTGAGCCTTATGGATAATTGTGAAATGTTTTACACTACTGTGTTTAAAATCCATAAAGGCTGTGGTACAGTTTAATATTATTTTGAGACTTAGGCCCCGAGTTTCATGCACCGTACTATTACTGTCACGTGGCTGATTGACCAGCTAGTCATCAATGTCCTGGATGTCACCTAGCAAGTGTGCAACGAGGACATATTATAGATCATGGCCATAGATCTCATTACTGTTACTGTGTCCCTTAGTGGACGATGATAGCATGATTTGATTGTAGGGTGTTGCCCAGTCTCACTTACTGTTAATGTTTACTGAAAGGATTTACTGAACCCTATTTACTATACTGTACTGTACTATTTACTGTACTGAATTACTGTACTATTTACTGTTTACTGATGAAAAATCGTACCAAAATACTGTTTAACTGAACTGTACTATTTACTAAAATGGTAGCCATTGATTTCTGTTTTACTGGGCTGAAAGCTGCCATTTACTATTGATTGAACTGAAAGCTATCGTATATTGTTTACAGTCCAGTAACATAGTAATACACATATTATTACGCAAACCCTCTCCCTTTTATGAGATTGAAATCACCATTAGCCAAAATTGTTGGTTTCTCAACAATCTAATTCCACATTCTTGTTTAGCCATGTTTGTCTTCCTATTTGGCACTATTTTTATGCATGAAACACAATGAATCCATAAGGCACTCAGTTTGGCTGAAGCCCCCCTCTAATGGCAAAATTTTATTTAGCTCAATTTAATCGAAACCAATGCCACCAACATGTTTGTCATGCTTCACTTAGTCTTCCTACACCATTAGAATTTAAAGAACCAAAATGCACAGTGAATCACATACATTGGCCGAAACTTTGAGGCTTCCTTTCTCCTTATTTTGTTGCTTATACAATGATCTATGGGTATAGATTGAAAGAGGAGAGTGAGTAGAATAATTTTCTAGTTAATGGTTTAGTGAAATTTTGTGTATGTAGTGAGATATGAGAGCTTTTTGTTTTTCTTCTTTCTTCCTTTCTCTAATGGCATGGGAGACTTTGGAGGGGATGTTGAATAGTGCCAGCCAAGTGGCTGAAGAAATAAGGAGAGTGTTCTACAAGAGGTGAAAATTACGAAAATGCCTCTAGTTATGTAAATTTAGGACAATTTTGCCTTTAAGCTTCTGTAGTCGTAAAAACTATGTAATCGCACTCCAAAATTTTGGATTCCATCACCAAATAATCTTATTAAATGTAATTTGATGATTAAAAGTGGTTTTGTTGACGTGCAATATACCGATAACGAAAAATTGTAAAGTTACCCCTAACGGACCGTCAGCGAAATTTTCTAATTTTACCACCGATTCTAGAAATCTATTGACACTGTATTAAACTACTTTTTATGTAGAATATCATGGTATTTTTACTTCATCCCAATTCATTTTAGTTTAGGTGCAATTTATTAAAATACCCTTAGGATGTAACCGTCATTTTTAATTTGTTTGTCACACTTCCCAAAATAATACAATTAAATTATTTTGGGCCTCAAATTTCCATAATATCATTCTTACACTATCTGTACTTTGTCTCTTCAGTTATATACACATCTAGGCTCAAAATTTCAAGTGGCGCCCACATTACTGTTTACTTGAAATTTACAAAATATATCAATAATAATTTAATAAATCAATATTTATATATGCACAGTACAAAATAAATTGGTTCTCACACAAATCTATACTCAAGCCTCTACACCATTCCATGAGAAGCTTGCCTTAGTCGACTTTCTCGTCACCTATTCTCCTCAAAATTTCAAATCAAACCCTACAATGAATATTTATCTTCCGTTATATTACTAATAAAGTCTATATATACACATATATATATATATGCGCATGCATCCAAGTGTGTATATTCAACTATGTTTCAATCATTCCCGTCATATCAATTTGATACATATTTTTGTATATCTACATATATTAATATATATATATATATATATTGACATTCATTCACCTCAAAACAACACATTCCCAACATTGAATTCATTCCCAACCATCTCATTACATTCTTTTCATATATATATATATATATATATTTATATATATATATATATATTCCAACACAAAGCAATATTATAAGCTTGAATATTCTTCAAAATTGAGCCTCCTCTACTGGTTTGTTGTCCACAATTCAAGCGATGATTTCATCAATGATGCAACAATCCCTAGCTCCTACCCCAAAACAACTCCTTAATACCCTTATACATATATGCTACAGTTTAGGTAAAAAGTTCAACACCTTACCCTATTGAAAATCACTTAAACCTAAGCTGTAATAAGCCTCTCATGTGTTCCCTATTTGTATAAAGAGGTCCCCCGATTGTGTCAAGGCCCAGCTTGTATCACCAGGCCTTCGGCTGGCATCCCCTAGGCCCTCTGGCCCCAGGTTTACCTCAACTCAACAGTACTGTCCGCTTTGGAAGCCCATTGGCCCCCTCAAGGTTTTATCAGGGAATAACACCCCAATTCGAGTTTGCATGTCTCGAACCCTTGACCTCTTGCTAGTGTTGAGATATGCTAACCATTATGCCTAGGCTTAGCATAAAAACTCCCTCAAAGTTTCAACAAAGGTGAAGGTGAGAGAAAGTTCATTCAACTTTGATTCCTTTTAATATATGTTAGTCTTTTAAGGTTTGTACAACATACGTATGGTGTTATAATAAATAAAAGCCAAATGTATGGGCATTATAAGGTTTTGACCATGAAGTGATCTTAGTGATACCATGTTTAAACTCATGCAAACATGGTATAGAATTAATGTAGAGTAAGTGTAATGCATGAATATAGCCTTAAATTGATGAAGTAAAAGGTGGAGGGATGAGGGAAGCATTCAGCCAAGGGAAGAAGAAAGGGTTACCATGCTCAATTTGTTAGATAAATGGTTATGCAATATTGTATTAATGGATATAAGATAGTTGGTGAAGTTAGAACTGAAAAAGGAAGTGTTTTTATGGCAGTTGCAGTGATAGACATCGGTATGAAGTAGATCGAATTTACTGTTGCATTAAAAAATATGATAGATCTCAAAGAATTATATATTTTCTATAACTAAAGTGTTGAGGTTTGAATTATATATTTTCTATAACTGAAGTGTTGAGGTTTGATTATCTTTGAACGTTGTTTTGCAGCTCGGAAGTGAGGAGTGTAACTGGTGCTGTTGAATTGAACTGTCTAATCACTAGTGGTCAAGAATATATATAGAAGGTGTAGGGATATTGTATCTGCATTGAAAATGCCTAAAATTAAATCTTTAAATAATCGAATATTTTAACTTAATTGGGATTGAGATCTAAAATTGTGGATTTTGAATTGTATTTAAGTGCTTGAGGGTTAGGATGGATAATATTGTTATGCTGCCAAAATTTCCTAAAATGACATTAGAAACCGTAAACTGCTAATGAGAAATCATTAGTGTAGATGAAGATGAAAAAAAGTGAATGATTAATTAAGTTGGCATTTAAGCTTATAGGTGCACATCTTTGTAACTTTGTTTTTGAAGGGATTTTTAAGGATTTTAATACACTTTAAGAAACCAATAAGTTTTAGAATTTTTTTATGTGTAAATAAAATATTTTGAATACCGTTTATTGTACTGAGAATATTTTATACTATAAATGCCTTTACTGAAATTTTATGCTTGAAAAACAATTGTCACCGATTATAATTGTCGACCCTATAAGGTATCTACACACAAGTGCATGTGGTCATACAAGTAATATAGGATTTGAGTCCCGAATTATCGTCGCAGAAAGACTAGTGTCGCGAAGCTTAGCTAAGTACCGGATACTATTACCTATAGTATATCTTAGCAAATTATGAATTTAATTGATTGTGTGATCTACAAAGGCTAATAAAATAAAATAAGATAAAAAAATAAAATATAAGAAAATGAAATAAAAAAAATAAGAAATACTTACAGTGAAAATGATCAAAATAAAATAACTGCAAAAGAAAGGAAACAAAAAATAATAATAAAACTAAGTATAAAAAAAAGAAAGTAAAAAAAATCCTAATAAAACTCTAATTGAAATCCTAACCCTAAACAAACTCTAACACATTAATATAACTCTAATCTAATGTTAAATTAAACTCTAAACAACACCTAAACTGGTCGTAACCAGCCCCTAAATTAAATAATGGACAGAATTTAAAAATGCTAGCTAAATGGCCCTAAACATGCATCTAAATAATAATGTAACCTAATCTAATATAACCTACACTCTAACCTATGTTTATATGCATCTAGGATGAACTAAATTTAAGTAAATTAGATTCCCGAAATGCCCAAACAGTAACTAAGCTAAGAATGAAAAGCAACAAAAAAAATGATATCTAACTAACAATAAAATCTTAAAATGCTATGTAAATATAATGTGAGCTAACCTAAATGGGCCTTAAAAATTACCTAACATGTAAATGGACTTAATATGATCTAAACTTACCTAAATGGACCTAAACTAAGCCCAAAACAGCAGCTAGTCCACCCCATAAGTAAGCCTAAGTGGCTTAAAATAGTGCAGTAAAATGCTAAAAAAAATTAGGAAAAATGCTATGAAATGCTATCTAAACAATCCCCCAAAATTATCCCTAATTTATATGACCTAAACCTAACTTAACCTTAATAAAATGTAGCCTAATCTAGTCCAAAACAGCCATGGAAACTTACCAAACAGATTTCACAAAACTGATAAGGAAATTTCAAATCACATGAATACATGGGAAGAAATGACTAAGTATACTATGCCAATTAAATTCTAAAAAATTCCTAAAAATAATATGACCCTAATATGACAAGAAGCTGCTGGAAATGCACTTAAAACAACTTAAAATCAGCCCCTAAAATATCTTACAAGCCACGCTAAACACTAAGCAGAAAAACCAAATGCATGACATTAATGGTGCTAACCTACGACATTCAACAAACACTTAATAAACATGATCCCTAAACTAATGAAATAAATGCTAAACTACTGGACACTTGAAAGACCATGAACATGCTCCAAAACAGTAGCCAAAACTCACTCAAAATCGAAACAAAAGGAGCTAACAAAGGTGAAAACCGAAAATAAACCAAAAGAGGCCATTCACGCCAACCTCACTATGCTACTCTATTGTGAGAATTTTTTGTATCCTCTTTTAAAAGAAACACTTAAAACCAAAAATATGACATTAAAGTAGACATACAAAACAGAAAAAACTATAAACTACAAAAAAAAATGCTGGAAAACAGTAAATAAACTATCACTAAAGAAAAGTGTAGACAAAGTTCAAGAACAAGAACTATGGAGGTATTGTTTCAACCTTTTAAATTCCCATTCTCATAGAACCTCATCAATAACCAAAATATAACAAAAAGAAAGGGGTAGAGGAAGATATCATTGCGAGAAATATAAATGAATACTAAGATTAGAAGAGAGCTTGAAAGAAACTTAACAAAACTTAAAGGAAATATCAATAAAGTAAACTTGCATAAAAAAGGAAAAAACTTGAAAACGTGAAAATGATGGATGCTTATAAATTTCTTAGATAGAAAAGAAATGTTGGAAAGTAAAAATAAAACTAAACTCTGGGCTGCCCACCCTAGGTTAGGTCTCATAAAATTACTTATATAGTCACTTAACCTAGGAATACAATGGTAATTTCCTATCCTAGATGAGTTGGCATTAATTGCCACTTGTCTTCATGTCCTTGGCTCTTCAAAATGGATATTTTCATGTCATTTAAGTGCTCACATCAGCCATGGATATCTCTCTCTTTCGAGCACCTTCCTCTTTGTCTTCTAGTCCATATAAGCATAGAAGGTGGCAAAGGTATGTGTCTTCCATGTGTTGGCATGTGTCTTTTGTTCTTATCCACTAAGAGTAAGCAGGATGACGACATGTGACATGCTAGATGTCAAAAGATGAGAGAGAAAATGAAGGGCCATGCTCCCTTGTCTTGTAGTGGTTCAGTCTCTTTTCCTGCCCATTTCCAGTCTATTTTCTACTGAAAAGATTGAAATTCATCTAGAATTTATTTTTCTGCATAATATGAGGAATTTAATAAAATTAGAGGAATAATTAATAAAATCATGGGGGAATTAAATAATTATTAATAATAAAGCACTAAAATAACTCTATTTTCATAGTGTTATCACACCCCCAAACTTGAGTTTTTGCTTGTCCTCAAGCAAAACAAAACATAAGTAGGAGATGACAAGTACGAAGCATTTTTATTTTCTCAATCATCCTCAAAGATAAAATACAAATTCCAATCTCAAAGACTCACAATCATAGATCAAACACTAGGTATCATTCAATCATAAGTTTTAACCCAAATTGGAATCCTTGTGTGTGTGTAATGTCAGTCTCACTTCAAAGTACATAATTCAGATTAGTTTATGCAAATATAAAGATGCAAAGTCAATGATAAGTGATCACTTCCATATGTTTGCTTTTCACTTCTCTCTCCACTAATGTAGTCACACTTAACCAAGAATCAATAGGTCTTTATTAAGCTTGTAATGTAAGGCTAGGGCTAAGGTATGATAAAGGAAATTTAGGCTCAACCCCTAATCATGCATTACTTTTATGATGTTTAGAGCTCTAACCAACCCCCCCAAACTTATTTCCTTTGCTATACACTTTATTTTATTTTTCTTTTTCTTCTTTTTTTTTTACTTTTTTTTTGAATTTTTTTATTTTTTTTCTCTTTTTTTTCATCTTTTTTTTTCTTTTCCTATACCCATATGTACATAGCTCTAATGATTTCCTAGTTAATCACATGCTTTAGGGGTAAAAGGGTAGGAGAATATATATATTTTTTTGGCTAAGGGATAGTAATTATGTGGGTGTATATACAAAGAAAAGCTAATTTGGCTCAAAGGGATGACTAAGGATAAAATATGTACAAGGTTAGCTAGAAAGGCTCAAACGATCCAAGGATGGCCTAAATCACTTTCCTAATCAAGTGTGATCTAATAATTTCGCCTTAAGAGAAGATCAAGCAAATTCTAGAATATGATACACAAAATCAAATGAACCAATGCAATCCTATGTCCACATAAGCCTTCTCTAAATATGCATACAATTCCATGATTATGACATGTGCATAAAAGTGAGGATATCACAATTAGAATCAAGACAAATTCAAGAATTCAACTTCATGCTTTCACCACAATCATGCTTCTTAGTCAATCAGAATCAGACCATATCAAGGGGTAATATCATAGGTTTATGAGAAAATAACATGCTAAGTGCTCAAATCATCTCAAAACAATTCATTTAAGCCCAAATTTTCAAAAATTTTGAAATATTTTTCAATTTTGCACAATTGTTTTTTTTTTGAAAATGCTCAAGTTAATCCCCTCCACCAAACTTAAAGTGCACAATGTCCTTGGTGTGCAGATAAAATAAAGAAACGAAGCACAAAATAGGAAACTCCCCTAACATCCCACGGATGATCACTGTGAAGCTCAAAAAGGGGTGTTGCTATAGAGAATACCTATAAAAGCAAACAAAGAAAAACAAGCATCAAATAGAAAAAAGAACTGTATAAAAGAAAAGAAAATAATAATGAAAAAACAAAGCTGGGCTGAGTTTATAGTCCTCAGCAAGACTTTCAATCACTCTGCATCAATCTGGATCTGGAGCAACAGTAGGGGGACTAGGATCAGCTAATACAGTGATCGAATCTTGCCTATCATATCCTCCCACAAAATACAACTTAAGCTTCTGCCCATTAACCTTAAAGGGCTACCTAATGGTCTCATCCATAATTTCTACTGCCCCATGTGGAAAGACTTGTGTAATGATGAAAGGCCCTAACCACCTAGACTTAAGATTGCCTGGAAACAACTTCAAGCGTGAATTAAATAACAGAACCTACTGCCTTGGCTCGAAATGTTTCTCCTTGATCTTTCATCATGGCACAGCTTAGTCTTTTCCTTGTAGAGCTTAGCATTCTCATACGCTTGTAACCTGAATTCATCTAACACATTTAACTGTAGCAGCCTTTTCTCACCAGCTACTTTAAGATTAAAGTTCAAGTTCATAATAGCCCAGCAAGCTCTATATTCTAACTCTATAGGTAAATGACAAGTCTTCCCATAGACCAGTTTATATGGTGACATCCCTATAGGTGTTTTGAATGCAATCCTATAGGCCCACAATGCATCATCTAGCCTAAGAGACCAATCTTTCCTATTAGGATTCACAGTCTTTTCCAAAATTCCCTTAATCTCCCTATTGGAAATCTCTGCTTGGCCACTGGTCTGAGGATGATAAGTAGTAGCTACCTTATGCTTGACCCCATATTTCTTTAAAAATGCCTCTAAAGTCCTATTGCAAAAATGGGATCCCTAATAACTAACGATTGCCCTACGTGTACCAAATCTAGAAAAGATATTTCTTCTAAGAAACTTCATTACAACCCGAGCATCATTAGTGGGTACTATTATTGCTTCAACCCACTGAGAAACATAATCTACTGCCAGCAGAATGTACAGATTCCCATAGGAAGGAATAAAGGGTCCCATAAAGTCAATGCCCCATATATCAAATAGTTCCACTTATAAAATGTTTGTCAGAGGCATCTCATTTCTTCTAGATATATTCCCCGTCCTCTGACACCTATCACACCTCGAAGCAAATAAGTGGGCATCCTTAAATAAGGTAGGCCGGTAGTATCCACACTGAAGTACCATGGCAGCTGTCCTATTACCGCCAAAATGTCCCCCATACTCAGAAGAATGATAGTGTCTAAGTATATTCTCTATCTCCTCACTAGGGACACACCTCCTTAAAGTGTGATCTCTACACTGCTTGTACAGATAAGGCTCATCCCAAACACAACTCTTGACATTATTTAAAAACTTCTTCTTTTGTTGGGTAGACAAATCAGGTGGTAACACATTACTAACCAGGAAGTTAACGTAGTCAGCATACCACGGTAAACTCAAATGACCATAAGCAAATAACTATTCATTTGGGAAAGATTCTTTAATCTCTATCCTATCCTCCATTGCTCTACCCACTAACTAGAAAGATGATCAGCTACTTGGTTTTTTGTGCCTTTCTTATCCCTAATCTCTAGGTCAAACTCTTGAAGAAGAAGGATCCATCAAATCAACCTAGGCTTAGCATCTTTCTTAGTAATAAGGTATTTAATAGTTCAGTGATCAGTGTATACCACCACTTTAGTCCCTATGAGATAGGAATGAAACTTATCGAATGCAAACACTACTATTAGTAACTCTTTCTCAGTGGTGGCATAGTTTAGCTGAGCATCTGTTAAAGTCTTACTTGCATAATAGATGGCATGGAAGACCTTTCCTTTCTTCTATCTAAGGACTGCACCCACAGCATAATCGCTCACATCACACATAAGCTCAAATGAAAGCTTCCAATCTGGAGCAACAATAACAGGGGCAGTTATTAACTTTTCTTTTAAGGTCTTAAATGCCTTTAAACAATGCTCATCAAAATTAAACTTTGCATCCTTTTCAAGAAGATTACATAAAGGCTTAGTGTAAGAGCCTCGCCCGTCTCACCAGGTCGTCGGTGAGCATCCCCTAGGCTCCCTCACCCCAAGTTTACTCTTACACGTGAGATAGGTGATCGCCCACTTTCACTTACGTATTGTCCTCTTTGGCAGCCTAATGGTTAGCATGTCTCAACACTTGCAAGAGGTCAAGGGTTCGAGACATGCGAAATGCGTTGAAGAGATTATTCTTGAGTTCTTCAAGACTATTGAGGCAAAGCCGTGAGGTGGGCGACCGCCGAAGCGGACAATACCTAAGTGAGAGTGGGAGATCGCCCATCTCGCGTGTAAGAGTAAACCTGGGGCAAGGGCACCTAGGGGATGCTCGCCGACGACCTGGTGAGACGGGCGAGGCTCTTACACCTAGAGATCTGAGAGAAGTCCTTAATGAATATCCTATAGAAGCCTGCATGTCCTATGAAGCTTCGGATGCCCTTAATAGAAGAAGGGGGAGGTAGTTTCTCAGTAGCCTCTATCTTAGTTTTATCTACCTTAATCCCCTTAGAAGATATCTTATGCCCTACCACTATTCCTATTCCTTTTTTTACCATAAAATGGCACTTCTCTCAATTAAGCACTAGGTTAGTCTCTTCACACCTTTTTAGCACCAAAGAGAGATTATGTAAATAAAGATCAAAGCTATCCCCAAAGACTGAAAAATCATCCATAAAAACCTTAAGAAAATTCTCCACCATATCGGAGAAAATAGCCATCATACATCTCTGAAATGTAGCAGGTGCATTACATAATCTATATGGCATTCTCCTAAAAGCAAAGGTCCTATACGAACAAGTGAAGGTTATCTTTTCTTGGTCCTTTAGGGCTATAGCTATCTGATTGTGTCCTGAATACCCATCTAACAAGCAATAAAACTCATGACCAACTAGCCTATCCAACATCTTGTCAATGAAAGGTAATGGGAAGTGGTCTTTTTTGGTGGCTTTGTTCAACTTCCTATAATCCATACATACTCGCCATCCAGTGACAGTCCTAGTGGGGATGAGTTCATTGTTCTCATTTTCTACGACGGTCATCCTTCCCTTTTTAGGGACACACTGAATTGGACTCACCCAGGCATTGTCTGAGATGGGGTATATAATTCTTACATCTAACCACTTAATTATCTCTTTCTTGACCACTTTTTTCATTACTAGATTCAGCCTACGCTGGTGCTCTATGGAAGACCTATACCCCTCCTCTAGAAGTATCTTGTGCATACAAATTGAAGGACTAATACCCTTTATATCAGTAATGGACCAGCCTATGGCCTTCTGGTGCTCTCTTAGTACCTTTAACAACTTCTCCTCCTAATCAGAAGTGAGAGTACCAGAAATAATGATTGGACGAGTAGAAGACTTACCTAGATAAGCATATCTAAGGTGTGGAGGCAAAGGTTTCAGCCTTAAAGCTGGAGAGTCTGTGTCAATGGTCTCAAATTGAGCTAACTCCATTAGTGGAGAAGCCTCTAATAACTGCAAAGCCTCAATTGCATCCTCCACCTCCTCATACTCCTTTAAATGAACAGACTTAACTAAGGAAGCCTTTAAAGGGTTCACAGGGTATGACCTAGAAAACTCCTTAACAATGTTTCTGTCCACTACATCCATACGGAAACAATCTTGAGAGTCATCAGGATATTTCATAGATTTAAAGACATTAAATGTAACCTCCTGATCTTGAACTCTCGTAGTAAGCTCCCCTTTTTGCACATCAATAAGGGTCCTACCAGTAGCTAGAAAAGGTCTACCTAAAATGATGGGAACTTCTCTATCTTCCTCCATGTCAGGCACTGTAAAATCAGCAGGGAAGATAAACTTATCCACCTTCATTAAGACATCCTCAATGACCCCTTTTGGATATTTAATGGACCTGTTTGCTAACTGTAAGGTCACTGTGGTAGGCTTTGCAGCACCTACTCCTAACTTCTGGTATATAGACCATGGCATCAAGTTAATACTAGCTCCTAGATCACATAAGGCTTTACCAAAGAATTAATCACCTATGGTACAAGGAATGGTACAGCTACTTGGATCTTTGAGCTTAGGGGGTAATCTTTTCTGAATAATGGCACTACATCCCTCCGTCAATGCCATTGTCTCATAATCCTCTAATCTTCACTTCTTCGAGAGGATATCCTCCATGAACTTCACATAACTGGGCATCTGCTCTAAAGCATCAGCGAATGGGATGTTAATGTGAAGCTTCTTAAACACCTCTAAGAATTTGGAGAATTACTGATCTAACCACTGATTTTGAAAGCGTTGAGGAAAAGGTATCTGTGGCTTAACAGGAGAAGGTATAGTGCTAACAGGTGTAGAACTAGAGGGTGAAGAACTAGATGAAGACGAAGAAGTGCCAGCCTGAAGCTTCCCTGCAACTGTATCATCCTTTACTTGCTATTTCTTAGCTACCTCATTAGAACCTAGGGGCTCTGCCACTACGGGCTCAATAGGAGTGGACGTAGCACGTGAATCAACTAACTCTCTACCACTCCTCAAGGTCACTGCCGTAACATGCTCTTTACCATCCCTTCTTATAGGATTAGCTTCAGTGTTACTAGGAAGGGTTCCTTGTGGACGTTGGCTGAGAGTATTAGCTATCTGTCCAACCTGGACTTCCAAATTCTTGATGGAAGCAGCTTGATTTTGCAGGATAGTTGTAAACATCTCCTTAAGTGAGGGTTTCTTCTCAATTGCATGTGTATGAATGTGCTGGGGCTGAACAGGTGGTGGTGGCGGTGGTGGTTGATGGTGAGACTGATAAGGTGGATGAGAAGTATGAGGTGGTAACTGATGCTGGTGTGGTGGAACATGAATGGGTAGAGGCTGAAAACTTGGGGGTTGTGAAGGTCTGGAAGTGGATGACTGCCCTTGATTTTGGCTCCAAGAGAAATTAGGGTGATTCCTCTGCACTAGATTGTAGATGGTGGAAAAAGGGTTGTTCTGTTGCCTCTAGGGTGGGCCAACATACTGAACAAACTCTAAATTTAGTGGGCACCTATCTATTGAATGCGTGCCACCACATAGATTACACAAATTGAAAGGACTCTATACTGAAAGGACAGGATTAAGGCTAGGAGAAGACTGGGTACTTAGGGACTTTACCTTCTTTGTCAATATGGTAATTTGTGAAGTCAAGGTAGAAAGAGCATCAAGCTCGTAGATACCAGCTGTCTTCCTAGGTGCATGTCGCTCAGTTGACCACTGATAATTATTAGTGGCCATCTTGTCCAACAGATTATAAGCTTCCTCCTCCGTCTTGCACATAAGTGCTCTTCCTGCAGCAGCATCGATGATCGTTCTATTTTGGCAAGTTAGACTATTGTAGAAGGTCTACACCTGAAGCCATAGGGGTAGGCCATGGTGAGGACACTTACTAAGTAGGTCCTTATATCTCTCCCAAGCTTCATATAAGGACTCACTATCAAACTGGGTGAAGAAGGAGATATCATTTCTTAGCTTGGCCATTTTGAAGGGAGGGAAGAATTTGGCTAAGAACTATTGGGCTAGCTCATCCCATGTACTGATAGATCCTAGGGGTAAGAAGGTTACCCAACTCTTCACTCTATCCCTAAGAGAGAAGGGAAATAACCTAAGCCTAATCGCATCTTCAGAGACTCCATTGTGCCTGAAGGTGTCACATATCTCAAAGAAATTGCCCAAGTGTGCATGTGGATCATCATGTGGCAACCCACTGAACAGCACAAATGTTTAGATCATCTAAATGCTGGCTTGCTTGATCTCAAAGTTATTCGCAGGAATTGCTGGCCTCCTAATACCAGTGTAATATCCCCATATGGTTGGGATAGTGTAATCCCCTATTGTCTTGAGCTCTCTATTATCAGCCATCGAATATTGCAATAGAGCAATTTGTTTTTTGGATTCCATTCTAATTTTCCTAAAAGTTTTCTCAATTTCAAGATCTAAGGGAAAAAATTCACAGCTCTTGGCTCTACGCAAGCAAATATCAACAGAGTCCTAATTGACTGTTTTTAGAAAGAAAATAAAAAAAATAAGAAGAAAATAAAAGAAAAGCGAAAATCAAACTAAGGGTTTTACTAATCTAACCTAAGGCTCTAAGTATTTACAAACTAAGCATGTACAAGCTAAGATTATACCTAAGCATAAGTTCTCCAATATTAACTAAGGTTTGCCTAGTCCTCGGCAACAGCGCCAAAAACCTATCTACCCTATAAGGTATCTACACGCAAGTGCACGTGGTCATACAAGTAATGTAGGATTTGAGTCTCAAATTATCGTCCCACAAAGACTGGTGTCGCGAAGCTTAGCTAGGTACCGGATACTCTTACCTATAGTATATCTTAGCAAATTATGAATTTAATTGATTGTGTGATCTACAAAGGCTAATAAAATAAAATAAAAAAATAAAATATAAGAAAATGAAATAAAAAAAAGAAATACTTACAATGAAAATGATTAAAATAAAATAACTGCAAAAGAAAGGAAACAAAAAAATTAATAAAACTAAGTCAAAATTTAAAAAAGCTAGCTAAATGGCCCTAAACATGCATCTAAATAATAATGTAACCTAATCTAATATAACCTACACTCTAACTGTCATAGCCCGTGACCCTATTTTTCACCTTATTCTATACATCTTATTTGGTTGGGCTGTCTGCGATACCTTACTTTTCTTTTACATATAAATAATTCCATATTAAATTATAATACGAATTACATGCCCTATCTTACTTCATAAGGAAGTAGTACTGTAAGTAAGTTTAAATACAGAAAATAAATTATCATACCTTGAGTATTAAATCAAGCTGTCGCATCGTCCCTAAATGCACAGCCGAAATCCTTTAGGTGTCAGACTCTCAGTCTTCGAAAACCTGAAATGTTAAAATTAAGGGGTGAGCAAACCATGGCTCAGTAAGGGAATTATATGCCTCACTTGATACTCAGTGATTTATATGCTAAAAAACTTTTTCATTTTTCCTATAGGGGCTCTAGGCACACATGTAGGAAGGATACTACAGTCGGCTAGGGATCCGGATGGAGAAAGGCAAGTATTTTGAAATTCCTGTCTTGTCTCGGAACCTAGAAGCAACTGTAGAGAGTAATTTTCTTTTCGTTTGGAATTTAAATCCTTGTCCTCTTTTATTCCATATCGTTTTCGTATTCTTTTCAAAATAATGCTTTTATAAAATAAAGCATTTAAATAAAATAATTATTATTCATATATTCTTTGAAAAGAATATTAGTCAAATCATCATCATTCTCATTTAAAACACGTTTCATGTTTTATTGTACAATTGTAATTAGCACAGTACTTTAAATAGAAAAATAAGTTATTTAAATCTTTTTCATATAACATATAAATCGTTTAAATCTAATATTCAATTTAAAAATTTAAATAAGAATATTAGATTTATTTTCCTCCTCTTTCTTTTTTTTGAAAACATATCACATATTCATATTACATCATCATCATCATCATCATCATCATCAGAGCCTTTATCGCAATAGATTGGGGTAAGCTATATGAACCAATATCTAAAATCACGCTAGATCGTCCATATGTATTCTCTGCCTCCATAGATTCCTATTCAAGGCCATTTGCTCATCTAATTCTAAAACCTCTATGTCTTTCCAAACTACTTCCTTCCAAGTCTTTTTCGATCTTCCTCTAGTCTTAACCCTTCTCTCAACATCCATAGCCTCTATTCTCCTAACTAGAGCATCTACAGGTCTACGTCTTACATATTCATATTACATCTCATATGAAGATCATCTTGTAGTACTAAAAACAATACCGAAATGAGCATTTTAGAAAAATGCTATAAATCATTTCATTTTCTTCTCATATCTTAAGAAACATATTCATTTTACATGTCACATATCGTAAAAACATTTTCATTTAGCATATCATAAATCATATATAGAGACAGTGGCAACCACCGAGTCCTATCATGCAATAATACCCGAAGGTACAAAATAATCATGTTAGATCTATGGCCATCGTCTATAATTGTCCTCGGCGAATCACTGATCAGGTGTCGGCCGGGACTACATATCACATATCACATGTTACATATCACTTATCACATATCACGTATCATATGTCGGCATGATAGAGGGGCTAACTAGTCTCAAAACCATGTTTTTGTCATAAAATAACCTTTATGGAATATATAAAATATATAATTTCATAATTTAAAACCATAAAGGTTAAAAATCATTTAGTGAATATTTCAAAAATATTTATAAAAATACTCATAAAAATATTCACTGTATTTCCTTTCATTTTTCGTCTCGTATTTCGTGTAATTTACCTTTCACGAGAATTTTCGGTGATTTCATTATAACCATTCTCGAAAACAAGAATATTTTAAAATTAAATCTCATTAGATTCATGTTTTATGAAAAATAATGATTTTCTCATTTTTCGTGATCGAATATCGATTTTCGGGAAATAAAATCATTTAATATGATTTTATGAAATTTTCTAAAAATTTTCGGTAATTTATGATAATTTTCCACAGTATAATGGCTATCAATTGGCTAGTCTCCTGCACAAAAAATACAGTTTATAATTCCAACCAGTACATCATCACAAATTTCCAACCAAAGAATCATCACAATATTTTCATAAAATATTGCATAATTAAAAACATGCAAACTGAATATCCTTACAGTGCTGCACATGCATCCCTTACCTGTCCCGGGCCGGCGACTGCCTTGTTACGTCGCGCCCGTGTTCACCTTGCCCGATTCCATCGGCTTAGTCATCGAGGAAATTTTCTGGAAATTAAATTCTAAAATTTAAAATTTTTCCATAATTATTTAAATTAAATACTTGAAATTAATTTCCAAAATTCTTATCGAATTTCTAGGATTTTTTCGGGTTTTTTGAATTTCCGGGATTTCCCGTAATATTCAAAATTTCCAATTTCTCGAAATTTCTCTTTTTCTCTTTTCTTTTCTTGCTTTCTTTTCTTTCTTTTTCTTTTCTTTTCTTTTTCTTTTTTTCCTTTTTCTTTTCTTTTTCTTTTTTTTTCCTTTTTCTTTTCCCAGCCAAATCGGTCGCCTCCCCTCACCGGCCGTTCTTCTCCGACGACCGGTTCTCCGGCGGTTCAGTGGCCCCTTAGCTGGTCGGCGCCACGGCGAAGCTGGATCTGGCCTCCGTTCGATCTAGATCGGCAGCGGATCTACTTGGTTTTGGTTCGGTTTCTTCCGCCTCTTCGCCCTTCCTCCTCTGCCGTTCTCCGCCTCTTCGATGGTCTCCTACATCTTCCTCTTCCTCCGGCGAAGCTTCGGTGGCAGTGGCGGTGGCCGAATCAGGCAGCACCGCCACTTTCCCATTTTTTCTTTTTCTCCCGATTTCGCTTCTGTTTCGGTTTCTTTCCGTTTTTCCTTCCATCGCCGACACCTCTCCTCCTCCCTCGGCTCACCAACCAGCGACAGCCTCCATCATCTCTCTTCTTTCTCACTGTCGACAGTGGTCGGTCAGCATCATAGGAAGGGGGTCGGGATCCCTCATTCCGATTCCTTTCTCTGTTTTCCTCTTTTTGTTTATATCTAATATAATTATACACATATAACTATATTTATAAACTATATATTATACATATATCATATTATACATATAATATTATTATTTCATATATATAGTATTATACTATATATAAAGATATATACATATTGTGTATTACAAAATATATATACATCTAGTATATATATACATATATGTATATTTATATATACTTTAGAAATAAATAACCTTTATATATATATATATATTATACCACAATATATATTGTATTTACAATATATATTTTCAAATTTTACTGTACATTAATATTTACATTTGTTATATATGTATATATATTGATATATATATATATATATAATATCATATTTATATACATATGTATTATTTAATAATACTAAATAGCATATATACGTATATACGAATGTATATTAAAATATACTATATAGTTTTTCAATACATATGTATTTGTATAAAATTATGTTTATATAATTTATAATTACATAAATATATTTCTCTTTCATTTCTCATTTTCTTATTTAATTTGGATTTCCATTTATCTAAATTAAATTTCCTCTTTTCATTATTTTCCATAATTTCTCATCTTATACTTATTTCTGAATTTAATTTTCCTTCACACCTTTTTCCTATTCTGTCACTTCCTCAATTCTCGGGATTTTCACCAATATCCCATTCTCACAATTTTATTTATTTATTTCCACTGATCTATGTTATTTAATATTAATTTCCAATAATTGAAAAATTTACGGTTATCACATTCTCCCCACCTTAAGAAATTCGGTCCTTCGAATTTAGCTTAAGACCAAAAGGTTGTGTATTCCATTTTCTTATTGTCTCTGACCTCTGACCTCTAAATCATCCTTTGAGTAATACTGTCAATACACTTTCAACATCAAGAGTACTTTGGACCACTACATGCTGTTTTTCATCATGTATATCTATACTCCCGTAAGTTCATTTATCAAATCGGGAGTTATTCATTTCCACTCTTTTCACATAAGAGTCCATGCACAGTATTTTTCATGTCACAACTTATCTATGTTGTTTATCATCCATTTTTCTCACTTAGTGCCAAGTCGATATAGTTTGGTAACTATCATTTAAACAAGTTAATAAATTGTATGTAATTGTCCAGTAGCTTTCACATCTTGTGCATCCGCTCTCTCAACGTATCTTCGAGCATTTCCATTCTACACTCAGATATTTCATCAGTACGGAGCGATGCTGTCAATAAATAAATTGGAATCTCAGAGCCTTTTGCTATTTCTCATAAACATATAGCTACTCTAAGATTCTTATCACATGTATGGCTCACTGGAACTTCACATACTTTCTCATCATTTTATAATCATATTTCGACTATGGCACTAAAGAATCTAAGAGTTTGATAATAGAAAAGTGATTTCATTAGACTATCAGTCTATAATCACTTCCATATTATCATATCTCTTTTAGATTCTTCATTATTATCCCCAATACTCTTTTCATATTTATTTCATCAAATGCTGCAGCTCATTTGCAAACTTTACTATTTGCCATCTCTTACTGTAAGTGAAACATTTGTCAATCATTTTCTTTTTCATAACTATTTTCATGTTGTATTTTCATTACATCTCTTATCCTTATGGTATACTCAATATCACTCAAGTTTTAGAATATACCGAAGTATGAAATCTTCTTACAATTTAGATTCCATAAGTGAAAATCACATCATCAAATTGGTCACCAGGTATCCATACAATTTCACCATTTCAAGATGTGTGTGTATATATATATTTATCATTTTTTTCATTTACATAACTGGCAGTAAAATGTAAATCATTTCTTTACTCCTTGGAGTACAATCACTTTTCCTTCATCGAGTTTGGCTCGATCTTACATTTAACCATAGTCATGTGATAACCACAAAAATCACTTTTTGTTTTAAAATTGAGAACTACTTCATATACGTGTTCCCTCTTCATCACGTACTTATCCTCTTATTACATAATCATCTTTTCCTTCAACATCATTTCGGTCACTTTTCCTCAGTGGTAAAGTATTCCACTATTAAACTCTTTTAACCTTTTTGAATATCATCTTATACTTATTCGTCCACCGACTTTAACTTCTTTACTTATTAGTCACGTCTATAGAGCAGCTAACCCATTAACTCTTCCATAAACTGATAATAGTATTTAGCTAGATCCAGTACATTTCATATCTCAATCATTATCTCTTCATCATAGACAGATCTACGTCGCTCTGTCATTCGAGATCATATATCTTAGAAAGAGGTACTGTCTAGCCACATCTCTTATTTGCCAATCTTAACATACAGTTCACAGTCTATGAGATTCCATAGGGTTATACCACTATGCTGCTCATTTTCCATTAATGTCTTAAACCATATCAATATCTCATCACTTATCCTCATATGGATGCCTCATTCATTAGGCTTATATACCTCACAAGGTATTTCATTAACCTTGTAAACCTCAATAGAAACTCGTAACAATTTTATCGAGTTCTAATTATTATCATGTTATGACCATTAGTCTTCAACTTTTCATCTAGTGATGCCTTGTACAAAGATTGTTCTTATAAACTCCTTATACATCTCCGATTAAATCAATTTAAGGCATCAATTCCATATAGATGATTATTTTCATTCTTATTAAGAACTTTATTATATAATAGGAATTTAATTCCCTATTTAATTCATCCTCAATCACATCATCCGTATTTCCATCATTTAACTGTATACAAGTGAACTTCCATAGTTGTTTCTTAAGCTTTTCAGATTCTTCTAGGTTCTCCGATATAAGCTTAGAAATTAATTTCATATCGACGATCGAGTCAATGTTAACCCGATCTATCAATTTATATTACTCTGAAAATTTATCGAGAATCACATCCGATACTTTCTTTAATCATTCATCTCGTACCTTTTTGGACATTCCATTACCATGTCTTATCATTTCTACTATATATTCTCAAGGTAGAGATATTTAATATTTAAATCATTTTAACATCTACTCTGCCTTGATTCACTTATTTAATCATATTTCACAGCATATCGATCATCTTAATTTATATGCTGGATTAAGTGTAATCGTTAATTAACACCTTTCACAGCTAATTGATTTATTATAGTAATTCATTTTAAAGTCATTTTCATTTAATAATTCAGGTTAGCTATTGTCTTTCTCGTCTCTTATCTTCACTTACTGTTCTTATGCATATTCTCCAATTTCATATAGTCCATACAGTACATCATTCTGTAAAACATATTTCAAAATATTCTGGTTCTATAATTATCTGTTTAATACTTCAGAAACAATAGGAATGTATAGAACCCGAATTAACTGTACTGCTATGGACTTCATCATCTATACTGATCTCTTTCTCATTCATCATTAGTAATCATTTCACTTTTCATCATATCCAACGATCCCGTAGTAATATCCCATCAATATACTTTTTTAATTTAGACCCTTAAAATCAATAGCAGAGCTAATCATCTTGCAACTTCCCACTATAACCATTCGGATCACATCCATCATCTAAGTGTAAGTGCAATTAGAAATCGGGATCGTTATACACATATTATGTCCTTTATACCCTCAATAACTCCATTACTACTAATAGATTCAAAATCGACTTGGTTTATCACTATTCAAAACATAATCCCACATAGGGGCATTTTCGTCATTTCACATTTATTTTTTTTCTCCTCAATATACATTTAAACCAAGGATCTTATTATCTATGTGCTGATAGTATCCTTTCTCATACTACTATCAGCAGTTTAAAATCTTTTTCGATTTTGACAGAGAAGTCTACTTGGATCCATAATTGGATTATTTTGCATGTAATGCAACTTTACATCATCAATTACTCCATCAAATCAGTCAATTCCATCTTCTGTTGCTCTATTATGACTCTAGGAAAAATTTTGGAGGTAGGAGTATTTTGGTCATTTTTGGCCAAAAATTTCTCTCTTTTCAAAATACCTTCAATCAGTGATCTTAAGGTCTATTTAATGATGATATTTCATTCCTCTCATTTATATCATCACTTTCAGGTCTTAGTTCAATTCGGACAGAAAAGTACTGGTGGGGCCCTTACCGAGTCCATTTCTGTTCCTTACCGAACCGACCTTCTTTTAGACTATAAGATCACCATTTTAGATAATCTCTAGAGCCGTTTTCCCTCTTTGACATCCTTAGTTCATAATTCTCACCCCCTTCTAAACACTTAATTTCAATTGCAATAATTTATTTTCTCTATGTATTTAGAATACACAGTACTACAAGGGATGTTAATCTTTTTCGACTCGTTTTCTTTCCAAAAGTATCGACAGACATCAGGTCAACCTTGCTCTAATACCATTAAATCTGTCACAGCCCGTGACCCTATTTTTCACCTTATTCTATACATCTTATTTGATTGGGTTGCCTACGATACCTTACTTTTCTTTTACATATAAATAATTCCATATTAAATTATAATACGAATTACATCCCCTATCTTACTTCATAAGGAATTAGTACTATAAGTAAGTCTAAATACAGAAAATAAATTATCATACCTTAAGTATTAAATCAAGCTATCGCATCGTCCCTAAATACACAGCCGAAATCCTTTAGGTGTCAAACTCTCAGTCTTCGAAAACTGAAATGTTAAAATTAATGGGGGAGCAAACCACGGCTCACTAAGGAAATTATATGCCTCACTTATACTCAGCTATCTATATACTGAAAAACTTTTTCATTTTTCCTATAGGGGCTCTAGGCACACATGTAGGAAGGATACTACAGTCGGCTAGGGATCCGGATGGAGAAAGGCAGGTATTTTGAAATACCTGTCTTGTCTCGGAACCTAGAAGCAACTATAGAGAGTAATTTTCTTTTCGTTTGGAATTTAAATCCTTGTCCTCTTTTATTCCATATCGTTTTCGTATTCTTTTCAAAATAATGCTTTTATAAAATAAAGCATTTAAATAAAATAATTAATATTCATATATTCTTTTAAAAGAATATTAGTCAAATCATCATCATTCTCATTTAAAACACGTTTCATGTTTTACTGTACAATCGTAATTAGTACAGTACTTTAAATAGCAAAATAAGTTATTTAAATCTTTTTCATATAATATATAAATCGTTTAAATCTAATATTCAATTTAAAAATTTAAATAAGAATATTAGATTTATTTTCCTCCTCTTTCCTTTTTTTGAAAACATATCACATATTCATATTACATCTCATATGAAAATCATCTTGTAGTACTAAAAACAGTACTGAAATGAGCATTTTAGAAAAATGCTATAAATCATTTCATTTTCTTCTCATATCATATGAAACATATTCATTTTACATGTCACATATCATAAAAACATTTTCATTTCACATATCATAAATCATATATGGAGACAGTGGCAACCACCGAGTCCTATCATGCAATAATACCCAAAAGTATAAAATAATCATGTCAGATCTATGGCCATAGTCTATAATTGTCCTCTACATATCACATATCACATATCAGATATCACATGTCGGCATGATAGAGGGGCCAACTAGTCTCAAAATCATGTTTTTCTCATAAAATAACCTTTATGGAATATATAAAATATATAATTTCATAATTTAAAACCATAAAGGTTAAAAATCATTTAGTGAATATTTCAAAAATATTTATAAAAATACTCATAAAAATATTCACTGTATTTCCTTTCATTTTTCGTCTTATATTTCGTGTAATTTACCTTTCACGAGAATTTTCGATGATTTCATTATCACCATTCTCAAAAACATGAATATTTTAAAATTAAATCTCATTATATTCATGTTTTATGAAAAATAACGATTTTCTTGTTTTTCGTGATCAAATATCGATTTTCATGAAATAAAATCATTTAATATGGTTTTATGAAATTTTCTAAAAATTTTCGGCAATTTTCGATAATTTTTCGGCAGTATAACGTTTGCCAATTAGCTAACCTCCTGCACGAAAAATACAGTTTATAATTCCAGCCAGTACATCATCACAAATTTCCAACCAAAGAATCATCACAATATTTTCAAAAAATATTTCATAATTAAAAACATGCAGACTGAATATCCTCACAGTGCTGCACATGCATCCCTTACCTGTCCCGGGTCGGTGACTGCCTCGTTACGTCGCGCTTTGTTCACCTCACCCGATTCCATTGACTCGGTCATGGAGGGAATTTTCTGAAAATTAAATTCTAAAATTTAGAATTTTTTCATAATTATTTAATTTAAATACTCGAAATTAATTTCTAAAATTCCTACCAAATTTCTTGGATTTTTTCGGGTTTTTCGAATTTCTAAGATTTCCCGTAATTTTCGAAATTTCCAATTTCTTGAAATTTCTCTTTTTCTCTTTTCTTTTCATTCTTTCTTTTCTTTTTTTTCTTTTCTTTTCTTTTCTTTTTCTTTTTCTTTTTCTTTTTCTTTTTCTTTTTCTTTTTCCAGCCGAACCGGTCACGTCCCCTCACCGGCGATTCTTCTCCAACGGTTCAGTGGCCTCTCAGCTGGCCGACGCCACGGCGAAGCTGGATCTGGCCTCCGTTCGGTCTGGATCGGTGACACGGCGATGGATCTACTCGGTTTTGGTTCGGTTCCTTCCACCTCTTCGCCCTTCCTCCTCCGCCGTTCTTCGCCTCTCCGGTGGTCTCCTACCTCTTCCACTTCCTCCGGTGAAGCTTCGGTGGCAGTGGCGGTGGCCTAATCAGCCGGCACCGCCACTTTCCCATTTTTTCTTTTTCTCTCGATTTCGCTTTTGTTTCGGTTTCTTTCCATTTTTCCTTCCGTTGCCGGCACCTCTCCTCCTCCCTCGGCTCACCGGCCAGCGACAACCTCCCTCATCTCTCTTCTTTCTCACCGTCGACGGTGGTCGGTCGGCATCATGTGAAGGGGGTCGGGATCCCTCCTTCCGATTCCTTTCTCTATTTTCCTCTTTTGTTTATATCTAATATAATTATACACATATAACTATATTTATAAACTATATATTATACATATATCATATTATGCATATAATATTATTATTTTATATATATAGTATTGTACTATATATAAAGATATATACATATTGTGTATTACAAAATATATATACATCTAGTATATATACATATATGTATATTTATATATACTTTAAAAATAAATAACCTTTATATATATATTATACCACAATATATATTATATTTACAATATATATTTTCAAACTTTAATGTACATTAATATTTATATTTCTTATATATGTATATATATTGATGTATATATATTGATATATATATATTATCATATTTATATACATATGTATTATTTAAATTTACTAAATAGCATATATACATATATATACTAATGTATATTAAAATATACTATATAATATTTCAATACATATGTATTTGTATAAAATTATGTTTATATAACTTATAATTACATAAATATATTTCTCTTTCATTTCTCATTTTCTTATTTAATTTAGATTTTCATTTATCTAAATTAAATTTCCTCTTTTCATTATTTTCCATAATTTCTCATCTTATAATTATTTCCTAATTTAATTTTCCTTCACACCTTTTGTCCTATTCTGTCACTTCCTCAATTCTCGAAATTTTCACCAATATCTCATTCTCACAATTTTATTTATTTATTTTCACTGATCTATGTTCTTTAATATTAATTTCCAATAATTAGAAAATTTACGGTTATCACACTAACTTATGTTTATATGCATCTAAGATGAACTAAATTTAAGTAAATTAGATTCCCGAAATGCCCAAACAGTAACTAAGCTAAGAATGAATAGCAACAAAAAAAAATGATATCTAACTAACAATAAAATCTTAAAATGCTATGTAAATATAATGTGAGCTAACCTACATAGGCCTTAAAAATTACCTAACATGTAAATGGACTTAATATAATCTAAACTTACCTAAATGGACCTAAACTAAGCCCAAAACAGCAGCTAGTCCACCCCAGAAGTAACGCCTAAGTGGCTTAAAATAGTGCAGTTAAATGTTAAAAAAATTTTGGAAAAATGCTATGAAATGCTATCTAAACAATCCCCCAAAATTATCCCTAATTTATATGACCTAATCCTAACTTAACCTTAATGAAATGTAGCCTAATCTAGTCAAAAACAGCCATGGAAACTGACCAAACATATTTCATAAAACTGATCAGGAAATTGCAAATCACATGAATACATGGGAAGAAAAGACTAAGTATACTATGCCAATTAAATTCTAAAAAATTCCTAAAAATAATATGAACTTAATATGACAAGAAGCTGCTGGAAATGCACTTAAAACAACTTAAAATCAGCCCCTAAAATATCTTACAAGCCATGCCAAACATTGAGCAGAAAAACCAAATGCATGACATTAATGGTGCTAACCTACGACATTCAACAAACACTTAATAAACATGATCCCTAAACTAATGAAATGAATGCTAAACTACTGGACACTTAAACGACCATGAACATGCTCCAAAACAGTAACCAAAACTCACTCAAAATCGAAACAAAAGAAGTTAACAAAGGTGAAAACCGAAAATAAACCAAGAGAGGCCATTCACGCCAACCTCACTATACTACTCTATTGTGAGATTTTTTTTGTATTCTCTTTTAAAAGAAACACTTAAAACCAAAAATATGACATTAAAGTAGACATATGAAACAGAAAAGAAAAAACTATAAACTACAAAAAAAAATGCTAGAAAACAGTAAATAAAATATCACTAAAGAAAAGTGTAGACAAAGTTCAAGAACAAGAACTATGGAGGTATTGTTTCAACCTTTTAAATTCTCATTCTCATAGAACCTCATCAATAACCATAATATAACAAAAAGAAAGGGGTAGAGGAAGATATCATTGCGAGAAATATAAATGAATACTAAGATTAGAAGAGAGCTTGAAAGAAACTTAACAAAACTTAAAGGAAATATCAATAAAGTAAACTTGCATAAAAAAAGGAAAGAACTTGAAAACGTGAAAATGGTGGCTGCTTATAAATTTCTTAGATAGAAAAGAAATGCTGGAAAGTAAAAATAAAACTAAACTCTAGGCAGCCCACCCTAGGTTAGGTCTCATAAAATTACTTATATAGTCACTTAACCTAGGGATACAATGGTAATTTCCTATTCTAGATGAGTTGGCATTAATTGCCACATGTCTTCATGTCCTTGGCTCTTCAAAATGGATATTTCCATGTCATTTAAGAGCTCACATTAGCCATGGACATCTCTCTCTTTCTAGCACCTTCCTCTTTGTCTTCTAGTCCATATAAGCATGCAAGGTGATAAGGGCATGTGTCTTCCATGTGTTGGCATGTGTCTTTTGTTCTTATCCACTAAGAGTGAGTAGGATGATGACATGTGGCATGCTAGATGTCAAAAGATGAGAGAGAAAATGAAGAGTCATGCTCCCTTGTCTTGTAGTGGTCCAGTCTCCTTTCTTGCCCATTTTCAGTCTATTTTTTACCAAAAAGACTGAAATTCACCTAGAATTTATTTTTCTGCACAATATGAAGAATTTAATAAAATTAGGGAAATAATTAATAAAATCATGGGGGAATTAAATAATTATTAATCAATAAAGTACTAAAATAACTTTATTTAATAGAGTTATTAATAATGTCCTTCCGAATAAGAGTCCTTTAATATTGTTAGTTAATGATAGTGACTGTTAGTGTAAGAGCATGAGCAAGACACACGCATATAGATTTGTATAGTATCAGCTCTTTTATATATATTTCTTATTAAGCGTAAGTTCAACCCCTTATTTTTCGTCTAGATTATCTATAGTAGTTTTGTTTCTGTATAGGAGGACATTTTGAGATAGTATTACTCACACAGTTTTTTGATTATCGTAGAGGTATATTGTTTACTTTTATATGTTTAGGCTGTATGTACAGTATTAGTTTGTATGTATTATCATACAAAGAATAAAAAATAAACTGTAATATATTGGATGCTAATTATAGTTTTAAATTAGGAGTAGTCATATATAAATTATAGAGGGTATATGATACATTTCATGATATGTGTATATTTCATGTTCACATAAACTTTAGTGCTAATATTTTTCCTAAGCCACCTTTTTGGGTTTCAACTTAGGTGTCCCTCCCTTGATTCCAATCACCCTTTTTGGATTTTTGATTTAAATCCTCCTTTTTCTTTTTTTTCATTTCATTTTCTTTTTCATTCATTTTCTATCTTTTTAATTCCAACAAGCACTCTTGATTTTGATCCAAAATACCTTATGAAGCCTATTCCTTTGTTTAGACATGGGTTTCTTCATTTCAACTTGACTAGCTTTGTGTGATTTTCCCACTAGTGTCTTCAATAATCTTCAAAGGATCATTATCTAATCATACATTTGTTCAATACAAACTCTTCAATTTTACCATATACATTTAATCAAAATGAGCTTTTAAA
The DNA here is from genome assembly GCA_032173925.1 of Heritiera fomes. Classification (NCBI taxonomy): domain Eukaryota; kingdom Viridiplantae; phylum Streptophyta; class Magnoliopsida; order Malvales; family Malvaceae; genus Heritiera; species Heritiera fomes. The sequence continues at coordinate 18,618,724 of JAPDPM010000004.1, read as the reverse complement.
GACATGTTATGTAGGCTCAAGTAAGGGTTTACGAAAAAGTTGATAAAGTAGACCAAAAATGTGTTTCATAGTTTATAAACAAAAGGGTCACTTTCTTGTCAAGTAAATCATTCGGGCATTTTGCCCCAATCCAATTGAATTATTTCTGTTCTTGCTCTTTTACTCTTTTTATGGTTCTTTCCATATGTATTCAAACCTTTTTTGCTCATATGAATGGGGCTCTTTCTTTTTCTTTCTTTGCCCTTTGATTCTCTTCATTGATACTTTAATCTTTGCCCCCTATTATAGAAAGTGATCTTTAATAAGTTATATAAAAAAAAACATAATAAGCTCAAAAAGGATAATTAAAAGATAATTTTCTTTACGCTTGAAGGATAACGAAAGAAGGCCATTTGTCATTTAAATGTAAATGCTCTCATTAAAGATCATTGATTAATCAAAGATAGCCTCGTTAGAAACTTTTGCAAGAGATTCATCTTTTTCTTATACCTTTGAAAGAAGATTTTGGTAACTTTTTGTTTAGGCAATCTTGGCAGACTAATAATCCATCAAAAAAATACTTCTTTCAAAATTGAATCCTAGATTTATTAACAGTATTATCATCATGTTTATTATTAGGATACTTGTGAATGAAAGAACAGGGAATGGCAAACGAGAATAAATAATTAGAAAATGAGAGTACATCACACTTGTTGCTCTATTGAAAAAAAAAATAAAAGTTAGCCTATACATAAAAATATATTTTGTGCTTATAGGCTTAATCACTTTAGAAAACTATTTTGCATTGCTAAAAAGAAAAAAAAGAAAGCAAAAATGAAAACATAAAATTATAATTTTATAATTTTTCAAACTCGCATGGCTTGAACTCCTTAAACCTTACAAGACTCATCCCTCATTGGCATGGTATGGCAATGGGTTTTCCTTCACAATCGGTTCCCCTTCCATTTTGAAGCCAATATGCCAGCTTTCACCAATCCTTGCACTTATACTTTAATGTAGTGCAGTTCTCCAGAGAGTGACCCATATCCCTAAAGTGATACTCATATTGCGCATTCTTATCGTATCATTTTGGGTATGGAGGCTTGACAGGTTCTACATAGGTGGGTGCCATGAGTTTCTCTTTGATTAGTTGTTGGTACAAGTTATTATAAGTTTGTGGAGTGGGTCAATGGGAGTTCTTTCTCTTTTTGGCCAAGATCCTTTAAGAGTGCTCTCTTGTTTGTTATGTTGAGTGGTCAGTTGGGTAGTTAGTGCAGGTGTTTGAGGGCGAAAGCTAAGTTGAACATTAACTTATGGGAATGAATGCTAAGGGTCGATCTGACCACTCTTAGTCACATTCTCAATTATCTCATCGGATAATACCATATTCGCAAACTTCATGGTAGTGTTACCTATCATCCTATCACAATGGAGAGCCTTCAAAGTATCCACGAATAAGATGGTGAGCTCCTTTTTCAAGAAGGGAGGTTGCACCTCTGCTACCACATCATGCACCTTTACGCATATTGCTTGAAGCTTTTGTGGGTGTTCTTCTCCATGCTTTAGATCAATCAACGGTCAAAGGCCATATCAACAACATGTCGGTATTAGGCCACAAATGCCTTTTCTATTTTATTCCAAGTGGTGATCTGAGTTTCGTCTAATTGACTGTACCACTTGGCAAAAGACCTAATAAAGCTTTCTTGAAAAATGTGAATAAAAAGCTTATTGTCTTGAGCAAAAGCAACTATCTTTTAACAATACATAACGAGATGAGACCTAGGGCAGGAGGTCTCATTGTACTTTTCAAACTCTGGTGCTTTGAACTTAGGTGGAAAGACCAAATCAGACACCAAACACAACCTAATAGAATCCATGGAACTAAAAAGGTCTAAGTCTTCAATAGCTCAAAGCCTTTCCTTTAATAAGTTTATATTTTATTGTGACTCTGCCTCAGCTTTCTCTTCTTCTTGTTTGGCTTTTCGCTTCTTGATTTACTTTGCATCATCTAAGTTAGGCACCTTAATGGAATCAATAGATTTTTCCCTTTGCGAAGGATGAGTGGGCCCATGAGATTGATCTTGTCTAAGCACTTGGATATCTTCCTACTTAGGATGTTTGACTTAGACGTAGACCAAATCCAATAGGATATATGGGATCTTCCATACTACGTTGTTGAATCCCTTCTTGTACTTCAACATCCTACACTACGCCTTTGCCATTACGTAGATTTTTCAACAACTCGATAATTTGGGCTAGTTGCTCCCTTGTTTCTTCTTGAGCCTTTTCCATCTTCTCCATACAATCACTTTGCTCTTATTTCATAATCCTAGCTTGATAATGAGTGTGATATGATTGGAGCTTTTTCTTTTGGTTCATAGTAGGTACAATGGGAGAGTAGGGAATCAAACCTTAGACCCAAGCCTTCCTAAGGAGGGGTAACAACCATTAAGCCAAGCCTTGGTTGTTTATATGATTAGACCTTTGGTCGAGCTATCTTTGGACCTTTATTACCATAATTAAGAGTTTATCATTTTTTATGTGGTAATGCTTGAATGATTTGAAAATATTTTTTAATATTGAATAACGATGACAGAACACAACATGCATATAAACAGAATGGAAAGGTGAAAACTTAACAATTAAAAAAAATCATGAATGAGTAATGCATAGACATGTTCCAAAAATTAATCAAAAGTAAACTGTCACAGCCCGTGACCCTCTTTTTATTCTTATTCTATACATGTTATATGGTTGGGTTGTCTGTGATACTTTACTTTTTCTTTTACATATAACAACTTCATATAAAATTACAATATGAATTACATCCCCTATCTTACTTCATAAGAAAGTAGTATTATGAATATGTTTAAATACAGAAAATAAATGATCATACCTTATTAATTAAATTGACTTGTCACATCGTCCCCAAATGCACAGCCAAAGTCCTTTAGATGTCAGACTCTTAGTCCTCGAAAACCTAAAATGTTAAAATTAAGGGGTGAGCAAACCACGGCTCAGTAAGGGAATTATATGCATACTTGATATTCAGCTTCCTATATGCTGAAAAACTTTTTCATTTTTCCTATAGGGCTCTAGGCTCACGTGTAGGAAGGATACTACAGTCGACTAGGGATCCGGATGGAGTAAGGTAGGTATTTTGAAATACCTATCTTGTCCCGGAACCTAGAAGCAACTGTAGAGAGTAATATTCTTTCTTGTTTTGAAATTCAAATCCTTTCCTTTTTATTTCATAACATTTTCATATTCTTTTTCAAAATAATGCTTTTAAGAAATAAAGCATTTAAATAAAATTACTAATATTCATATCTTCTTTGAAAAGAATATTAGTTAAATCATCATCATCATTTTCCTTTAAAACTCATTTTATGTTTTACTGTACAATCATAATTAGTACAGTACTTTAAAATAGCAAAATAAGCTATTAAACCCTTTTCGTATAACATATAAACCATTTAAATCTAATATTCAATTTAAAATTTAAATAAGAATATTAGATTTACTTTCTTCCCTTTTTCCTTTTGAAAACATATCACATGTTCATATTACATATTATATGAAAGTCATCTCGTAGTACTAAAATCAGTACTGAAATAAGCATTTTGTAAAATGCTGTAAATCACGTTCATTTGATTTATCACATATCATGTAAAACATTTTCATTTCACGTATCATATATCATATAAAACATTTTCATATATGGAGACTTAGGCACACACGCCCAGCCCGTCCACTGGGTCGTTACTCATATCATGCTATAGACCCCGAAGGGTATAAATAATCATGTCAGATCTACGGCCATAGTCTATAATTGTCCTCGGCGGATCACTAATCAGGTGTCGGCCGGGACTACATATCACATATCACATATCACATGTCACATATCACATATCACATATCACATATCAGCGTGATAGGATGCCAACTAGTCTCAAAACTGTATTTTTCATCATCAATAAACCTTTATGGAATTTATAAAATATATATATATATATATATATATATATATATATACTTTCATAATTTGAAACCATAAAGGTTAGAAAAACCATTTAGTGAATATTTATAAAAATATATATATATACTTTCATAATTTGAAACCATAAAGGTTAGAAAAACCATTTAGTGAATATTTATAAAAATATATATATACTTTCATAATTTGAAACCATAAAGGTTAGAAAAACCATTTAGTGAATATTTATAAAAATATATATAAAAATATTCACTTTATCTCTTTTCATTTTTCATCTCGTATTTCGTGAAATTTACATATCCAGAGAATTTTCGGTGATTTCATTATCATCATTCTCAAGAAGATTTTCGGTGATTTCATTACCACCATTCTTGAAAACATGAATAATTTAAAATCATTTTCATTTTATTCATGTTTTTATGGAAAATACTCATTTTCTCGATTTTCGTGGTTGAAAATCATTTCTTGTGAAATAAAATCATTTATTATGATTTTATAAAATTTTCTAGAAATTTTCAGTAATTTTTGATGATTTTTCGGTAGTATAACGGCTACCGATTGGTTAGCCTCCTGCACGAAAAATATAGTTTATAATTTCCAGCCAGTACTTCATTCCAAATTCCAACAAATCATTCATCATCATAATTTCATAAAATATTTTCATAAAATATTTCGAAATTAAAACATGCAGACTGAATATCCTTACAATACTGCACATGCATCCCTTACCTTTTTCCGGGTCGACGACTTCCACTTATCGGTCGCGCCCATACTACATCTCTCCCAATCCATCGTCTCGATCGCTGAGAATAATTTCTGAAAATTAAATTCTAAATTTTAGAATTTTCATAAATAATTTATTAAATTTTTACTCGAAATCATTTTTCGGAATTCTTACCGAATTTTTGTAATTTCTGAGTTGCCAAATTCCCGAGAATCTTCCGATTTCCCGAAATTTCTTTTTCTCTCTTTCTTTCTTCCTTTTTCTTCTCTTATTCTTTCTCCTTTTTTTCCTTTTTCTTCTTTTTCTTTCTTTCTTTTTCTCTTTTTTTTTCCTTCTCTTTTCTGGTCTGAACCGGTTCAACCCGGTCCGCCTCATCACCGCCGATTCAGTTTCATCCCGCCGGCATCACCGCCGGTTCGGGCCTCCCAAAGCTTGCCGGAGTGGCGGGCACGTCGGATCTGGTGTCTGTTTCTTCCCATCACCGGCGATGGCGCCGGATCTGGGTCCATGTGTTTCGACCCCTTCCTCCTCTCTTTTCTCCTTCCTCTGTCGTTTCCTTCACCGTCTGTGGCCTCCTTCGCCTTCGTTGGTCCTCGCCAGTGATGTTGGTGGCAGTGGCAATGCTCGGATCGGCCGGCACCACCGCATCTCTTTTCCTTTTCTCCTCTCGGTTCCGCCGATTTTTCCCTTCTGTTTCACTGCGTTTCGCTTCTTCTTTCCGTCCTTTCCCGTCGCCGATCGACTCCTCTTCTTCCTCCCCTCGCCGGCGACATCTTTCTCTCTCCCTGTTCTTCTCTCTTCTTCGATCACCAACAGTGGTTGGCTGTTTCGTGCGAAAGGAAATCGGGTTTCCCGATTTCCTTTTCTGTTTCTTTTCTGTGTTTTTTTTTATATCTATAAATTATATTATAGATAAATACTAATAATATATGTATATCATTATACTATACATAATTTTATATAGATATCTATATATACTTTGTGTTTATATAATATATATATATATCTATACAATATATTATAAACACAAAATATATACCATTTATATATATATATATATATGTATATGTATTTATATTTTTATATATATATATATATACATAAGTATGTATAATAGTAATATACATATATATATATATATATATATATATTTAATGATATAAAATAGTATATATCAATATATAATATATATACTATATTTCATATATATATATATACACATATGTAATTATATAAAACATATCAAAATATATTTATATAATCTAATTATATAAATATATTTCTATACGCATTCTTATTTTATTTAATTTTGGATTTTCTTAATATCCAATTATTTTCTCCTTTTCTTTTCTTATTTAATTTGGATTTCCATTTATCCAAATTAAATTCCTCCTTTCCTTATTTTCCATAACTCCCACGTATTTTTATTTTCATTTAATTTTCTTCACCCAAATTTCCTTATTCATCACTTCCTCACTTTTCGAAATTTTCACCAATATTCTGTTATCAAAATTTTATTTATTTATTTCAACTTATCTATTTTCTTAAATATTAATTTCCAAAAATAGTAAATTTGCGGTTATCACATTCTCCCCACCTTAAGAAATTCGGTCCTCCGAATTTATCTTAAGTCCAAAAGGTAGTGGCATCCTGTATGCTTATCGTCTTGTATACTTATCATTCTTGACCTTTTGATCATCTTCCATATTATACTGCCAGTATACCTTTAAGATCATAATCACCTTTTATACCTCTATATATCATTTCTCAGCATATACTTATACTCCTTTAAATTTCTTATCAGTTGGGAGTTCTCCATTTCCACTCCTTTTTGTACCATACATCATTCATATTGTTTATCATATGTTTTCTCTCATTTAGTGCCAAGTTGATATATTTCGAAAATTATCATTTACCGATTTTAATTAATAGTATGTAATTGTCCAGTAGCTTTCACATCTCATGCATCTGCTCTCTCAACATATTAGCAAGCATTTCTATATTACGCTCACATATTTACATCATGTATGGAGCGGTGCTGTCTATAAATTTGGAATCTCAGAGCCTTTTGCTATTTCCCATAAAGATATAGCTACTCAGAGATTCCCATCACATATATTGCTCACTGGAACTTCACATACATTCTCATCCTTTTATAATCATATTTCGACTATGGCACTAAAGAATCTAAGAGTTTGATAATGGAGAAGTGATTTCATTAGACTATCAGTCTATAATCACTTTCACATTATCATATCTCTTTTAGATTCTTCCTTATCCATAATTTTCATTTCATATTTATTTTATCCAATTGCTGCAGTTCATTTGCAGACTTTACCATTCACCATCTCTTACCATAATTTCATCAGGAGATAATCATTTTCTCTCCATATCGTCTTTTCATATAGTCTCATCATTACATCTCTTATTCTTATAGTATACTCTATATCACTTAGGTTTTAGAATATACCTGAGAATATAGTCTTTTAATAATTAGATCCCACAGTAACAAAATCAAATTATCAATTAATCTTCTTATTATTTAACTTCATTCTCGAATCTATAATTATCAATTTAATCACCTCATTATCCATACAAATCCACTATTTCCATCATTTCGAAATGGTATATATATTTATCATTTTCCATTTATATGACTAGCAGTAAAATGTAAATCACTTCTTTACTCCTTTGAGTATAATTACTTTTCCTCTATCGAGTTTGGCTCGATCTTACATCTAGCCATAATCATGTGATAACCACAAAATCACTTTTAGCTTTAAAATTGGGAATTACTTCATATTCGTGTTCCCTCTTCATTATGTACTTATCCTCTTATCTCATATTCATCTTTTCCTTCATCATCATTTCGATCACTTTTCCTCAGTGGTAAAATATTCCACTATTACCTCTTTTAACCTTTTACATATCCTCTTTATACTTATTCATTCATCGTCTTAAGCTTATTTACTTATCAGTCACATCTGTAAAGCAGCTAACCCATAACTCTCCTATAGACTAGCAATAGTATTTAGCTAGACCTAGTACCTTCCGTATCTCGATAACTATCTCTTCATCATAGACAGATCCGCATTGCTCTGTCATTCGAGATTATATATCTTAAAAGGAGATACTGTCTAGCCCATCTTCTATTTGCCATACTTAACATATAGATTACAGTTTTTGAGAGTCTGTAAGGTCACACCAATATGCTGCTCATTTTCCATTTATGCCTTAGATTGTATGGTATATCATTACTTTATCCTCATATGGATGCCTCATTCATTAGGCTCATATATCTCATAAGGAATTTCATTAACCTTGTAAACCTCCATGGAAACTCGTAAAATTATATCGAGTTCTAATTATTATCATCTTATGATCACCAATTTCCAGCTTTCCATCTAGTGATGCCTTTACAGAGATTTGTCTTATAAGCTCCTTATACATCTCCGATTAAACCAAATAAGACATCACTTTCATAAAAATAATTATTTGTTCTTCATAAGAACTTTATTCATAATAATAATTTAATATCTCATTTAATTCATCCTCAATTCATATTATCTGTATTTTCATCCTTTACATAAATACCTGTGAATTTCATTATCCACATTATTTTCCAAAGTTATTTCTTAAGCTTTTCGGATTCTTCTATATTCTCCAATATAAGCTTAAGAATAAGTTTCATATTTAAAATCGAGTCAACGTTAGTTCGATTTCTCCAATCTATATAACTCTGAAAATTCATCAGGAATCTCCTCCGATGCTTTCTTTAATCATTCATCTCTTATCATTTTGGACCTTTCATCTCTATGTCTCATCATTTCACTGTATAACCTCAAGGCAAAGGCATTTAATATTCAAATCATTTTAACATCTACTCTGCCTTGATTCACTTATTTATTCATACTTCACAGCATATCAATCCTCTTAATTTACAATGCTGTATTAAGTGTAATTATTTCATTAACACATTTCACAGCTAACCGATTTATTATTGAAATTCATTTTAAAAATCATTTTCGTCTTATAATCCAGGTTAGCTGTTATCATTCTCATCTCTTATCTTCCCTTACTGTCCTTATACATATTCTCCAATTCCATATACTCCATACAATACATTATTCTATAAAACATATTCCAAAATATTCCGGTTCTATAAATCTCCATTAAATACTTTAGAAACTAGAATAACAGTATAGAACCGGAATTAACCGTCTGCTATGGATTACATTCTCTGTACTGATCTCTTTCTTATTCATCATCTGTAATCATATTACTTTTCATCATATCCCATGATCCCGTAATCATATCCTGTTAATACACTTTTTAATTCAGACCCTAAAAATCAATACTAAGTCGCTCATCCTGCGACTTCCCTATAACCATTTGGGTCGTATCAGCACACTAAGTGTAGTGAAATTTATAATCAGGATCATTATACTCATTTTATGTCCTTATACCATCAATAACTCCATTACTATCAATATATTCAAAATCTAAATGGTTTTATCACTATTCAAAGCATAATCCCACATAAGGGCATTTTCGTCATTTTTACATTTATTTCTTTCTCCTCATTATACATTTAAATCAGTGATCTTAATATATATTTGCTGATAATACCCTTTTCTCATACCACTATCAGCAGTTTAAAATCTTTTTCGATTTCGAAAGAGAAATCCAATAGAATCCATAATTCGATTATTTCGCATGAAATGCAACTTTACATCATCAATTTCTCTATCAAATCGGTCAATTTCAACTTCTGGTGATCTACTTTAACTCCCAGTAAAATTTTAAGGGTAGGGGTATTTTGGTCATTTTTGGCCAAAAATTTTCTCTCTCCTTAAAATACCTTTAATCGGTGATCTTAATGTCTATTTAGTCATGATACTTCATTCCCCTCCTTTTTATCATCACTTTCAGGTCTCAGTTCGATCCGGACAGAAAAGTACTGGTGGGGCCCTCACCGAGTCCATTTCTGTTCCTTACCGAACCGGCTTTCATTTAGATCATAAGATCACCATTTTAGGTAACATTCCTGAGCCGTTTTCCCTTTTTAGCATTCTTAGTTCATAATGCTCACTCCCTTCTAAACACTTAACTTAATTTGTAATCATTTATTTTCTCTATGTATTCAGACTACACAGTACTACAGGGGATGTTAATCTTTTTCGACACATTTTCTTTCCAAAGTATCAACAGACATCAGGCCAACCGTGCTCTGATACCATTAAATATGTCACAGCCCGTGACCCTATTTTTATTCTTATTCTATACATCTTATATGGTTGGGCTGTCTATGATACTTTACTTTTTCTTTTACATATAACAACTTCATATAAAATTACAATATGAATTACATCCCCTATCTTACTTCATAAGAAAGTAGTACTGTGAATATATCTAAATACAAAAAATAAATGATCATACCTTATTAATTAAATTGACCTGTCGCATCGTCCCCAAATGCACAGCCAAAGTCCTTTAGATGTCAGACTCTTAGTCCTCGAAAACCTGAAATGTTAAAATTAAGGGGTGGGCAAACCACGGCTCAGTAAGGGAATTATATGCATACTTGATATTCAACTTCCTATATGCTGAAAAACTTTTTCATTTTTCCTATGGGGCTCTAGGCTCACGTGTAGGAAGGATACTACAGTCGGCTAGGGATCCGGATGGAGTAAGGTAGGTATTTTGAAATGCCTATCTTGTCCCGGAACCTAGAAGCAACTGTAGAGAGTAATATTCTTTCTTGTTTTGAAATTCAAATCCTTTCCTTTTTATTTCATAACATTTTCATATTCTTTTTCAAAATAATGCTTTTAAGAAATAAAGCATTTAAATAAAATTACTAATATTCATATCTTCTTTGAAAAGAATATTAGTTAAATCATCATCATCATTTTCCTTTAAAACTCATTTCATGTTTTACTGTACCATCATAATTAGTACAGTACTTTAAAATAGCAAAATAAGCTATTAAACCCTTTTCGTATAACATATAAATCATTTAAATCTAATATTCAATTTAAAATTTAAATAAGAATATTAGATTTACTTTCTTCCCTTTTTCCTTTTGAAAACATATCACATGTCCATATTACATATTATATAAAAGTCATCTCGTAGTACTAAAATCAGTACTGAAATAAGCATTTTGTAAAATGTTGTAAATCACGTTCATTTGATTTATCACATATCATGTAAAACATTTTCATTTCACGTATCATATATCATATAAAACATTTTCATATATGGAGACTTAGGCACACACGCCCAGCCCGTCCACTGGGTCGTTACTCATATCATGCTATAGACCCCGAAGGGTATAAATAATTATGTCAGATCTATGGCCATAGTCTATAATTGTCCTCAGCGGATCACTGATCAAGTGTCGGCCGGGACTACATATCACATATCACATATTACATGTCACATATCACATATCACATATCAGCATGATAGGATGCCAACTAGTCTCAAAACTGTATTTTTCATCATTAATAAACCTTTATGGAATTTATAAAAATATATATACTTTCATAATTTGAAACCATAAAGGTTAGAAAAACCATTTAGTGAATATTTATAAAAATATATATAAAAATATTCACTTTATCTCTTTTCATTTTTCATCTCGTATTTCGTGAAATTTACATATCCAGAGAATTTTCGATGATTTCATTATCACCATTCTCAAGAAGATTTTCGGTGATTTCATTACCACCATTCTTGAAAACATGAATAATTTAAAATCATTTTCATTTTATTCATGTTTTTATGGAAAATACTCATTTTCTCGATTTTCGTGGTTGAAAATCATTTCTCGTGAAATAAAATCATTTATTATGATTTTATAAAATTTTCTAGAAATTTTTAGTAATTTTCGATGATTTTTTGGCAGTATAACGGCTACCGATTGGTTAGCCTCCTGCACGAAAAATACAGTTTATAATTTCCAGCCAGTACTTCATTCCAAATTCCAACAAATCATTCATCATCATAATTTCATAAAATATTTTCATAAAATATTTTGAAATTAAAACATGCAGACTGAATATCCTTACAGTACTGCACATGCATCCCTTACCTTTTTCCGGGTCGACGACTTCCTCTTATCGGTCGCGCCCGTAGTACATCTCTCCCAATCCATCGTCTCGATCGCTGAGAATAATTTCTGAAAATTAAATTCTAAATTTTAGAATTTTCATAAATAATTTATTAAATTTTTACTCGAAATCATTTTTCGAAATTCTTACCGAATTTTTGTAATTTCTAAGCTGCCAAATTCCCGAGAATCTTCCGATTTCCCGAAATTTCTTTTTCTCTCTTTCTTTCTTCCTTTTTCTTCTCTTCTTCTTTCTCCTTTTTTTCCTTTTTCTTCTTTTGCTTTCTTTCTTTTTCTCTTTTTTTTTCCTTCTCTTTTCTGGTCTGAACCGGTTCAAACCGGTTCAGACCGGTTCAACCCTGTCCGCCTCATCACCGCCGGTTCAGCTTCATCCCGTCGGCATCACCGTCGGTTCGGGCCTCCCAGAGCTTGCCGGAGTGGCGGGCACGTCGGATCTGGTGTCTGTTTCTTCCCATCACCGGCGACGGTGCCGGATCTGGGTCCGTGGGTTTCGATCCCTTCCTCCTCTCTTTTCTCCTTCCTCCGCCGTTTCCTTCCCCACCGGTGGCCTCCTTCGCCTTCGTTGGTCCTCGCCGGTGGCGTTGGTGGCGATGGCGGTGCCCGGATCGGCCAGCACCGCCGCATCTCTTTTCCTTTTCTCCTCTCGGTTCCGCCGGTTTTTCCCTTCTGTTTCACCGCGTTTCGCTTCTGCTTTTCGTCCTTTCCCATTGCCGGTCGACTCCTCTTCTTCCTCCCCTCGCCGGCGACATCTTTCTCTCTCCCCGTTCTTCTCTCTTCTCCGATCGCCGACAATGGTCGGCTGTTTCGTGCGAAAGGAAATCGGGTTTCACGATTTCCTTTTCTGTTTCTTTTTTGTGTTTTTTTTATATCTATAAATTATATTATAGATAAATACTAATAATATATGTATATCATTATACTATACATAATTTTATATAGATATCTATATATACTTTGTGTTTATATAATATATATCTATACAATATATTATAAACACAAAATATATACCATTTATATATATATGTATATGTATTTATATATATATATGTATGTATTTATATTTATATATATATACATAAGTATGTATAATAATAATATACATATATATATATATTAATGATATAAAATAGTATATATCAATATATAATATATATACTATATTTCATATATATATATATATATATATATACACATATGTAATTATATAAAACTTATCAAAATATATTTATATAAACTAATTATATAAATATATTTCTATACGCATACTTATTTTATTTAATTTTGGATTTTCTTAATATCCAATTATTTTCTCCTTTTCTTTTCTTATTTAATTTGGATTTCCATTTATCCAAATTAAATTCCTCCTTTCCTTATTTTCCATAACTCCCACGTATTTTTATTTTCATTTAATTTCCTTCACCCGAATTTCCTTATTCATCACTTCCTCACTTTTCGGAATTTTCACCAATATTCTGTTCTCAAAATTTTTTTTATTTTTTTCAACTTATCTATTTTCTTAAATATTAATTTCCAAAAATAGTAAATTTGCGGTTATCACACAAACAAACAAAAAAAAGTGTCCTAAGCAATTGTATTTTTTTTTTCTAAATATAGGCCACATGGTTCTATCCGACGGTTGGTCCCTTTAAGTTGTACTATGTGCTTGGTTTAGATTGTCAAGGATCTAAAGGTTCTCAAATTGCTCCTCACTGGCACTGGCATCAACACAAGAATAATAAGGACCCCAATCCTTACACATTACAGGCTTCAAATGAAAAGTGTTCAACTTGAATGGAAGTATTTTATTGGCCTTTGTGAAGCTCATTACATCATAAAGGCAAAAGTACTCTCCTCATTCATATGAAGAACAAACTTTGTTTGAGGGCCAAAGCATGCACATACAAGTGAGTGTGTGTATTGAATGTCTTATGAAATTTTAAAGCTTTTAAACAAAATTTTGATAACCTTAAACTACTTAGTAGCCTGACTCTCTAAATGTACATAGTGGAGTCACCAAATTTAAACGACGTGCTAAGTCATAAAACTTAACCCGCTAGACTTAAAACTATAGAGTTGCTACCAACCATTCAAGCCTAAGGTGTGATTAGTCACCTATTCAAACTAATGACAAGGCTTGGTCTATGTTCAAAGATTTTAAGCCCAAGAGTATGGTTACATGTAGTGAAGAATTAGCACCCCTACAATATCTATTCTAAAATGGTACCAAGCCGTCTAAAGTTATTCTAACTTTGCTTTTTGTTTTCTTTAACTTAGATATGCTTAAATATTGAAAAATTTTTTAAGTCTCCTCTATCAAGTTGGTCGGAAAACTAAAAAATTTTTCTCACCTCAAGACTATTCAAGTATGACCAATCACCTTTCTTGAAAAAGCTCTATCGTTAGATTATTTAAATACATTATGAAAATCCTATCTTGACTCATTACCCAATTTCTTATAAATTTATTATCACTTTTAATTTTTATTCTTACCTTATTATTTTATCTTAATAGTTTTTAATTTTTATTTTTATATAATTCAATAAACATGAATTATTGAATATTGAAAATCTTCCTTTAGACCTTTTAACAAGCTGGTCAAACCATGAAGGAAATTTTCTTACCAAGAATTTTAAAGAAAATTACTCAAAGGCAATTTCAATTTAATTCCATCTTTGGAATAATCCATATTTATACAAATAACTCAACATTATTTAATTTTATTTTATTTTAATTCTTTCCTAATTTTTAATTATTTAATTCTAACTTATCAATTTAATTTTTATTATTTATTCTTATAATGTACTTCATTTTAATTTACTAATTTTAGATTTTATTCTTATAATGAACATGAATTATTAAATATTGGAGACATTTTTTTTAAATCTTCTATCCATCTAGTCAAACATAAAAGGACTCTCCTTACCTCAAGATTTCTGAAAATACTATTTAAATGTAGTCCCTTTAAAATTTTGTCATTGAAATAACTCATATTTATTCAGATATTTATTTTATTTAATTGTTAATTATTTCAAACAATGATTTTGCATAAATTTAATTTTGACCTTTCCTTTTAAATTTAACTTTTTTATCCATTACTTTAATTTCATGTAATACTAACTAATTAAAACAATTTGCCCAAATCCATTACTCTAAGTCTAGGGATGTAAATAACTACCTTATAAACAGGTACCTTGTACTTCCAACCCAATTAAGTAGGATTAGAGTAGCTAATAATCGAGTTCAAGTAGGGTTCAGCAGTAATTTTACTACCTGTCACGAGTTCGAGTAGAATTCGGATAGTAATCTTAAGATATCCTACTACCTGAACCCAATTACAAATAATAAATTTTAAATATTGTTATATGCATTTTTATTCATAAAATATTTATCATTAATATAATGCTTAATTAAATTGATTCATTAAGTATTTTAGTTATGATTTTTAACATTAAGTTATTTTTATGAGTTAATTTAAATTTATTAATTTAATTTTTCTTTATAATATACATCAAAATTAAAATTTGAAAGTCAAAATTTGACTTAATAAAAAAGTATTAAGCGGGTTCAGACAGTTAAATGGGTAGTTTTTATATTATATGGATAGGATTCGAGAAGCAAAAATCAAAATATTTGAGTATTTTATCAGGTTCAGATATTTTAAAATATAATCGGATTTGGGTTTGAGTTCAAGTACCTCAAAATTAGCGGGTACCCGCCTCATTTATATCCCTAAGTCACTAACTAAATTAATTGCATTTATTAATCCATATAAATTTCTTAATTTAAATTTAACTCTTAATATTAATTGTAAAATTCAAAATTTAAATATGTAATAAAAGAAAACTAAAATTGAAACTAATAAATAAAATAAATAAATAAATAATATACTTTTTTTCCCTATCTTTCCTTTCTCATTCTCCTTGTTTTCTTCCCTTCCTTTCCTTCTTTCTCTCGGCTTCACCACATTTTCCTTTTTTTTTTTGCTTTTTCTTTCTTCTCAACAACAACTACAGGCGGCGGAGGAAGGTTTGCTGTAGCAAGACAACTGTTTAGAGAAGTGGCAACAGGCAGAGCATAGCAGGAAAGAAGGCTGGGCAACGATGCATGATAGTTAGACAATGAGATTTTTCCATGGTACTCTAAGGGCATCATTTTATGTTCTATTATGCCACTTACTTATATCAGTGATGATGTTAGTTGAACTTAACTTAGGTGCAAATTTGTGAAACTCCTTATTTCAAGGAGATATGTTTTAATTGCTACACCTAATACTTTTTGTATAAACTTAGCAGAAATAAATGTAGCAGGTGGTTTTCCTACATATTCTCTCTGCCTTTTGCTACTTTTCTGTTTTTCATTCCTTACCTCATACTACAACATGTTAACGGAGCTCTAAAAGTGATCTTAAGGGCTATAAGTAAAAAAAAAAAAAAAGAACCAGCAAGACCTCTTTCCTTCAAACCTTAAACACTTAACCTGCTTCATGGCTTCTAGCAACTTTGCAACTCCATCACCACTTGCGTTTACAGGAGAAAATTACCCTATTTGGGTAGTAAAAATGAAAGCATATTTGAGAGCATTTGACTTATGGAATGTAGTTGAAATAGGGAAAGATCTACCTCCCTTGATAGCAAATCCAACCATTCCTCAAATCAAGCAACGCAGTGAAGTGGTTGCAAAAAAATACAAGGCTCTATCCTGTATTCACTCAGTTGTCTCATATGTGATTTTCACAAGAATAATGACTTGTGAAATGTCCAAAGAAGCATGGGACAGACTCAAGGAGGAGTTCCAAGGGAGTGAAAGAACAAGGCAAATTCAAGTGCTCAACTTGTGGAGGGAGTTTGAGGTTCTAAAAATGAAGGACATTGAGACTGTCAAGGAATACTCTGACAAACTCATGAAAGTTGTTAACCAACTAAGGTTGCATGGTGACGAGTTGTTGGAGAAAAAGATTGTTGAAAAAGTTCTTGTTAGTGTTCCTGAGAGGTTTGAATAAAAAATTTCTTCTCTGGAAGACTCAAAGGATCTTTCTAAGCTCAATTTGACAAAAATGGTGAATGCCCTTCAAACTTTGAAGCAAAGAAGAGCTATCAAACTTGAAGAACCATCAGAAGGAGCCCTTTTAACAAGATTAAGGGAAAAACAAGCAAGCAATAGTAGAGGTAGGAAGTAACAAGGAGTGAAAAAAGAAAACAAAAAAGAAACAGATGGCCATAAATGGGGAGACAAGAGAGGAACGTATCCACCTTGTCCTTATTGCAAAAAGAAAAATCATATTGAAAACCACCACTGGTTCAGGCTTGGAGTGAAATGTAGGGCTTGTGATCGACTTGGTCATGTGGAAAAGGTGTACAAAAACAAAGCAAACAAACAAGGAACCCAAGCTCAAGTTGCTGAAAACCATGAAGTAGATGAAGAAATGCTTTTTGTTTATACCTGTTACGTAGCTAACAGCAGCAAAGAAGCTTGGATGATAGATAGTGGATGCACTAATCACATGACTCATGATGCTGGCATATTCATGGAGTTGGATAACTCCTACATCTCAAAAGTGAAGATTGGTAATGGAGAATATGTTGAGGTTAAGGAAAAAAGGTGTTGTTGCAGTGGAAACGTTTTCAAGAACAAAACTAATTCATGATGTGTTGTTTGTGCCTGAAATCAATTTAAAATCTTTTGAGTGTAGGACAAATGCTTGAAAAGGATTATGTCTTGCACTTTAAAATATGTCATGCATCATTTTTTATTTATCTTGTTGTGAATTGATGTTAGTCAAGATGAAAGAAAAGAGTTTTCCAATTGAATGGAAACAAACAAAAATGCATGCTTACTCTAATGCAGTAGATGAGTCTGAACTATGGCACAAAAGGTTAGGCCATTTTAGTTGTTCAACCTTAAAGCATATGCAAGTGAACAACTTAGTTGAAAACTTTCCTAGCATACATGAGAAAGATGATATTTGTGATGTATGTCAATATGGCAAGCAAAGCAAGCTGCCATTTCCATCCAAAACAAATTGGAAAGCTTCAAAGAAGTTGTAGCTAGTTCATACTGATGTGTGTGGTCTAATGCGCACACCATCCTTGAATGACAACAAATATTTTTGGTTATTTATTGATGATTTCACAAGAATGTGCTGGGTGTTTTTCTTGAAACAAAAGTCTGAGGTGTTTGTTGCCTTTCAAAAGATTAAGACTTTGGTTAAAAAGCAATCTAGCTATCAAATTTTAAAGCTTAGATCAGATAATGGAGCTGAGTACACCTTAGGAGAGTTCAACAAGTTTTGTGAGCAAGCTGGGATTGAACATCAGCTGACTATTCCTTACACTCCTCAGCAAAATGGTGTGAGTGAAAGGAAAAATAGAACAATTATGGAAATGGCTAACTGTCTTCTGTTTGAAAAGAACCTACCTAAGAAGTTTTGGGCTGAGGCAGTTAATACCTCAGTATATCTATTGAACATGTTGCCTACAAGAGCTTTGGCAGGCAAAACTCCTTATAAAGCATGGCATGGAGTAAAACCTTCAGTTGAGCACCTAGGAATATTTTGCTGTGTTTGCTATGTTCATGTACCAGATGTTAAAAGAGACAAATTAGATCAAAAGGCAGAAGTGGGGATTTTCTTAGGGTATAATAGCAACTCCAAAAGCTACAGGATTTACAATGTAAAATCTGGAAAACTTCTGGTTAGTAGGAATGTGAAGTTTGACGAGCATGCAAGGTGGACTTGGAAGAAAGAAGAAGTTGTAACTCATATCCAACCTGAACTTCCACAAGAATAGAATGATGAATCTAACAGTTATACTGAAGTTTCAGTCAGAGGTACAAGAAACATGGAAGAGGTCTATACCAGGAGTAATATAGCTGCATTAGAACCTTTAAGTTATGTTGAAGCTGTAAAAGTGGATGGATGGAGGGCTACAATGGAAGAGGGCTACAATAGAAGAGGAGATTAATATGATATAGAAAAATGAAACCTGGCAGCTTGTAGATAGACCAAGCTATCAAAATGTGAGACCCAATTTTACTTTAGTGTACATGTGGTTTGTGATTATTTATTGAGTGGAAATTAATGTGTTAAGCGATTATAAGTGATAGTGTTTGTGGGCCCCACTTATTTTTAATGTGTTTCGATGGGCTCGAGACTGAAAATATAATGTACAATGGGGGTAATAAACATAAAATGATGATTTTGAAGATTAAAATCATTTAATTATTTTGAATTATTTTGTGAAGTGTGAAAAACAAATCGAAAAATGACAAATACATCCCGAGGGCATTTTCATAAATTATGTCCAAACTAAAATGACTTAGGATGAATTAAAAATACCATGATATTCTACATGAAAGGAGAATAAGATAGTGCCAAGAGATTGATTGAATCAGTGGTTAAATCGAAAAATTTCGCTGGCAGTCCGTTAGGGGTAAAATAGTAATTTCTCATTATCGGTGCAACGTACATTAACCAAACCACTTCCAATCATCAAGATACATTAAATATGATTATTTGGTGATGGAATCTGAAATTTTGGAGTCTAATTACATGGTTTTTACAATTATGGAAGCTTAAGGGCAAAATTATCCGAAATTTACATAACCAAGGGCATTTTGGTAATTTTATCCTAATCTAGAATATTCTAAAATATACCACCCACATCAGCCAGCCACTGTTGAGCTTCTTCAACCTCACCTCACGTCTGACCATTAGAGAAGAAAGAAGAAGAAAAAGAAAAGAATCACATTAGAACATCATTTTTTTCAAAAAGCTTATTTGTAGCAAAATTAATCCTCATCCTTTACTCAATCAAACCCAACCAAAAACACCTTGAATAAGTGACCATACAAGGAGAAAAGGGAAGAGGAAGTTTCGGTCAAGGTAACACTTCTTCCGTGCATTGTGTTTTGTTTTATTTCAAAGGTAGATTTTGGTAGATTTAAGTGTCTAGAACATGATTTTAGTTTTAGATTTGATTGAAATTGGCTAAATCAAATCTAGCTAAATCAAATCTTGCCATTAAAGGAGGAATTTGGTCATGTATGGATCTCATAGATTCATTGTGTTTCATGCATGAAAAATGACGGAAATGATGTAATGTACATGGTTAGACAAGAATTAAGTGAGAAATTGTTGAAAATCCTTAGGATTCGTCACCATCAAGATTCAGTCTAGGCAAGGGGACCCTTATTTTTTGCTGCATTTGATAGTTATGAGGTGCCATTAGATTGTAAAAATTTCAAGGAGTCCATCGGCGCAATCGGATTTAAAATCCGACATAAAACGGAGAAATTAGGAATTTCTACCAGTGTAAATTATATTGCATTAATATTAGCAGTGTACAATGTGGCTATAATTAGACATGAAATGTGGCTTAAAAATAAGTACTAAATGAGCTAAGAATTTTGGTGAAATTGTTTTGTAGCCGGGATAAACGGATTTCGTGTGGTACTATCAAAAGGGTCGGTAACATGAGACAAGTAAGGGATGAGTGTGGAAGCCACAGGGATATAGTGAATGCATGATTTTTATGGATGTGATTTTATGAAATTATACGGTACTAAATTGCCTTTGAAATCATGCAAATCTGTGGTTTACGACTAGTATAAATACTATGTTTAAGTGCAGGGGGGTTAAAGTAATCGCAGCTGTTATGCTACCGAAAATTCCTCCAAAATTTTTCTAAAATATCATGAAATATTTTATGAGCATGAAATGAGTGAGATTGTGTATTTTGGAATTTATTTCAAATATTTTCCATAAATTGGTATTTTATCAAAAAATATTATTTAAATATTCATACAATTAAATTTTATTAAAGTGAGATTAACGGTACGTTCTTAAAAATATTTTAGAGTAAATTTGAATGTTTATAAATTTTCTCACTGAAGCATGAATATTTTATTGACTATTTTACTGTACTGTTAATTATGAATTTAAATACCTTTTTGAAATTTTATTAAATTTTAATGCTATTTGTTTAAATTCCTTAAAGGTATTTTCCATTGTAAATGAAATGTTTTGAGAGTGTTAGGCCCCATATCATGCTCATGTGTATTATTGTATTGTACTGTTACTATGGTTGATAGACCCGCCAAGTCATCAGCAGTCCGAGGGACACTTGGCAAGTGTACTTTGAGGGCATCTATAGACTATGGCCATAGATCTTACTGTTTACTGTTACTGTTCCCTACGGGGATTATAGCATGATATATTGAGGGTGATGCCTATTCTCCACCTACTATTTACTGTTACTGAACTGTGATTCATTGATTACTGTTTTACCAAACCCAGAACTACTGTTTATTGTTATTGAACTGAGAATTACTATTTATTGTTATTGAACTGAGAATTACTGTTAACTGTTTTACTGAATTATGAATTATTGTTAACTGTTTTACTGAGCTGTGAATTAGTATTTACTAGGTACAGAACTGTATTGAATTGTTACTATTTACCAAATCGAAAGTGTTTTATGGAAATTCTTACCTATTTTTAAAAGTTTATTGAACTGATTACTGTACTAAGAAACTCACATGTTTACTATACTAAATTGTTTCTATACTGTTTACTGAACTATTATCGTACCGATACTGAACTGTTTTACTGTTACTGCAAAGAATACTGTACTGAACTGTTACTGAAGTGTTTTACTAAACTATTAATGTTTCAAAATGAACATTTATTTAAACTAAACCTACCTGGTTTACTAAAACCACTACTATTTACTGAACTATTATTGTTTACAGAAAACTATTACTGTTATTATATCATTACAACTGGAAGTGTTGTTAAATTAAGCACTGTTAAAGTGAAATTGTTTACTGAATCGATTAGTCACAGTTTACTGAAATGTTCACTATGTTAAATTATATTTCCACTGTTTTATGTACTATCATTGTACTGTTACTAACTGTTTATATACAGTTACTACTGTTTATTAAAAGGTTTACTGTACTGTTTCTACTACTATTATTGTAAGTGTTTTCAAGTATTTACTAAAGTGTTTAATCAAATGGTTTTTATTACCATTTATTTATGAAAGTGTTATTAAATGATTTTATATCAACACTTTATAAACTACTACCTATAGTCGCTCTCGGTTTCCGGGACAAGACACGTATTTCAAAATACCTTCCATGCTCTATCTGGATTTCCTGGCCGACTATAGTATCCTTTCATTTACTGTACCTAGTGAACTATCAGGAAAAAGAATGTTTTCCAGCATATAGATTTCGTTATATCAGTTTTGCATACGATTCCTTTATTAAGCACGTTTCGCTCACCCCTTTATTTTCCACTCCATCGGTTATTATAAGTGATTAAAAGGAGTATACATTAAAGAATATTGGCTTAAATATGGATTACCTGAGACTGTTTGTGCCAATTGGGAGGTATTTGTACTTTCTTTTATACGTTCAGTTGAATTGCACAGTACTACTAAACTTGTAAAAAAGGAACAAGGGATGTATATTGTAAGCAAATAATGTTGAATTTCATATTTCGAATTTATAAATTATTTGGAATTAACTATTTATTACCGTTAATGTACATGTATAATGGCATCATAAACAGCCCAACCGAATTTATGTGTAAAATGTGTAAATTACTGTACATTTGGACTGTTACACAAAAGGTGATTGGAGTAAAGTGGGTTTACAGAACCAAACTAAATCCAGATGGTGCTATAAACAAACTTAAAGCTAGGCTGGTTGTCAAAGGATATTCACAGTAGTAAGGTGTTGATTTTTCAGACACTTTTGCTCCTGTAGCTAGGCATGATACAATAAGGCTTTTAGTAGCCTTGGCAGCCAAGATGGGATATAAATTTATCCTTTGGATGTAAAATCAACTTTTTTAAATGGATTGCTTGAAGAAGATATATATGTTGAGCAACCAAAAGGCTTTCAAGCTGCAGGCAATGAAGAAAAGGTCTACAACCTGCACGAGGCTCTTTATGGGTTAAAACAAGCACCAAGGGCCTGGTACAGTAAGATTGATGCCTATCTCCTTCAGCAAGGCTTTAAAAGAAGTGAAAGTGAAGCTACTTTATATGTAAAGAAGCTTGGAAGTGAAGTGCAGGTTATTGTGTCATTATATGTGGATGACTTGTTAGTCACAGGTGGTGATGAAGGCTCTTTAAAGTAATTCAAGTTGGGTATAAAGAAAGAGTTTGAGATGTCTGACTTAGGTAAAATGAGATATTTCCTTGGAATAGAATTCCATCAAGTTGATGCTGGAATTTTCATCTCACAGAGGAAATATGCTTTGGAAATTTTGAAGAAATTTAATATGGAGAAGTGTAAATCAATAGTTACACCTTTGGTGGTTAATGAGAAGCTATCAAAGAACGATGCTGCAAATAAAACTGATGCTAATGTTTACAAAAGTTTAATTGGGAGTTTGTTGTATTTGTCTGCCACCAGACCTAATATAATGTACTCAACAAGTTTGCTTTCAAGATTCGTGCAATCTCCTAGTCAAGTTCACTATGGTGTAGCTAAAAGAGTTTTGAAGTACATTAGAGGTACTGATGATTATGGTTTATGGTACTTAAATAATGAAAGCAGCAAGCTTCAAGGATGTGCAGATAGTGACTGTGCAGGAAGTGTGGATGACTCCAAAAGCACTTCAGGTTATGGTTTTTCTTTTGGAAGTGGTGTTTTCTCCTAGAATTAAAGAAAGCAAGATGTGGTAGCTCAATCCTCTACTGAAGCTGAGTATATTTTTGTCGTAGTCGCAGCTAATCAAGTCATATGGCTTAGAAAAGTTCTGACAAATTTGGAACTAAACCAAAATAAAGCTATTGCAATCTAGGTCGACAACAAATCTACTATAGCTATCACAAAAAATCCTGTTCAACATGGAAGGACCAAGCATATAAATGTTAAGTTCCATGCAATTAGAGAAGCTGGAAAGGTTGGTGAGGTCAAGCTAAAGTGTTGCAACTCTGAGGACCAAATTGCTGACATTATGACCAAAGCTCTTTCATGGGGAAGGTTTGAGTTTTTCAGGACTAAGCTTGGAGTTTCAAAGAAAAATCTCAAGGAGTGTTAGACAATGAGATTTTTCCATGGTATTCTAGGGACATCATTTTCTGTTCTGTTTTGCCACTTGCTTATATCAGTGATGATGTTAGTTGAACTTAACTTAGGCGCAAATTTGTGAAACTCCTTATTTCAAGGAGATATGTCTTAACTGTTACACCTAATAGTTTTTGTATACACTTAGCAGAAATGAATGTAGCAGGTGGTTTTCCTGCATATTTCTCTCTGCCTTCTGCTACTTTTCTGTTTTTCATTCCTTACCTCATACTACAAGAAGGACTACAGCCAGAACAAGGGCGCAACATAGTAGTACAGGGCAGGAATGGCACGCAGCAACAAAAACTCTTTACAGCAGAGCTACACAGCTATCAATGTAGTGCAGCAGAGGTAACACCAATAGCAGATAGCAACAAGCACGGCTAGCAGCAACGATTAAGCAAGGACGCAACAAGGTTATGCAAAGACAGCAGCGACGGTGCCACGACAAAGCTGCAGAAAAATTTTCAGCAGCAACAAGGGGCGACAGCTCAGCAGTGGTAGTGCAAAATGGTGGTGCAGGGTGCTCGGCAATGCAAGCAGCAGGGATGACGATGATGCAATGAAGGCTCGGCAACAGAGATGAATGCCATAGAGCGCAGGAAGGTGACAGCATGGCAAGGTGCAATGAGCTGGTGCAAAACAACAAGGATGATGCGAGGGCACATAGCAACAAGGCAGAGAGCAAAGAGTGCTGCCGGACCCTTTTTTTATGGGTTTTTTTCTTGGTCATTCTCTTTCTTTGCTAAGGGGTCCCCATTATATCCGGATTTGTTGGGCTTAAAGTGACCTATGAATACTAAAAGATTTTGGTAGAAAAAAAAATCTTATTATATAGACCTAAGATTTTCATTATTTTTGAAAGTCTTGAACACCAAGATTTTATTTTTTTTTTATTATTGGATTTGATCTTATTGTCAAAAATATTCCACAGATTTGATTTTAATTTGATATTCCAAATATTTCTCAAACAAGACTTTCCTTTTTCAATTTGTTCCAAATCTCATTATTTTATTTTAATTTCCTATTATTAAAAAAGGAAAAAAATAATAAAATAACTCAAAATCTAATTTGTCCAATGATATAAACCTAATTACTAACTCAAGTCCGAACCCAATTATACAAATTTATTCTGGAATGTCTGGACAAAAATGGTGTTTATAAGAACCATTGTTTATTGTAGTGACAGTTCACTGCGGTCTACAATTACTTGATATAGGCTCAAATATATGTTGATATATTGAAGAGCTTAGCAGATGCTGTCAACCCAAAATGTCCCAAGAAACATCACTAGACAAATCTTCTTGACAGTATCTGTATATCTAGTATGTTTACACGTATCATCATGTCGATGGTAGTAGCAGGCTAGCGACCTCAAACAACAATAGCTTCACGAGAAATAACTCTGACATGGCAACATAAATGCTCTCTTTTCTCATGCTTAATGACATTTTAATTTGGTCCAAATTAATCCAGTGCCGAAGCATCTATAAACATACATACATACATACATTTGTGCCCACTGAGTTAGGTGTTTCGTTTATGCACTGCCATTTAGAGCATCCTACAACTTGGGAATGCAGCACCGACCAAACCATCTCATTATATGCCTCGCCCTTCATCCTAATTTTATGCACTTCTGTTTTGTTTATAGTAAGTTCAATATTGCAAGATTGTGCCAATGAAACTTTGGTTTAATGATAAGGAGGAGATCTCCAGATCTTAATGAGATAATGAAGTCTCAAGTTCAAGTTACCATATTTTTATTTACGAGATTTATGAATGCAGTACTTACTCATGATTGTAAGTCCTCTTGTAATATATCCTTTGAATATTATTTGGTTGTTTTTATGAAAGATATGTGCAGTTGAACTTCCAACCCGAATGAATTTCCATTATATCTTGCATCCAAATCAGGGCCGACCTCTGGCAATAAAAAGCTTTGTCCGCTATAGGCCTTGTTTGGATGCTCAATGGGCATCAGTGCTTGCTTTTAATTTTTTTTATTTTTTAAAATATTTTTAATGATTTTTTTCATTATTTTTTATTTCATCAAAATTTTTACCGTCCATCTAAACTAATTCATAGGATAGTCTCAAACAAATTACTGTAGTTGATCGAAGAAAAACTTTCCATCACCCGGAAAATAGAAAGGACAACATTCACAACTCCTCCAAAAACAAATATACTAATTATAGCTAACAGACAACTTTTTAATGGAAAAACACAATTTATTCCCAAACCAAGCATGAATTATTCAGAGGGCATTAATGTATGATATATATATATATATATAGTGGTTTGCCCTATTGAATCTCTTATTTAAGCAACAACGTTAGCCTATACCTTCGGCATTCGAAACCACGGAATTAATTAAATTAAGAAGTAGTGGTGCTATACCGTATAATTCCAAGAGTATTGTGTCTACCGGAGGAAGGTCGAGCAGTTATGTAATAATGGCCAAGATTTTGGTTTGCGGAGAACAAAACATCTTGTGTTTGGCCTGGGGCTAATGTTAGATTATTGGCGAAAGAGCGTGTGCTGTAAGCCCCATTTTGTCCAACAATTGTGAAGCCGTGGTTTGCGATGCCAAACACCATTGTTTCATTGGCCACAGCATTTACTAAGCGAAGAAGGTAAACACTCTGGTAATCAACTTGTAACTCATATGTTGTATCTGTGCAACATGAAATTATAAACTTGTTATTACAAAGCCGCCTTAGCAACAAATTATTAGAATTTATATATAAAGCTATGAATAATTATTACATGTATACGTAGGTATGTATTTACGAGGTTTCTGATCTGTCTCCATTTTCATTTTTTTTTTAGCCAGAAGCCCCTATTTCATTGTTAATAATTGGGTTTTTTTTTTAAATCAAGAAGCAATAAATAAAAAGCAAACAACAAAAGTAACAACCGTTTCATTTGAATAATTATTTTATTATCATTTTATAAAAAATGAAAGAAGAAAAATTGTATAAAAATACAAAAAAAAGGTAAAAATATCAATCATCTAAATTAGACCATCACTGCAACATTATTACTTATTTCTGCAATTGCTACTTAATCTATTGCAGATTTCATTACTGATGTGGACTAGGTCAATTATTACTGGGTTTTTCTATAAATCAAGTTGAAGACCATTGAGCCAAATGATAATATAAGCCCAAGAGGAAAGAGGACTCAAAAGGCCCATAAATGATCTACTGAGTTATTATTTAAGCTAAGAGCTTAAATGTAATTACGCGCGAAATAACTCTTATAAATAGGTCACAGGTATCATTCTTAAACCCTAAGCTCTATTTGCCTACTGAAACCCTGCCAAAACCCGGTCTGACTTAAACATCGGAGTGCACGCGCAGGGGAAAACCCTTGCGCCTCCTGATGGTCTTCTCTCTTGCAGAATTCTTGAATACAAACTAACGCGAAGATCGAGGATCCGACATCAGCAAATATTTATTGTTGTTTTTGGCAACAACAATTGGCGCCGTCTGTGGGAAGCGAACAGAAAAACCATAATAAATTGGTGAAAGACGATCTGCGAAAGAGAAGGTATGTAGGCTGCGGCAGAGTGCACAAATTACGCCACAAAATTGGGCGACAGCATAGTGAGAGATTTGTATGGGCGGGAGGCGATTTCAACTTTTAGTTTTATTAATGAGGCACATTTGAAAAGAATTATGACCCTGACTGCGGGGTTCCCAGGGGCGGCGGTCTCGCTGGCCGGTCAGCGGACGGGGTCAAGGGGCAGCGCCCCTTGCGGGGGTTTGGGGGCGAAGCCCCCGAAAAAAAAAAAAGGTCAACCGTATTGACATTGCCAACGACAGACCTTCGGCGAGAGACCTCCTCCTACTAGCTAGGCGAGACGCTAGCTCTCACGCAAACAGGCTCTGGCGACAGGCGGACGACATGTGCGACAGACCTTTGGCGAGAGACCTCTTTTATTGACATTGCCAACGACAGACCCTCGGCGAAAGACCTCCTCCTACTAGCTGAGCGAGACGCTAGCTCTCGCGCAAACAGGCTCTGGCGACAGACGGACGATATGTGCGACAGACCTTTGGCGAGAGACTTCTTTTCTGCTAGCAAGAGCGATAGCCATCTCCCGCGCAAAATAGACTTTGGCGACAGACTTGGATGATATATGCGACAGACCCTCGGCGAGAAACCTCCTCCTTCTAGCTGAGCGAGACACTAGCTCTCGCGCAAACAGGCTCTGGCGATAGACGGACGATATGTGCGACAAACCTTTGGCGAGAGACCTCTTTTCTGCTAGCAAGAGCGATAGCCATCTCCCGCGCAAAATAGACTTTGGCGACAGACTTGGATGATATATGCGACAGACCCTCGGCGAGAGACCTCCTCCTGTTTAGCACATGCGAGAGCTATCTATCGCACCGGACAGACCCCCGGTAATAGGCCTTGGAAGATATATGCGAGGAGCCTGCCGGCAAAAGGGTGTCTTCCGCATGAGATATCTTTGGCGAGAAGGTGATTATCATGTCGCACTAAGCCTGTCGCGCGAGGTAGACCTCTTTCTGCAACCACGGGCGAACATGCATGGGCGAGAGGTGTGGATCTCGCGTGCGAAAGGTGTTGGCGATGAAGCCTCTCGCCCGCTACAGCTCCAGCACGCTACACCTCCTTGGGCAAGAGGGGGTTGCTTTAGCGCCGACATGCTTGGGCGTGAGGTGTGGATCTCGCGTGCGATAGGTGTTGGCGAGGAAGCCTCCCGCCTGCGAAAAAGCAGCTTAGTCCAACCACTGGCCTTCTCTTCTCTGACACCATAACCACCCCCATCACCGCATCCTCCAAGCACCACTGCTTATCACCGAAGCTCCCATTCACCATCAACATCTTACTATCCCGCTTTGGTTCTTCACTAAATCGAGGCCTATCATTACAAATGTGTTTGCTACCGTTTGCATGAAAAAGAAAGCAAAAATGTGAACAGCAAAAAACTCAAAACCACCACTTGTTTGCTGACTTGCATATCCATAGCTCTCAAAAAATGCATGAAGCCCAGCTTAAAGGGGCTGAACGAAGACATAGAGGAGAAGAAAACGCAAGTCCGCTAATGTACGACAGGCACCTCCACAACAGAAGGGCTCCTGCCACGACAAATCGATCCGCCATACGCTAGGACAATAGGTCAAAGGTAATGATGAGCACATTCGACAAGTAATGTCGTAATAAAGCGATTCGACAGCCATGCGAGTGAGAAAAAGTCACACTGTAAGCATTCTAGACAAGCGAATGGCTCCCGTGAGCCTAGCATCTTGCGCACAAGGCACAAAGCAACGCTTACGAGTGTAGTGTCATGTGGCGAGCACAAGACCACTGGCACTTTTGACGATTGAGTAACATACGGCGATTACATGACCAACGCCACAGCCCAGCCTTCACAGCAAGGCTCGACCGGTAAAGCAAGCACTACGGCGTGAGAAACAATCTAGATCGGCAAGCAAGGAATAAGCCAGAGGGTCTGGCAGAAGCGTGCACACAATGCTAGATGAGCTCACCCAGGAAAGGGAAGAGCTAGACGAAGAAGTAAGAACAAGCGAGCGTAAGTCCAGGAGAGCTCTATTGGGCGATCCCCAACCAAAGACCTCAGGGAACACGCTAGAACTTAAGATGCCCCCTCGTGTTCACCCAGATGTGTAAGAACATAGATGAGCGGCAAAAACCGGGCATGACACAAAAGGTCAGACGAGCTAGTGGCCACCACGAGAGTACGGTTGTGAATATGGTGTTGTCGTTGATTAAGAATACAGCCATCCTAAGACCCAAGCAAGCAAGCCCTTATCAACCGATATAGGAACTCACCTAAGAGAGAAAACTCTATGGGCAAGCCATTTTGGGTAGCCAAAGCGACAAAGGATTAGGCAACTTTGTATATCATCAAGCACAACGCTCGAGAAAAAGTTCATCTTTGAACAGAAATGACAACGTTGTTTCAAAGAAGAACTTGGGGAGCTATATGGTGTAAAGGTACGCTAAATACTATAAAAATAAAAGGTATTGTGCAGCAAAAAATGGAAAGATAAAAGAAGAGAAAGAAAAAGTTGAGGCGATGTCCAGTCACATATTTGGCGGCAGGTAGTGATCTCTGGCGGCAGAATACAAGAAGTGGGCTATGGCCCTGCCTAACGCCCAAAAGTTCCTTGGTGATTGAGTACACGAAATGGGTAGAGCCCAGCTTGTCGCCTGAAAGATCTCTGGCGGCAGAGTACAAGGAATGGGCGACAACTATGTCCTTAATTCAGCGAGCACAGGCACGCACATGACAAATTTTGGAGACAAGGTTCCACATGGTAGACTCTTTCTGTGACAGGTGGCTCACGCATGCAAATGCCAAAATGGCGAAAAAGAGGGACCACTATTGAAGATCTCACAAAGATGCCACTCTTTTGAATATTCAGTTGCATGCAAGACGTTATGTGACAGAACAATCTGTCGCTCAAAAGGTGCTTGCTACACTGCAAATTTGCGTGACTACAAGCATGCAACAGGTACTCTGTCCCAAGCTAGCTCAAGGTCACGCGACAGAGCAGCTTGCACCACTATAGGCATGCGACACGACTAGAACATGGGCAACCTTATCTTCTTCGTTGTGAAATTGAACTTCAAAGCCAAGAAGAGTGACAGGCCGTGAGCTAGACAAGAGCTCCCGTGCGTGACAAGCCTTTAGCGAGACATGGTTTCCCGCATGCGACAGACCTTAGGTGACAGGGGAGCTCCCACGAGCGACAGGCCTTGGATGAGATATGGGCTCTCGCATGCGATAAGCTCCCTACTTTGATAAAATGACAGCGAAGAAAATTAGGTGAACACAGCACCCATACACAAAATTCTCCCATTAGCACAATGCAGGCAATGTTTGCGCACGCCCAAGTGCGGGATTTGAGCGGAACAATCTAGAATCATCTAAACCTAGTCCGACCGAGTGTCCAAAAGCTTCCTTCGACCCAAGAACTGCTCTAGCAATCTAGAAGTGGCTTAAGAGCCACACACTTAGACTATTGATAACCACACATGTGAAAGAGGGCTTATCTATATAAAAAGTGTGTCGGCTTCATGAGTCCTTTAAGCAAGACAAGGATGTGCCGGCTCAAGGTGTCGAGATCAAGGATATGTCTCTTTTGTAAGCCCCTATACATAGCATTCTGGAGTATCAATACAAGTGAGTGCTTGGCACAACGGAAATTGCAAACACACTCAAGCAGGGACATAAGGGTGGTAACCAGATCTGAGGTACTCTCAAACGATGTTTTCAATTTTCTTGTCCACTCTAACAATTGTGATTGAATTAGGCAGGTGTCCGAGATAGGCACTAGCCACTGTTGTAAAAGGCAGCAAGCCAGGAAAAGCTTGGTTCAATCGAAAACAACTTGTGGTAAGCTCATGAAGATAGATTGATGGTACCGAGGCACGACTCGGTGCACAATCCATGGTTGACAGCAAAACATCACAGCACTCGTACCTTACAGATTTTTCAAAGACAAAGACTTGGAATGGTACTGGTGGTAAACATTTGCTATTATTGTTTTAACATTTGCTGCAATTATTCCACTTAATTGAAAATACTACATTATTAAACGAAAGGCCAGTTATTTTTATTTGTACTATGATAATCCTCCATGTTTGTTAGACATGTTGCAGGAATAGAAGAAGATGCGAGACGGGCACAAATAAGTCCCTAAGCGAAAAATGCGCGAGACGGGCACAAATAAGACCTTAAGCGTGAAGAAGACGCGAGACGGGCACAAATAAGTCCCTAAGCGAAAAATGCGCGAGACGGGCACAAATAAGACCTTAAGCGTGAAGAAGACGCGAGACGGGCACAAATAAGTCCCTAAGCGAAAAATGCGCGAGACGGGCACAAATAAGACCTTAAGCGTGAAGAAGACGCGAGATGGGCACAAATAGGTCCCTAAGCGAAAAATGCGCGAGACGGGCACAAATAGGACCTTAAGCGTGAAGAAGACGCGAGACGGGCACAAATAAGACCTTAAGCGTGAAGAAGATGCGAGACGGGCACAAATAAGTCCCTAAGCGAAAAATGCGCGAGACGGGCACAAATAAGACCTTAAGCGTGAAGAAGACGTGAGACGGGCACAAATAAGACCCTAAGCGAAAAATGCGCGAGACGGGCACAAATAAGTCCCTAAGCGAGAAGAAGACGCGAGACGGGCATAAATAAGACCCTAAGCGAAAAATGCGCGAGACGGGCACAAATAAGACCCTAAGCGAGAAGAAGACGCGAAACAGGCACAAATAAGTCCCTAAGCGAAAAATGCGCGAGATGGGCAAAAATAAGACCTAAGCGAGAAGACAACGCGAGACGGGCACAAATAAGTCCCTAAGCGAAAAATGCGCGAGACGGGCAAAAATAAGTCCCTAAGCGAGCAAAACAAAAAGTCCCTAAGCACAAAAGGGTGCGAGACGGGCAAAAATATCTCTAAACGAGGTACATTACAATTTTATCATATTACATTTAACGCATTATGTTGGCATCTCAGATATATACGATATAATATTCTAACAAGTCCTTAAGCGGATAGTACGCAAGACAGGACCAATACTCCAGTAAAAGTTCTTCTTTGGACACAAAAAGTTGCAAAGAAAAACTTTGGTAGCACAAAGTATGCAGGCTGTGAGGCTGTGAGGTATGGTACGAGGTACGTTACAATTTTATCATTGGATATGTACTACAATTGATTGACAAAGTGCATGCAAACGTTTTATATTGGCATTCCGGATATAAAAGCGATGTTATATCCTTATCAATTCTATAAAGTCCCTAAGCACAAAACGGTGTGAGACGAGCAAATTCGAAAATCCCTAAGCGAAAAGTGTGCGAGATGGGCAAATGAAAAGTCCCTAAGCACAAAAGCGTGCGAGATGGGCAAACCAAAAGCCTGAAGAGAAAAATGTGCGATGTAGGCTACGCATTTACTTGAAGCAAAAAAGTTTGCGATGTAAGTCATGCATGACGTGCTTGAGCTTGAAGCAGTAATTGAGCGACATAAGCCCCATATGTAAAAGAACTTGAAGCAAAAAAGTGCATGAGGAAAGCCGGATTATTACGTGAGACTAATATAAGATAAATGTATAGTTGCTTCGGTAGATGCGTTTAAAAATGGGCTGATCAGTTTGTAAAAGACTAAGCTCTTTCACAAAAAACTGGGGAGCACTCTAGATTAATTTCTGCCTCAAAAGGTGCATCGATACTAACAGGCACCCAAGCATCTACGCCCTGAGGTACTATAATTATCTAAATCATCTTCGTCCAAGCCTGTGAGAACCCCGACCATCTCGGGTCAACGAAAAGGCTCTTAAAGGCTGGTAAGATCAGATAGATCTTTATAAATGCCTATTCTCAGAAAATGTTCCAAACCCTCAGCATCAGGATCAAGCTTCAACCAATCCGGAGCATGCCAAGCACAAACCGCATCTGATGAAACTAAAAGACTTTGGTGGCTCCGCAATCTTGTAATTTCTCCTTATAACTCTTGGTTTCGGTCAGCTAAGACCTTGAATTTGAAAAGAAGGGTGGTATATTCCACTGGAGAAGCATTTAGCTCAGAGAAGAAAAATGTATCCCGGTAGTGTTCTAAAAAGACACTTTGACAAAAAAAAATGATGACACGAAGTCATTTCTGCTACGAATAATAATGAAGTTCACTAGTTAAGCCCTCAAATGAAGATGAAAAGATTCTTGGAAGAGGGCAGCAAGAGAATTTGAAAATCCCATTCTTTATATACTCTTTCACAAGGTAAACCTTGTAAAAGAGTGGGGAGCAATTGATGTGGACTAGGTCAATTATTACTGGGCTTTTCTGTAAATCAAGTTGAAGACCATTGAGCCAAATGATAATATAAGCCCAAGAGGAAAGAGGACTCAAAAGGCCCATAAATGATCCACTGGGTTATTATTTAAGCTATGGGGCTTAAAGGTAATTACGTGCGAAATAACTCCTATAAATAGGTCACAGGTATCATTCTTAAACCCTAAGCTCTATTTGCCTACTGAAACCCTGCCAAAACCCGATCTGACTTAAGCATCGGAGTGCACGCGCAGGGGAAAACCCCTGCACCTCCTGATGGTCTTCTCTCTTACAGAATTCTTGAAGACAAACTAACGCGAAGATCGAGGATCCGACATCAGCAAATATTTATTGTTGTTTTTGGCAACAACAATTACAAATTACAAAATAAAAGTAAAGTAATGCTTAATGATTATAACTTCATTGTTATCTCAAACTCGGAAGGAAAGCTTTCAAATTTGCTTCATGAGTAAAACGATAACAATTACATTCAAGAAGAAATTAGTAGATAAATTACTAATAAACAAAGATAAAATTAGACATAAAATTCGCAAATAGTGAGATTAGAGTCCATAATCAAAAGTCTAGCAGTACTTCATTAGATTGTAAAATGTTGTCTTCTTTTGGTTGAGCAAAATAATTAAATGAATAAACTAAAATAAAAGTGGTCGCTTTGGAATAGATGGTTGAAACTTAATAATAATTATAAGCTAATAAAGGAAAATGACCAGAAATTTATTTAAGTGGAAATTCGTATCATCTTATAAATTGTTAATTATGATTACAAAGCTGCCCTCATTTCTGAAAACCATTACAGGTAGTAAATAAATTAGTACAAAAGCCAAAAATATAAGTTAATATATAATCATATGGTCAGGATTCATTATTAAATAATTAATTTATTTATTTATATATTTTTGCTGATTGGATTTTCTTAGCCTTGTATTAATTTGGCAAAGCCTTTTTTTAATTTTTATGATAACAATCTCAGTTATTCTCTCTTCCTATCTATCTCTTTTTCCTGGAAATCAAGTCATCAGCTTTCATTTTTGCTAGGGAAAGGATGCTAAAATTCATGTCATGCAGATTTATTTACTATCTGAGATAAAGTATAAACAACAGTTCATACATACCATTGCTGCATCCATATGTTTCTCCAGGATGGCCGTTGATTGTGTAAGCATCTGCTTGGCCAGGAGCAAGGGTTTCATTAGCTTCCGTCAACTCCTGTCTAAACCATGGTCCTGAAAGAATATGACAAGGAGTTGTTAAGATTCATAGGCTTCAGAAAAACATGAATCAAACGAATAGAAACATGGGAATAGCATAGTTATGGACCATCATACCAAGTATAATTGTTTGATCTGAAGTAGGGGCAGGGAAAGGGTAATCTTCATCGGCTGCAGGCAAAATGACAAAGGCGCCATGGACAGTAGCTCCAGCCCAGGCAGCCTTGGCGTTCCACCATAGAGTTCCTATTTCATCGTCTAATTCGATCTCATAAGTGAAGTTCCTACCAGGCTGAATCAAATCATCTGAACCATCAACGCCGTTCCTATCAATATTCCAAGAAAGAAAATCTTTCAACGTGATTTCAAATATTGATTCAAGTAGCTTAATCTCAATTTATTGGGATAAAAGCTTTGGTGATGACGATGAATTCACAAACTATAAGCTTAAATCAGGAGAAGGAGGTAGTACCACTCCATGGAAACAGCATGCCTTCGTTGATTGTGGACATTGACAAAAACTGTGTCCCCCTTCCGAACCCGAATCTCTGGCCCTGGAAAACTGCCATTTACGGTTAAGATGCTTTTTGTGCTACACAGCCTGGTAAACTCTGACTCTTGCAGCTGCAACCAGAGAAAAGAAACAATCCAAAATGAAAATTCCATGGACTAATTAACAGAAAAAAAAAAAGTAAAGAAGTTTAAACTTACAAAAAATGCAAAACGGTGAACGTCAGCCGAGGCAAAGAGAAGGATATTCAGAAACAAAAGCCCTGATAACCAAATAAAGCCCTCCTTTTGCGATCCCATGTTATGTATCTGTGTTCTTCAGTTCTCCCCTTTCTTCTTGTAATCTTTTCGTTTAATCTATTTTCTTATTTATAAAAGTAGCCATTCTCCACTCTAAAGTCTTTCGCTTTTGAGGTGAGTTATTGACTAGAAAAAACGAAGGTTCTGAAATCACTGTAACCAATCAGAAGTTCCAAATCTTCGGCCGAGCCAACTTTCGTGTTCTAGATGTAAAATTTTATCAAAATCCAAGTCGAAGTCAAATTTAATAAAATAATTTTTGATTGACCTTTTGTCTCAACTAATTGGCCATTGAAATGAAGTTTGATTATGAAAGTATGACAAATTAAATTAGGTGCAAAAAGACTTTTCTTTCCTAAATGACAATAACGAAACTGTCAAATTTTGTATTTTTTATTTTTTATAAGAATTTATATATAATACATTGACAGTGTATAACTTCTATACACTATCAATACACTTTTATGAGCAAATTTTAAAAAATTGATTGACACATCATTAATAAGCTCTTATTAGCAAAAAATATTAAAAAAATTTATTTACATTTATTTTTAAGGACTTGATATCTTTTTAATTTGCATATTAATGATATGTTAGCCTCTGATACATTAATAATATAAAAAGATTATATATTATCAATGCATTGTTGGATTATGCCCTTAGAACCATTCATTAGATGATTAACTTTGGCATTTTTTATGTATCATGACATTTTATTTATAGTTCATTATTATATTTGTCTTATAACTGCGTAATGTAATCTTATATGATAATGTCCTTAGAATAGTAATAACACACTATTCTTAAAATATCCATAGTAAAGTATTATTGTGAACAAGGATAACAATGATACGATAAGACTAGTATGTGGTTGACTGATGACCATTGTCGTGGATATAGGATATCAAGTCATCACATAGGTACATGTTAGAGAACTATGTACTGGATCGACCCTCCATGAGAACGCTACATGGATTGTTATATGAGTGTCATAAGCGATTCTCATAGTGATGATGGTGTATGTGATCCTTTGACTTGAGATCATCAGAGATCCCAACATAGAGAATTGCATACTTTAATGCTGCTAGATGTCATTCGTAACAGGATGGACTATAAAGTTAGTAACTGGGTATGCCTTGATCTATGTAGAGGGATGTTGAGTGATCAAGATAGGATTTATCCCTCTTATATAACAAGAGTGATGTCTTTGGCCCTTTGATAGAGTGAGACTAAAAATGCATGGCCGTGCTCAAATAAGTCAATATGAGATATTGATTTTAGTTGTTTAATTAGTCTACTCAGGAATCAAGAAACGCTGATTAGACTATACAAGTGTGACACATTCCATGACTTGTGTCTAATCAAGACATCAAAGGATAAAGGGATTAGACTACACGGTAACATCTATCACGAGTAAAGTTATGTTGAGTCATTGACATTCTCCTTACATGGGTAGCAATGATGTGTTGCTAGATACCGCTCATTGCCTATGACAATTTTGTCATTGCCATTGTTTTGAGAACCTATTGGGTCGCACACTTAGAACGGATCAATGAGGAGCTTAACTAATCCTATTCTGAATTGGATTAAGGATATAACTAATCCTATTCTAAGTAGGATTAGAGTTCTGTTTGACAGTAAATTTTAGGGTAAAATTTACTGCCTATAAAAGGATGTTTTGTGTTTTCTAAAACAGAGCCGCACAAAAAAAAACAGAAAACAAAATATTCTTTTAATCGAAGCTAGCAATTCGGTTATAAGGAATCAAAAACGCTCTTTAAGGTTTCTAATCGTGAGACGTTCAAGAGTCGTGAGATCCGTTCGTGTGGATACCATAGAGGTAGGAACGAAAAGTTGTTGCTTGTGACTCGACTAACGACAGAAAATCAGAGAAAACGTTAGGTAAATCTCGAAACCCTAATCAGGCAACTCTCTGAATCGATCCTTGTGGAGGCCGAATGATTTAAATTCCGCTGCGTGTTTGTTTCGGTTTCCTTCACTGGCATCAGAGCCAGATTCGGAGTCCCTAATTTGTTTTGATAAGAGCATGATCTCTGATTACTTTCTGTTTATGATTACATGCAATCGGTTTAATTAGATTAATACGGATTAGAATGTATATGATATATTCAGAGGCTAGAAATCGAATTGTTGAAATTATATATATGATATATATATATCAATTTCGATTCAACTTATATGTGAGATATAATCTGTGATGCGAATTATTAATGGCGGTTTCTGTTCTGCATAAACATTATGGAAGAAACAGAATAATATCAAAAGTGTATAAAGATCCTGATAAGATTGAAACACTTTTAGATAAGAGTTCTGATGCTACTAAAATTATAATCAGTCAGGGTCATAATTCTGATGCCGCCCCTGGGAACCCCGCAGTTAGGGTCATAATTCTTTTCAAATGTGCCTCATTAATAAAACTAAAAGTTGAAATTGCATTACACTTGTTTGTATAACACGGTGGTTGTTGTTTGAGCATGGTGCATAGTTATAGCCCTAGCCCAATATGATTGTATTTTGGTGGCTGTAAATTTTAATAAATACGACCTGCGTGTCGTGCCTTGTTCTTGAAATTCTAGTTGTACATTTTTTTCTCATCTTACTCCCCTCGAATGTAACTCGAGGTTTCTCTTAAACTATGTAATTGTAACGTAGTATAGGGTTAGAATTTAGCTAAGTATGAGTTGATGGTGATCAACACTAATGGAGCTGACAGCCATGCAAAGGATGACCAAAGAGGCACTTGGAGAAGATGCTATTACCCTTAGGTTAACCCTTAGGGTTTCTCATTGGCTTGGGAAATCCATTTAGTTTGGGCTATAACTATGTCACGTTTATTTTATTGCTTAATTGCATGAGATGCATGGTTTATTTTGTACGTTTATGATATGAAAATCATATGATAATTTTCAAAAAGTAAAATTGGTGAGATCTTATTCAATAAACTAAGAAAAATCCCTCAAATTAAATTAAGTCAATAATAGATGCCTACCAATGAATAGCACTCGTCAAGGCTAGAATCGATTTTGTTATGTTTGCCAAAGCAAAATATCATATCTATCTTAGTAAGACGCGATGGGATAATAGTGATATCCAAAGGCTATAAATTGGGTTGACTTAACTAGATTTCCTCAATAGGATTGGGAATTTAGAGGCATAAAGTTGGGCTTCCATTCATGAGATGAATTAGAACAAGTGTTGCTCACCCAACTATCCAAGAGTTACATGAGATGTAATCGGTAAGTGTTGCCTACCTAAATAGCCAAATCTTGGACGATTAGCCAAAGCTAACTCTAGATAAGGTG
This sequence comes from Heritiera fomes, assembly GCA_032173925.1. Classification (NCBI taxonomy): domain Eukaryota; kingdom Viridiplantae; phylum Streptophyta; class Magnoliopsida; order Malvales; family Malvaceae; genus Heritiera; species Heritiera fomes. Next base: position 18,579,610 of record JAPDPM010000004.1, on the reverse strand, counting down.
AAATATGGATCTTGGCCCACTAGAGAAATTATGTGATAATTTTTCCGAATTAATAGTGAGGGTTGTTGATTCGATAAAAAAAGTGGGAGCATCATTTAATAAATATTTAATTAAATGAATGCATTCATGATACTTATATTTTGCATATTTCTATTGTAGATTACCATGGCATCAAACACAAATAACACACTTTCACTGCGATCTGTCCTTGAGAAGGACAAGTTGAATGGGACAAACTTCCTGGATTGGTACAGGAACCTGAGGATAGTCCTCAAGCAAGAAAAGAAGTTGTATGTCCTTGAGATTCCCTTACCTGAGGAACCACTGGCTAATGCTCCAAAGGCAGAAAGTGATGCTTATAAGAAGCATCAAGATGATGCATTGGATGTTAGTTGCCTTATGCTTGCCTCCATGAATCCTGAGCTTCAAAAGCAACATGAAGAAATGGATGTGTTCTATATGATCGAGCATCTCAAGCAACTCTATCAAGAGGAAGCTAGGCAAGAAAGGTACAATGTCTCTAAGGCATTGTTTTAGTGTAGGATGGCAGAGGGGACTCCCATTGGTACTCATGTGCTCAAGATGATTGGGTACATTGAAAACCCTGAAAGATTGGGATTTCCTTTGGGCCAAGAGTTGGCCACTGATGTGATTATGCAATCGTTGCCAGATAGCTACAGTCAGTTTGTTGTTAATTACAACATGAATGAAATTGACAAGACTCTGCTACAGTTACTTAGCATGTTGAAAACAGCTGAATCCAACATGAAAAAGGCCAAGCCCAAAGATGTCTTAATAGTTAAGAAAGCTAAGGGCAGGGCTAATGCAAAGGGCAAGAAAAAGGGTAATAAAGCCAATGGCAAGTTCAAGCCCAATGATACTGCACTGAAGCCTAAAGGTGGGGTTGCCAAAGAAGGGAAATGCTTCCACTGCGGTGAGACCGGACATTGGAAGAGGAACTGCAACAAATACCTGGAAGAGCTAAAGAAGAAGAGAGGAAGTGAGAATTCCACTTCAGGTATTTATGTTATATAAGTTAATCTATCTACTTCTTCATCATGGGTATTAGATACTGGATGTGGTTCTCATATTTGTGTAAATGTGCAGGAACTCAAAAGGAGTAGATCGTTGACTAAGGGCGAGGTCGACCTACGAGTGGGAAATGGAGCAAGGGTTGCTGCATTAGCTGTAGGAACTTATATTTTGACATTGCTCACAGGGCTTGTTTTAGAATTAGATGATTGTTATTATGTGTCTTCCATCACTAAAAACATTATTTCTATTTCTTGTTTGGACAAGAAAGGTTTTTCATTTATAATAAAGGACAACTGTTGCTCCATTTATTTAAATGATATCTTCTATGGTAGTGCACAACTAATTAATGGTCTTTACATTCTAAATCTTGATATGCCTATTTATAACATTAATGCTAAAAGGATTAAATCTAATGATCAAAATCCAACATATCTCTGGCATTGTCGCTTGGGACACATAAATGAGAATCGCATTTCCAAACTCCATAAAGATGAAATTTTGGACTCATTTGATTTTGAATCGTATGAGACATGCGAATCTTGTTTGATGGGTAAGATGACTAAAGCCCCTTTCAAAGGACATAGTGCAAGGCAAGTGATTTATTGGGCTTAGTACATACAGATGTATGTGGACCTTTAAACACACAGGCTAGAGGTGGGTTTATGTACTTTATTACATTTACTGATGATTTCAGTAGATATGGCTCTGTGTATCTTATGAGACACAAGTCAAAATCTTTTGAAAAGTTCAAAGAATTCAAGAATGAAGTACAAAACCAACTTGGCAAGAGCATTTAGGCACTTCAATCAGATCGAGGTGGTGAATACTTAAGCCAAGAATTTTATGACTATCTTAAAGAGTGTGAGATTGTCTCACAACTCACTCCTCCAGGTACACCATAATGGAATGGTGTATCTGAAAGGAGAAACCAAACTTTATTAGATATGGTTCGATCAATGATGAGTCATACAGATCTTTTAAAATCCTTTTGGGGACATGCATTAGAAACAGCTGCTTTTACACTGAATCGTGTTCCATCTAAATCGGTTATAAAGATACCATATGAGATATGGACTGGTAAATGTCCCAGTATGTCTTTTATGAAGATTTGGGGTTGTGAGGCTTATGTAAGACGTCAAGTCTCTAACAAACTTGCACCTAAATCTGATAAGTGCTACTTTGTGGGATATCCTAAACTAACTAAAGGATATTATTTTTACAATCCCGCTGAGCGCAAAGTGTTTGTAGCTCGAACAAGTGTCTTTCTAGAAATAGAATTCATTTCTAGAAGAACTAGTGGGAGAAAAGTAGAACTTGAAGAAATTCAAGAGCTACAAGATAGTGCACCCGATGTTGAGATGGAGCCTGAGCAAGCACCATAAGTTGTTGTAGAACCAGAACCACAAGCTGTTGTGGAGCAACCGCCTGCTCAAGAGACACAAGCCTTGCGTAGATCAGTTAGAACACATCATGAGCCACAGAGATATGGATTTCTAATGACTCAGAACGGTGATGTATTGCTCATGGACCAAGATGAGCCTACTACCTATCAAGAGGCTATTACAGGGCCAGACTCTGAGAAATGGCTTGAAGCCATGAGATCTGAGATGGAATCCATGTATGCCAACCATGTTTGGACCTTGGTTGACTTACCCGAAAGGGTAAAACCTGTAGGGTGCAAATGGGTTTTTAAGAAGAAAACCGACATGGAAGGAAATGTTCATACCTATAAAGGGCGATTGGTTGCTAAAGGTTTTAAACAAATTCATAGTATTGACTATGATGAAACTTTTTCACCAGTCGCGATGATCAAATCCATTAGGATCTTGCTTGCGATAGCTGCATACCATGATTATGAAATCTGGCAAATGGACGTCAAGACTGCTTTTCTTAATGGAAAGCTACTCGAGGATGTGTACATGACACAACCTGAGGGTTTTGTTGATTCAAAAAATGCTGGAAAGGTTTGTAAGCTGCAACGTTCTATTTATGGACTAAAGCAAGCTTCTCGAAGTTGGAATCTTCGTTTTGATGATGCAATCAAAGAGTTTGGTTTCATCAAGAACGAAGATGAACCTTGTGTCTACAAGAAGGTTAGTGGGAGCACTATTGTCTTCCTGGTGTTGTATGTAGATGACATACTACTCATTGGGAATGACATCCCTACCCTTCAGTCTGTAAAGACTTGGTTAGGGAATTGCTTTTCAATGAAGGACTTGGGCGAAGCTACCTATGTACTGGGTATAAAGATCTATAGAGATAGATCAAGGAAATTAATTGGCCTAAGTCAAAGTGCATACATAGATAAAGTGCTAAAGAGGTTTAGCATGCAGGATTCCAAGAAAGGATTCTTGCCTATGACACATGGCATTACTCTCTTAAAAGAACAGTGTCCTACAACACAAGAAGAGAGAGAACGTATGAGTAAAGTTCCATATGCATCTGCTATTGGATCCATTATGTATGCCATGTTATGCACACGTCCCGATGTCTCGTATGCCTTGAGCATGACGAGTAGATATCAAGTTGATCCTGGTGAACGTCACTGGATCACTGTCAAGAATATTCTTAAGTACTTGAGAAAGACTAAGGATACATTCTTGATATATGGAGGTGAGGAAGAGCTCATTGTAATAGGTTACACTGATGCTAGCTTCCAAACTGATAAAGATGACTATAGATCAAAGTCTGGTTATGTGTTTTGCCTTAATGGAGGTGCTGTGAGTTGGAAGAGTTCAAAGCAGGCGACAGTGGCCGATTCTACAACAGAGGCTGAGTATATAGCTGCCTCTGAAGCTGCTAAGGAGGCTGTTTGGATTAGGAAGTTCATTACTGAGCTTGAAGTTGTTCCTAGCATTATAGATCCGATTGAGCTCTATTGTAACAACAATGGAGCCATCGCACAAGCTAAGGAACCTAGATCTCACCAACGATCCAAACATATACTACGGCGCTTCCATCTCATTCGAGATATCATCGAGAGAGGAGATGTTAGGATATGCAAAGTACCAACTGACGATAACATCGCCGACCCACTGACGAAGCCTTTGACGCAGCAGAGACATGATCGTCACATTAGGTCACTAGGTATTAGATACATGAGTGAATGGTCTTAGTGCAAGTGGGAGATTGTTGGATTATGCCCTTAGAACCATTCATTAGATGATTGACTTTGGCATTTTTTATGTATCATGACATTTTATTTATAGTTCATTATTATATTTGTCTTATAACTGCGTAATGTAATCTTATATGATAATGTCCTCAGAATAGTAATAACACACTATTCTTAAAATATCCCTAGTCAAGTATTATTGTGAACAAGGATAACAATGATACGATAAGACTAGTATGTGGTTAACTGATGACCATTGTCATGGATATAGGATATCAAGTCATCACATAGGTACATGTTAGAGAACTATGTACTGGATTGATCTTCCATGAGAACGCTACATGGATTGTTATATGAGTGTCATAAGCGATTCTCATAGTGATGATGGTGTATGTGATCCTTTGACTTGAGATCATCAGAGATCCCAACATAGAGAATTGCATACTTTAATGCTGCTAGATGTCATTCGTAACAGGATTGACTATAAAGGTAGTAATTGGGTATGCCTTGATCTATGTAGAGGGATGTTGAGTGATCAAGATAGGATTTATCCCTCTTATATAACAAAAGTGATGTATTGGGCCCTTTGATAAAGTGAGACTTAAAATGCATGGCCGTGCTCGAATAAGTCAATATGAGATATTGATTTTATTTGTTTAATTAGTCTACTCAGGAATCAAGAAACGCTGATTAGACTATACAAGTGTGACACATTCCATGACTTGTGTCTAATCAAGACATCAAAGGATAAAGGGATTAGACTACACGGTAACATCTATCACGAGTAAGGTTATGTCGAGTCATTGACATTCTCGTTACATGGGTAGCAATGATGTGTTGCTAGATACCGCTCATTGCCTGTGACAATTTTGTCATTGCCATTGTTTTGAGAACCTATTGGGTCGCACATTTAGAACGGATCAATGAGGAGCTTAACTAATCCTATTCTGAATTGGATTAAGGATATAACTAATCCTATTCTAAGTAGGATTAGAGTTCTGTTTGATAGTAAATTTTAGGGTAAAATTTACTGCCTATAAAAGGATGTTTTGTGTTTTCTAAAACAGAGCCGCAAAAAAAAACAGAAAACAAAATATTCTTTTAATCGAAGCTAGCAATTCAGTTATAAGGAATCAAAAACGCTCTTTAAGGCTTTTAATCGTGAGACGTTCAAGAGTCGTGAGATCCGTTCGTGTGGATACCATAGAGGGAGGAACGAAAAGTTGTTGCTTGTGACTCGACTAACGACGGAAAATCAGAGAAAACGTTAGGTAAATCTCGAAACCCTAATCAGGCAACTCTCCAAATCGATCCTAGTGGAAGCCGAATGATTTAAATTCCGCTGCGTGTTTGTTTCGGTTTCCTTCATGCATCATATCTATAAACGTTTTTTATAATCCAAGCAACAACAACCACGAAAGATCAGACAACAGATGTTCTACTAGCCTCTTTTTGAATTTCCTGTACATGCAAATTGTCATACGTTCTGATTTTTCTCCAATTGTCCGAATTCAAAGAAGCCAAAATGGTTAAGAAACATAACTCCTAACAAGAGAGATAAGGATAGCAAAGCCGGTTGTTTTCATGTGTCCGATGGCTGTCTGCAAAATCCAGCGGTGGCGCCAGAATGGTCAGCGGTTCTTATCCTAAACGTGACCATTTTCTACAATTCCCAATTTTTGGCATTCAAAGAGAGACAGACAAATTAATGATTAAAAAAGTTTGTCAACCTTAATGTAAAAAACACACACACACAAAACTTGTCAACCTTTGGTGAAAGCAACAGAAAGTCCTTAATATCATTTGGGCATGTATATCACATATCATTCAATGGTAATAAGTAATTAGTAGAGCCAACAAGTGATTGGATGCAGTGAAAATAAATTTTTTCATTAGATATTTGAAAAAATTTCGAATGTTGAAATCGTCATTATTGAAAGAATTTTATCGATTATTACTACTATTTGAATAATATTAGCATCATAATAGTAAAACAAATGAGGGTATCTATAATTAAAAAAAAAAAGTAATTGGCAAAGAAAAGTTTTTTAAATTTACAAAAGGGTTCTTTTCTCCAAATCAAGGCAATAAATCCGGATGTTAAAAGCTACAATTCTGGAGACTGTCACGGCATAATTTACAAAGTATGAGTAGAATTATTGTATCCAAGAGTTTTACTTCTTCAACCAAGTGATCAACATACATAGGAGAGAGTTCAAGATCAAAATGATACAAAGTGGACTATATTTTAATTTGTAAACACAGTATGTTAAAATAAACCAATCTTCATTTTTTTTTTCTTCTCAAGAGAAAAAGGGAGAAAATTCTCATAACACCAAAGTCAAAAAAAAAAAGCATCTAGTATTTCAAACGTTGATGGGGTAACTAATAGTTCAAACTTTGATCATTTTCAAAACTATTGTGCTGTAAGTAGCTGACTTTTATTGAATAAGAAAGTTGGAATTAAAATACAAAGGAAAGTTGAATCATTTCTTCTTAGAGAAAATTTAGACAACGCGTTAAGAAAACCAAGCATTTTAATTATTAAAAATGAATCTCAATTACGCGTTTGATGATAAATGAATATAATGCAACCAATAAGTAATTAAAAGAAATAGAAGTGAACTTTTTTTTTCAGCTAGTTGAACAAGGTTCGAATCTTGGAATCTCCCACTATTAGGAGAGATTTATCAATTATTACTTTCAACTTGAATAGGATTAATCTTACACTATAAAATGGATAAGAATACTTGTACTTAAAAAAAAAAAAAGGGACGAACGAATCTAATGCAACTTTCGAAGGGATAATAATGAACTTCTTCCCATGGAATGAACTTTTCTTTTCTAATTAGGCTTGAACTCTTTGATTCTGGTCTTGTTTTTAACTATTTCAGTAAAATTATTAGTTAATAACAAACCGAAATATCTATTCTGCTCCCATGCAACTAATTTTGTACAATTGCTTTATCTGCTGAAATCAAGAATAATAACAGCAGTTACATTAGCACCGAAACATTTGACTAAGCTAATTTGGATGAACAGTAAAATTAGTTTCATCAAAATTAATAATACTAAAAAGACACTTAAAGATATATATATATATATATATTTTTTATAAAATAATAAAAAATTAAAATCAATGATAAAAATGTAATTTTACTCTTCATTTTTTTATCTTTTGAGAAAAAAATTAACCGGACCGTGACTCATCGTACTGCATCGATGAGCCAAATTAGCCCTAAGCTAATTGGTGCATGATCTCCTGCTCAAGGAGTGGGGTCTTAAATTATCTCTTCCATGAATAAGGAAAAAGTTGGTTATATATAGGTTCCATTGATTTCACTAAAAATAATTTTCAAAAAATAATTTTTGTATTTTTTGGTGTGTGGTTGGCAAAATTTTAAATGATCAACAGTAAATGATTTATCAATCAACAGAAAATTTGGTCAATTTCCTGATAATTATCTGACGTCGTTTGGAAGATATTTTTTAGAAAATAGTTGTTGTGAGTATAATTCTACTCAAATTAGAATTTAGATACAGTTTTTTAAAATTTTAATTTAATTTAACCTTACATAAAATATTATTATATTAATAAAAATATTTTTTTATTTAATTAAATTAAAAATTTTATATATTAAATATTAACATTAAAAAACTTTCAATATATTTTAAGTTTAAATATTTTATTTTGTATATTTTTAATCTTAAATATTTTTAATATTACAATAAATAACAATATTATGTTTGTACTTTAATAATTAAATAAATAAAATAGTTAATATTTCAATAACTTATTAATATTTATATATAAATTTTTATATTTTATTTTCAAATTGGTTTACGTTAACATTTTAATAATAAGTATAATTAAATAGAAAATATACTTTTGTTATGATTTTGATAATAAATATTTTCAGTATAAAATATAAATATTTTAATATTTCAAAAATAAATATTAATATTTTATTAATATTATATATATTAAATAGTAATATCACTTCATATTTTTAAAAATATTAATATAAGTAATAATAAGCAGTTTTCTTTTAAATGTTTAATAATATAATATTTTAATATTAAATATTATTTTTAAAATGTAATTATTTTTATATTAATAAATTAAGAAATCAATAATAAATAATTTTTTAATATGAATATCATTTGAAAAAAGAAAAATTTTTTTTTAAAAAACAATCAAATAACAAAAAATATTTTTTATTAACTCATTTAAACAACGTAAAATCTTTAATTCCATTCACATTTTTCAAAATAATTTTTAATAAACCAAATGGAGCTTTAAATATTGAAACTTCGTTTGATGGTTTTTATCTATTAATAAACAAAATATCACATCTAATTTTTTAGAACATTTTGTTGAGATTTTTCATATAAAAAAAACATAAAATGTTACGTTATTATGAGTTATACACAATCTCATCTTGTTGAGTTACAACTTTTATATATTTAAATTTTTTCTTAAAAATATTCAAAATTATAAAATAATATATATAGCTAATTTTCACCGTCAATGAAAATATTCATACATAGAAAACTTGGCTAGATCATCTCTTTCTCTTTCTCTCTCTTTTTCTATCTCATTTTGACAAATTGTATAGAAAATTAGTTACTTAATTGAACGAGGAAATCAATGAAAAATTTGACTCCCAAATCGAAACACAAGCATTTTTCCACAGCCATAATTAAGATAATGAAAACAGGTTTAGAAAAATATTATAACATAATCCGACTTTGACGTGATTTGATTTTCATAGGCATATAATCTATAGATGCTGCGGGCGGCTACCTGAAATTTAATAACATGAAATCTAATTTTGAAAAAAACAAAAAAACGTGTATAAAGAATCAACAAGGCTGCCAAAACTTGGTTAGAAGCATGACATAAATAATATTATTATTTTATTGACCGACAAATGCCATCTTTTTAAAATTCAATCAGGTTAGGTATATATTTTGGAACGTTCTTTTTTTTTTTTCTGTAGTCAATGCAGATTATATCTTAAGAAGAAACTTAAGATGACACGCTTTCTTCTATAAATTGTAGAACTTGAAGGCCCAAAGATATCACACAAAGAAGAAATTAAGGGGCGAACTGAGAAACACATTGGAAAGAGGGAAATTGTCTTTCGAGTTTGAGAAAAAATGGGTTTATTGAAGCAATGTTTTGTGTCATGGTTGGCGTGCGTCTTGTTTCTAAGTTGCTTGACTCTTTGCACGGCAGACGTCCATCATTACGAGTTCTTCGTAAGTCTTTCTTTCCCTACATATTCATCGTCATATATAGTCTTTCCTTTAGTTTCTTTCGAATTCTAGGCCGAGTGATCTTAATAAACATGATATTATTGATTAAAACCTACTTGATTAATTTAAGGACAAACAAAAGGATAAATTACAATTTTTTATATATCTCTTTTTTCTTAATGTTTCAAAATTTTAGCTTCCTGATTACCTTTGAAAATTAAGAACTTAATACTTCTACCTTTTTATATTTTTTTGAATTACTTTCCATTATTTTTTAATTTTTTAATGTTAATTTTTTTAAATATTAGAACCTTCTAAAAATGTTGAAAAATCAAATATTTTTCTCTTAAATTCTGCAAAAATAGACAAAGAAAATATGATTTATGGCTTCATCCTTCTACTATTAAGCCCAACATGGTTTAATATGACTCCAAAAAGCATGGCAAAGCGATTGATGACACTTGCATGCTTTTTTCAGACAGCTAAAAATGGTCGTAATTTTTTAATATTGTTTTTGTTAATTTCTCATGCGCCGTTTTGGGTTGCTTGCAGGTTCGAGAGTCAAACTTCACAAAGCTATGCAACACAACGACTTTGCTGGTCGTAAATGACAGTTATCCCGGGCCTGAGATTCGGGTTCACAGGGGGGACACTGTGTTTGTTAATGTCCACAATCAAGGAAACTATGGCTTTACCATTCACTGGTAATTAATTTTCTTGCTTTACTCCAAAATTAATTAGTTTCACTTTGACCTAAGAATTGATTTAAATAAATTAATTTTGCAGGCACGGTGTGAAACAACCGAGAAATCCGTGGTCAGATGGCCCTGAGTTCATAACGCAGTGCCCGATTCAACCAGGAACGAACTTTACTTACGAAGTTATACTATCCAACGAAATCGGCACTCTCTGGTGGCATGCCCACAGTGACTGGACTCGTGGCTCCGTCCATGGCGCCTTCGTCATTTTACCGGCTGAGAACGAAACTTATCCATTTCCCACGCCTGATGCGGATCAAACGATCATGCTTCGTAAGCATATGATCTTTCCAACTTATACTAGCTATATTAATGTATCCTAGTTTGATTTCTTAATTCATTGTACATCGACAGAATCATGGTATAGTGGAGACTACAAGCAAATCATCGATAACGCACTCGCAACCGGTTCACCTGCACGCCAACCAGATGCTTACGCTATCAATGGAAATTTAGGAGACACATATGGATGCTCCAATGGTATCAAGTTATCCCTTCGAATATTGTTTCTGGCCGTTACTTTCAATGTAAATTTAACAATTTGTAATTGCCAATTGCAGATACGATATTCCGTATGCAGGTTGATTATCAGAAGACATACCTTCTCCGCATAATCAATTCCGCAATGAATGAGGCCCACTTCTTCACTATCACAAACCACAGCCTCACACTCGTCGCACAAGATGCTTCCTACGTTCAAAGGTTTACAAGCGATTACATTTTGATAAACCCTGGACAAACCATGGATGCTTTGGTCACTGCAAACCAAAACATTGGCCAATATTATATGGCTATGAGGCCTTTCTCGGATTCAGCTGCTCCGCCTCGTAACAATATCACTACTGGTGTTTTTCAATATACCAACAGTCAGGGTGGATTGAATGCTTCGTTAATAACACTGCCCGCAATAAACGATACAAATGCTACAAATAGCTTCGTCAGTCGAATTAGGAGCGCAAACGTCTCACAAAATCCGCCATTGAATGTCCCGATGGACATTGATAGACGAGTCTACATCGCAATCGCCACAAACAGCGAGCCCTGCAACACCACAGTATGTCCTTTGGGTATCAGATTTCTTGCAAGTTTGAACAATGTCAGCTTTGTTTTCCCAAGCATTGACATTCTCCTAGCATACTACAACAGGTATATATGCATAGTTCTATCCTGGTGGACTCAATTACTAACCCATTATCTCCTTTTCTTTTTACCGGAATCTCTTTTCCACGGTACCATTAGGAAAGTAGTTTCATTATTGAAGCTAATTATTATATAATTTTTCCTATGACAGCAGCACCAGTGGAGTTTTCACTGAAGATTTTCCCCTCAATCCACCTGTATTCTATGACTTCACTGGAAACTTGACTACCTTAAATACGATACCTAGTCGAGGGACAAGAGCTGTTGTGCTAAATTACGGTGAAGCAGTCGAGATTGTGCTCCAAGCAACCAATCTTGGTGCCGGTGGAAGTCATCCAATTCATTTGCACGGTTTTAGCTTCTACTGGGTCGGAACTGGTGATGGAAATTTCAACAATGTGACTGACCCAAGCACTTACAACCTGGTTGATCCACCACTCATTAACACTGTCCACGTTCCAGGCGGAGGATGGGTTGCCCTAAGATTTTTTGCAACTAATCCTGGTAAGTTTTCATCTAATTCAAGGAAATCAGAAAACTCTAACCCAAAGGGTTGGACACTGATGTAAGACCCCATTAAGTTTTTTAGTAAGGACAATTCATGATAAGAGATTTCATATTCAAATTCTCAGTAAATCAAATTTTTTTTTTGTCAGCGCTAACAACGTAGCGTAAATGGAGATAAATTTCATATTCAATGTAATATGAAAACACCTCCTGATTAAAAAAAATCAAAAAACTTTTCGGCCCTATTTTGGTAACAAATTTGTTTATTAATTCATATAAATAATGTTCATTTCTTTCAGGGGTATGGTTTATGCACTGTCATTTGGAGAGGCATAGTAGCTGGGGCATGGACACTGTTTTCATAGTGAGGAATGGAACCACCGCAGAAACAAGCATGCTTCCACCGCCATCTGGCCTGCCTCGTTGTCCTGGAACCTAGAACTAGGATAATTGTATAAGAAGTTTATGGATCAAATTTTATTTGAAATAATGTTAATAAAGTTCTCATTTGGAAATGTAACTTCATAATAATACATATGTATGATTTATGTAATCATTTCGGAGAAGATTTTATTTTTAAGAGAACTTGTTTCAATTCGTCTTATTTGACTTGAATTGGAAATATGGTTTTTTGTAAATAATTTTTTTTTCTTTCCTCACTCGTTAATACTTGTTTTTGCATGATTAATGGCGTAATGATGAAGTTAAAATTCATTGACATTTTCATACTTGCATGGACAGCAATGGGTGAGAAAGAGAATACAACTTGTACGCAACTCATTCAATAAAACTCCAAATCATTGTATTAAGACATAGGATAAAGATGGAAAATTTAGTTTCAAACTAATAACAAGTGTTAGTTAGGTACTGCAAAGTGATGACATCAGCCAAGAAAAGTATCACTTGATAAGATGAATTGACTTGTACAAGTTTTGTCATTGTCTTAATCTAAAACTTTTTATCTTCAATTCACGATAATATTTATTTTTTTCCTAATAAATGTAGAGAAGAATAGTGTATAATATGACTCATATTAAAATTTAATTTCACTTACAACTCCTTCATATGCTAAAATCAAGTCTTCCGTTTTACTTTTCAACTATCAACATAAGAGAGAGAAAAAAAAAGCTCTCAATGTGAAAAGTAATAAAAACAAAAAAGATTCTTTAAGATTTGTTTTTTTAATTTAGATTTCGTAGAGCTATTAAAAAGTTTTCCTTATTATTTTTGCTTGTGTTTTTAGTCTTTATTTTCAATTTTAAAAAAAAATGTTTAGTAATGTTCATAATTTCCTGAAAACAAAGACGAAAATTTTCAAAATTGTTAAAATTTAATATTTTTTTCATTGTTTTTAGAAACATATTTACATTTCTAACATTGTTTATTAGCGAACAATATCTATGTATTAATACAATATTATAATTATTTCATAATAAATACTATGAAATGAAATTAATTAATTCTTAAATGATAATATTTAATTGAAAATAAATAATTTAAAATTAATATATTTATTTGAATATGAAAATTACAAAAAAATTTAAAAAATAACTAAATATAAATTACATGAAAATATAATATTATCATATCATTTTATTTAAAAATGATATAATATTATTGAATATATTATAAATATATATTTTAAAAATATTATATTAATATAATTTAATATCTTAATAATCTTATATATATATATATATGTAAAAGCTAAAGCAGTTGACTCAAAGTAAAATATCCTAGGTGGATATTCTAAAATTTGACATGTTTAATATCCTAAAATAAAAAAAATATTCAAGTTTTAAGAGATAGGAATCTATAAATATTAAAATTACAAAATAAATTAATTATCTTTTTAAATCAATTATCTATTTCAATTTCTAAAAGATAAACATCTATATATATATATATATATATATATATTAAAATTAAATAAAATTTCATATCATTTATCAATTTCTTTACTCATCTTTTATTAATATATATGTACGGTTGTTATATACATTAAAAGCATATTTATGGAAATAATTAATTTTGGTATAAATTTTTTTCTTGGATGAACTTTTTTAAATAAAAAGATACATGTATTTTATATGAACACATGACATGTGTGAGAATCACATTTCCTACTATTGTACTATAAGTTTTTGAAGCAAAGTATCTCATAGTTATTTCTATATTTTGATTTTTATAAGTACAGTTGTGATTTGGGCTGTGGCCCCCATTGAGACTTGTATAGTCCGGATGGAGACGAAACTCCATAGTACAGATATTTGGAGAAAAATAATATGATGGTAAGTTTATGTAACTCAAAATCATCTGTTTTGGTTATTTTTGAAAAACGTGTAACAATTTGAAAATGACGATTAAAGACATAGGCCGAAAGAATTTTTGTGAATAATGGTCAAATTGAGATGACTTTTCACCAATTGATAGATGTGTGTTAACCTAAATGTAATAAAGATTTATGTCATGCTATTAGATAGACCGAATCACATGGAAAGAATAAAATCCACGCGATTGACCTAAAAGGGGTATTTTAGTAATTTTGTACTTTCGGTCAATTAAACCTTAGTAAAACCTTAACCAATGATTAGAATATGTTTAATATTCATAGTTTATAATGAAATAAAATATTTAGAAGCTAAACTGACTAGTTAATAACATTATGGAAATGTAAGGGAATAATTAGACCTGCAAGTTTTGGCCACTATAGGTAAGAGGGAGAAAGCTTAGTTTTTCATGGTTTTATGGCTTTGTCTCTTGTGATCTACATGTTTAGCTATGTGTTTAAGCTTAATTTGAAACAAAACCATGAAATTCTTGACCTTATAGTTTCGGCCTCCATATACCATGCATGTCCATGTGATTGTTTGATAAATAATAAGTATAGAAATGATGTAGAACATTTGTAAAACATGATTTCAAGCTTAATTTGTTGAAATGAACTATGCAAACCCATATGTACAATTCAACCAAGTGAAGGGCAACCATGAATTGTGCTTAATTCAATGTGTTTTAGGTACTAAGAGAGTGTATAAATTAATAGAAAACTATCGGTGAAATCAAAATAAAAAACGAAGTAGTTTTGGCATTAGTTGCGGTGTTAGCACAGGTATGAAATAGACCGATTTTGTAGCTATAGTAGGCAATGTGATAGATCTTAGGATGTTAAATATTATTTATATGGAAGTGTGACAAATTATTATATATGTGTGGCATTTTGGAGCTCAGAAATGAGTTGTGCAATATGGATGCTATTGAGCAAGCCGGTAGAAATTGAGCGGTAAGGAATATGTGTAGAAGAGATAGGGATGCTATAATTGCATATTGGTCTTGAAAATGAAATTATGGAATGGTTTTGGAATGATTTAGATTGGATTTGTGAAAACTACCATTGGATTTTAAACTGTATTTTCTTGCAGTAAGGTTTGGGCAAACATAGTCGATATGCTACTAAAATTTCATAAAACATACCTTGAATTTTATATTCTCGAAAATGGATCTTTGAAGCATTTTGAATTTTTCTTAGGAGACCTAATGGGTTAAAATTTTAGATAGTTCCCTAGGAGCATGAAATTTACAACTCAGTTTCCGAGTCTGATTTTGACAGCTTTCTCTGATTTTGTGTTTTATACAAGTGATGGTGTAATAACCGGAAAATTTATACTATATTAAGTTAATTGTCTATTATTTAGCACAATTTTATAACTAACAAAAATAAATTTAAAATAATTATATAGGGACATGTAGACGTATGGACATCTCGGCACGGCTTAAGTAGTCCCGGAGATAAGAGATCTTGCCTACTTCGAGCTCGGGAGCGACAAGCTACAGTAAGCCTATGAATTTTGGGTAAACTTTGTGTAAATCAACTAAGTTCATAAAGTTGATTTTAATGTATTTTAATTAGTTAAATGCGGAAATAATAGAATTATTTAATCTAAGTGTGAGTCTTGGGTGTAGTTACATATTATACATCATATATATATATATAATAATAAGTATGGTATACACCTATATAATAAAACAAAACAAATAAAATCAAATACTACAACAAAGTACTTTCTTGATATAAAATATACATAATATAATAATGATATTATATAAAAAAAAAATTTTGATGAAACCGATTGGCTTATTGAAGAAGCCAATCGGCTTCCTTTGTTTTTACCCCACTCACGTGGGATTTAGAATCACACAAAAGTTAAAGTCAAACAAGACAACAAAAGAAAAGAAAGGAAGCAGATCTGGAAAGTGAATGGGAAAGAAACAGAGGGAGTGACGAGAGCGAAAGAAAATTTGAGAGATTGGAGCTTTAGCTCTCGACGGAAACAGAAACAAGGAAAGGAAGGGGCTGTTCGACGATTGGAGAAAGGAAAGAAAGGGATGGTCGACGCCGGAGAAAGGAAGAAAAGAAGGAAAATGTGGGCTAAATCTGACTGAAAGAAGAGGGATCCCGACAGTGGTAAGGGTAAGAGTTAATATTAAATTATGCTTTTAAATAATAGATGTAGAGTGATGAGTAAAGGTAAATATTTTTGGATGTAGGTTTAAGTGATAATTGAAAATTCAAGAAGGATAAAGCCAAAAGGAAAATTTTGGCAGCCAAAGAAGAAGTTTTAAGGTAATGATCTTATGAAAGAAGTTAGACTATAAAATTTCCTAAGTGAATAAATAATATAAATTTTTATATTTTGTGTGCTTTAATGTAGGAGGAAATTTTATGAGATAGATGATGATGTTCAATACCCTAAACTAAAGGCTAAAGTAAAGAAAATCAAAGAAGTATTAGAAAGTTCAAGGTGTACAAGGGTGCGACACCAACATTAGTGTGGTACACATTAGGTAAGGGAATTTACGGTAAACGTTTATTAGTCTGCTATGTTGTGTATGTCCAAAATTCTGTTATTTAATACTTATTGATTTGAAATGCATTCTTGGTTGAATTTCATATGTATTGAACTGAGTTGAAGTACAAATGGTTTTGAATTTGAACTGTGTTGAATTTGTGGATAAAAATATTGTTGGTTGGCGTTTTATACAGGTTGTTTGTTGTGGATTATGATGCTGGGTAGTGTCCTACCTATGCCGTCATAATGCCGAAATTTCGTTAGAAATTATTAAATAGATTTTTGGCATCGATTTAAATTCTATAATGTATTTAAAACCTCATATACCTCAAGCACCATTACTAGTGATCGAGATACTGTCTTTTTAAAAAATATGTTTTGTACAATGAGGTTATCAAAACGTGAGGGTTTAATACGAATTGTGCCTCCCATACTCAAGATACATTATAAAAGCATTCTTGCATGAATTTTGTCATAAGAGATAAGGGATGCTTGGAAGTTGCCTGTGTGGCACTTAACTCGCCTGTGTGGCATAGATGAGCCTGTGTGGCACTCGCCTGTGTGGCGTTTATTAAGCCTGTGTGGCACCCGCCTGTGTGGCGTTTAAATTATGCCTATGTGGCATTTAGTAAGCCTGTGTGGCAATTAACGTAAAATATCCTGGATTGCTTTGTGATCTTCCAGGTCCTGGATTGCTTTGTGATCTTCCAAGTGTCCGACAAATAGTCGTGACTTGTACCTCAGCTACTAGATGATCACTGGTGCTGGGATGATTCATGATCATGGATAGAATCTTGGTTCGGAATGGTAACCACTGCTAGCTACAGTGGACGCTTTCATAGAAAGCTTTTGGTTATTTCCAAAGATCCCGGTTATATTACGGTACCTTATCAAAGAAATCCTGTCTCTTGGAAATATTTTGATTGTGTATTTCGATTTTATAAATGCATGAGTGCAAGTGTTTTTATAGCTTATAGAATAACGATTTGTCAACTTGCATTTTTCCGTAAGACACACTTAAGCATGAGTTTTGACGCACTTATTCACGCATACACATGCACAAATATAGTAGAACATCTAATATCACTTAGCGTATGTTTTCTTACTGGGCTTTCCCCAAAGCTCATCCCCCCTCCACCTCAGATTATTTTAGGTAGACTCGGCACGAGCGTGGTGCATCGAGAGTCTTTTTGTCGAGCCGTAGAAAGCTATAAATTGAGCCGAGGTATAATCTTTTGTTCTTTTGTTTATATCCCAGACTAAATTCTTTTGTGTACACAGTGTATAGAAGTCGGGAGGTAAGTACTAGGTGATATTGAGTCTGTAAACACAGTGTGATCGTAATTAAGTTGTAATCTCGATATGTTTATATATTGAATCACATGGATGTCTAGTATTTTAGAAGTTACATGGAGATTTGAAATTTCTACAGGTTGAGACAATGATGTACATTAGTATGGGGATGGATACTAGACTAAAATAGGGGTGGAGATTTTCAGTTTCGTTTTCGACATGTCTTACGAGAAGACTATAATGGGACCTTAGACAACTAGTCTTAAACAAATATAAGAGTAGGACTACTCATTAGGTATTTAGCTACACTGAGCGAGAGACAAACATAGGAAGTGAAAGAAAAAGTTAGCTCGAAAAATCCGGCTTCCGAGGGCGTTACAGATGGCATTGATATTATACGTAAATAAAATATTTTGAACTTTAAATTATTGTAACATCCTAAGTCCACAAACTACATAATATTCACTCATGAATTACACTTACTTACCGGTTGGGCTGTCTGTGATGCTTAACAACTCCTAACACTTTTACAAGAATTATTATATTATTTCCTTAAGATGTATATACATTCCCTCTATTTAAAGTAGTACTGTATAATTTCACTGAATATATAAAAGAATATGATGTACCTTCAATATCGAATAACTGCTGACTTTAGCAGTCGATAATCCCTGGAGCTAATTCTCTTAATCCAAGATCGATAATCTGTGGAGTGGAAAATAAGGGAGTGAGCGATAATATGCTCAGCAAGGAAGATGTATGCTGCTTTATACAAATCAAACCATATCTTCCAAAACACTTGCTTTCCTTAATAGTAAACCCATTTAAGAAAATAATGGATATCGTAAACACTTTTTCAAATTTAATTCACAGGCTAACATTTTACAATATCAAGTAATAAACAGTAAATAGGATTCAACGAATCCTCTTAGTAAACAAAAATCAATAGGTTGAGACTAGGCATCACCCTATGAATAAATCATGTTCTCATCGTTCCCCCTCCCCCTTGCGAGAACGGAATAATCATCCCAACAGGGATACAATAGATCTATGGCCACAATCTATGGGTGGTTCTCGGGGTTCACTTGCCAAGTGACCTCGAGACTGCTGATGACTTGGCGGGTCCATCAGCCTTATAACTCATAATAATGCATGAAACTAGGGGCCTAAAGTCTCAAAATCAATTCAACATCTCATAAAACACCTTTTAAGTAATTATTTTCCAAAAGGTTTTATAAAATCGTAACAACAGCCTGCAATCTCACCTACTTCCGTGTGAGGAAGGCATAGGTTTAAACTGGCTCGCCCATGGTCAACTCGCTCATGGTCAACTCGCCTAAAGTCAACTTGCTAGTCAACTCGCCCAAGTCAACTCACCCAGGTCAACTTGCCCAGGTCAACCTTTTTCAAATAAAAAGGAAAATCTTTATTATTTTAAAAGCAAGTATTCGCCCGCCAATACACATCTTTTAAAACAAGTTGACTTGGCTCGCCCTCAAGGCTCGTCCCTTCTGGCATTGCCCTAATCGACTCGCCCAACCATGCAAACAGGGGTCGCCCGCCCCAAAACACCATAATAGGGGTTCGCCAAATTGGTTCGCCCGACATTCTTTTTAAAACAAAGCTACTCGCCCAAGATACCAAATAAAATAAAAGTGAGATCGCCCGCAGTTTTATCAGTTCGCCCAAGCACACGATTTTTCATAATAATGCATGTCAAAAACAAAACCATTTCTCAATAATTTCATAAAATTTAACTCCACAGGACATGCATTTAGTTTACACACACATCTCCCTTACCTGATCTACCGAAGCCTTGCTTCCTACTCGCCGTCCACAATTCTCGTCTGCAAAATAATTCATTTAAAACTATTAATATTTCTTTTTCAAATATTTTCTAAAATTATTTATATTTCTTCCCTATACTTATACACTTTGGCGAGACTGAGCTCGCCATTCACCCAATAGAGCTCGCCATTCATTTGTTGGTTACTCATGGGAGTCCGCCTAACAAAGGAGCTCGCCCTCTTCACTCAACTCACCATGCTCCTTAATATTAGTACGCCACTCGCCCTCGCCCATTCGGGGACTGTCTCATTATCCAAGGAGTTGGCGAACATGCTTGTCGCCAGCTCATGCATCTCTTGAGCTCGCCTAAATCTTTGGGCGGGTACTCACCTATTTGGCAAACAGATTCTATTCGCCCATCGTGTTTCTTTACTCATTCTTGGTTATTTTTCCCTCTAATTTCTTATATCTTCCATAATATTTAACTCAACCCGGCTATATCTATGTTTATCACGTTGTAAAACATAGAAATCTAACATCCAATATCAAGAGAACCATAGAAATATGGAACTTACCTTAACTTAGTTGCACTTCCTGAACAGAGTGTTTTTCTGCCTCACTTAACTTTACTTCTTTTGTTCCTTAGCTCTTCAACACTACAAGACAAGTTTGGCTAACTAAAGGATGAATTTCCATGGCTCTTATATGAGAAAACGAAGGAAAGAAGGATAAAATTGCAGAGCAACAGAATAAGCGAGAAGAATACTGCAGGAAATGAATTTGGCTAAGTGGGTTTTTCTCATGTCTTCCTCCTTATATAGCCCTTCAATTCCACTAAAAACACCCCATGTCCTTATCCCATTTTCTTTCATTTCTTCACGTCGTCCATGCATTAAAAGCTTGTGGAAAAAAAAAACTGCATCAATTGGTACGGCCATGGAAAGAATTCTCTACACATTTTTGACTAATTTTTTTCCTCTTTTCTCTTCTCCTTCTCCTCCACGCCACTTCCAGCAGTCACTATTATTGACTTGCTCCCCTTGGCCATTAAATGTCTCACCCAATTTATTCAACAAGCAAGGTGGCGTGTAGTCCACTTATCTTGACTTTTCTCTCTCTTCCTCTCACGCCATGCATCTTCCTTTCCACGCCAAGCATCTTCTAGCCACTACCATTGACTTTCATCTTATTCTTTTCTTTTGTCTTGCAGTATATTACTTCTTGAAGAATTTTTCAACACCAGAATTCAGCTGGCCTTTGTTTGTCCTATTGCCATTAATCCCTTTCACACTTTCATTTAATGCTTTCATATGTTGCATTAATTTATGAAGACTATTGTAGTAAAAGAAGTCAACAAGAACTCTTTTCTTCCCACACGTTATTGACTTTGTTTGTCATCTCAATATTTGGAATTTACGAGATTTCCTTCCTTGGCTATCACGTAAAGGTTTGGGTGATCCCAGAAATTATCATATTGTTGGCGATCACCTTGTATTGTTCTACTCGTCACATTGTCATAATTTCCCACAAAATTTCACTTTTATTTGGCTTTTGATTTTTTTTTCAACACGTCTGGGTGATCAGAAGCCCTCGCCCACTTGGGCGAACTCATCTACACGCCCTCACCAGAAATGGGCGAACCAACCTATTCGCCCTCGCCATCATCGTTGGCAATCTGCTCGCCCATTAGCGATCAGCCGTCTGGGCGAGCTGATCGACATCCTCGCCCACACATTATTTCACCGACATTCTTCCATGCACATCTCAAGTTAAGGAGTTTTTCATCCAAGTGAAAATGAATATTAAATATTTACTTCATTTACATTATCAATTTTATGAAATTTGGGTCTACAGTAGTGTAGAATCAGATCTTACAATTATAGACTGAGAATATTTTATGAATATTTATTATTGAACTACTATTATTCCAATTTTGATGATTTCATAACCCAGTTGATAATCTGTTTATTATTTTGAATATGAAAATATGTTTCTGCTGAATTATAAATGTTTGAAGACTGTCGGCCCCATAGTACCTTCGGGCTTAATCATGCATTTTGAGTTAATATGACTCCAAAAAGCATGGCAAAGCGATTGATGGCACTTGCATGCTTTTTTCAGACAGCTAAATATGGTCGTAATTTTTTAATATTGTTTTTGTTAATGTCTCATGCGCCGTTTTGGGTTGCTTGCAGGTTCGAGAGTCAAACTTCACAAAGCTGTGCAACACAACGACTTTGCTGGTCGTAAATGACAGTTATCCTGGGCCTGAGATTCGGGTTCACAGGGGGGACACTGTGTTTGTTAATGTCCACAATCAAGGAAACTATGGCTTTACCATTCACTGGTAATTAATTAACTTTCTTGCTTTACTCCAAAATTAATTAGTTTCATTTTGACCTAAGAATTGATTTAACTAAATTAATTTTGCAGGCACGGTGTGAAACAACCGAGAAATCCGTGGTCAGATGGCCCTGAGTTCATAACGCAGTGCCCGATTGAACCAGGAACGAACTTCACTTACGAAGTTATTCTATCTGACAAAGTCGGTACTCTGTGGTGGCATGCCCACAGTGACTGGACTCGTGGCTCCGTCCATGGCGCCTTCGTCATTTTACCAGCTGAGAACGAAACTTATCCATTTCCCACGCCTGATGCGGATCAAACGATCATGATTCGTAAGCATATGATCTTTCCAACTTATACTAGCTATATTAATGTATCTTAGTTTGATTTCTTAATTTATTGTATATCGACAGAATCATGGTATAATGGAGACTACAAGCAAATCATCAATGAGGCACTCGCAACCGGTTCAGCTGCACGTGAACCAGATGCTTACGCTATCAATGGAAATTTAGGAGACACGTATGGATGCCCCAATGGTATCAAGTTATCCCTTCGAATATTGTTTCTGGCCGTTATTTTCAATGTAAATTTACTTCTTAAGGGTTGTTATAGTAACAATTTGTAATTGCAGATACTATATTCCGTATGCAGGTTGATTATCAGAGGACATACCTTCTCCGCATAATCAATTCCGCAATGAATGAGCCCCACTTCTTCACTATCACAAACCACAGCCTCACACTCACAAGATGCTTCCTACGTTCAAAGGTTTAGAAGCGACTACATTTTGATAAACCCTGGACAAACCATGAATGTTTTGGTTACTGCAAACCAAAACATTGGCCAATATTATATGGCTATGAGGCCTTTCTCTAATTCAGCTTTTCCGCCTCGTAACAATATCACTACTGGTGTTTTTCAATATACCAACAGTCAGGGTGGATTGAATGCTTCGTTAATAACACTGCCCGCAATGACCGATACAAATGCTACAAATAGCTTCGTCAGTCGAATTAGGAGCGCAAACGTCTCACAAAATCCGCCATTGAATGTGCCGACAGACATTGATAGACGAGTCTACGTCGCAATCGCCACAAACAGCGAGCCTTGCGACCCCACAGTATGTCCTACGAGTAGCAGAGCTCTTGCAAGTTTGTGTTGGATTATGCCCTTAGAACCATTCATTAGATGATTGACTTTGGCATTTTTTTATGTATCATGACATTTTATTTATCATAGTTCATTATTATATTTGTCTTATAACTGCGTAATATAATCTTATATAATAATGTCCTTAGAATAGTAATAACACACTATTCTTAAAGTATCCCTAGTCAAGTATTATTGTGAACAAGGATAACAATGATACGATAAGACTAGTATGTGGTTGACTGATGACCATTGTCATGGATATAGGATATCAAGTCATCACATAGGTACATGTTAGAGAACTATGTACTGGATCGACCCTCCATGAGAACGCTACATGGATTGTTATATGAATGTCATAAGCGATTCTCATAGTGATGATGGTGTATGTGATCCTTTGACTTGAGATCATCAGAGATCCCAACATAGAGAATTGCATACTTTAATGCTGCTAGATGTCATTCGTAACAGGATGGACTATAAAGGTAGTAATTGGGTATGCCTTGATCTATGTAGAGGGATGTTGAGTGATCAAGATTGAATTTATCCCTCTTATATAACAAGAGTGATGTCTTGGGCCCTTTGATAGAGTGAGACTAAGAAATGCATGGCCGTGCTCGAATAAGTCAATATGAGATATTGATTTTATTTGTTTAATTAGTCTACTCAGGAATCAAGAAACGCTGATTAGACTATACAAGTGTGACACATTCCATGACTTGTGTCTAATCAAGACATCATAGGATAAAGGGATTAAACTACACGGTAACATCTATCACGAGTAAGGTTATGTCGAGTCATTGACATTCTCGTTACATGGGTAGCAATGATGTGTTGCTAGATACCGCTCATTGCCTGTGACAATTTTGTCATTGCCATTGTTTTGAGAACCTATTGGGTCGCACACTTAGAACGGATCAATGAGGAGCTTAATTAATCCTATTCTGAATTGGATTAAGGATATAACTAATCCTATTCTGAATTGGATTAGGGATATAACTAATCCTATTCTAAGTAGGATTAGAATTTTGTTTGGCAGTAAATTTTAGGGTAAAATTTACTGCCTATAAAAGGGATGTTTTTCTAAAACATAGCCGCACTTTTAAAAAAAAACAGAAAACAAAAACATTCCTTTTAATCGAGGCTAGCAATTCGGTTATAAGGAATTTAAAAGCTCTTTAAGGCTTCTGATCGTGAGACGTTCAAGAGTCGTGAGATCCGTTCGTGTGGATACCGTAGAGGCAGGAACGAAAAGTTGCTGCTTGTGACTCGACCAACGACAGAAAATTCAGAGAAAACGTCAGGTAAAATCTCGAAACCCTAATCAGGCAACTCTCCGAATCGATCTTGGTGGAG
This sequence comes from Heritiera fomes, assembly GCA_032173925.1. Classification (NCBI taxonomy): domain Eukaryota; kingdom Viridiplantae; phylum Streptophyta; class Magnoliopsida; order Malvales; family Malvaceae; genus Heritiera; species Heritiera fomes. Next base: position 18,555,008 of record JAPDPM010000004.1, on the reverse strand, counting down.
GCCGAATGATTTAAATTCCGCTGCGTGTTGTTTCGGTTTCCTTCACTGGTATCAGAGCCAGATTCGGAGTCCCTGATTTGTTTTGATAAAAGCATGATCTCTGGTTACTTTCAGTTTATGATTACATGCAATCGTTTTAATGAGATTAATACGGATTAGAATGTATATGATATATTCAGAGGCTACAAATCGAATTGTTGAAATTATATATATGATATATATCAATTTCAATTCAACTTATATGTGAGATATAATCTGTGATGCGAATTAATAATGGCGTTTCTGTTTTGCATAAACGTTATGTATAATCTGTGATGCGAATTATTAATGGCGTTTCTGTTCTGCAAAAACGTTATGTATAATCTGTGATGCGAATTATTAATGGCGGTTTCTGTTCTGCATAAATGTTATGGAAGAAACAGAATAATGTCGAAAGTGTATAAAGATTGAAACACTTTTAGATAAGAGTTCTAATGCGACTAAAATTATAGTCAGTATGAGATACTGGCTGGAACATCCTGATAAGATTAGGACACTTCCGGATAAGGGGCGTTGGCAATGTCAATACTGCCCCTGGGAACCCCGCAGTCAGGGTTATAATTCGTTTCAAATGTGCCTCATTAATAAAACTAAAAATTAAAAATTGCATTACACTTGTTTGTATAACACGGTGGTTGTTGTTTGAGCATGGTGCATAGTTATAGCCCTAGCCCAATATGATTGTATTTTCGTGGTTGTAAATTTTAATAAATACGACCTGCGTGTCGTGCCTTGTTCTTGAAATTCTTGTTGTACATTCTTTTCTCATCTAACTCCCCTCGAATGTAACTCGAGGTTTCTCTTAAACTATGTAATTGGAGCTGACAACCATGCAAAGGATGACCAAAGAGGCACTTGGAGAAGATGCTATTACCCTTAGGTTAACCCTTAGGGTTTCTCATTGGCTTGGGAAATCCATTTAGTTTGGGCTATAACTATGTCACGTTTATTTTATTGCTTAATTGCATGAGATGCATGGTTTATTTTGTACGTTTATGATATGAAAATCATATGATAATTTAAAAAAAAAAGGTAAAATTGGTGAGATCTTATTCAATAAACTAAGAAAATCCCTCAAATTAAATTAAGTCAATAATAGATGCCTACCAATGAATAGCACTCGTCAAGACTAGAATCGATTTTGTTATGTTTGCCAAAGCAAAATATCATATCTATCTTAGTAAGACGCGATGGGATAATAGTGATATCCAAAGGCTATAAATTGGGTTGACTTAACTAAATTTCATCAATAGGATTGGGAATTTAGAGGCATAAAGTTGGGCTTCCATTCATGAGATGAATTAGAACAAGTGTTGTTCACCCAACTATCCAAGAGTTACATGAGATGTAATTGGTAAGTGTTGCCTACCTAAATAGCCAAATCTTGGGCGATTAGCCAAAGTTAACTCTAGATAAGGTGAAATATGGATCTTGGCCCACTAGAGAAATTATGTGATAATTTTTCCGAATTAATAGTGAGGGTTGTTGATTCGATAAAAATAGTGGGAGCATCATTTAATAAATATTTAATTAAATGAATGCATTCATGATACTTATATTTTGCATATTTTTGTTGTAGATTACCATGGCATCAAACACAAATAACACACTTTCACTGCGATCTGTCCTTGAGAAGGACAAGTTGAATGGGACAAACTTCCTGGATTGGTACAGGAACCTGAGGATAGTCCTCAAGCATGAAAAGAAGTTGTATGTCCTTGAAATTCCCTTACCTGAGGAACCACCCTCTAATGCTCCAAGGGCAGAAAGAGATGCTTATAAGAAGCATCAAGATGATGCATTGGATGTTAGTTGCCTTATGCTTGCCTCTATGAATCCTGAGCTTCAAAAGCAACATGAGGAAATGGATGCGTTCGATATGATCGAGCATCTCAAGCAACTCTATGAAGAGGAAGCTAGGCAAGAAAGGTACAATGTCTCTAAGGCATTGTTTCAGTGTAGGATGGCAGAGGGGACTCCCGTTGGTACTCATGTGCTCAAGATGATTGGGTACACTGAAAACCTTGAAAGATTGGGATTTCCTTTGGGCCAAGAGTTGGCCACTGATGTGATTCTGCAATCGTTGCCAGACAGCTACAGTCAGTTTGTTGTTAATTACAACATGAATGAAATTGACAAGACTCTGCCACAGTTACTTAGCATGTTGAAAACAGCTGAATCCAACATGAAAAAGGCCAAGCCCAAAGATGTCTTAATAGTTAAGAAAGCTAAGGGCAGGGCTAATGCAAAGGGCAAGAAAAAGGGTAATAAAACCAATGGCAAGTTCAAGCCCAATGATACTGCACTGAAGCCTAAAGGTGGGGTTGCCAAAGAAGGGAAATGCTTCCATTGCGGTGAGACCGGACATTGGAAGAGGAATTGCAACAAATACTTGGAAGAGCTAAAGAAGAAGAAAGGAAGTGAGACTTCCACTTCAGGTATTTATGTTATAGAAGTTAATCTATCTACTTCTTCATCATGGGTATTAGATACTGGATGTGGTTCTCACATTTGTGTAAATGTGCAGGAACTCAAAAGGAGTAGATCGTTGACTAAGGGCGAGGTCGACCTGCGAGTGGGAAATGGAGCAAGGGTTGCTGCATTAGCTGTAGGAACTTATATTTTGACATTGCCCACAGGGCTTGTTTTAGAATTAGATGATTGTTATTATGTGCCTTCCATCACTAAAAACATTATTTCGATTTCTTGTTTGGACAAGAAGGGTTTTTCATTTATAATAAAGGACAACTGTTGCTCCATTTATATAAATGATATCTTTTATGGTAGTGCACAACTAATTAATGGTCTTTACATTCTAAATCTTGATATGCCCATTTATAACATAAATGCTAAAAGGATTAAATCTAATGATCAAAATCCAACATATCTCTGGCATTGTCGCTTGGGACACATAAATGAGAATCGCATTTCCAAACTCCATAAAGATGGACTTTTGGACTCATTTGATTTTGAATCGTATGAGACATGTGAATCTTGTTTGATGGGTAAGATGACTAAAGCCCCTTTCAAAGGACATAGTGAAAGGGCAAGTGATTTATTGGGCTTAGTACATACAGATGTATGTGGACCTTTAAACACACAGGCCAGAGGTGGGTTTATGTACTTTATTACATTTACTGATGATTTCAGTAGATATGGCTATGTGTATCTTATGAGACACAAGTCAGAATCTTTTGAAAAGTTCAAAGAATTCAAGAATGAAGTACAAAACCAACTTGGCAAGAGCATTAAGGCACTTCGATCAGATCGAGGTGGTGAATACTTAAGCCAAGAATTTTATGATTATCTTAAAGAGTGTGGGATTGTCTCACAACTCACTCCTCCAAATACACCACAATGGAATGGTGTATCTGAAAGGAGAAACCGAACTTTATTAGATATGGTTCGATCAATGATGAGTCATACAGATCTTCCAGAATCCTTTTGGGGACATGCATTAGAAACAGCTGCTTTTACACTGAACCGTGTTCCATCTAAATCGGTTCCAAAGACACCATATGAGATATGGACTGGTAAACGTCCTAGTATGTCTTTTATGAAGATTTGGGGTTGTGAGGCTTATGTAAGACGTCAAGTCTCTAACAAACTTGCACATAAATCTGATAAGTGCTATTTTGTGGGATATCCTAAACAAACTAAAGGATATTATTTTTACAATCCCACTGAGCGCAAAGTGTTTGTAGCTCGAACAGGTGTCTTTCTAGAAAGAGAATTCATTTCTAGAAGAACTAGTGGGAGAAAAGTAGAACTTGAAGAAATTCAAGAGCTACAAGATAGCGCACCCGATGTTGAGATGGAGCCTGAGCAAGCACCACAAGTTGTTGTGGAACCAGAACCACAAGATGTTGTGGAGCAACCGCCTGCTCAAGAGACACAAGCCTTGCGTAGATCAGTTAGAACACATCGTGAGCCACAGAAATATGGATTTCTAATGACTCAGAACGGTGATGTTTTGCTCATGGACCAAGATGAGCCTACTACCTATCAAGAGGCTATAACAGGGCCAGACTCTGAGAAATGGCTTGAAGCCATGAGATCTGAGATGGAATCCATGGATGCCAACCAAGTTTGGACCTTGGTTGACTTACCCGAAAGGGTAAAACCTATAGGGTGTAAATGGGTTTTTAAGAAGAAAACCGACATGGAAGGAAATGTTCATACCTATAAAGGGCGATTGGTTGCTAAAGGTTTTAAACAAATTCATGGTATTGACTATGATGAAACTTTTTCACCAGTCGCGATGATCAAATCCATTAGGATCTTGCTTGCGATAGCTGCATACCATGATTATGAAATCTGGCAAATGGACGTCAAGACTGCTTTTCTTAATGGAAAGCTACTCGAGGATGTGTACATGACATAACCTGAGGGTTTTGTTGATCCAAAAAATGCTGGAAAGGTTTGTAAGCTACAACGTTCTATTTATGGACTAAAGCAAGCTTCTCGAAGTTGGAATCTTCGTTTTGATGATGCAATCAAAGAGTTTGGTTTCATCAAGAATGAAGATGAACCTTGTGTCTACAAGAAGGTCAGTGGGAACACTATTGTCTTCCTGGTGTTGTATGTAGATGACATACTACTCATTGGGAATGACATCCCTACCCTTCAGTCTGTAAAGACTTGGTTAGGGAATTGCTTTTCAATGAAGGACTTGGGCGAAGCTTCCTATATACTGGGTATAAAGATCTATAGAGATAGATCAAGGAAATTAATTGGCCTAAGTCAAAGTGCATACATAGATAAAGTGCTAAAGAGGTTTAGCATGCAGGATTCCAAGAAAGGATTCTTGCCTATGACACATGGCATTTCTCTCTCAAAAGAACAGTGTCCTACAACACAAGAAGAGAGAGAACGTATGAGTAAAGTTCCATATGCATCTGCTATTGGATCCATTATGTATGCCATGTTATGCACACGTCCCGATGTCTCGTATGCCTTGAGCATGACGAGTAGATATCAAGTTGATCCTGGTGAACGTCACTGGATCACTGTCAAGAATATTCTTAAGTACTTGAGAAAGACTAAGGATACATTCTTGATATATGGAGGTGAGGAAGAGCTCATTGTAACAGGTTACACTGATGCTAGCTTCCAAACTGATAAAGATGACTATAGATCGCAGTCTGGTTATGTGTTTTGCCTTAATGGTGGTGCTGTGAGCTGGAAGAGTTCAAAGCAGGCGACAGTGGCCGATTCTACAATAGAGGCTGAGTATATAGCTGCCTCTGAAGCTGCTAAGGAGGCTGTTTGGATCAGGAAGTTCATTACTGAGCTTGAAGTTGTTCCTAGCATTGTAGATCCGATTGAGCTCTATTGTGACAACAATGGAGCCATCGCACAAGCTAAGGAACCTAGATCTCACCAACGATCCAAACATATACTACGGCGCTTCCATCTCATTCGAGATATCATCGAGAAAGGAGATGTGAGGATATGCAAAGTACCAACTGACGATAACATCGCCGACCCACTGACGAAGCCTTTGACGCAGCAGAGACATGATCGTCACACTAGGTCACTAGGTATTAGATACATGAGTGAATGGTCTTAGTGCAAGTGGGAGATTGTTGGATTATGCCTTTAGAACCATTCATTAGATGATTGACTTTGGCATTTTTTTATGTATCATGACATTTTATTTATCATAGTTCATTATTATATTTGTCTTATAACTGCGTAATATAATCTTATATAATAATGTCCTTAGAATAGTAATAACACACTATTCTTAAAGTATCCCTAGTCAAGTATTATTGTGAACAAGGATAACAATGATACGATAAGACTAGTATGTGGTTGACTGATGACCATTGTCATGGATATAGGATATCAAGTCATCACATAGGTACATGTTAGAGAACTATGTACTGGATCGACCCTCCATGAGAACGCTACATGGATTGTTATATGAATGTCATAAGCGATTCTCATAGTGATGATGGTGTATGTGATCCTTTGACTTGAGATCATCAGAGATCCCAACATAGAGAATTGCATACTTTAATGCTGCTAGATGTCATTCGTAACAGGATGGACTATAAAGGTAGTAATTGGGTATGCCTTGATCTATGTAGAGGGATGTTGAGTGATCAAGATTGGATTTATCCCTCTTATATAACAAGAGTGATGTCTTGGGCCCTTTGATAGAGTGAGACTAAGAAATGCATGGCCGTGCTCGAATAAGTCAATATGAGATATTGATTTTATTTGTTTAATTAGTCTACTCAGGAATCAAGAAACGCTGATTAGACTATACAAGTGTGACACATTCCATGACTTGTGTCTAATCAAGACATCATAGGATAAAGGGATTAAACTACACGGTAACATCTATCATGAGTAAGGTTATGTCGAGTCATTGACATTCTCGTTACATGGGTAGCAATGATGTGTTGCTAGATACCGCTCATTGCCTGTGACAATTTTGTCATTGCCATTGTTTTGAGAACCTATTGGGTCGCACACTTAGAACGGATCAATGAGGAGCTTAATTAATCCTATTCTGAATTGGATTAAGGATATAACTAATCCTATTCTGAATTGGATTAGGGATATAACTAATCCTAATCTAAGTAGGATTAGAGTTCTGTTTGGCAGTAAATTTTAGGGTAAAATTTACTGCCTATAAAAGGGATGTTTTTCTAAAACATAGCCGCACTTTTAAAAAAAAACAGAAAACAAAAACATTCCTTTTAATCGAGGCTAGCAATTCGGTTATAAGGAATTTAAAAGCTCTTTAAGGCTTCTGATCGTGAGACGTTCAAGAGTCGTGAGATCCGTTCGTGTGGATACCGTAGAGGCAGGAACGAAAAGTTGCTGCTTGTGACTCGACCAACGACAGAAAATTCAGAGAAAACGTCAGGTAAAATCTCGAAACCCTAATCAGGCAACTCTCCAAATCGATCTTGGTGGAGGCCGAATGATTTAAATTCCGCTGCGTGTTGTTTCGGTTTCCTTCAGTTTGAACTTTGTTTTGCCAAGCATTGACATTCTCCTAGCATACCACAACAGGTATATATGCATAGTTCTATCCTGGTGGATTCAATTACTAACCCAGTATCTCCTTTTCTTTTCACTGGAATCTCGCTTCCACGGTACCATTAGGAAAGTAGTTTCATTATTGAAGCTAATTATTATATAATTTTTCCTATGACAGGAGCACCAGTGGAGTTTTCACCGAAGATTTTCCCCTCAATCCACCTGTATTCTATGACTTCACTGGAAACTTGAGTACCTTAAGTACGATACCTAGTCGAGGGACAAGAGCTGTTGTGCTAAATTACGGTGAAGCAGTCGAGATTGTGCTCCAAGCAACCAATCTTGGTGGTAGTGGAAGTCATCCAATTCATTTGCACGGTTTTAGCTTCTACTGGGTCGGAACTGGTGTCGGAAATTTCAACAATGTGACTGACCCAAGCACTTACAACCTGGTTGATCCACCACTCATTAACACTATCCACGTTTCTCGCGGAGGATGGGTTGCCCTAAGATTTTTTTGTAACGCCCTCGGAAACCGAATTTTTTCGGGCTAACTTTTTCCTTCACCTCCTATGTTTGTCACTCGCTCAGTGTAGCTAAAAACCTAATGAGTAGTCTTACTCTTATATTTGTTTAAGACTAGTTGTCTAAGGTCCCATTATAGTCTTCTCGTAAGACGTGTCGAAAACGACACTGAAAAACTCCGCCCCTACTTTAGTCTAATATCCATCCCCCTACTAAGCACATCATCGTTTCTTTTTTTTTTGGTCGAAACCCCCCGGTATTGTAAGATCCGATTCTACACTACTGTAGAGTCTAATCTCATAAAATGGATAATGGAAATTAAATAAATGAAGAGTATTGATTTCCATTTAGTTGAAAAGCTCCTTAAGTTGAGTAGTAAATGGAACAATTATGGTGAAATAATGTATGGGCAAGCATACAAAATAGCTCGCCAATGATTTAGCAAGGAAGAATGTTCGCCAATGGGCGAACAGATCGCCAATGGTGGTGGCGAATTGGTTGGTGTCAAGGGCGAATAGGGGTTCGCCAACGTGTGAGGTGAATCAGGATGAGGTTGGCGAGTTGAGCATACCTGGTGATCGCCTAACTGGGCGAGAACTTGTTATCGCCACACAGAGGGTCAAAGAATAGCTTAGTTGGCGAGAAGGCAACTGTCATTCGCTAAGTCTCAATGTAATTGTAAAGAAAAAAGAGAATTTCTTTTAATTGCCAAAATAAAGCTGGCAACTGAATGGCTGGCGAACTGGTGTAGTATGGCGAACAGACGGGGTGGAGACCGGGAATCAGCTTGTGTGGACAAGGAAAATGGCTTCAGAACCATTAGCAGCCAAGATTGAATTTGTGAGATATACGGTCGAGGACAATAAATGAAGGAAAGTTAAAGTCAATAAGGGAATTAGCCTTATTGGTTAAGGAGGTAAACAAAGTCTGCAGCAGAAGAAAAAGAGTGTGGAAGGAAGACTTTCTCGCCCTTTGTAAGTGCAGATTTTCTTCATGCATTAAATGCATGAAGGACGTGAACACTGATGAAGGAAGCAGATAAGGGACAATCGGTAGCTAGTGATTGGTTGAGCAGGGTTATATAAGAAGAAACACTTGAGGCAAATCTGTTTAGCAAAATTCATTTTCCTTACGAGGGTTATGCAACTGTAAGGTTCTGTTTCTTCCATTTCTCTGCTATGGGTGATCTAATAGGCTTCACCCTTAAGCTGACTAAACAAGCAAAACAGCTTGCAAACCTTTCCTTCTTAGTTGGTTGAGCTAAAAGAATAAGCAAAGGAGGCCAACGTGAGACAGAAAACAGTCTGTTCTGGAAGTGCAGTTGATAGAGGTGAGTTTCATATTTCTTATGTGTTCTTGATATTCAAGGGTAGACTTATATGTTTACAACATAGAACACAACCTTGTTTTAGTTAGATCCTTAGAAAACATGAAAACAAGGAAAATAATTGTAATAACCTTCTTCTATACAAAAGTGCACTAAATTTTTTTTTCTACTTACATTGTTGGGTTGTATGTAATGTCTCAACATTAACTCATAAGCTATATTTATAATAGCCATATAAACATTATTCAACATTTGGTCCCAGTCCAAACATTCTAAATAAGCATGCATTCATCATCACAAAATATTATACTTAACCAATATATAACCATCAAGTTGCATGCTTCGATATTTAACATAGATATATATCATGTAATTCCTATTGCAACATCCCCATATTCTAAAAGCACTGAAAACATAACTCTGAATATAAATTAAGTAGCTGTACATAATATACCTCCAAGGTAGAACCAAAAGCCTCGAAGGACGCGATAGCTCCCCACATATACGCTCCTACTGCAAATAATCTGGGAGATGGAGGAGGGGGGTGAGCTTTTTGGAAAGCCCAGTAAGAAATAAATATAAGAGACGGATACTAAATTTCTATATGCACGTTCAAAACATTCATTTAATCTCAATTACTATTTTTCATAAAGTTTATAAATCAACATGCTTATGCAATGCGTCAAAAGCATTTCTTTCAAACCATCGATAAACATTTCCATTCGAAACATTATTCTCGTCATAACATTCAAAATCTGTATTGGCATAAGTACGAAAGGAATCATATATATAGCATAAGCTAGAGACATGATAATTAAGCAAAATCAAGCAGTTCAATTATTCCCGTGAGGGAAGGTACAGTTGACATATGGCCATAGTCCAGAGGGGTCTACAGAGAACACTGATCAGGTGTCTACTGGGCCCGCTGTGGACTGGATCAAGGTCACACAGCAATCGAAACTCTACTGTAGATTGGATCAAAATCATACAGTAGTCCAAAACATTACCTACTATGGACTAGATCAAGGTCCCACAGTAGTCCAAAACATTACTGCTATGATTATTAGTCATGTCTCAAAACATTTCCATACGTATACTTTCCAAAACAATTACGAAGCTCGATGGTTTCTATGAAAATGGGAGCTTTCAAATATGACTTCCAAAGTAGTCAAAATACTGCCATTTCGCACTTACTTTCAAAACAAAAATAGCTAGAGGTGTGTTATTCCAAATCATTTTTCATGAACTCTAGCTCATTTATAAATCAAAATTATATGAAAATCCGGCAGCATAACAGCTTAATTTTTGTAAAAACCTCCTGCAAAGAAGATACAGTTTATAAACCACAAGCAATTGATTTTAATATTTTATTTAGTATCCCCTACGTTTCCGATATATATCCCTCACCTTTTTACTGAGCCTTATTGCTGAGTACACCATGCTTGAATCGAATTCGCAACTTGTCATTCTTGCCAAGCTCAGCATCAAACTTGAGTTCACTTGCTACTTTCCTTGGTATTGTTTCGTTCCTATATCATATACACGTTCCCAAAATCACATCACACATTGTCACATGTATATACATATATACATATATATATACACCCACATACTCTTATCTTATAATTTCGATCTACTAAGCACCTAACCATTTCTTACTCATTTTCCACATCCTTGGTCATGATTAATTTTCTTTACTAATCATGTATATGCACACTTTAATATATATATATATATATATCCTATTTTTATCTTATCTTACGTTAATATATATATATATATATTTACCATTTGTCCCTTTCCAAAACCGATAGCAGTTTCCAAGTTCATCATCAAGCATTTTTCCAACAATTTGATTAATATTCTTTTAATCCGTACATATATTAAATAACATCTAAATATCTTAACACTTTCATTGTCATCCAACCTTTTGCTATTATCACTTCATATTTATTCAACTCAATAAAATCTACTACAATAAAATTTTACTTCCAACCTACATAAATATCTTACCAAAGGTCTTGTAAGCTTAACCATCCAAGCCACGAACAAGCTTCATCAAGTTTCCCAAAATCGGCCACATGGTTTACACTACAATTTCAAATTCATATAAAGACTTCAATTAATCATATTCAATACAATTTCAAGTCTCAACATAATGGAATTATAAAATTCTCTTACCACTTTACCTTAGCCGAATAGCCTTTGTTTTCAGCCTTAGTTAATTGGTTACTCATCTTTAAAATTCCAGTTTTAGTTCTTATTTTCCTCTTAACTCTCTTGATTTTTCTAGCACCACTATAGCCCTAAAAATCTAGCCTCAGTGTCTTAATTCCAGCCTTCAAATCAGCCTTGAAACAGCCTTTAAAAATTCCATAAATCCACCCTGCTTCCACGTCATTTTCAGCAGCATAAAATTCATATCTAAATCAGCTTGTGATTATTAGTTGTGCACCGAGAAAGAGAAAACCAGCATAAGCTGTAAAAACTGTACCTGGACAACCCTTCCCAAGCACCTGAACAGAATCGATCTCTTCCTCTGTTGTTCCCATCGCGAGCTTCACCTCCAAATCCCACTGATCTCCTCCCTTTGTCATCCCTCTCTCCATTTCTCTTCTGTTCTGTTTTCTGTTTTCTTTTCTTCTTTTTTTTTTCGCTCTACCATTTTTTTTACCTCCTTCGAATAAATCTTACAGCCATTAAAACTTGAACCATAGCCACCTATTCCACTTGAACTGATCTCTGGTACAAGGACCCAAACAAATGTTGAACCAGCCTATCCCTTGTCAAGAGGAAATGCAACACTTCTTGCTGCTCTTTTGCTCTGAACCGAACCAAAGGAAAAACCCTTGTACAGCTCCTTTTTCGTCTTGTCTTTGCTAATCCTTCCTTAACCCTTTTTCTGCCGAGATAAATGGGGTTTTATTTGCAGCAAAACGTGAAGAGAAAGATGCAGGTTCTCACGTACAGTAGAAAGCTAAAGGCTGGATTTACATGGCTGGCATTTGGTTGATGATGATGATGATAATGGACGGTGATAAATGGATATGTAATGGCCGGTGGAAAGCATGGAGATAGTGGGAGTGGACTGTTTCCAAGCTTCCTTAAGAAGCCACGCCCACTTCCCAATGTCTTCCTCATTTGTTAAATTATTTCATTTATTTATTTTGTCCCACTTAATTATTTTATTTTCTATATATTCTTAATCCCACATTATATAATGTTTATGCCACCAATGTTTCATACTTTCTAAATTTATTAATTTATGTTATCTATTGTCACTTAAATCCTAAAGTTTTTATTTTAATTTAATTTCTCAAGGTCCTTCATCCACAATTAAAATTACTCATGTATTATCCATTAGCACTTTAATCAATCTAATAAATTATTACTCTCCTTCATGATTTTCATCTTCAATCCTCAAATTATACTCTCTCATAGTCTAAATTTTCCATAATTTTTCATAGTCTAATTTAATATTTCCTTGCCATTCCCATTCTCAATTTACCTTCTTAATCATCATAGCTTCAAGTTAAATTCTCAATATATAAATTTGTCTCCAAATTACATTGTTTAATCCACCAAAATAAAGAATTTACAACTATTACATCCTCCCCACCTTAGGAAATTTGGTCCTCCAAATTGTTTGATGTCATCTCAAAGGTTAATGACACTTTTCTTTATTATATTCTCTACATTCGAATACTCTCAAAGTCCGATAAATCTAAAGATCCACTTTACCTATCATCTCTATTTGTTTAAGAACCATCATACCACGCTGATATTAGCTATCATAACAAGTGCTTATTCCTTGAAGCTTTAATTCTCACATTTCATTCCCAAAGAGTTCTCAAAATTCTTTTCAAGTTTCACTTTCTATAAAATCTCGTGTTTAACCTCGACTCTACAAAAAGGGAGGGCTTATGAGTCTTTTGATTGTCAAAATTCATATAGTTCGGAAACCATCCGGTTCAAATAATTGAGCTTTCAAAATCCTTATAGTTTAAACTGTATAATTTTAAAAGTCCATATAGTTAATCAAGTCAACATGAATTTCGATGCAAAGTAATCAAATCTAAACTTAAATCCTTAGTGCCAATTTCAAAAAGGCAAACACCAAATTAAATTTCATGAACTCCAAATCTTGTCCATCTTTTAAACAAATCTAATATGTAGTTCTTCTCTTACAGATCCATGAAACTTTATCTAATAAGCTTCAATCAAAACTCTTAATTGTCCTTTATCTAAAATGAAATCGAAAAATTTTATTTCAAATTCTGTATAGTACAAAAAAATAACTTTCCGACTTTTCAAAATTCGTAACTTAACTCAAACTTTCGTTGCACACTTGATATCTCATTTAAATATAACCCTAAACACCAATTGTATATCCAGTAGCCTTTGCACTAACAACATCTCTTGTCCATGACAACACTTAAAATAAAGTTGCTAATTCATTAATTGTCAGTAACTTAGTTACCACAAAGTTTTCGTATATTAATTTCAATTTCCTTCACATTGACTATCAAAATTTATCCTTTACTAAACCATTGTAAAACTTCAACAATTATCAAAACACTACAATAGATTTTATCCACAACTTCATACTACATAAGATTTGAATATAAACTTATAGTACTTGATATAACCCCATATTCAGTTATTGCTTTCCAAATTTGATCACGATGATCTTAGAATGGGTGAGGTTACTTCGCTTTTATTAACTCTCCGATTCCTATATAGCTTCTTGCAAAGAATAATGTTGTCAAAGTATTTTTATCAAGGAAATTGCCTTGGACCTCAATACCTTATCCTTTGGTCCATAACTGGGGAATTCAAAGTCCAATTCATATGTTACCATTCATCCATAAATCAAATTTATTTTACAATAAACCTTGATCTCAATATTCAATTAATTCACAAATCATGTATCTCATTAGTTTATACATTACAAACGTACCTCATTTTATAAATCCATAACCCTCAAGTTAAGTTAAGATCAATGTCATTTTAAGACGATCTTGAATATCTTATCTCACAAAATCTAAACCTTTAAATCAATTTACCATCTTGCTTGATATTTCTTAAAGGTCTCTAGTAGTACTCAAAGATTCATAATTTCTATAATCAATCCTATTCAATATCAGCTCTACTAAAAGCTTCTCTATTAGTAGAGGTTAAAGACCAAAGACTTTTCAACATTCACAAAGTTTGCAAAATCACGTGATTCAATCAATTTTTTTTTGAAGTTTGTAGACTTTTCAAAATATACATGATCCAACACATACTTCAATTTCGATTAGAGATCAGACCTTAACTCCTTTTTTTTTTTGAGACATATCATTTAGTCTCTTATTTATTTTTTTTTCATGCACAGTGAATAGATTCAAATAATAGTTGCTTGCTACTATTGTAGTCAAGTCCAAACCCTATTTGTCAAGTCCAATAAGCACAATCAAAAACACAATAGATGATGGGACTCACTAAAGCTTATCAAGGATGCCTAATCCTTAAATTTCAAGTTTAATAGTCTAAAATCGCAATTCCCAAATTCATATAGTTCTCAAAATAAAAGCCAGATCATGCATTCAATCAAATCTTATACTCTCTTCATAGGAAAATAATGTTGGCATAAGACTTTAGATTCGAATGGCTCTATAAACAAAAAGCTCAATGTACGGTTCGATTTCTTTCCAGTCATTCGAGATAGCCCTCATATTTATGATTTCTAAATAGATTAACCCTTAAATCCATGTATAATCAAAATCAAACGATTCCAAAAGCTCAAAGCTTATGCTAAATATGTCCATAGGCTACATCAAGGCACGTGTTGAAATGCTTAAGGTTCGCAGCCGTGTAAATGAATTCAATATGCAATTAAGCATATTCATCACATGCCATTCTCAAGATGCACTATCAAAACTCAAATTTGTATTCCAACACAATTCCCATGTAACCAAGCTTCATTCCAAAATTTCATAGTCTCTTATCCGTATCTTAACATAAATTCTTATCATTATTCCATCAAAAGCCTCATGGTACCCAACATACGTTCCTACAATTCCATATTAACGAAGTTCTCTTGCATCTTTCAATGATTACCTATTTCTGCATCAATCATATAAGATACAATAATTCTATCTCTTTCAAAGCAAAACGTATCCTAATCGATCATTTCAGATCATTGCATGACCTATCTTAGGCCAAATATGCTAGGTTATACCATTATTATCTCCACTAAACACAACTCCATTCCTTATTTATGAGTCTTGATAAGTACACTGCATAAATATTTAATTCACATATGCCAGTGCACCTTTATTAACATCACTTCAATATGTTCAAAACTGAACAATTAACATTTACCACTTCATTACTTATCAAATCATATCATATATGGATTTGGTAGAGAAAAACTATAATTTATCCATATAGAATAAACACATTCACTGCCATTTTAAACAAAAATGTACAGTTTATATTCAGACATGTACAGTACTTATGAGGACGTAACTAATTCTTGACCTATCGACATCACATACGTCAGACCAACATTGCTCTGATACCAATTTTGTAATACCCTTCTTCTATACAAAAGTGCACTAAATTTTTTTTCTACTTACATTGTTGGGCTGTATGTAATGTCTCAACATTAACTCATAAGCTATATTTATAATAGCTATATAAACATTATTCAACATTTGGTCCCAGTCCAAACATTCTAAATAAGCATGCATTCATCATCACAAAATATTATACTTAACCAATATATAACCATCAAGTTGCATGCTTCGATATTTAACATAGATATATATCATGTAATTCCTATTGCTACATCCCCATATTCTAAAAGCACTGAAAACATAACTCTGAATATAAATTAAGTAGCTGTACATAATATACCTCCAAGGTAGAACCAAAAGCCTCGAAGGACGCGATAGCTCCCCACATATACGCTCCTACTGCAAATAATCTGGGAGGTGGAGGAGGGGGGTGAGCTTTTTGGAAAGCCCAGTAAGAAATAAATATAAGAGACGGATACTAAATTTCTATATGCACGTTCAAAACATTCATTTAATCTCAATTACTATTTTTCATAAAGTTTATAAATCAACATGCTTATGCAATGCGTCAAAAGCATTTCTTTCAAACCATCGATAAACATTTCCATTCGAAACATTATTCTCGTCATAACATTCAAAATCCGTATTGGCATAAGTACGAAAGGAATCATATATATAGCATAAGCTATAGACATGATAATTAAGCAAAATCAAGCAGTTCAATTATTCCCGTGAGGGAAGGTACAGTTGACATATGGCCATAGTCCAGAGGGGTCTACAGAGAACACTGATCAGGTGTCTACTGGGCCCGCTGTGGACTGGATCAAGGTCACACAGCAATCGAAACTCTACTGTAGATTGGATCAAAATCATACAGTAGTCCAAAACATTACCTACTGTGGACTGGATCAAGGTCCCACAGTAGTCCAAAACATTACTGCTATGATTATTAGTCATGTCTCAAAACATTTCCATACGTATACTTTCCAAAACAATTACGAAGCTCGATGGTTTCTATGAAAATGGGAGCTTTCAAATATGACTTCCAAAGTAGTCAAAATACTGCCATTTCGCACTTACTTTCAAAACAAAAATAGCTAGAGGTGTGTTATTCCAAATCATTTTTCATGAACTCTAGCTCATTTATAAATCAAAATTATACGAAAATCCGGCAGCATAACAGCTTAATTTTTGTAAAAACCTCCTGCAAAGAAGATACAGTTTATAAACCACAAGCAATTGATTTTAATATTTTATTTAGTATCCCCTACGTTTCCGATATATATCCCTCACCTTTTTACTGAGCCTTATTGCTGAGTACACCATGCTTGAACCGAATTCGCAACTTGTCATTCTTGCCAAGCTCAGCATCAAACTTGAGTTCACTTGCTACTTTCCTTGGTATTGTTTCGTTCCTATATCATATACACGTTCCCAAAATCACATCACACATTGTCACATGTATATACATATATACATATATATATATATACACCCACATACTCTTATCTTATAATTTCGATCTACTAAGCACCTAACCATTTCTTACTCATTTTCCACATCCTTGGTCATGATTAATTTTCTTTACTAATCATGTATATGCACACTTTAATATATATATATATATCCTATTTTTATCTTATCTTACGTTAATATATATATATATATATTTACCATTTGTCCCTTTCCAAAACCGATAGCAGTTTCCAAGTTCATCATCAAGCATTTTTCCAACAATTTGATTAATATTCTTTTAATCCGTACATATATTAAATAACATCTAAATATCTTAACACTTTCATTGTCATCCAACCTTTTGCTATTATCACTTCATATTTATTCAACTCAATAAAATCTACTACAATAAAATTTTACTTCCAACCTACATAAATATCTTACCAAAGGTCTTGTAAGCTTAACCATCCAAGCCACGAACAAGCTTCATCAAGTTTCCCAAAATCGGCCACATGGTTTACACTACAATTTCAAATTCATATAAAGACTTCAATTAATCATATTCAATACAATTTCAAGTCTCAACATAATGGAATTATAAAATTCTCTTACCACTTTACCTTAGCCGAATAGCCTTTGTTTTCAGCCTTAGTTAATTGGTTACTCATCTTTAAAATTCCAGTTTTAGTTCTTATTTTCCTCTTAACTCTCTTGATTTTTCTAGCACCACTATAGCCCTAAAAATCTAGCCTCAGTGTCTTAATTCCAGCCTTCAAATCAGCCTTGAAACAGCCTTTAAAAATTCCATAAATCCACCCTGCTTCCACGTCATTTTCAGCAGCATAAAATTCATATCTAAATCAGCTTGTGATTATTAGTTGTGCACCGAGAAAGAGAAAACCAGCATAAGCTGTAAAAACTGTACCTGGACAACCCTTCCCAAGCACCTGAACAGAATCGATCTCTTCCTCTGTTGTTCCCATCGCGAGCTTCACCTCCAAATCCCACTGATCTCCTCCCTTCGTCATCCCTCTCTCCATTTCTCTTCTGTTCTGTTTTCTGTTTTCTTTCCTTCTTTTTTTTTTCGCTCTACCATTTTTTTTACCTCCTTCGAATAAATCTTACAGCCATTAAAACTTGAACCATAGCCACCTATTCCACCTGAACTGATCTCTGGTACAAGGACCCAAACAAATGTCGAACCAGCCTAACCCTTGTCAAGAGGAAATGCAGCACTTCTTGCTGCTCTTTTGCTCTGAACCGAACCAAAGGAAAAACCCTTGTACAGCTCCTTTTTCGTCTTGTCTTTGCTAATCCTTCCTTAACCCTTTTTCTGCCGAGATAAATGGGGTTTTATAACCCTTTTTCTGCCGAGATAAATGGGGTTTTATTTGCAGCAAAACGTGAAGAGAAAGATGCGGGTTCTCACGTACAGTAGAAAGCTAAAGGCTGGATTTACATGGCTGGCATTTGGTTGATGATGATGATGATAATGGACGGTGATAAATGGATATGTAATGGCCGGTGGAAAGCATGGAGATAATGGGAGTGGGCTGTTTCCAAGCTTCCTTAAGAAGTCACGCCCACTTCCCAATGTCTTCCTCATTTGTTAAATTATTTCATTTATTTATTTTGTCCCACTTAATTATTTTATTTTCTATATATTCTTAATCCCACATTATATAATGTTTATGCCACCAATGTTTCATACTTTCTAAATTTATTAATTTATGTTATCTATTGTCACTTAAATCCTAAAGTTTTTATTTTAATTTAATTTCTCAAGGTCCTTCATCCACAATTAAAATTACTCATGTATTATCCATTAGCACTTTAATCAATCTAATAAATTATTACTCTCCTTCATGATTTTCATCTTCAATCCTCAAATTATACTCTCTCATAGTCTAAATTTTCCATAATTTCTCATAGTCTAATTTAATATTTCCATGCCATTCCCATTCTCAATTTACCTTCTTAATCATCATAGCTTCAAGTTAAATTCTCAATATATAAATTTGTCTCCAAATTACATTGTTTAATCCACCAAAATAAAGAATTTACAACTATTACAATAATGAAATAAGTAACGACAATGGTGACTACAGTGATCGCCAATGTTGAAATCTAGTAATCGCCACTGAAGCGAGTAGATAATGAGGAACTCGCCAAGGTAAAGCATGTGTTCAAGGGGCGAGAACGCCCAATTCTAGTGAAATGAATTCATGGGCGAGCTCAAATGCAGAAGCATTGGGCGAATAGGATTGTGGGTGAACTCCCACAATTAGGCCAATGAAGGTCTCGTGAGTTGCCTGGCGGGTGAGATGACACGTGGTAGCCATATGGTGAATGGCGAGCTCGTCTGGGCGAACTACTGAAGCTCTATTTGGGCGAGTAGTGATTGATTTATTTTAATTTCGCCCAAGTAATAGGAAAATATTTATAAAGAAAATATTAATGGAATTTATATAATTTGCAGCCAATTGGGAATGGCTATGGGCGAACAGAGAGCAGGGCGAAGCAAGGCTTCGTTTCTAACAGGTAGGGGAGATGTGTGTGAAGAGAATGCATGTCCTGTGGAGTAAACAATACGCAAATATTACTAAATGTTTTGTTTTCTGACATGCATTATTTGATTAAGTGTTTTGGGTCTCTGGCGAGCTAAAAAGCTGACCCCTATATTATTTTCTGGACGAAATTGGTTGAAGGCGGGCGAGCTAATGAGGGCAAGCCCTTGTGTTTGTTTTGTTTTAGGGCGAAAAACTCTTGATTTAATAAAAGGGCGGGCGAGCCATTTGGGCGAACCCTTTTTCATTTTATTTAGGGCGGACGACCCCTAAGTTGAGGAAGTTGTTGGCAAGCCATTGAAGGCGAGCCGGTTTTACTTAACGTTTTATAAGAAAGAATTGGCGGACGACTATATGTTAATCTGTTTTGGAGTGACAATGGCGAAGAGATTTTCGGTGGTATTTTTCTTGAGGAAAAATTAGCCATTTTAACATTTTAAAAAGATGGAAAATATAAATTCTTGGTATTGGCGGGCGATCCAAATCTCTTATAAAAATGGTACGGGCGACCCTTTTTGTTATGAAAGCTATGGGCGAGCTGACCCTGGCGAACTGATTTATGGGTATTTTTCTCACACGAAAAATGAGACGTTTTAAATATTTTCAAAATAGAAAATTGAGACTTTTTGGCGAGTTGTTTACTGGGCGAGCCACTGAGGGCGAGCCAGTTTGCTTTCGGATTTTAAAAGCAAGAGGGCGGGCGAACACAGGTTCTCCGCGTTGGGCGAATTGTCATGGGCGAGCCATATCGGGTGAGTCGACCATGGCGAACAGGTTCGCTTTTCCAAATTTTTCAACGAAAAATGAATTGTTTTCATTATGTTTTGGGTGAGTTGACCATGGGCGAACTAGCCATGGCGAGTCAGTTTAACCCGTGCCTTTCTCACATGGAATTCAGTGAGATTGCGGGCTGTTTTTAATTCCTTTTTGGAAAGAAAACGATGACATTATGAAATGATTCCTTAAAGGTTTTTCGGGTGATATAATTTGATTTTGAGACGTTAGGCATCTAGTTCATGCATTACTATTGCGTGACCCGCCTGGGGCGATGGCTTGGTCGATGGACCAATGAGTGCACCTCAGGGCGTCACAGGGCTGATGGACCCGCCAAGTCATCAGCAGTCTCGAGGTCACTTGGCAAGTGGACCCGAGGACCATTAGATTATGGCCATAGATCTGAGATAACCGTGAGGGGCGATGGCCTACGGGTGCACCCCAATAGCGGCAGATTCCATTCTCGCAAGGGGGAGGGGGAACGATAATAGCATGATTTATTTGTTGCCTAGTCTCAACGTGTTGATTTCTGATTACTGATAAGATTTATTGAATCTTATGTGTTGTTTAATGCATTTTAAAGTAAACTGTTAGCCGGTGATTTGAGTTGTGTTTTAAGAGAGTTGTTTACTATATATCAATGTTCTTTTCTACTGGGTTATTATAAGAAAAGAATAAATGTGTTCCGATATATAGTTTTGCTATTTTAAAGCAGCATATATTTCCTTTACTGAGCGTATGAATCGCTCACCCCTTTGTTTTAACTCCACAGATAAGAAGTACACGGAGTTGAGAGAATTAGCTCTCAGATGGGTATAGTTACGTTTAAAGCGCTGAGGCATGTTATGTTAAACGTGACAGGTATAGTCTCTTCTCTTTTATATTCCAGACATATGTATACAGTACTACTTTATTGAAATAAAGACAATAGGGGATGTCAGATGTAAGGAAATATGAAAAGAATTTTCATATTCCGTTTTTATTAAATAAATGTTTATCATTTATTACTGTTACTGTGAAATGTTAATGGCATCGCAGACAGCCCAACCGGTAAAGTTGTATAAAAATACGTGTCAAAAGTGGTAACGGGATGTTACAGGTATCCACCTTTGGTGCCTATTCCGGAGTTCGGGAGAAGCAGAGCGTGGTTAGGCTTGTCCCCCTCCCAACACTGGCACTCCATACACAAGTCAAGATTCGAATCCTGGCCTTGCTTAAGGGACGAGGGCCGCTTGCCACCCACGCCAACCAATTGTTGGTAAGCACATCATCGTTTCAACCTGTAGAAATTTCAAATCTCCATGTAACTTCTAAAATACTAAACATCCATGTGATTCAATATATAAACATATCGAGATTATAACTTAACTACGAATCAAAGTATGTTTACAGACTCGATATCACCTAGTACTTACATCCTGAATCCTATACACTGTGTACACAAAAGAATTTAGTCTGAGATATAAACAAAAGAACAAAAGATTATACCTTGGCTCAAAATATAGCTTTCTGCAGCTCGACAAAAAGACTCTCAATGCACCACGCTCGTGCCGAGTCTCCTTGAAATAATTTGAGGTGGAGGGGGGTGAGCTTTGGGGAAAGCCCAGTAAGAAAACATACGCTAAGTGATATTAGATGTTCTACTATGTTCATGCATGTGTATGTGTGAATAAGTGCGTCAAAACTCATGCTTAAGTGTGTCTTACGGAAAAATGCAAGTTGACAAATCATTGTTCTATAAGCTATAAAAACACTTGCACTCACGCATTTATAAAATCGAAATACACCATCAAAATATTTCCAAGAGACAGGATTTCTTTGATAAGGTATCGTAATATAACCAGGATCTTTGAAAATAACCGAAAGCTTTCTATGAAAGCGTCCACTGTAGCTAGCAGTGGTTACCGTTCCGAACCAAGGTTCTATCCATGATCATGAATCATCCCAGCACCAGTGATCATCTAGTAGCTGAGGTACAAGTCACGACTATTTGTCGGACACCTGCAAGACCACAAAGCATCCAGGACCTGGAAGACCACAAAGCATCCAGGATATTTCTCAATAGTTGCCACACAGGCTCACTAAATGCCACATAGGCATAATTTAAATGCCACACAGGCGAGTGCCACACAGGCTTAATAAACATCACACAGGCGAGTCAAGTGCCACACAGGCAATTTCCAAGCATCCCTCGTCTCTTATGCCAAAATTCGTGCAAAAATACTTTTATACGTATCTAGAGTATAGGAGGCATGAATTGTAGTAAACACTCTAGTTTTGATAACCTCATAGTACAAAACACATTTTAGAAAGACAATATGTCGGTGACAAGAAATAGTGCTTAAGATATATGAGGTTTTTAAATACATTTTAGGATTTAAATTTAACACCAAAATCCATTGAATAATTTCTAACGAAATTTCGGCATTATGACGGCATAGGTAGGACACTACCCAGCATCATAATCCACAACCAAATAACCTGCAGAAAACTCCAACCAACAGTATATTCATTCACAAATCCAACATAACTCAAATCTCAAGACCATTTGTACTTCAAACTCAATTCAATATGTATGAAATTCAACCAAGAATGCATTTAAACCCACAAGTATTAAATTACACTAATTTAGACATACACAACATAGTAGACTAATAAACATTTACCGTATATTCCCTTACCTCGTTATGCCAAGTTTAATGCTTGGCAATACTGTTCTCGTGCACTTTAGCAAATTGTTAAATTCTTTGCCCCTTGAAAGTTTCCCTCTTCGAAAGCCTTCAACTCAAACTCTTTGCCAATATTACTCAAGGCTCCGACGTAAACTTAGGAAATCCTCCCCTTTTTCTTTAGAAATTCCTTTTCCTTGATGTCTTTTTCTCACTAAAATCACCACATCCAAATAGCATTTATCATACTTTAACAAACATAGGTACATAAAAACCCTTATATCATATACATTAAGTTTAAACCAAAACATAGAGTCTTACTCTTACTTCCACTTTAGACATAATTTGGAAATCTTTTTCTTTTGTATTTTCCTACAATTCACTACCAATCCATATTTAATGTCACTCTCAGGACCTCATATCATCAATATGTTTATCTAAATATTTTACTTAACCAAATTAAATTGGCCTTACTCTGAATCTCTAAGAATGCTAATTCAATTTACTAAGTCTTCTCACTATTCATTTCAACGACACTACTTCATAATTCATCTCAACATCACAATTCAAGGTTAATATACCAACATGTATGTTACTTACATCTGAGTCAATATTTGTATAAAAATTTCTATCATTCCTTCTATGAAGATCTCTTACAATTTGATACCATAATCACATTTAATATACTTTAAATATATGACATGTATTTTATTCAAGCCAAGAAAAACACTCTTACCCCTTGAATCCATGTTGACTGAACCTTAACTCCTTTTATCTCTACTAGAACAGCTTTCCTTATTTCAATCTTTCCTCCCCTATTCTGGCCAATAAGCCACATGTTCCGACCCCTTAGCCACCTCTGTTCTAAGCCCTTTTTTTTTCAACTCAGTTCGGTTCAGCCCATAAATGCCACATTATCTCCCCTGTTTAAGGCACCCCGATCAGCTTTAAAATGCCAAGTTTTCCCGTCCAAAATGCCCCTAATTCCAACAGTAAATTCCGCCCCAGTCAGCGCCCAAAATAGAAATTTTCGGCACCCCAAATACCACAAATTTCATTCAAAAGCCTTGCTCTCGAAAACAATGGAGGGGAAAGCTTACACAGCAGGTATAGTCCGCTCTATTTCTCCTCTTCCTTCCCCTCTCTTTTCTTTTTTTTTTCCATTATCACGGTTTCCAGCCCCCCTTGCTAATCAATTTCTGCTCCACTTTCCAGCAAAGGGGCGTCCTTCTCACAACCCAAATGCTTAACCCTTTTGCTCTTTCTTCTCTCGTCTTCCTCTTACTCGATCAGCCCCTTCAATTTTCCTGAAATTATCACCAGCTCCAGCACCTAAAACTCTTTTCGTATCTCTCATTTTGTGGCTGTCATTTCCTAATTATTTTTCTGCCCTTCACACCTTACCTGTTTCAATTTATAATGGCACTTCAATAACAACTACCAACAAGGTTTAGGGCTGATAATGGTTAGCCACGTGAGGTTTTATGAGGGTGGGTTAATGCCTCTCTCTTTCCTTCAATCCTTGTCGGTTTAGTCTCCAAAATCCTCAATCAATTGGTACCCCCACTGACTCCTCTGCTCCAAACGTGTAAAAGGCCAAGATAGTGGGGTAGGTGTAACAATTAGCTTCTTCATGAAGCCATTTAATATATTATAATATATATATTATTTACACTTTAATGGTTTATACATTTCCCATTATTAAATTTCAAATTCTTAAATTATGACTAAATTTACACTAATGAGAAATGTTTACATTTCATGACTAAATTTCAAGTAATAATTTAAATGAGAGCCAGATTGTTTTCTTAATGAAATTCTTATTCCTTAACAACAATTGAATTCCATTGCTCCCATATAACCTCTTAGAATACTTGATTTACTTTATTAATTTATTAATTCGTTAATGTATGTCAAAGATAACTCCTCCATTTATTTTTTCCACACGTTAACTCACTTCCCTTCTTATTTTACTGCACCTATGACTGATATTTAAAATTCACCGATATCAATCCACAATGAATAAAACTATTAACCATACAGGGTTGAAAAGATATTTAAGTTATCTTTCCAATGGATTTTACGATTTATTATTTGGATTCTCCGATCATGAGCTATGATCAAAACAATACTGATTGGTCATGATGTTTCTTACAAGGTATTCAATGTAGAACATTAAATCCTTTAGATCATCATCAAATTTGAAATTCTTAAAATCCCAATCCATATTATCCATTTAACCCTCATGATTTCTTGACCTTCTTAATTCTCAATATTTAATTTACTTCCATTAGTATGAAATTCACGGTTATCACATTCTACCGACCTTAGAAAATTTGGTCCTCCAAATTCAATCAAAGTACTCTTAAAATTGATGAGAATAATTCCTGTGTTAACCTTATTCATGTAGTAGCTCTTCATTGTGACTTTATTCAATTATCTATAACCAATATTTACCCTAAACCGCCATCTTTCTTTTTAATAAAGAGCACCATAATGTCCTATAGAGACACCTTGGGTCGTATAAGTCCCTAGTCCAACAACTCATGTTGTTGTTTCTTCCACTTCTCATTTTCCAAAAATATCATTTTATACAAAGTTTTGTAGATTGACTAAGTACGAAGAAGGGTATCGATAGTAATCTTAATCTTTCTCACTAATGGTAATCCTTTTTAATTTATCCGAAAGATGTTAGAGAAACCTTCACTAGTTGAGATTCAAGATGACTCCGAACATTCCTTATTCGTATCTTCAATGAGTGCTTGCTAGCTTTCATAAAGAAATATTACCTATACTTCATTCAACGTCAAACTGCGTCACGATATTTTGTAGTAGGGAAAAAGTTACGCTCTCTTGTAATCGACGCTAGCACAATTGGTTGCTAACCAATCCATGCCGAAAATGACGTCAAAGTCATGCATATTTAATAATATAAGATCTGCCACTAGGTTCATATCTCCCACATTTGCATTACAGTCCTTGTACACATGTCAATCATCTATGACTCTTTCACAAAGTAGTAACATGTAACAAATATCCTAGATGCTTAGGCTCTTTACTCAGTGTCCTTTAATCACTTTGGTGGAAGCATAAGCTGCCTCCTGATCTCCAGCGCAAAGACTCCGCATTACCTATGGTTTCTTGCTTTTATCAATGGACCTTCTGTCTCTTTCTTTAAAGCCTTCAATTTTGGGCAATCTCTTACCATCTATCCTTGCTTCCTATACTTAAAACAAGCTCATGTCCCCCAATGGCAAGGTTTAAACCCATGGAATTTATCGCATCTGTTACAAGTTCGTATGGGTGCTGTATTACGAGGATGAGTGGGTCTAGTCATCTGTTGTTGAGGTTCTATAAACTTTTGCCTTTTAAAATAAATATCACACTACTTAGACTTCCCAATCTCAAGCCTCTTCCCTTTACTCTTTCCCTTGGATTCATATTCAGCCTGTGAGAGTTCAAAATCTTGCTCTACCTGTTGAGTTCATCTAATAGCCTCTGGATATGTAGAGATATTAAAGGCCGCAAGTCTACTAGAATGGCCATAAGCTAACAAAGTCAATTCCATTGATCAAATGAAACTAGCAATTGTCTCAACGTAGTATACAAGACATTCCAAAATGCCTCGAATAACCTTGAAGAATAGAGTGGTGCTTAATCAACAGTTAGTTGCTTAACCTCACAAATCAAATAGTACCATGTACTAAATCATCATTTATGTAAAGATCAAACTTACTTCATATTAACCTCGACTCAATATTCGAAAAGTTCACAAATTAGGCATATCTTGTGAGTTTGCACATTTCGACCATACATCATCTTATAGATCAAAACCCATCAACTAAGCTGAAATCATTGTCATGTTAAGACACTTCAAATCATTAACCCATTAAATTCTAATTTCCATATCAATGGTCATTTTACACGATGTGCCCTAACAATCCTCAATTTTTATTCAAAATTTCTTATTCTATAATGTGTTGTGTTCCACTTCGACTCTACTCATGAGGAGTTTGAAAAGCCTTGTAGTTTTTTTTTTTTAAAACTCACATAACTCAAAGCCATAAGGTTCATATTATTGAACTTTCAAAATCCATTTAGTTCAATAGTTTATTTCAAAAGTCCCATAATTTCCAAAATCCTTGTGCTTTCAAAGTCATATACGTTCTATTCATATGCTTTTCTAAAGTCCATACACTTTTCAAGATATACAAGATCCAATACATCTTCAAATCTTACCTTCCATAACTGAAATAAAAGTACCACTAATTGTGACTTTCTCCATCAAGCAATTCTTGGCTTTATGGCTTACTTTGCCACCAATTACCACAATTACATTAAATCAATACTTCAATTCACTATTCACCAAGTTCCAACAAAATCCAATTAAATTTAATCGGAATTCTAAGTGTATCTTAACAATATGGTAAGAATATCTCCCACAATATTTCTCATCATCCTACCGATGTTTCACGATATCCCAACACATTACAACAACCATCAAAATATTTTAACGACCGTTGAAACTTATTCCCACAACCTTTTGACCATACTCCGAGATTGTTTCATCATTATTCCCACAACATTTCGTTGCCACCAATATTTTTCATTTATAACATTTTAAAACTTTCCAATAAAATGCCATAATATCATAAGCCAATCCAATATATTACAATATCATACTAATGCAATCTTGCAAAAGTATCTTACATGGTCTCTGTAGACACCTTATTTTGTCCGGGGTCTTGATTTGTATAAATAATTAATTGGGTTGAGTGACATTGTATTTTAATTTAACAATTTAGAATTAGGCTAGAATTAAATTAGAATTTTTAGATTAAGAATTAGCATTAATTTAAAAATTAAAATTAAAATAAGATTTAGGAATAATAAAAAAAAAAGAGAAAAGATAAAAAGAAATAAAAATAAAAATAATTTTAGGATAGGATAATTAGATTTTTTAGGATAATTATTTGGATTAATATTAAATTTGATAGAGTTAGATTAGGATTAATATAAGAAATAGATAAAATGTTAAAAATAGGAGATAATTAATAGAATAGGTAGAGTTGTATTAGGACTCAAATAAATTTTTTATTATAAAAAGGGGACTCTGGGGGAAATCAAGCACTGAACCCGATCACCATCGTTGCTGTTCTGTCAGCTCATTTTTCTGCCTGCCTCTCGCACCACCGTTGCAAGCCCAGTCACCGCACAGTTACTGCAGGTTGCCGACCCATCACGTGGATGTTTGCATGCCTCCGTTTTTGTTGCTCTTGATGATTGTTGCAAGAAAATAGGAAAGCTTTGTGAAAATTCTTGAGGCACACCACTTTGGAAATATTAAAAAAGAGCTATAGCAAGAGAACACGTGGAAAAGGGGAATATAAAGGAAAAGAAAAAAAAGCCAACAAGAGGTGAGGTTATTGCCCAGGTAAGTTTTTTTGTTTTAT
Organism: Heritiera fomes; assembly: GCA_032173925.1. NCBI lineage: Eukaryota > Viridiplantae > Streptophyta > Magnoliopsida > Malvales > Malvaceae > Heritiera > Heritiera fomes. The sequence continues at coordinate 18,526,637 of JAPDPM010000004.1, read as the reverse complement.
TATATTAATTGGTCAATAATTTAATAGGAGGGTTAGATAGTTAATTAATATTAGATTAATAATTTGTATATTAAAATACTAATGTTGCATGATTTAATTACTTTGATAACATTTGATTAATACATATTGAATAAACAATTTGTATGTTGATATGATTTGTTTAGTTTAATTCGTATGATATATTTTATATTTTGTATGTTTAGTATGATAGATGTTAAATAAATAAAATAGTATAAAAATAAAATAAATTAAAGGAAAAAATGCAAATAAGAATAAAATAGAATAAAGATTGAATAAGGAAATAATAAAATTATATTAAGAAGATGAATGCAAATTATCCAATGATGAAATTCCAAGAAAGTCGAATGGTACTCCTTGGAAATTTCTAGGTGAGGAGTTTGCTCTAGACTGAACCAGATTGATGGAAGGTTTAGAGTAAATTTTCAATACAATAATATGTGTTTATTTTCTAAAATAGAAATAAATAAAATATAATAATAAAGACAATTAAAATAAAAATAGAAATAGGATATGGAAATAATTTGAATTAAAATATAAAATAGTAAATACAATTAAAACAATAAAAAATAAAAAATTAGTAAGGATTGGGTATAGAGCCAAAATTAAGATTTTCATAATATATCCCGACGACGGAGCCTCTCCAAGCAAGTCAATCGGTACTACTTGAATACTCCTGAGGTGAGGAGATTTACTTATTGTCTGAACCAGATTAATGGAAGGATTTTAAGTAAATTTCCAATATATTAAGCATATCGAAATTAATTTAAATTAAATTTAGAATGACCTATTGGGCATAGAGTCAATATTAGGGTTGTCATAATGTATTTAAATGATCCGACGACGGAGCCTCTTCGAGCAAGTCAATTGGTACTACTTGAATACTCCTGAGGTGAGGGGATTTACTTATTGTCTGAACCAGATTGATGGAAGGATTTTAAGTAAATTTTCAATATATTAACCATGTTGAAATTAACTCAAATTAAGATAAATTTAGAATGACCTAGAATAGTTGGTACCATTTTAGGATGGGCATCGTGGGGGTGCTAATCCTTCCCCACGCGTAACCGTACTCCCGAACCCTAGATTCTTTGAACGTAGACCAAGCCTTATCTCTAGACAAGAATAGGTGACCAATCAAGCCTTAGGTTTGAATGGTTGGTGGCGACTCCTAGAATTTTAAAGTCTAGCGGTTAGGTTTACGGACCTAGACGTTATGACAGTTTGGCGACTCCACTGGGGAAATTAGAGAGTCAAGCCGACATATATTTTAGGTCATTAGAAATTTGCTTAGAAATAATGTTGATTTCATAATGCTTAATGATCATTTAATGCACACACACTTCACATGCATACATGCATAAGCCCTCAACCCGGGCTCTATCCTTGTTAGGAGGGAGAAAAGTACCTACGCCTTCGTGAGGTGATAACCTCCGCATGGGCTGGCGAAAAACTCCCACTCAAATTGAACCTTTCCGCTTGTAGCCTATAATGGGTGAAGATTGGGTGCCTTACTAGTCCAGTGTGGATGATAGTGAGGAACAATTTGGGAACTTTTAGACCTTGAATTATCCAAACCCAGCATGTAATGAAACATAAGACTTAGCCTTAGGGTGGAACCATGATATAAACCCAAGATAGGACACATGAAAGAACAATTTTACCATGATATAAACCCAAGATAGGACACATGAAAGAACAATTTTTTTTTACTCCCCTTTTTTCACACATTTGTTTTTACAATAAAAAATTTCAAAAAAAAAAAGAGTGAGTTTTTCTTTCCATTTGTTTAAAAAAAAACGTGAAGTTGTTTGTATTATTAAGTCATGCATAGTTGTGTTTGATTTTGCATTGCATAACATATCATGCACATGAGTTTGCATTTGTCTTATCATAAGAATGAACATACTTTTGATTGTTAGGAGAGATTGCTAGACCTAAGGGCATTCCATATGCATTCATTTTTGTGCATAAACATATCATCACATTAAAAATAATTTCAACTAAATTGTGGCACAAGGTATCAAAATTGCATCCACTAGACATTCTGCCCTCCATAAATACCATACAAGGTATCAAGCTCGCATAATGGAAGAAGACCAAAATAATAGGATAGAGAAGTTGGAAAAGGAAAATGCAGAGATAAGGGGGCAATTGAGTGAAATTACCCAATTGCTAAAAGCCATGATTAGAGGAAAGGAGAAGATGGGTAATCAAGAGGAGTCTATCCAAGAGGCTCAACAAAGCATGCGAGATAATCCCATTTTTTGTCCCCGAAGGAGGTACTGTCAAAGCCCCAATGCCTTTACAGATGCAAGGAGAAAGTCTTCAAGGAAATTCATCAACAACACAAGCTCAAAACCCAGTAGAGGTGTCAAATTTAGATGATCCCACAGAGCTAGAAAAGTTGAAGCATAAGGAAAAATATAGTGGTACTAAAGCTCAGCTGAGCTTGATAGAGGAAAGATTAAGTGCCGTTGAAGGAGTTGACTATTTTGGACCTGTTAATGCTGAAAGGTTGTGTTTGGTACCTGGTGTTGTGCTTCCACCAAAATTCAAAGTGCCTGAATTTGAGAAATTCAATGGAACATCGTGCCCAAAAGATCATCTCACCATGTACTGTAGAAAGATGGCGGCATATGCATGGGACGACAAGCTATTGGTTCATGTTTTTCAAGATAGCTTGATTGGGTCAGCTGCTAAGTGGTATAACCAATTAGAAAGGAGAAAAGTTTCCTCTTGGTCGGAATTGGCAAGGGCTTTTATAGCTCAATACAAACATGTGTCTAATGTAGCTCCTGACCGCTTATCCCTCCAAGGTATGGAAAAGAAGAAGAACGAGAGCTTCAAAGAATATGCCCAACGGTGGAGAGATGTGGCGTCGCAAGTTCAACCTTCTTTAACTGAAAAGGAAGTTACCATGTTCTTTTTGAATACTCTCAAGGCACCTTACTATGAGCGTATGCTTAGCAGTGTAACTAAGAACTTTGCAGACATGGTGTTAACCGGTGAAGCCATCGAGAATGCTATCAAGAGTGGTAAGATTGAAGCACCAGTGAATGATAGTAGGAAGGGTGGATTCTCGAAGAAGGAAGGAGATGCACAAGCTGTCTCAAATAATTCACGTCACCCTTATAACCTTTACTCACCCTCAGTGAATTACACCTATTCTCAATCTTACCCACAAACCCATCCTCAAAACACATATCAACCTGTTTTCCATCGACAAACACCTACAACCTCAACAAACCACACTTTCCCACCTAATGACCAAAGGTACACCCGACCTAGCCGAAATGCTACCGTAGACCCTATACCCATGACATACGCCGAGCTATTCCCAAAGTTGGTAGAGGGTCATCTCATTGCCCCTATTTATATAGAACCCTTGAAACCTCCTTACCCAAAGTGGTATGACCCTAATGCACAATGTGCCTATCATAACGACAATTTTGGTCATTCTATTGAGAATTGCATGGGTTTGAAGGTGAAAGTCCAATCGCTCGTCAAAGTTGGACTCTTAAGTTTTGGGAAGAAAGGTGAGCCGGATGTTAATGTAAACCCATTGTCCGATCATGCTGGGGCAATGGTGAATGTGGTTGACGAAGAAGGGAATTGAGGGTTTGATATTAATCAGTTCGTGTACCCTTCAGATGCAAAGTTAGGAAATTGGACTGTTTATGAGATGCCAGTTGTTTATGCCACCCAAGAGTAATGGATTTTTTCTTTTCATTTCCATTTGTCTTAGGTTTTCTTAGAATCTTTCAATTTTTAGGTAATGTAGGAGTGCTTGTGCCCAAAAGCACTATGATTTTCTTTTATGTATTGGGCCAACTTTCATTTATTTTCATTTCAATAAAGGATTAGTGTGATGCATATTTCTTAATTCCTCATTCCAATCTTGTTCTTTAATGCCAAACACCAATACCCATATTCTCTACATTGTTACCAAGCTTAAAAGTATCCAAATAATGAACATGATAATGATGATGGCAATGAGTATAAAATTCAGTTTTGAAAGAGTTGCTTTGGTTGGTTGAATGGGTTTCCAATTTGCCAAGATTGTTCAAGTAAGAAGAGAATAGAAGATATTTGTCTAAAATCTTCACCTATAGAATGTTACGAGTAAAGGTGAATCTCTACATGAAATTCTAATGAGTTGGTCTTTGTTCAATAGATGACCTTTAATGAGAGTACTTGTATTGAGATGAGAAATGGCCTTCTTTCACTACCTTTCAAGTGTGAGTAAAACTATCCATTGATTACCCCTTTTGAGCCTATTATATTCTTTTTGATATAACCCACCGAGAATCACCCTCCACACTGGGGGGCAAAGAGAATAGAAGATGAAATATCAGTGGGGCAAAGAAAAAAAAACCTTTTGTGAAAAAAAAAAGAGAGAACAAAAAAAAAGAAAATGAAAAAGGAAAAAGGGTTTGAATCAAGAAAGTGAAAACCCTAGTCACATTTGAATAAAAAAGGAGAGAGAAAGCAAATTAGAATGGGGCAAAAGTCAAAATGCCTAATTGATTCATGAAAAATGATTCTTGGTTTGATGAACCCTGAAACACTTATTTTGGGCCTATATTATCATTTCTTTCTTGAACCCTCACCTGAGCCTACATTACGTGCCTAAAAGTCCATTTTGATCAAATATGAGTACTCTTATTGAAGAATCATGTGTTGAATAAAGACATACTTACACTATGAGATGATGATCCTTTGGATGGAATTAGGACAAGCAGATTAAGATAAGCAAAAAGATTTCGTCTAGATAGAAGAAGTAGGATTCCAAAGACTCTCTTGGATCCATGTGAGCATTAAATTGGGTGAAGAAATATCTGATGTTGGGGCATGAATCAGAATGGAGAACAGACAAGAGGAGTTTCATCAAGGACAATGAAGTTGAAAATGAAGAGAAATGAATAAAAAAATAAAAAAAAAGAAAGAAATGAAAATGAAAAAGAAGAAAAGAAAAAAAAAGAGAGAAAAAATGAAAGGAGGATCCAGATCGAAAACCCAAAAAGGGCGGTTTGGATCAATGGAGTGCATCTAAGTTGAAAACCTGAAAAGGCGGCTTGGATACGAGAAAAGCTAGATGTCAAAGATACTGGGGTAAGAGGATGTTTTGATAAACTCAACATGATCAGATAAAGTAGACATTTGGAAGTGAATTTTGTATTCGTTGACTAAAATCATTTGAATTTTTGTTATTTGGATACTGTTACCTAAAACTTAACCTAATAATTCTAGCTTTTCCTTTCTAGCCTTTTTTCCTTCAAGCTTGGCTACCCCTTGTAATACTTTCAGATATTGAATACTACTATGGTTTTCACTTATCATTCATTTGCTATTTCCTTACTTTGAGGGATTGAGAAATTGTATTGCATTGATCTTGAAATTAGAATGGTAATGAATGTTTGCTTGGCAAAATTTGTGAAAGACTCCTATATTATTTAGGAAAATGAAAGAAAAGGAAACCTGTGAATGAATGGAAATTGGAAATCAAGAAAAACCAATGAAAATGAAAGAATGAATGATGAGGTCTCAGTAAAGATTTTACTGAGTAAATGAATGACCAGAAAGAGTGAATGAAGGAAGAAACAAGGGATAAGATAATATAAAGAGGGCACGAAGACAAGAGCTTCATCGGGAAAGAAACATGGAAGAAGGAAAATGAGAAAAGAAATAGGAAATACAAGGACAGGATGACAAATAGAAGAATGCATGAGATGGATTGATACAGAAAAACCCTGTTATTGCCACAGTTAAAGTTGAAATGCTTTTCAAAGAAAACATTACATGAATAGAATAGATTGTGTGAGTGATATTGCATGAATGGCATTGCATAGATAGCATGAACTGCATAGATAGGGTAGAATGCATGCACTGTTGCATACATGATGCATTGCATGAGGAAAAAAGAAAAAATTTCAAACAAGGTTCATTGAGTACAATTTATAAGACCTTCGGGCATGATTCCTCCTTATTTTTAGACAAGATTTTAACGTTTGACTGCCTGCCTGTTTAGGAGGAGCTTTTAGACAAGATTTTTAAAGTTTGACTGCCTACCTGTTTAGGAGGAGCTTTTGGACAAGATTTTTAAAGTTTGACTGCCTGCCTGTTTAGGGGGAGCTTTTTGGACAAGATTTTAAAGTTTGACTGCCTGCCTGTTTAGGAGGAGCTTTTGGACAAGATTTTTAAAGTTTGACTGCCTGCCTGTTTAGGATGAGCTTTTGGACAAGATTTTTAAAGTTTGACTGCCTGCCTGTTTAGGGGGAGCTTTTTGGACAAGATTTTAAAGTTTGACTGCCTGCCTGTTTAGGAGGAGCTTTTGGACAAGATGTTTAAAGTTTGACTGCCTGCCTGTTTAGGAGGAGCTTTTAGACAAGATTTTAAAGTTTGACTGCCTTTCTGTTTAGAGGGAGCTTTTTGAAAAAAAAATTAAAAAAAAAGGAGAAGTCAGACAAAATACGTGTCTATGTCTTTGTGCAATTACTATTTCACAGCAAATGCACAAAGAGGGGCAGCTGTAGACACCTTATTTTGTCCGGGGTCTTGATTTGTATAAATAATTAATTGGGTTGAGTGACATTGTATTTTAATTTAACAATTTAGAATTAGGCTAGAATTAAATTAGAATTTTTAGATTAAGAATTAGCATTAATTTAAAAATTAAAATTAAAATAAGATTTAGGAATAATAAAAAAAAGAGAAAAGATAAAAAGAAATAAAAATAAAAATAATTTTAGGATAGGATAATTAGATTTTTTAGGATAATTATTTGGATTAATATTAAATTTGATAGAGTTAGATTAGGATTAATATAAGAAATAGATAAAATGTTAAAAATAGGAGATAATTAATAGAATAGGTAGAGTTGTATTAGGACTCAAATAAATTTTTTATTATAAAAAGGGGACTCTGGGGGAAATCAAGCACTGAACCCGATCACCATCGTTGCTGTTCTGTCAGCTCATTTTTCTGCCTACCTCTCGCACCACCGTTGCAAGCCCAGTCACCGCACAGCTATTGCAGGTTGCCGACCCATCACGTGGATGTTTGCATGCCTCCGTTTTTGTTGCTCTTGATGATTGTTGCAAGAAAATAGGAAAGCTTTGTAAAAATTCTTGAGGCACACCACTTTGGAAATATTAAAGAAGAGCTATAGCAAGAGAACACGTGGAAAAGGAGAATATAAAGGAAAAGAAAAAAAAGCCAACAAGAGGTGAGGTTATTGCCCAGGTAAGTTTTTTTGTTTTATTATATTAATTGGTCAATAATTTAATAGGAGGGTTAGATAGTTAATTAATATTAGATTAATAATTTGTATATTAAAATACTAATGTTGCATGATTTAATTACTTTGATAACATTTGATTAATACATATTGAATAAACAATTTGTATGTTGATATGATTTGTTTAGTTTAATTCGTATGATATATTTTATATTTTGTATGTTTAGTATGATAGATGTTAAATAAATAAAATAGTATAAAAATAAAATAAATTAAAAGAAAAAATGCAAATAAGAATAAAATAGAATAAAGATTGAATAAGGAAATAATAAAATTATATTAAGAAGATGAATGCAAATTATCCAATGATGAAATTCCAAGAAAGTCGAATGGTACTCCTTGGAAATTTCTAGGTGAGGAGTTTGCTTTAGACTGAACCAGATTGATGGAAGGTTTAGAGTAAATTTTCAATACAATAATATGTGTTTATTTTCTAAAATAGAAATAAATAAAATATAATAATAAAGACAATTAAAATAAAAATAGAAATAGGATATGGAAATAATTTGAATTAAAATATAAAATAGTAAATACAATTAAAATAAGAAAAAATAAAAAATTAGTAAGGATTGGGTATAGAGCCAAAATTAAGATTTTCATAATATATCCCGACGACGGAGCCTCTTCAAGCAAGTCAATCGGTACTACTTGAATACTCCTGAGGTGAGGAGATTTACTTATTGTCTGAACCAGATTGATGGAAGGATTTTAAGTAAATTTCCAATATATTAAGCATATCGAAATTAATTTAAATTAAATTTAGAATGACCTATTGGGCATAGAGTCAATATTAGGGTTGTCATAATGTATTTAAATGATCCGACGACGGAGCCTCTTCGAGCAAGTCAATTGGTACTACTTGAATACTCCTGAGGTGAGGGGATTTACTTATTGTCTGAACCAGATTGATGGAAGGATTTTAAGTAAATTTTCAATATATTAACCATGTTGAAATTAACTCAAATTAAGATAAATTTAGAATGACCTAGAATAGTTGGTACCATTTTAGGATGGGCGTCGTGGGGGTGCTAATCCTTCCCCACGCGTAACTGTACTCCCGAACCCTAGATTCTTTGAACGTAGACCAAGCCTTATCTCTAGACAAGAATAGGTGACCAATCACGCCTTAGGTTTGAATGGTTGGTGGCGACTCCTAGAATTTTAAAGTCTAGCGGTTAGGTTTACGGACCTAGACGTTATGACAGTCTCCATCTCAAACTTTCAATTTCCAACCATTTTCAATAGCATTTCACACTATTCAAATAATTTTCCAATGATAACTCCAAAAACATTCAAATCAATATTGCACCAAGTTCCAATAATATTTTAATGATGTTATATCAAGCTTCTAATAATATTATAGCAACATCGAAGTAATGCTTTAGTAGCTTTCCACACATCACAACAATTTCCAATTAAGATCACAATATCTCAAATAAACCCATATCTATAACAATATAATCCTAGCTTCCACCTTATATAAGTATTTTACCATGCCATTTTTTTCTAACTTTTACATCTTTTTGTCATGTCCACAGAGTCTCCAAAATTATTTTTCAAGATTCACTTTCTATAGTGTGTCATATTGAATTTCAACTCTATTAAAGGGAAGTTAGGAGAGTCCTTATTTCCTACCTTTTTCTTTACAAGCACGTAACACCGAATTTATTATCTATAATTCTGTTAAAGGAGTGTTAACTTGCCCGAGATAATTTAAAGGTTCAGACTCTAAGTTTAATCCTTCTAGCATTTAGAGATGATGGGGGCGGATACATAGAACAAGAATTTAATTAGTGCAAGGCATCATTATAAAAAAAATCAGGAGTTCATCTTTCCAAATAAGTGCCTGCCTTCTAGTAGTAAGGCTTAGTCCCATGGTATTTACCACAACATGGGCGGGGTTTAAATCCCGATGTGGTAGAAGGCTCAAAACTCTTAAGTTGTGGCATTCCAACTTTCTTCCTCCTTCTTAGGCCTTATCCTAAATAAGCTTTCTTCTCTTAACTCCTTATCCTTCACTTTGCATTTGGTTAGCCGCAGCCTTGGCTCGTGGCTAGGATACAGCTTACAGCTGTTAGAAAGCCTAAGGCTGAGGAGCATTCAAAAGAAAAAGGTTGTGGTAATCAAAGTGGTCGTAGTTGGAAGTTGTGACCAAGATGCCAATTAAATAAGGCATTAAGAGCATTAATTTCACGCTTTAGGTTGATCAAGCGATATTGGAAATTATCCTATCTTGTAAATGAGTTTGGAGGTGCAGACAACGGTCCATCAGTGTCGCCTATCTTAGCTCAAGTTTTCCAATACCAATACAAGCATCTCATTATGCTTCCAAATGTTATTCGTAGTTTATATCCAGACAATACACAGTGATTTGGGATGTAAGTCCAATTCTAACCAACCTACACTGATATGAGACTAGACAAACTATGCTCTGATACCATTTTGTAACGCCCTCGGAAACCGAATTTTTTCGGGCTAACTTTTTCCTTCACTTCCTATGTTTGTCACTCGCTCAGTGTAGCTAAAAACCTAATGAGTAGTCTTACTCTTATATTTGTTTAAGACTAGTTGTCTAAGGTCCCATTATAGTCTTCTCGTAAGACGTGTCGAAAACGACACTGAAAAACTCCGCCCCTACTTTAGTCTAATATCGATCCCCCTACTAAGCACATCATCGTTTCAACCTGTAGAAATTTCAAATCTCCATGTAACTTCTAAAATACTAAACATCCATGTGATTCAATATATAAACATATCGAGATTACAACTTAACTACGAATCAAAGTATGTTTACAGACTCGATATCACCTAGTACTTACATCCCGAATCCTATACACTGTGTACACAAAAGAATTTAGTCTGAGATATAAACAAAAGAACAAAAGATTATACCTTGGCTCAAAATATAGCTTTCTGCAGCTCAACAAAAAGACTCTCAATGCACCACGCTCGTGCCGAGTCTACCTGAAATAATCCGAGGTGGAGGGGGGTGAGCTTTGGGGAAAGCCCAGTAAGAAAACATACGCTAAGTGATATTAGATGTTCTACTATGTTCATGCATGTGTATGCGTGAATAAGTGCGTCAAAACTCATGCTTAAGTGTGTCTTACGGAAAAATGCAAGTTGACAAATCATTGTTCTATAAGCTATAGAAACACTTGCACTCACGCATTTATAAAATCGAAATACACCATCAAAATATTTCCAAGAGACAGGATTTCTTTGATAAGGCATCGTAATATAACCGGGATCTTTGAAAATAACCGAAAGCTTTCTATGAAAGCGGCCACTGTAGCTAGCAGTGGTTACCGTTCCGAACCAAGGTTCTATCCATGATCATGAATCATCCCAGCACCAGTGATCATCTAGTAGCTGAGGTACAAGTCACGACTATTTGTCGGACACCTGGAAGACCACAAAGCATCCAGGACCTGGAAGACCACAAAGCATCCAGGATATTTCTCGATAGTTGCCACACAGGCTCACTAAATGCCACATAGGCATAATTTAAATGCCACACAGGCGAGTGCCACACAGGCTTAATAAACGCCACACAGGCGAGTGCCACACAGGCTTAATAAACGCCACACAGGCGAGTCAAGTGCCACACAGGCAATTTCCATGCATCCCTCGTCTCTTATGCCAAAATTCATGCAAAAATACTTTTATACGTATCTAGAGTATAGGAGGCATGAATTGTAGTAAACACTCTAGTTTTGATAACCTCATAGTACAAAACACATTTTAGAAAGACAATATGTCGGTGACAAGAAATAGTGCTTAGGATATATAAGGTTTTTAAATACATTTTAGGATTTAAATTTAACACCAAAATCCATTGAATAATTTCTAACGAAATTTCGGCATTATGACGGCATAGTTAGGACACTACCCAGCATCATAATCCACAACCAAATAACCTGCAGAAAACTCCAACCAACAGTATATTCATTCACAAATCCAACACAACTCAAATCTCAAGACCATTTGTACTTCAAACTCAATTCAATATGTATGAAATTCAACCAAGAATGCATTTAAACCCACAAGTATTAAATTACAATAATTTAGACATACACAACATAGTAGACTAATAAACATTTACCGTATATTCCCTTACCTCGTTATGCCAAGTTTAATGCTTGGCAATACTGTTCTCGTGCACTTTAGCAAATTGTTAAATTCTTTGCCCCTTGAAAGTTTCCCTCTTCGAAAGCCTTCAACTCAAACTCTTTGCCAATATTACTCAAGGCTCCGACGTAAACTTTGGAAATCCTCCCCTTTTTCTTTAGAAATTCCTTTTCCTTGATGTCTTTTTCTCACTAAAATCACCACATCCAAATAGCATTTATCATACTTTAACAAACATAGGTACATAAAAACCCTTATATCATATACATTAAGTTTAAACCAAAACATAGAGTCTTACTCTTACTTCCACTTTAGACATAATTTGGAAATCTTTTTCTTTTGTATTTTCCTACATTTCACTACCAATCCATATTTAATGTCACTCTCAGGACCTCATATCATCAATATGTTTATCTAAATATTTTACTTAACCAAATTAAATTGGCCTTACTCTGAATCTCTAAGAATGCTAATTCAATTTACTAAGTCTTCTCACTATTCATTTCAACGACACTACTTCATAATTCATCTCAACATCACAATTCAAGGTTAATATACCAACATGTATGTTACTTACATCTGAGTCAATATTTGTATAAAAATTTCTATCATTCCTTCTATGAAGATCTCTTACAATTTGATACCATAATCACATTTAATATACTTTAAATATATGACATGTATTTTATTCAAGCCAAGAAAAACACTCTTACCCCTTGAATCCATGTTGACTGAACCTTAACTCCTTTTATCTCTACTAGAACAGCTTTCCTTATTTCAATCTTTCCTCCCCTATTCTGGCCAATAAGCCACATGTTCCGACCCCTTAGCCACCTCTGTTCTAAGCCCTTTTTTTTTCAACTAATGTCGGTTCAGCCCATAAATGCCACATTATCTCCCCTGTTTAAGGCACCCCGATCAGCTTTAAAATGCCAAGTTTTCCCATCCAAAATGCCCCTAATTCCAACAGTAAATTCCGCCCCAGTCAGCGCCCAAAATAGAAATTTTCGGCACCCCAAATACCACAAATTTCATTCAAAAGCCTTGCTCTCGAAAACAATGGAGGGGAAAACTTACACAGCAGGTATAGTCCGCTCTATTTCCCCTCTTCCTTCCCCTCTCTTTTCTTTTTTTTTTCCCTTATCATGGTTTCCAGCCCCCCTTGCTAATCAATTTCTGCTCCACTTTCCAGCAAAGGGGCGTCCTTCTCACAACCCAAATGCTTAACCCTTTTGCTCTTTCTTCTCTCGTCTTCCTCTTACTCGATCAGCCCCTTCAATTTTCCTGAAATTATCACCAGCTCCAGCACCTAAAACTCTTTTCGTATCTCTCATTTTGTGGCTGTCATTTCCTAATTATTTTTCTGCCCTTCACACCTTACCTGTTTCAGTTTATAATGGCACTTCAATAACAACTACCAACAAGGTTTAGGGCTGATAATGGTTAGCCACGTGAGGTTTTATGAGGGTGGGTTAATGCCTCTCTCTTTCCTTCAATCCTTGTCGGTTTAGTCTAAAAAATCCTCAATCAATTGCTACCCCCACTGACTCCTCTGCTCCAAACGTGTAAAAGGCCAAGATAGTGGGGTAGGTGTAACAATTAGCTTCTTCATGAAGCCATTTAATATATTATAGTATATATATATTATTTACACTTTAATGGTTTATACATTTCCCATTATTAAATTTCAAATTCTTAAATTATGACTAAATTTACACTAATGAGAAATGTTTACATTTCATGACTAAATTTCAAGTAATAATTTAAATGAGAGCCAGATTGTTTTCTTAATGAAATTCTTATTCCTTAACAACAATTGAATTCCATTGCTCCCATATAACCTCTTAGAATACTTGATTTACTTTATTAATTTATTAATTCGTTAATATATGTCAAAGATAACTCCTCCATTTATTTTTTCCACACGTTAACTCACTTCCCTTCTTATTTTACTGCACCTATGACTGATATTTAAAATTCACCGATATCAATCCACAATGAATAAAACTATTAACCATACAGGGTTGAAAAGATATTTAAGTTATCTTTCCAATGGATTTTACGATTTATTATTTGGATTCTCCGATCATGAGCTATGATCAAAACAATACTGATTGGTCATGATGTTTCTTACAAGGTATTCAATGTAGAACATTAAATCCTTTAGATCATCATCAAATTTGAAATTCTTAAAATCCCAATCCATATTATCCATTTAACCCTCATGATTTCTTGACCTTCTTAATTCTCAATATTTAATTTACTTCCATTAGTATGAAATTCACGGTTATCACATTTTTGCAACTAATCCTGGTAAGTTTTCATCTAATTCAAGGAAATCAGAAAACTTTAACCCAAAGGGTTGGCCACTGCGTAAAATCCTCACTGAGTTCTTGAATAACAACAATCCATAATAAGAGATTTTATATTCAAATCTTCACTAAATTAAATTTTTTTCGGCCAATACTAATCACGCTGCATGAACGGGAATAAGTTTCATATTTAATGTGATATGAAAACACCTCCTTATTAAAAAAAATCAAAAAAACTTTTCTGCCCTATTTTAGTAAAAAATAAGTTTATTAATTCATATAAATAATGCTCATTTCTTTCAGGGGTGTGGTTTATGCACTGTCATCTGGATAGGCATAGTAGCTGGGGCATGGACACTGTTTTCATTGTGAGGAATGGAACCACCGCCGAAACAAGCATTCTTCCACCGCCATCTGGCCTGCCTCGTCGTTCTGGAACCTAGAACTAGGATAACTGTATAAGAAGTTTATGGATCAAAATTTATTTCAACTAATGTTAATAAAGTTCTCATTTGGAAATGTAACTTCATAATAATACATATATATGATTTATGTAATCATTTCGGAGAAGATTTTATTTTTAAGAGAACTTGTTTCAATTCGACTCACTACAAAAAACACTGGTTTTAGGGGCACATTTTTTCCAGCGATTTTACAAACCGCCTGCACTTCCCCTATTTTCTCGACTTAAATTAAACCGCCGATGATGTTAAAGCTTAAACTGGCAGTTTGACCTTAAATAGGCATTTTCACTAAAATAGAAAATCCTTTTCTTCATCTCTCACGTCTTTTTCATTTTCATTTTCTTAATTTCCTTAAATTCCTTGAAACCAAACAAATTCCTTCTTTTTCTTCTAATTTTGAAAATCAAAATCACTACCTCTCACTTTCGCCATCTACGCCACCATTGTCAACATTATTGTCACTGTGGCATGGCTTCTCTTTGTTGGTATTTTCTCTGCCGTCGTTCCTCAGGTAATTGCACCAAATCAGTATTTTTGCACTTCTATTTTTAAAAGAATCCTAGCTGAGCCTTTATTATTTCTGTCTAATTTCAAGTTAGATCTAATCAATTCTAGCTTTGGTTAGTGTTCTTGTTTCTTATCCGCGAACGAGCAAGAAGATGTCGATGACGAAGAGATTTATTTGAAGCCATCGACAATGCTATTTTGATTTTTCAGATTCTCACTTTTTATTTTGCTTGTGAGTTGTGATTTTAAGTTTCTGAGCTAACTTTTTTTTCCAATGTTCGTTTAGTGATTCCGTAAAGTTTGAATTTTGGAAATTTTTGTTATTATAATGAAGATCAATTTAGTTTAGAACTGTTGGATGAACTAAAAACGTTTTCATTGATACATAATTGGGGGAAAATGAAACTTTTCTTCGCAACCAGAAGAGAAATAATGGGAAAATTCATTTCTTTGGCTTTCTTTTTTAGTTGCATTGAAGAAAATTTGTTTATTTAAATTCCATTCTGACCCGGATATTATGTCAAAGGAATTGCAAGTAATTCAGTGTATTCGTTGGGAGTGTATTGGTCTAGAATTCTTCAAGTCAAACTAAATGAGGGTTTCCTTTTGCAGTGGAGGCGTGAAGTTGCTCTCGCAGGATTTGAGGTTCCAATTCAAATGGCCGTTTCTGCAGAGAAAATGATTTTTGGAGTTGCAGGTATGATCCTCTTAGAAGTAGCATATGAAAAGCATGGAGGGAGGTAGCATCAGATAGCTTATAATTCCCCGTATGAATGATTCGAGAAAACTAAGTTGAAATTACAATAATTTGGTTAAGCATGTAAGAAAATGAATAAACATGCTATAGTTTATGTATAAAGTACATTTGAGTAGCCAGTTCAGCCCTTCATGCCATCCATATCTCTGGCCTCTTTTTGCTGTAGGTATTAGAGATTGATCTCTTGTGGAGGATGCACAAGGTCTCTGGTGGTCAGAGAAGACGTGCATATCCAAATTTGCAAGGGTCTCCTCAAGCCATTCAAGGTATTTTCAATTTTCTAAATGGTGGTAACGTATTTTTAATGCTTCCATTGTCTGGTCATCTACAGTGCCCTGACAGTCTCTCCTTCCACAAGGAATTCCAGAAGTTTTTATATCTTGTTTTCATTTTTTTCTCTTGTATAAGTGATTCCTTTGCGAAGAGAGGTGCTAAATACAATCACTTTTTTGCAATTAGCAATGTCTATAGATAAGGTATAATTAGATTTGCATGAGATCATTTCTAGAAACACACCCTTGTTACATTTATCATGCAAATGCTTGTAAGTGGTTGAATCTCAGCATTTCTTAGTAAGTAGATCCATACAACTGAAAATTTTGGAATTTTAACATTATTTTATATGACAGGCAAAGCCTGATGCAGGGAAACTCATATTAGCAACAATTGCTCTCTTGATTCCATCCACTTCAAGTATACTGATTGTTGGTATCCTTTCTGTGTTGATTTTTCTCTCTCTCCTTCACACGCATACAAAAAGAAATGAAAGGAGAAATTCGGATAACTAAACTTATTTCTGGAGATGTGATTTTAATTTCAATAAACTTGAATTGTTCATTCTACAGCCAAATTTTGGAGGGAAGATAATAGATATTGTCTCAGGAGATATCAGAACATCGGAACAGAAAGCTGAAGCATTAACTGCAGTCAGGAACACCATACTAGACATTTTTCTAATTGTTATAGTTGGGTATGAACAGTTTTTTCTTTTATGATTGCTTTTATTTGACTTATTGGTGGAACAAATTACTCTTTCGTGTTTTTTTTTTGGGTAGAAGAAATTAATCTTTTCAATCCAGCAGCATCTCTAGAGTTAATCATCTTTTGTTGCTTTTGTTCCCCATTCCAATTCTGTTTGCATAGCACTACGAGCATGGTTAGTGAAAGGGTAGTTGCCCGATTGAGAAAGAGCTTGTTTAGTCATCTTATTAACCAGGTAAAACATTATTTAGTCAGTTAAATGTTTTGTTATCACTCATGTTTCTTTTGGACATTTACAGATATAGTACTGTGAACTATTATTGTAGGCGATAGCCTTCTTTGATGTTACTTGAACAGGGGAACTGCTGAGCATGCTATGGGAAGATACTCAGATCATAAAGAATGCTGCAACTACCAATCTTTCTGAGGTCCTAAGTGTGAGAACCGTGTATTTAGGTACTGTTTCACATGTAAGGACACTCACACTATCCATTTTCTGTGAATTTCGCAGATACAAGCCAATACAGTGTGGTGGGCCCTACAGGTTATACAGTACCGGATGGACTTGAGACCGGACAGATAATACACAGAGTCTAATAAATATACGGTATGAATTTTAAGTTTAAATTTCCTCATTTAGATTATTTTTGAAGAGTATGGAAACAAATTAGGAAATGACGTTTAAGTCCATAACCCGGTGGCATTTTCGTAAATTGAGGTCAAAATAAATGGGAATTTAATGTAGTGATTAAAGAATGATATTCTACATGAAAATAAGTCCTGGGTTATGTAAATAGATATACTGAATCGGTAGTCAAATTAGAATTCTATGCGATGTACCCGATAAGGGTATTTTTGTAATTTCACCTTCTCGAAAAGGTTAAACCCAAGCCAAACCCCAACCATTTATCAAAATACACTTAATATGAATTTTTGGTGATGGAAAATAAATTTTTGGAGTTCAACTGCCTAGTTATAAAAATTCTGAAAGAAAAAGGCCGAAAAACCTATCATTAATGGCATTTTTGTAATTCTTAGCATTTTAAAATAACTACAAACCATTTTATATATTTCCAGCTACTGCCGGCACTGTTGCAGTTTCTTCTTTCTCTTCATCTCGTGACTCCATGGAAGAACAAAAGAAAACAAAACAAAAGCTTCCAAAAAAACTCACCAAAAACACATTATTTTCATTAAGCTATTTCTATAAAAATTGCTCTACTCATCTTCCTCTCTCAAACCATACCAATAGCCCCTTGATTAAGTGGCTAAATCAAGAGAAAAGTGAAGAGGAAATTTCGGCCAAGGTACCCATTTATTGTGTAGTTATATTCTTTGAAATTTTAATGATAGATTTTAAGAGAATTAAGCTTCCTAAGCATGCTTATGGTATTAGTTTAGGTTGAAATTAGCTAAATCATGCTCAACCATTAGAGGGAGTGTACGGCCAAGAGAGGATTTCCATGAATTGCTATGGTTTGAAGTTTAAAAATAAGATTAGGATGATGATTAAGCTTAATTAAACAAAGTATATTAGTTAAATTGTGAAAAAATCACAAAAATGGCAAGAAGCCATTTTTGGTCAAGGTGAGATGGGAGGGTTTAATTGCTTCAAATTATGATGTTAGGATGTTAAGAGACTGTAGAAATTATAAGAAGACTGATGGTGAAGTCGGATTACGATTTGGAGCTAAATTGGCGAAGTTAGGTTTTAGCACCGGTGCGAATTATACCGGTTTAATATTTTCTACTGAAAATATAGTAGAATTTAATTCAAGAAAAATTATTAGAATTTTAATTATGGTGAATAATGGTCTTGGGTGAATTTTATTACAGCCCGGGAGTGGTAAATTGTACGTGGTGCTATCGGGCGACTAGATTTCATTAGAAAGGTAAGGTATGCGTGTGTGAGCCGTAATGATACTGTAAATGCATGGTTTGGTTCACACTATTTTTATAAAATAATTTGGATATAAATTGCCTTGAGATTGGTGAAAATTTGGTGGAATTGTGGCTGTTGTTGAACTATTAAACTGTAATTTTCGTGCAGGGAGGCTTGGTTAGAAATAACCGTTACTCTGCCAAAAATTACATAAATAATTGAGAAACATTTCTAGTATTTTTCTAAAGTGAAATTTTGAGAAATTTCCATGAAATTCATTAAATTGCATAATTTTATAGTTTACAGAAAAACTATATTTAAATATTCATGATAAGGAATTTTATTTATGTAAGAGTACCAGCATGTGCCTTTTATTGTTTTATAAGTATCTAGAACATTTTCTAGAATGATTGTTACAGTACGAATATTTTATGAATTTTTATTCATAAAATGAATATATTTTCAATTTAAATATTTATATATTAATTGAAATTATATTCAGTGGAATTGATTTCATAAATGGTGTTTATATCACGTGTTTACTGTTTTGAGACTGTTAGGCCCCGTATCATGCTCACGTGTCACGTGTTATTGCTGATAGATATTGATCCTATTGTCAGCGTCTCCAGTGGGCACCTGATCAGTGCACACTGTGGACCTCATAGACTATGGCCATAGATCTCATGTGTTTCCCCTATTTGAGATGATATTATAGCATGATATATTTAGGGTGTTGCCTGGTCTCCATGATACTGTACTGATAATTGTACCTTTCACTAAACTTTTAGCTGGTACTAAATTAATTGCAGCCACTGAGTTTTTAATATACTACGTGTTGAACTGTATATTATACAGTATTTTACAAGTGTGAAAATGAATATCTTTTTGAAAGGAATATTAATTTCTCATTTATTTACTTAAGTGTTTTATCATGTGAATATCAATTATTTTTAGCATATAGATTTTATAGTATCAGTTTCACATACAATTCTCTTACTGAGCGCGTTAGCTCACCCCTTATTTTTCTCACTCCACAGACTATCTTCAGTGATTCTGATGCCATAGATTTGGCTGCGTCATAGTTGACCCCGAGGCAGCACTTAGTGGATCCTGGAGGTAGCATTTCTTTTATTTGTTTTCAGACATAGTTGTACAGTACTACTTTTGTATAATTCATGTACCGGGGATGTAGAACACGTGTATATACTGTATATATATTGCGGTAAATATTCTCATCGACTAGTGATTTAATTTAAGCATAATAGTAGTTACTGTTTTCATAAGTGAGTCACAAAGGCATCACAGACAGCCCAACCGTCACGTTGGTATTATAATATGGTAAAAACTGTACATTTTGGGATGTGACAGTTAAATTGGTATCAGAGCAGGTTGGTCTGATGTCTGTCGGTGTTTTTGAGTTTAAATAAAAGTACATCCCCTGTAGTACTGTATAGTCTAAACACATTTAAGTGATTCAAGTGATTGAACACTGTTTTGAAATGTCTGTGTTGTGCAGAAATGAGTGGGACGTAGGGGTAGACGAGGTAGAGGACGCGGTAGGGCGGCACCTATTTCGGAGCCTACACCGGAGTCAGCCCCAGGACCCGCACTCCCTCCGCAGCCTGAGAGTCCAAATACCAGAATGAATAGGATGGAACGGATGTTGGCAAACTTTGTAGCCACGTATAACGCTGACAGAGCTGCTGACAGAGCTAAGAGAGATAGAGATAGAGCAGCAACAGCTCCCACAGTAGCACCACCCTCACCACAGCCAGTAGTACCACCTCTCGAGCCACAGCCTGTCCCTCAGCCAGTACCGCAGGCACCTACCATAGTAGCACCACAGCCACTAACACAGTCGTGTAGTGTTGAGTCTTACTGTGATGTCACTTTGATACGGTCGTTTAAGAAGTTGGATCCTCCGAAGTTTAAGGGGGATAAGGATCCATTGGTGGCAGAGCAGTGGGTTGAGGCTACAGACAAATTATTTAGGTATATGCGGTGCACAGAGACAGAGAGTGTTGGACTAGCAGTGTTCCAGTTGACTGATGATGCGGAGCACTGGTGGAAGTCCACACAGACAGTTTTGTTTGCCCAGCATCAGGTGGTGACCTAGGATATATTTATGGAGGCTTTTCGCCGACAGTACATTCCCGATACAGCACAGAAGAAACTTCAACAAGAGTTTTTGGAGTTAGTACAGGGGAGTATGTCGGTGGATCAGTATGAGTCGCGATTCACCACCTTGAGCAGATTTGACCCGCAGGTTCAGATGAGTGGTCAGTATACAATAGATAGATTTATGGCGGGTTTGAGACCCTCTACTAGGACCCGATTAGTCCCGTTAGACATCCGTACTTATGAGGAGGCCGTGAGACGAGCACAGTTATGCGAGCGGGATTATGAGCAGTTTCATACAGAGTCTAGGTCTAAGGGTAAGGGTAAAGGCAGAGAGCAGCCGAAGAGGAGCATCAGTGATCGATCTAGTAGATGGCAGCCTAAGAGGGCCAGGACATCGGGTATACAGATTACAGAGGGGAGACCAGTTAGATCAGCTACAGTTGCCCCTACTACTACTAGCCCTAGTGTATTTCAGAGAGGTACTGCGGCCAGGTGTACATTGTGTGGGAGGTCGCACGGTACTAGACCATGCCATATGATATCTAGGGTGTGCTTTAGATGTGGACAGACGGGGCATTTGGTCAGAGATTGCCCGATGTTAAGAGAGGCAGCTGCATCTACAGCTTCAGCTCCTACTCCTCCTCCAGTAGCCCCGATACAGGCTGAGACAGATAAGGCGACCCTTTCACAGCCTAGATGCGCGACAGCCGCAGAGAAGGGTAAGAAGGCTGTGACACATGGACGGGTGTTCGCATTAGATCAGGAGGCTGCTGATACTTCTGCAGATGTAATTAAGGGTAAGATTTATATTTTTGATATTTCAGTATTAGCATTGTTTGATCTTGGTTCTACGCATTCGTTTTTATCACCTGTATGTGCTAATAAGATACCAGTAGAACCTAAACCTTTAGGGTACACTTTGCAGATTAATACGCCATTTAAGGAGTCCCAGATGACGGATATGGTGTATAGAGATTGTAAGGTTACTGTAGGAGAGAAGGAGATGACAGCTAATCTTATTTTGTTAAACATGTTTGACTTTGATGTAATCTTAGGGATGGATTGGTTAACTGCGAATTTTGTTAGTTTATACTGTAATAACAAGTTTATTACCTTCTCTCGTCCTGAACGATATACTGTAAAGTTATTTAATAAATAAATAAATTGAAGTATTTTACTAAAATTGTTTAAATGCTACTTTGGTATGATTGAAGGTTTTATTGCTATGTGGAGGACGTGGAACAGGAACGTCTAAATCTATCGGATATTCATGTGGTTAGGGATTTCCCAGATGAATTATTAGGGTTACCACCGGATAGGGAGACGGAGTTTGTGATTGATCTAGTACCCGGTACGGAGCCTATATCTAAACCTCCATATCGAATGGCATTAGTGGAGTTGGAGGAGCTTAAGAAGCAGCTCCAGGAGTTGTTAGATAAGGGTTTCATTCGCCCTAGTGTTTCTCCATGGGGTGCTCCAGTACTATTCGTCCAGAAGAAGGATGGTAGCTTTAGATTATGTATTGATTACAGGTTGCTTAATCGGGCTACCATCAAGAATAAGTATCCCTTACCCAAGATTGACGATTTATTTGATCAGCTCAGGGGTGCAGTGGTATTTTCTAAGATTGATCTTCGATCAGGGTATCATCAATTGAGGATACGGGAGTCTGATGTCCCTAAGACTGCATTTAGGACTCGGTATGGTCACTACGAGTTCCTAGTGATGCCTTTTGGATTGACTAATGCCCCTGCAGCTTTTATGAGTTTGATGAACGAGGTGTTCAAGTCATACCTGGATCAGTTTGTGATTGTTTTCATAGATGATATGTTGATTTACTCCAGATCATCAGAGAAGCACAAGCAGCATCTCCAGATAGTCTTACAAACCCTCAGAGACCGGAGGCTTTATGCCAAACTCAGTAAGTGTGATTTTTGGCTAGATCGCATCGTATTTCTGGGGCACGTGGTGTCTAGAGATGGGGTATCTGTGGATCCGTCTAAGATCGAGGCGATTATTCAGTGGGAGAGGCCTCGTACAGTTACAGAGATACGGAGTTTTTTGGGTCTAGCCGGATATTACCGTCGGTTTGTGGAGGGGTTTTCGAGACTAGCTGCTCCATTAACACGCCTCACGCGTAAGGATGTTAGATTTGAGTGGATAGATGCGTGTGAGCGCAGTTTTCAGGAGTTGAAGCGACGGTTGACTAGTGCTCCTGTCCTTGCTCTTCCTAGCGGATCTGGTGGTTTTTCAGTATACAGTGATGCATCCGCTTTAGGACTGGGGTGTGTTTTGATGCAAAATGGTCGAGTAATTGCTTATGGTTCCAGACAGTTGAAAGAGCATGAGAAGAATTATCCGACCCATGATTTAGAGTTAGCCGCAGTAGTATTTGCATTGAAGATTTGGCGGCATTACTTATATGGAGAGCGATTCCATGTATATACAGACCATAAGAGTCTGAAGTATTTATTCTCGCAGAGAGAGTTGAATATGAGACAGCGCAGATGGATGGAGCTGTTAAAGGATTATGACTGCGAGATCCTCTACCACCTGGGGAAAGCTAATGTGGTGGCAGATGCTTTGAGTAGGAAGCATATGGGTATGGTTGCTTATATGATGGTCCGGGAGTATGAGTTGATTGAGCAGTTCTTGGGCCTCAGTTTGAGTGAGATTTCCTCTGAGAGATATGGATTTACGGCTAGCTTCAGGATAGAGCCGGATCTGATGGACAGAATCAGGGATGCTCAGAGGAGTAATTCTGATTGTATAGAGGTTGCCAGTCAGGTACAGATGGGAGTTCAATCTAATTATGGGATTAGCAGCGATGGGATACTGAGGTTCAGAAATAGGATATGTATTCCCGATGACCAGCAGTTAAAGCATCTGATTTTGGCAGAGGCTCACACCTCTAGGTACACTCTGCATCCAGGCAGTACTAAGATGTACCATGATTTGCAGAGAGTGTATTGGTGGCCTAGGATGAAGCGAGACATCGCGGAGTTTGTTGCTAGATGTCTCACATGTCAGCAGGTAAAAGTTGAGCACCAGAAGCCTGCTGGATTACTATAACCTCTACAGATTCCAACATGGAAGTGGGAGCACATTACTATGGACTTCGTGATGGGCTTACCAAGAACCCGGAGGAATCACGATAATATATGGGTGATAGTTGATCGATTGACGAAGTCCGCTCATTTTCTTGCCATGAAGTCTACTGATTCCCTTAGTGCATTAGCCGATTTGTATATTCGGGAGATAGTGAGATTGCATGGTGTTCCAGTGAGTATCACTTCTGATAGGGATTCCCGGTTTACATCTCATTTTTGGGAGAGATTTCAGGAGGCGATGGGATCCCGATTGAGTTTTAGTACCGCTTTCCATCCGCAGATTGATAGACAGTCCGAGCGCACTATCCAGACGCTCGAGGATATGTTGAGAGCGTGTGCACTAGATTTTAGAGGCTCCTGGGACGACCATTTGCCACTGGCGGAGTTCGCATATAATAATAGTTATCATTCCAGTATCGGCATGGCACCTTATGAGGCTTTGTATGGCAGGAAATGTAGATCACCTGTTGCATGAGAGGAAGTAGGTGATCGCCAGATATTAGCTCCCAATTTAGTAGAGCAAGCTTCCCGGAGTGTATAGTTGATTTCGGATAGATTGAGGACAACTCAGAGTCGGCAGAAAAGTTATGCAGATACTAGACGCCGACCATTGGAGTTCTCAGTCGGGGATTCTGTCTTTCTTAAAGTCTCACCGTCAAAGGGTATTATGAGATTCGGTAAGAAGGGCAAGTTGAGTCCTCGTTATATCGGGCCCTTTGAGATCTTAGACCGTGTAGGAGATGTTGCTTATAGGTTGGCATTACCTCCGGAGTTATCAGGGGTTCATAATGTCTTCCACGTATCGATGTTGAGGATATATCATCCAGATCCCTCTCACGTAGTTCGACATGAGCCACTGGAGATTAGAGAGGATATGAGCTACGTGGAGAAACCGATACGAATCTTGGATCGGAAGGATAGAGTACTACGGTCTAAGACGATTCCACTGGTGAAAGTACTCTGGCAGTATCACTCAGAGGAGGAGGCTACATGGGAATTAGAGAGTCTAATGCGAGAAAGGTATCCAAAGCTCTTCCAGTGATAGGTTCGATTTAATTCGGAGGACAGAATTTCTTAAGGTGGGGAGAATGTGAGAACCGTGTATTTAGGTACTGTTTCACATGTAAGGACACTCACACTATCCATTTTCTGTGAATTTCGCAGATACGAGCCAATACAGTGTGGTGGGCCCTACAGGTTATACAGTACCAGATGGACTTGAGACCGAACAGATAATACACAGAGTCTAATAAATTACGGTATGAATTTTAAGTCTAAATTTTTTCATTTAGATTATTTTTGAAGAGTATGAAAACAAATTAGGAAATGACGTTTAAGTTCATAACTCGATGGCATTTTCATAAATTGAGGTCAAAATAAATGGGAATTTAATGTAGTGATTAAAGAATAATATTCTACATGAAAATAAGTCCTGGGTTATGTAAATAGATATACTGAATCGGTAGTCAAATTAGAATTCTACGCGATGTACCCGATAAGGGTATTTTTGTAATTTTACCTTCTCGAAATGGTTAAACCCGAGCCAAACCACAACCATTTATCAAAATACACTTAATATGAATTTTTGGTGATGGAAAATAAATTTTTGGAGTTCAACTGCCTAGTTATAAAAATTCCAAAAGAAAAAGACCGAAAAACCTATCATTAATGGCATTTTTGTAATTCTTAGCATTTTAAAATAACTACAAACCATTTTTTATATTTCCAGCTGCTGCCGGCACTGTTGCAGTTTCTTCTTTCTCTTCATCCCGTGACTCCATGGAAGAACAAAAGAAAACAAAACAAAAGCATCCAAAAAAACTCACCAAAAACACATTATTTTCATTAAGCTATTTCTATAAAAATTGCTCTACTCATCTTCCTCTCTCAAACCATACCAATAGCCCCTTGATTAAGTGGCTAAATCAAGAGAAAAGTGAAGAATGAATTTCTGTAACATCCCGTTACCACATTTTTCACATATTTCCATACAACTTTACCGGTTGGGCTGTCTGCGATGCCATTAACATTCAACAGTAACAGTGATAAATGCTAAACATTTATCTATTAATTATGGAATATGAAATTTTTTTTTCATTATTCCTTTTATCTAACATCCCCTATTAACCTTTATTTCACTAAGGTAGTACTGTATACATATGTCTGAAATGTAAAAGAGAAGAGACTGTACCTGTCACATTTAACGTGCCATGCCTCTGTGCTTTATGCATAGCTATATCCATCTGAGAGCTAATTCTCTCAACTCCGTGTACTTCTTATCTGTGGAGTTAAAGCAAAGGGGTGAGCGATTCATACATTCAGTAAAGGAAATATATGCTGCTTTAAAATAGCAAAACTATATATCGGAACACATTTATTCTTTTCTTATAATAACCTAGTAGAAAAGAACATGGATATATAGTAAACAACTCTCTTAAAACACCATTCAAATTACTGGTTAACAGTTTACTTTAAAATGCAGTAAACAACACATAAGATTCAATAAATCTTATCAGTAAACAGAAATCAACACGTTGAGACTAGGCAACAAATAAATCATGCTATCATCGTTCCTCCTCCCCCTTGCGAGAACGGAATCTGCTGCTTTTGGGGTGCACCCGTAGGCCATCGTCCCTCACGGCTATCTCAGATCTATGGCCATAATCTATAGGTGGTCCTCGGGTCCACGTGCCAAGTGACCTCGAGACCGCTGATGACTTGGCGGGCCCTGTGACTCCCTGAGGTGCACTCGTTGGTCCATCGACCGAGCCATCGCCCCAGGCAGGTCATGCAATAGTAATGCATGAACTAGAGGCCTAACGTCTCAAAATCAAATTATATTTCATGAAAACCTTTAAGGGCTTATCTCACCTACATTATCATTTACTCAAATGATTTAATTCCCGAAAAGGTTTTAGGTTTTCTGTTTACAAAACACTTTGAAAACTTTCCAAAATTCTCAAGTTTTAAAACCTGCCAGCCCATGGTCAGCTCGCCCGTTATGGCTTGCCCATGGCAGCTCGCCCATGGCGGAGAACATGTGTTCGCCCCCCCAACTTTGCCCTTTAAATCTTGAAAACAAAACCGGCTCGCCCTCAGTGGCTCGGCCAGTAATCAACTCGACAAGACAGTGAATTAGTATTCGCCCGCCACTTAGCTTTTCAAAACAGAACTCTCTCATTGATAGCGGTTCGCCCGCCTTAAATTTAAAACAAAGGGCCGCTCGCCCAAACACATTAAAACGAGTTCGCCCGCCCTTAAAACTAGAGACGGTTGTATAAAATTATAAAAGAGCTTAGCTCGCCCGCCATTAACAATTCACCCATCATAAATTACAAGGGATCGCTCGCCCTGTATCAGTTCACCCAAAACAGCATAGGGGTCGGCTTTTAGCTCGCCCGTATCAAAAATAATTATCAAATAACTTTTCTCAAACAATGCATGTCAGAAAACAAAGCATTTAACTTATTGCTTTCATAAAATTTACTCCACAGGACATGTATCACTTCACACACATCTCCCTTACCTGTTAGAAACGAAGCCTTGCTTCGCCCTGCTCTCTGTTCGCCCATAGCCATTCCCAATCGGCTGCAAATTATATAAATTCCATTAATATTTTCTTTATAAATATTTTCCTATTACTTGGGCGAAATTGAAATAAATCAAATCACTACTCGCCCAAATAGAGCTTCACTAGTTCGCCCAGACGAGCTCGCCATTCACCATATGGCTACCACGTGTCATCTCGCCCGCCAGGCAACTTACGAGACCTTCATTGGCCTAATTGTGGGAGTTCGCCCACAATCCTATTCGCCCAACGCTTCTGCATTTGAGCTCGCCCATGAATTCATTTCACTAGAATTGGGCGTTCTCGCCCGTTGAACAAATGCTTTACCTTGGCGAGTTCCTCATTATCTACTCGCCTCATTGGCGATTACTAGATTTCAACATGGGCGATCACTATAGTCGCCATTGTCGTTACTTATTTCATTATTTTCCTTGTTTTCATGTTCTCTAAGGATCTAACTAAAACAAGGTTGTGTTCTATGTTGTAAACATATAAGTCTACCCTTGAATATCAAGAACATATAAGAAATATGAAGCTCACCTTAATTAACTGCACTTCCAGAACAGACTGCTTTCTGTCTCACGTTGGCCTCATTTGCTTATTCTTTTAACTCATCAAGTTAAGAAGAAAAGGTTTGCAAGCTGTTTTATGTATTTAACCAACTTAAGGTTTGAAGTTCAGTAAATCAGGCATGATAGAAATGAGAGGAATTAGAACATAAACTGGCAGTTGCACAGCTCTCGTGAAGGAGATGAAGTTTGCCAAATGAGTTTTCCTCAAGCCTTTCTCCTTATATAACAATGCTAATCCAATCCGAAACTACCGTCCGTCCCTTATCCTGTATCCTTCATCATTTCACGTCTTTAATGCATGAAGAAAACTGAGGCATAAGTGGCGTGAAAGTCCTCCTTCCACACTCTTTTTTTTCTCAGGCTATTGACTTTGTTTTACTTTTCAACCAATAGAATTGCTTCCTTTATTGACTTTACCTCCTCTGCATTAATTGTCTCCAACCGAATCACTTACAAAGTCAATTTTAGCTGCAATGGCCACACGCTGATTCCATTCCAGTTTATTCAATATATATGGGCGATTACATGTCCTCGCCCATTTGGGCGATTATCGAATCACAGCATTGGCGAACTAACCTATTCGCCCAACCAAGGAGCAACCAACCAACTCGCCAATTGCTAAGATTCCCCACATTTGGAAATTTTTATTTAGTATTTTAATTTCTTCAATTTGTGTGGGCGATCGGGAGCCCTCGCAGATTTTGGCAAACTAATATGCTCGCCCTCGCCATTATCCATTGGCAATCTGCTCGCCCATTGGCGAACATACTACCTTGCTCCCCCATTAACGAGCTGACCAACATTCTCGCCCCATACATTATTTCACCGAAATTGCTCCATTCTCATCTCATGATGACGAGCTTTTCAACCATGTGGAAATCAATGTTCATTATTTATTTAATTTCCATTATCAATTTTATGAATTTAGACTCTACAGTAGTGTAGAATTAGGTCTTACATTTTCTCCCCACCTTAAGAAATTTGGTCCTCCAAATTTCAACCAGACCTGTCAGTGAAGAAACTCTGGATACTTCTTATGCATAAGGCTTTTTAAATTTTCAAGTAGCCTTATTCTTAATATTATACCATCAAAGCACCTTAGCCATAACATGATCTTAGGTCATAGCACTTTATCACTGCAATTATCTTTCCTATCCAGAATCCGTACCAATTTCTCAACGTAATTCATGTCCTCTCTAATATCTATGACTCATCTCGAATCACGTGAGAAGGATATGGATAGTACTTCCTCATTATTGAAACATGGAACACATTGTGCAGTCCTGACAACACGGGAGGGAGTGCACATCTTTCACATGATCTAAGATCTCCAACGATCCAATGCATCGGGAACTCAATTTCCCTCTCACTATGCATCCCAATGGTGAGACCTTAATATACATAACCTCTTG
Source organism: Heritiera fomes (assembly GCA_032173925.1). Taxonomy (NCBI): domain Eukaryota; kingdom Viridiplantae; phylum Streptophyta; class Magnoliopsida; order Malvales; family Malvaceae; genus Heritiera; species Heritiera fomes. The sequence goes on along the minus strand of JAPDPM010000004.1, from coordinate 18,497,502 downwards.
TATATCTCAAGAAGTTTGTTCGACCAAGTCGAAAATAATTTTCGGTCTCCCATTTCACATGCTATCGTGGATTATATTGTCTGCTAAATAACTTCTTTCAAGTGTTATGCCTATACTCTCTTGTGGCCCTTATTATCAACAAATTCTGCCAGGGTAAAGGATTATCCCAGGAGCCTATAAAATCAATCGCACACGCTCACACCATATCCTCGAGCATCCATCTCATACGCTCGGACTGTCTCTCAGTCTGCGGATAAACTGCGGTGTGAAACTCAATCGGGATCCCATAGCTTCCCGTAATCTCTCTCACACCGAGATACGAAGCAGGACTCCCTATCAACTATAATGCTCACTGGAATATTGTAAACCACATCATTTCCCTGACATATTATCTGGCCAAGGCATTAATTAGCTCAACAAATTCCAAAATCAAGAAATGAGCAGACTTACTAAATATATCCACAACCATCCAGATAGCATTTTACTCTTTTCAATTTTTCACTGAGTATAGGAAGTACCTCTAATATAGGTATTTTTCTTCCTTATCACCTTCTCAACTTTTATTTATTCTCGTCTTCAATATGAGACCACGAATATCTTTTTATATTCCCCATTGTCTCTGAGAGTACTGCCCGTCTCTTCAGGCCATCAATAATCATCCCTTTGGCGCTCTCTCGCGCTCTAGGATTACTCTCTCAAGTGAGCCGGCGATCACCTAGTTCGCCCACATCTCACCACATGTTATCCGGTGTTGAGCGTTCACCCCACTCGTGGGTCGCCCATCCCGAATTTTCTCAAGGTCCTGAAGAATCTCGGCGTCTTCTCTCAAAACCAATTTACACTCCCTCAAGTCTTTTATCATCCTTGAGAGTTAGTAACTCATCTATACTATTTATCACTTATCATCTCACTCGGTGCTTAGTCGATAATAATCTGATGTCTATCCTTTAGATAGTTTTAATCAATCGTACGTAATTGTCCCAGTAGTCTCTGAAATACCACGCACTCGCTCTCAATATATCCCGGAGTGTCACACAATGCGCTCGGATATCTATATCAATCTGAGGCAGTGCTAACAGTAGAAATTTGGAATCCCAAAGCCTCTTGCTATTCTCTCAAAGCATACGGCGAATCAGGGATCCCTATCACAAGTACCCACTCACTGGAATTTCACATACGTCCTCTCTATTTCACTAATGTATATCGACTAAGGCACTTATTACATCCTGAAACTTGATGTTGAAGAAGTGAAATAATTTGATTACTCAATCCATAATCACTTCTATAACATCATGGTTCTTTCGGATTCTTCACCACCTCATAGTGATTGTTTCATGATTAACCTAGGACTGCTTTTCTTTTGCAGACCTTAATATTAGCCACCGATTACGTCTCAGGTAATCATTTTCCCCTCGATCACTTCTCTTATCTCAAGTGATCATTCTATCTCTTATTCTCCTAGTACATGTAATGTCATTACTTGGAGAATATACTTTTCCTCACATAAATTTTTGAAATTTAAATTTATTATCATTCAGATTTTATCACCACAATTAATTTCTCACTTAATATAGTACTTTACTGTTACTATCTCGTAACCATTTCAAATACTATATTCATACATACCCATTCACTTCTACTTTCTCTAAGCATTGAATCAATAAGGTAGCAATTCCACAAACTCTTCAACAATTCATTCGTGCTATACGGGTAAAACTCATAAATTTTATACCCCGATAAGCACACTTTAACCTCACTTAAGTAGTAAAATCTTTTATTCAGAAAATTTTAATGTCCACTTAATCAGTTGAGACCTCACGTCTCTAATATATATATATCAATTAAAAACCAATGGTCACTGACTTAACAATAAGGTTTTCTCCATACCTTATTCAATAATATTGTTGATATCAATATACATGTTTATTCTTTTTAAAATCATCCTAGTTGGCTCTAGGCACACAAATAGGAAGGATACTACAGTCGGCTAGGGATCCAGATAGAATATGATAGGTATTTTAGAATACCATACTTGTTCTGGAACCTAGAAGCAACTGTAGAGAGTACTAATCCCGTTGTTTTCAAAATGATATAATTTTCGTTTTCACCGGTTATATCAAACAAGTTTAATTCTTTACTCATCAATCTCTTGAGTAATTTCTCAAGCTCTATTGATTCACTGGTAAGAGCTTACAAACAGATTCCTATTTCAATTCACCAACCTCTAAGCTTGTCAACTAAATCTCGATGCCAACTTTATCATTTGGTAATTACGAGACATTTCATTTTCTTGGCGATTACAGCTTTTGTTCTATTCGCCACATTGCTTTAACTCATGTCATATTGTTGATCAGATTACTCACCATACTCTTTGGACGATCAGGATTCTCGCCCACTTTAGTAATTCATGTTATATTAGCGGACTCATTTAAGTCCTTGCCATCATCTAACTCGCCCACACCATTGGCGATCATACATTTGTACGTCCATTGGCGAGCTATCCCAATGTAGTTCTCGCCTATCGAGTATTTCTCATAAATCTCATAATATCACGGTTCTATGGATATCATAACGGACCATCCCAACCGGCCATGGCAATCCCCTTTTTGGGCCCATCGACAACGATTGCTGTGACAACGCTACTCATCCATACTGTCCTCTTTGGCGATCACCTCGATGGCCGGTTCTTCCAACCGTGCTCGAGTTCGCCCATCTCAAAGTTTTTCTTTCTCAACCACAGACTCACACTTGACTTCCTTACATGTCAAGTCACTACTAATATCCCTTCTCTCAAAGACCATATATAACCAGTTCACATCATTTCTCACACAATTCACTTTAAATTCAGACCCCAAAATCCACGACAGGGATGACTATCTCGCGACCTCCCATAGCTTGTACTCTGGGTCACCTTACTTATCAATATATCAGTGGGGTCCACAGTAACGATCATCCTTTACACCACCACATATTATTTCACCATTAATTTGGATTGTAAATCCATCCAATCACTTATGACTTCGAAAGAAAACATGTCAATATAGGGGTATATTCATAAATTCCCCTTTAATTCTCTCTCATCAGTATAATCTCCAAACACGCGATCTTAGAACTTATATGCTAATATTATCCCTTTTTTTTGTCTCAATATCATCATTTCAGGATCTTAGTTCGATATGGACAGAGAAGTCCTGGTGAGGCCCTCACCGAGTTCCTCACTGCACCTCATCAAATAGACCCAACATTATGATGATAAGATCGCCTATCTCATGCAAAATTTTCGGATTGCTATTGTAACGCCCTCTGAAGCCGGATTTTCGGGCTAACTTTTTTCTTCACTTCCTATGTTTGTCACTCGCTCAGTGTAGCTAAAAACCTAAAGAGTAGTCTTACTCTTATATTTGTTTAAGACTAACTGTCTAAGGTCCCATTATAATCTTCTCGCAAGACGTGTCGAAAACGACATTGAAAAACGACGCCCCTACTTTAGTCTAGTATCCATCCCCCTACTAAGCACATCATCGTTTCAACCTGTAGAAATTTCAAATCTCCATGTAACTTCTAAAATACTAGACATCCATGTGATTCAATATATAAACATATCGAGATTACAACTTAATCTACGAATCACAGTATGTTTACAGACTCGATATCACCTAGTACTTACATCCCGAATCCTATACACTGTGTACATAAAAGAATTTAGTCTGGGATATAAACAAAAGAACAAAAGATTATACCTTAGCTCAAAATATAGCTTTCTGCAGCTCGCCAAAAAGACTCTCGATGCACCACGCTCGTGCTGAGTCTACCTGAAATAATCTGAGGTGGAAGGGGATGAGCTTTGGGGAAAGCCCAGTAAGAAAGCATACGCTAAATGATGTTAGGTTTCTACTATGTTAAATGCATGTGCATGCGTGAATGAAAGTGCCAAAACACATGCTCAAAGATGTTTTATTGGAAATAATACCAAATCGATAAACCATAGTTTATAAGCTATAAAATGTTATGCCAAGAAATTACAAAACAATTTAGTACTCAAGCATTCACCGAATCAAGATATATATAGTAGTAGTAGAAATGATACATTTGCTCGTCTTTGGAACAGTATCGTAATATACATTTAAAACATTTTCACGAGACGAGCATTATGAGATTCGGTAACATAACGGGGATCTTTGGAAATATAACCAAGAAGCTTTCTATGAAAGCATCCACTGTAGCTAGCAGTGGTCGGTGTCCCATACCAGGGCTCTATCCATGATCATGAATCATCCCAGCACCAGTGATCATCTGGTAGCTGAGGTACAAGTCACGACTAGTTGTCGGACAATCATACGTAATTACCGCTACCCATTTGCCACACAGGTGGGATCCATGACGCAATTACGTATACGACGCCTCAATGCCACACAGGCTTACTGAATGCCACACAGGCATAATAAAACGCCACACAGGCGAGTGTCACACAGGCATAATAAAACGCCACACAGGCGAGTGCCACATAGGCATTTCCAAGTGCCACACAGGCATTTCCAAGTGCCACACAGGCATTTCCAAATGCCACACAGGCATTATACATCATCACATGTATCATGAGTCAAAACTCGTTTAGAAATCTATCTTACAAAATAGGTTGAGTACTAAAGGCATAAACCGTTCCACATACTTATAGTTTTAAAAATCTAATCGTACGAAGTCTTGATAACAAATAGCAGTGATTAATATGCATGAGGTTTTAAAGGCATTTAATAAATCCAATTTAATATCAAGAAACTTATTCAGACAATTTCTAACGAAATTTCGGCATTATAACGACATAGGTAGAACACTACCCAGCGTCATAACCACAAATCAGATACCTGTTGAAAACTCAATCAAGCAATATATCTTCAATACACCAATTTCCAATACACATCCAAATCCAAATCCAAATCCGAATCCAAGTCCAAATCCAAAACATTATGCATTTAAAATTCAATCCAACGTATTTGGACAATTAACCAAAAATGCATTTAAATCCATAAATATTAAATAACATTAATTTAAACGTGCATAAGCATAATAGACTGACAGGCATTTACCGTATATTCCCTTACCTAATGTTGCGCAATATCGTGATCAATGACACCAGACTTGCACAACTTACTACTTAAGCACTTTCTCGGATTCTTTCTTTGCGTACCTACACTAAAACGAATATCTTTAACCTTACTATAGCAAAAACCAACATTTTCTGATAATCCACACATTACCCAAATATTTCCTTCAATCAATGATAAGTGTGTATAGATATAGATATATATATATATATCTATTCATCCACATAGCCATATTCACAACCTTGAAAATTCAATACATTAAATAAAACAATTTTATTAACCATACTTAAAATCCCTCAAAGTCATATGGTTAAATATATATATGTATTTACCTAATGTATATGAAATGTGTAATACCAATATGGACAACCACCACTCGATAATAATTTTCTTACCGTTATTGCATCATACTTCGTGATTATCAACTCCTTGTCCAATTTGCCATCTTATCTCCTTGACAATTTTCCTTAGGCAGGACCATGGATGACCGAACACTTTCATCAAGCATTCTTCAATGATTTTCAATAATCCTACACCACAAAAACACGTCCATATGATCTTATTATACCTATATATTACAACACAACTCAAGCATTAAGTCTTTTATCTTATAATCCTTCAAATCTGAGCACCCTTGTAGCCTTGCTTTTCTTAAATTCATTTTGCTACTATAACCCTCTTCAACAATCCCCAACAATGAGTCTCAAGCAACTTCATATTTACATAATGCCTTAGTAATAATTTACTTCAAAATTAGATGAATTCCTAAGCTAAGGAGTAGCCTTACCTTTAGAACACTTCCAATCTAAGCCCACCTTTTTCTGTCTCGATTTGTAGCTACTGCCATCTCCACCTGTAGCAACTGCATAACACATTCCAAAACAAGTGTTTATCATTCTTTACTTAATCATAATACTACGGCATATATTTACTTCAAGCCAAGGCATAGACAATTCATTACCTCTCGGTTCCAGTTGATTTTATGGCAAGACTTGCCTATTCCATTTCAGACTTTGTTTTCATAGCCTCTGTTTCAGCTAAAAACACTTCCTGTTACAACTCCCCTTCTTGGCATCTTGTCTAATCCCAATAGCACCATGCTTCGGTGCTCTGCTTGTAAGAGGGTCCTCATAGAGAACCCTTCTTCTTCCCTATATTTATTGTCTAAAATTCTAACCCAGGGCTCTTCTCGGTTTAGCCTCGATCAAGAACCAAAATGCTCACAAAATTATCTCAAAGGCCCTTCAAAATAACACCCATCTTCTTGCCTCCAAGACTCTGTTTTCAAATCTTGAATGCCTTTCTTTCAACTCCAAAAACTCAACCTCGTTTCCTGTTCCAAGCAGACACCCTTAATGCCACCTTCAACCTCATTTCCAGCCTTGTTTTTAAAACCAACCAAAACTCACATGTCTTCCCTTTTTCACGGCGACTTCAGCAACCAATCTTTAACCTAAAACCATGACCAATGCCATCATTCCCAACCTGAACCATCTCTCCTAACTCAGAACCAAAATGGCGTCAATCTACCTTGTTGCCGAACATTTCTGTCGCAAGCTTGGTGCCTCACCACCCATCCCCCTTCCTTCGATTTCCTCCCTTCTCTCTTTCTCTTCTTCTTTCCGGTATTGTAACACCACTGGTTTTGTGAGAATCAGTCTCCTCGATTCTTCTCTCTTTTCTGTTTCTTTTCGCTTCTTTCATATTTTTTTTTTGTGTTACTGCTGGTTGAACAGCCACAAGGGCAGGAGATCTGCCGTTCCTCTTCTCTTCCCATTTGCCGGCACAGCAGTGATGGTGCCAACGACAGCGGCAGAGGTGGACGCCCTGCATTTTCCTTCTTCCCCTTTTCTTTCTTTTCTCTATTTTTCTTTGCTTATTATGTGGGTGAACAGGTGGAAATATCTGTCTTAAGGTAAACGGGTACAATGGGTTAGTGGGGTTTTAGTTGGCTTCTTCAAGAAGCCTTTCCATGTATTTTATTTTTATTTTTATTTAAGCTCTCATTATTTATTTATCATATATATGTTTAAATTGTTGATTTCTTAAATTATACTAATTTTCTAGTATAATTCAATTTCTACAACTCCACATTGAATTAGTTAAATTGATTTCTCCTAATAATTCACTAATTAAATCCTTTGTTTCACTTCCATATGTCCCCTACTAGTCTTTAATTCTATTATCCTCAAGAACTGATATAAACCAAAAAGCTTCCATAATAGTTTATATACTCACTCGGTGCCCAAAAGTTGCGGTCATCACATTCTCCCCACCTTAAAGAATTTGGTCCTCCAAATTTGATCAAAGTACTCTTAAAATTGGTGAGGATACTTCCTGTATGTTATTCATGTGCTTGCCCTTCACTATAACTTTATTGAATTATCTATAATCAATGTCTACCTTAAACCGCCATCTTTCTTTTTAATAAAGATCACCACTGTGTCCCATAAAGACACATTGGGCCGTATAAGTCTCTTGTCCAACAACTCATGTTGTTGTTTCCTCCACTTCTCATATTCCAATAATATCAATTGATACGAAGTTTTGGAGATTGACAGAATACCAAGAAGGGTATCAATAGTGATCTTAATTTCTCTCACAAGTGGTAATCTCTTTTTTTTTTTTCCGGAAGATGTTAGAGGAACCTCCACTAGTTGAGATTCAAGATAACTCCAAACATTCCTAATTCGTATCTTCAACAAGTGCTTGATAGCTTTCATAAAGATATATTACTTAAACTTTGTTCCTCATCCCTATTTTCTAGTAGGAAAAGGGCTACGCTCTCTTGTAGTAGTCAACACTAACAAGAATGACGCCAAACCAATCCATGCCCAAAATGACGTCAAAGTCATGCATGTTTAATAATATAATGTCTGCCACTAAGTTCTTATCTCTCACCTTTGCATTACAATCCTTATACACGATATCAATACTTAGTGTTGATATTGCATTATAGTTCTTATCAATCGCCTATGACTCTTTCACAAAGTAGTAACATGCAACAGTTATCCTAGATGCTCAAGCTCTATACTTAGTGTCCTAGCAAACATAGGGAATATAATTGAATGTATGAATTTGGGTCTGTTAACATAAATTTTTACAAAGGATTAGAACGTTACCCTTAATCACTTAGGTGGGAGCATAAGCCGCTTCCTGATCTAATGCAAGGACTTACCCCTATACCAATGGTTTCTTGCTCTTATCAGTGGCCCTTTTATACTTACTGCTTTGTCCCACTATCTCTTTCTTTAAAGCTTTCAATTCTGGGCAATCTCTTACCATTTGTTCTTGTTTCCCAATTCAAAACAAGCTCATGTCACCCAATGGCAAGGTTTAAACCCATGGAATTTATTACATCTGTTACAAGGTCATAGGGTTGGTGTGTTAATAGGTCTAGTCATTTACTGTTGAGGTTCTGTAAACCTCTACCTCTTAAAAGAAGTATCAATCTGCTTAGACTTCCCAATCTCAAGCCTCTTCCCTTTACTCTTTCCCTTGGATTCATATTTAGCTTGTGAGAGTTTAAAATCTTGCTCTACTTGTTGAGCTCGTCTAATAACCTCTGGATATGCAGAGATATTAAAGGTTGCAAGTATACCATGAATGGCCATAAGCTAACAAAGCCGATTCCATTGATCCAATGAAACTAGCAACTATCCTAGCATAGTATATGGGACAATCCAAAATGTCTTGAAAAATCTTGAAGCATAAAGTGGTGCTCGATCAACAGTTAGTTGCTTAGTCTCACAAATCGAATAGTACCATGTACTAAATCATCATTTATGTAGAGATCAAACTTACTTCATATTAACCTTAAGACTCAATATTCAAAAAGTTCAAAAAGTAGACATATCTCGTGAGTTTGCACATTTCGACCATACATCATCTTATAGATCAAAACCATCAACTAAGCTGAGATCATTGTCGTGTTAAGACACTTCAGATCATTAACCCATTAAATTCTAATTTCCATATCAATGGTCATTTTACACGATGTGCCCTAACAACCTTCAATTTTCATTCAAGATTTCCTATTCTATAATGTGTTGTGCCTCACTTCGACTCTACTCATGAGGAGTTCGAAGAGCCATGTAGTTTTTTTTTTTTAACTCACACAATTCAAAGTCATAGGGTTCAAATTATTGAACTTCTAAAATCCTTTAGTTTAAAATAGCATATTCCAAAAAATCACATAATTTTCGAAATTTCTATACTTTTTAAGTCATATGCATTCTAAATCACATGGTTTTCTAAAGTCCCATATACTCTTCAAAATATATAGGATCCAACACATCTTTCAATCTTATCTTCCTTTAATCGAAGTGAAAGCACCATTAACTGTGGCTCTATTAGGCAATCCTTAGCCTTTTGGTTTACCTTACCAGAATTACAACAAGCACCTATCTCCCCATAGTAGGGCTTAGATCTTGATGAGATAGAAGACTCTGAACTTTTAAGTTGCAATGCTATCACTCTGTACCGTTTTCATGGCACTTTATTCCACATAAGCTTTCTCTTAAAATGAGTGGATTACTTATTCCTTTCTTGATCTTATTCCATAATTCCTAATCAAGATCTAACCTTATCGACCTATCAACCATTTAGGATTCCTTTCCTAGTAGTACCTTTAGTCAACATTTAAATCTTATTGCTCAAACCGATATGAAACTTCAAGCATGCATGATGGATACAACTAAACGCATGAAGCTAGGATCATTCCAGCAAAAGCATGTACTTAATAGTTCAAATCTTACCTTATAAAACTGGGGTAATACATCAATAGTTGAGCCCATCTTTGTTGGGTAATCCTTGATCTTATGCCTTTTTCCTCTGCATCTAAAGCTAGCCTTAGTAGTCCAGTGACATGACTTAGTTCCATGATATTAACAACAATGCATGCAAGGCTTAGATCCCAATAACATTGAGAGCTCAAAACTATTGAGTTGACGTTTTACGACTTTCTACCTCTTTCTTAGGGCCTTATCTTAAGTAGGCTTTCTTTTCTTAACTCCCTTATCTTTGCTTTGTCTTTGTTCAATACAGCCTTGGCTCGTGGTTTGGTGCAGCCTATCACTAATAGGACGTCTGATGCTAAAGGAAATATGGAGGAAGAGGTGGTGGTGGTAGAGATAATTGTGGCTAGTAGAAGTTGTGATCTAAATGTCCAATAAATAAGGAATTAAGAGCGTTAACTTCAGGCTTTGAATTGGTTAAGTAGATACTAACCTGTCCTATTGTGTGAGCGAATTTGGGAGTGGATACGGTGGTCCACCTGTTTCGCTCATCATGATTTAAGTTTCCTTTATCAAAAATGAGCAACTCAATACGCTTTCAAACACTATTCGTGGTTTATATCCAGACAATACACAGTGATTAGGGATGTAAGTCTACTTCTAAGCTACCTACACTGACACGAGACTAGACAAACTAGGCTCTGATACCATTCTGTAACGCCCTCGGAAGCCGGATTTTCGGGCTAACTTTTTTCTTCACTTCCTATGTTTGTCACTCGCTCAGTGTAGCTAAAAACCTAAAGAGTAGTCTTACTCTTATATTTGTTTAAGACTAGTTGTCTAAGGTCCCATTATAATCTTATCGCAAGACGTGTCGAAAACGACACTGAAAAACGACGCCCCTACATTAGTCGAGTATCCATCCCCCTACTAAGCACATCATCGTTTCAACCTGTAGAAATTTCAAATCTTCATGTAACTTCTAAAATACTAGACATCCATGTGATTCAATATATAAACATATCGAGATTACAACTTAATCTACGAATCACAGTATGTTTACAGACTCGATATCACCTAGTACTTACATCCCGAATCCTATACACTGTGTACATAAAAGAATTTAGTCTGGGATATAAACAAAAGAACAAAAGATTATACCTTAGCTCAAAATATAGCTTTCTGCAGCTCGCCAAAAAGACTCTCGATGCACCACGCTCGTGCCGAGTCTACCTGAAATAATCTGAGGTGGAAGGGGGTGAGCTTTGGGGAAAGCCCAGTAAGAAAGCATACGCTAAATGATGTTAGGTTTCTACTATGTTAAATGCATGTGCATGCGTGAATGAAAGTGCCAAAACACATGCTCAAAGATGTTTTATTGGAAATAATACCAAATCAATAAACCATAGTTTATAAGCTATAAAATGTTATGCCAAGAAATTTCAAAACAATTTAGTACTCAAGCATTCACCGAATCAAGATATATATAGTAGTAGTAGAAATGATACATTCGCTCGTCTTTGGAACAGTATCGTAATATATATTTAAAACATTTTCACGAGACGAGCATTATGAGATTCGGTAACATAACGGGGATCTTTGGAAATATAACCAAGAAGCTTTCTATGAAAGCATCCACTGTAGCTAGCAGTGGTCGGTGTCCCATACCAGGGCTCTATCCATGATCATGAATCATCCCAGCACCAGTGATCATCTGGTAGCTGAGGTACAAGTCACGACTAGTTGTCGGACAATCATACGTAATTACCGCTACCCATTTGCCACACAGGCAGGATCCATGACGCAATTACGTATACGGCGCCTCAATGCCACACAAGCTTACTGAATGCCACACAGGCATAATAAAACGCCACATAGGCGAGTGCCACATAGGCATTTCCAAGTGCCACACAGGCATTTCCAAGTGCCACACAGGCATTTCCAAGTGCCACACAGGCATTTCCAAATGCCAGACAGGCATTATACATCATCACATGTATCATGAGTCAAAACTCATTTAGAAATCTATCTTACAAAATAGGTTGAGTACTAAAGGCATAAACCGTTCCACATACTTATAGTTTTAAAAATCTAATCGTACGAAGTCTCGATAACAAATAGCAGTGATTAATATGCATGAGGTTTTAAAGGCATTTAATAAATCCAATTTAATATCAAGAAACTTATTTAGACAATTTCTAACGAAATTTCGGCATTATAACGACATAGGTAGAACACTACCCAGCGTCATAACCACAAATCAGATACCTGTAGAAAACTCAATCAAGCAATATATCTTCAATACACCAATTTCCAATACACATCCAAATCCAAATCCAAATCCAAATCCAAATCCAAATCCGAATCCAAGTCCAAATCCAAAACATTATGCATTTAAAATTCAATCCAACGTATTTGGACAATTAACCAAAAATGCATTTAAATCCATAAATATTAAATAACATTAATTTAAACATGCATAAGCATAATAGACTGACAGGCATTTACCGTATATTCCCTTACCTAATGTTGCGCAATATCGCGATCAATGACACCAGACTTGCACAACTTACTACTTAAGCACTTTCTCGGATTCTTTCTTTGCGTACCTACACTAAAACGAATATCTTTAACCTTACTATAGCAAAAACCAACATTTTCTGATAATCCACACATTACCCAAAATATTTCCTTCAATCAATGATAAGTGTGTATAGATATAGATATATATATATATATCTATTCATCCACATAGCCATATTCACAACCTTGAAAATTCAATACATTAAATAAAACAATTTTATTAACCATACTTAAAATCCCTCAAAGTCATATGGTTAAATATATATATGTATTTACCTAATGTATATGAAATGTGTAATACCAATATGGCCAACCACCACTCGATAATAATTTTCTTACCGTTATTGCATCATACTTCGTGATTATCAACTCCTTGTCCAATTTGCCATCTTATCTCCTTGACAATTTTCCTTAGGCAGGACCATGGATGACTGAACACCTTCATCAAGCATTCTTCAATAATTTTCAATAATCCTACACCACAAAAACACGTCCATATGATCTTATTATACCTATATATTACAACACAACTCAAGCATTAAGTCTTTTATCTTATAATCCTTCAAATCTGAGCACCCTTGTAGCCTTGCTTTTCCTAAATTCATTTTGCTAATGTAACCCTCTTCAACAATCCCCAACAGTGAGTCTCAAGCAACTTCATATTTACATAATGCCTTAGTAATAATTTACTTCAAAATTAGATGAATTCCTAAGCTAAGGAGTAGCCTTACCTTTAGAACACTTCCAATCTAAGCCCACCTTTTTCTGTCTCGATTTGTAGCTACTGCCATCTCCACCTGTAGCAACTGCATAACACATTCCAAAACAAGTGTTTATCATTCTTTACTTAATCATAATACTACGGCATATATTTACTTCAAGCCAAGGCATAGACAATTCATTACCTCTCGGTTCCAGTTGATTTTATGGCAAGACTTGCCTATTCCATTTCAGACTTTGTTTTCATAGCCTCTGTTTCAGCTAAAAACACCTCCTGTTACAACTCCCCTTCTTGGCATCTTGTCTAATCCCAATAGCACCATGCTTCGGTGCTCTGCTTGTAAGAGGGTCCTCATAGAGAACCCTTCTTCTTCCCTATATTTATTGTCTAAAATTCTAACCCAGGGCTCTTCTCGGTTTAGCCTCGATCAAGAACCAAAATGCTCACAAAATTATCTCAAAGGCCCTTCAAAATAACACCCATCTTCTTGCCTCCAAGACTCTGTTTTCAAATCTTGAATGCCTTTCTTTCAACTCCAAAACTCAACCTCGTTTCCTGTTCCAAGCAGACACCCTTAATGCCACCTTCAACCTCATTTCCAGCCTTGTTTTTAAAACCAACCAAAACTCACATGTCTTCCCTTTTTCACGGCGACTTCAGCAACCAATCTTCAACCTAAAACCATGACCAATGCCATCATTCCCAACCTGAACCATCTCTCCCAACTCAGAACCAAAATGGCGTCAATCTACCTTGTTGCCGAACATTTCTGTCGCAAGCTTGGTGCCTCACCACCCATCCCCCTTCCTTCGATTTCCTCCCTTCTCTCTTTCTCTTCTTCTTTCCGGTATTGTAACACCACTGGTTTTGTGAGAATCAGTCTCCTCGATTCTTCTCTCTTTTCTGTTTCTTTTCGCTTCTTTCATATTTTTTTTGTGTTACTGCTGGTTGGACAGCCACAAGGGCAGGAGATCTGTCGTTCCTCTTCTCTTCCCATTTGCCGGCACAGCAGTGATGGTGCCAACGACAGCGGCAGAGGTGGACGCCCTGCATTTTCCTTCTTCCCCTTTTCTTTCTTTTCTCTATTTTTCTTTGCTTATTATGTGGGTGAACAGGTGGAAATATCTGTCTTAAGGTAAACGGGTACAATGGGTTAGTGGGGTTTTAGTTGGCTTCTTCAAGAAGCCTTTCCATGTATTTTATTTTTATTTTTATTTAAGCTCTCATTATTTATTTATCATATATATGTTTAAATTGTTGATTTCTTAAATTATACTAATTTTCTAGTATAATTCAATTTCTACAACTCCACATTGAATTAGTTAAATTGATTTCTCCTAATAATTCCCTAATTAAATCCTTTGTTTCACTTCCATATGTCCCCTACTAGTCTTTAATTCTATTATCCTCAAGAACTGATATAAACCAAAAAGCTTCCATAATAGTTTATATACTCACTCGGTGCCCAAAAGTTGCGGTCATCACAGCTATCTCTATTTGTAACCCATAATTAGTCAACTTTCACCATATTTCAATACTTAACTCAATTCAAAGTCATTTGACTCCTCTATACATTCAGACTATACAGTACTACAGGGGATGTTAACCTTTCTCAACACTTTCTATGTTAAGGGCATCCACAGACATCAGACCAACCTAAGCTCTGATACCATTAAATCTGTAACATCCCGTTACCACATTTTTCACGTATTTTCATACAACTTTACCGGTTGGACTGTCTGCGATGCCATTAACATTCAACAGTAACAGTGATAAATGCTAAACATTTATCTATTAATTATGGAATATGAAATTTTTTTTTCATTATTCCTTTTATCTAACATCCCTTATTAACCTTTATTTCACTAAGGTAGTACTGTATACATATGTCTGAAATGTACAAGAGAAGAGACTGTACCTGTCACATTTAACGTGCCATGCCTCTGTGCTTTATGCATAGCTATATCCATCTGAGAGTTAATTCTCTCAACTCCGTGTACTTCTTATCTGTGGAGTTAAAACAAAGGGGTGAGCGATTCATACGCTCAGTAAAGGAAATATATGCTGCTTTAAAATAGCAAAACTATATATTGGAACACATTTATTCTTTTCTTATAATAACCCAGTAGAAAAGAACATGGATATATAGTTAAAACATCATTCAAATTACTGGTTAACAGTTTACTTTAAAATGCATTAAACAACACATAAGATTCAATAAATCTTATCAGTAAACAGAAATCAACACGTTGAGACTAGGCAACAAATAAATCATGCTATCATCATTCCTCCTCCCCCTTGCGAGAACGAAATCTGCCGCTTTTGGGGTGCACCCGTAGGCCATCGCCCCTCACGGCTATCTCAGATCTATGGCCATAATCTATAGGTGGTCCTCGGGTCCACGTGCCAAGTGACCTCGAGACCGCTGATGACTTGGCGGGTCCATCAGCCCTGTGACGCTCTGAGGTGCACTCGTTGGTCCATCGACCGAGCCATCGCCCCAGGCGGGTCACGCAATAGTAATGCATGAACTAGAGGCCTAACATCTCAAAATCAAATTATATTTCATGAAAACCTTTAAGGGCTTATCTCACCTACATTATCATTTACTCAAATGATTTAATTCCCGAAAAGGTTTTAGGTTTTCTGTTTGCAAAACACTTTGAAAACTTTCCAAAATTCTCAACTTTTAAAACCTGCCAGCCCATGGTCAGCTCGCCCGTTATGGTTTGCCCATGGCAGCTCGCCCATGGCGGAGAACATGTGTTCGCCCGCCCAACTTTGCCCTTTAAATCTTGAAAACAAAACCGGCTCGCCCTCAGTGGCTCGCCCAGTAATCAACTCGACAAGACGGTGAATTAGTATTCGCCCGCCACTTAGCTTTTCAAAATAGAACTCTCTCGTTGATAGCGGTTCACCCGCCTTAAATTTAAAACAAAGGGCCACTCGCCCAAACACATTAAAACGAGTTCGCCCACCCTTAAAACTAGAGACGGTTGTATAAAATTATAAAAGAGCTTAGCTCACCCGCCATTAACAATTCGCCCATCATAAATTACAAGGGATCACCCGCCCTGTATCAGTTCATCCAAAACAGCATAGGGGCCGGCTTTTAGCTCGCCCGTATCAAAAATAATTATCAAATAACTTTTCTCAAACAATGCATGTCAGAAAACAAAGCATTTAACTTATTGTTTTCATAAAATTTACTCCACAGGACACGCATCACTTCACACACATCTCCCTTACCTGTTAGAAACGAAGCCTTGCTTCGCCCTGCTATCTGTTCACCCATAGCCATTCCCAATCGCCTGCAAATTATATAAATTCCATTAATATTTTCTTTATAAATATTTTCCTATTACTTGGGCGAAATTGAAATAAATCAAATCAATACTCGCCCAAATAGAGCTTTACTAGTTCGCCCAGACGAGCTCGCCATTCACTATATGGCTACCACGTGTCATCTCGCCCGCCAGGCAACTCGCGAGACCTTCATTGGCCTAATTGTGGGAGTTCACCCACAATCCTATTCGCCCAACGCTTCTGCATTTGAGCTCGCCCATGAATTCATTTCACTAGAATTGGGCGTTCTCGCCCCTTGAACAAATGCTTTACCTTGGCGAGTTCCTCATTATCTACTCGCCTCGTTGGCGATTACTAGATTTCAACATGGGCGATCACTGTAGTCGCCATTGTCGTTACTTATTTCATTATTTTCCTTGTTTTTCATGTTCTCTAAGGATCTAACTAAAACAAGGTTGTGTTCTATGTTGTAAACATATCAGTCTACCCTTGAATATCAAGAACACATAAGAAATATGAAGCTCACCTCAATCAACTACACTTCTAAAACAGACTGCTTTCTGTCTCACGTTGGACTTCTTTGCTTATTCTTTTAGCTCATCAAGTTAAGAAGAAAAGGTTTGCAAGCTGTTTTATGTATTTAACCAACTTAAGGTTTGAAGTTCAGTAAATCAGGCATGATAGAAATGAGAGGAATCAGAACATAAACTAGCAGTTGCACAGCTCTCGTGAAGGAGATGAAGTTTGCCAAATGAGTTTTCCTCAAGCCTTTCTCCTTATATAACCATGCTAATCCAATCCGAAACTACCGCATGTCCCTTATCCTATATCCTTCATCATTTCACGTCTTTAATGCATGAAGAAAACTGAGGCACAAGTGGCGTGAAAGTCCTCCTTCCACACTCTTTTTTTTCTCAGGCTATTGACTTTGTTTTACTCCTCAACCAATAGAGTTGCTTCCTTTATTGACTTTACCTCCTCTGCATTAATTGTCTCCAACCGAATCACTTACAAAGTCAATTTTGGCTGCAATGGCCACACGCTGATTCCATTCCAGTTTATTCAATATATATGGGCGATTACATGTCCTCGCCCATTTGGGCAATCATCGAATCACAGCATTGGCGAACTAACCTATTCGCCCAACCAAGGAGCAACCAACCAACTCGCCAATTGCTAAGATTCCCCACATTTGGAAATTTTTATTTAGCATTTTAATTTCTTCAATTTGTGTGGGCGATCGGGAGCCCTCGCAGATTTTGGCAAACTAATATACTCGCCCTCGCCATTATCCATTGGCAATCTGCTCGCCCATTGGCGAACATACTACTTTGCTCCCCCATTAACGAGCTGACCAACATTCTCGCCCCATACATTATTTCACCGAAATTGCTCCATTCTCATCTCATGATGACGAGCTTTTCAACCATGTGGAAATCAATGTTCATTATTTATTTAATTTCCATTATAAATTTTATGAATTTAGACTCTACAGTAGTGTAGAATCAGGTCTTACAATTTCGGCCAAGGTACCCATTTATTGTGTAGTTATATTCTTTGAATTTTAATGATAGATTTTAAGAGAATTAAGCTTCCTAAGCATGCTTATGGTATTAGTTTAGGTTGAAATTAGCTAAATCATGCTCAACCATTAGAGGGAGTGTACGGCCAAGAGAGGATTTCCATGAATTGCTATGGTTTGATGTTTAAAAATAAGATTAGGATGATGATTAAGCTTAATTAAACAAAGTATATTAGTTAAATTGTGGAAAAATCACAAAAATGGCAAGAAGCCATTTTTGGTCAAGGTGAGATGGGAGGGTTTAATTGCTTCAAATTATGATGTTAGGATGTTAAGAGACTGTAGAAATTATAAGAAGACTGATGGTGAAGTCGGATTACGATTTGGAGCTAAATTGGCGAAGTTAGGTTTTAGCACCGGTGCGAATTATACCGGTTTAATATTTTCTACTGAAAATATAGTAGAATTTAATTCAAGAAAAATTATTAGAATTTTAATTATGGTGAATAATGGTCTTGGGTGAATTTTATTGCAGCCCGGGAGTGGTAAATTGTACGTGGTGCTATCGGGCGACTAGATTTCATCAGAAAGGTAAGGGATGCGTGTGTGAGCCGTAAGGATACTGTAAATGCATGGTTTGGTTCACACTATTTTTATAAAATAATTTGGATATAAATTGCCTTGAGATTGGTGAAAATTTGGTGGAATTGTGGCTGTTGTTGAACTATTAAACTATAATTTTCGTGCAGGGAGGCTAGGTTAGAAATAACCGTTACTCTGCCGAAAATTACATAAATAATTGAGAAACATTTCTAGTATTTTTCTAAAGTGAAATTTTGAGAAATTTCCATGAAATTCATTAAATTGCATAATTTTATAGTTTACAGAAAAACTATATTTAAATATTCATGATAAGGAATTTTATTTATGTAAGAGTACCAGCATGTGCCTTTTATTGTTTTATAAGTATCTAGAAGATTTTCTAGAATGATTGTTACAGTACAAATATTTTATGAATTTTTATTCATAAAATGAATATATTTTCAATTTAAATATTTATATATTAATTGAAATTATATTCAGTGGAATTGATTTCATAAATGGTGTTTATATCACGTGTTTACTGTTTTGAGACTGTTAGGCCCCGTATCATGCTCACGTGTCACGTGTTATTGCTGATAGATATTGATCCTATTGTCAGCGTCTCCAGTGGGCACCTGATCAGTGCACACTGTGGACCTCATAGACTATGGCCATAGATCTCATGTGTTTCCCCTATTTGGGATGATATTATAGCATGATATATTTAGGGTGTTGCCTGGTCTCCATGATACTGTACTGATAATTGTACCTTTCACTAAACTTTTAGCTGGTACTAAATTAATTGCAGCCACTGAGTTTTTAATATACTACGTGTTGAACTGTATATTATACAGTGTTTTACAAGTGTGAAAATGAATATCTTTTTGAAAGGAATATTAATTTCTCATTTATTTACTTAAGTGTTTTATCATGTGAATATCAATTATTTTTAGCATATAGATTTTATAGTATCAGTTTCACATACAATTCTCTTACTGAGCGCGTTAGCTCACCCCTTATTTTTCTCACTCCATAGACTATCTTCAGTGATTCTGATTCCATAGATTTGGCTGCGTCATAGTTGACCCCGAGGCAGCACTTAGTGGATCCTGGAGGTAGCATTTCTTTTATATGTTTTCAGACATAGTTGTACAGTACTACTTTTGTATAATTCCTGTACCGGGGATGTAGAACACGTGTATATACTGTATATATATTGCGGTAAATATTCTCATCGACTACTGATTTAATTTAAGCATAATAGTAGTTACTGTTTTCATAAGTGAGTGACAAAGGCATCACAGACAGCCTAACCATCACGTGTGGTATTATAATATGGTAAAAACTGTACATTTTGGGATGTGACACTAAGAAATTTGTCAACTGCATTCATTGGCCTTGGTTTCATGTTTGCAATATCATGGAAGCTTACATGTAATCATTATGTAATTCTAATATCATTAGTTTGAAGTTTTATTTATTTAGAACAGATCCTGAATATTTTTAGTTGATATTTGTTTCATGTTAATTCGATTATTTATTGTTCCATATTGTTCTTTTGGAAACAGTCAAGTTGTGGGATGGCCACCCACAAGGGCTTATAGCAAAGGCTCCAACTGCTGAACAGGACAAGGGAATTGGTGACAAGGTCAACATCCAAGGGGTTGGCTTGAAGATATTGAGTGTGTGTATTTGTATATAGTACTTGTGTTAATTTACTCATGATTTTCAAGTTTATTGTTGGAGTATAAGTTACCTTTAAGTTTACTGTTGGAATATAAGTTACATTTTGATTAATACCAATGATTTGAGGTCTTTGTTCTTTAATTATTAATTCAATAATAATTAAGTTATATGCGCAAAAGTTTTTAAGTATAAAATAACTCAATAAATATAAAAATTTAAAATAAGATTTTTAAAGCTTTTAAATTTAAATTACAATTCAATAAATATAAAATTTTAAATTTCAAATAATATTTTTACCGATACTTAAAAGTGCCGATAAAAGCTTTTAAATTTAAAATAAAGTTCAATAAATATAATAATTTCAAATTTCAAATTAAATTTTTGCCGGCACTTTAAAGTGCCGGTAAAAACTTTTTACTTTTAAAGGCATTTAAAAATGTCGGAAAAAGTCATGCCGGAATTTATTAGACCTTTGCTGGCTTTGAAGTACATCACCGCCGGTAGACTTTTGCAGGCATTCACCTGGCCGGCGGTCAGCCGGCGGTTAACAAATCGCCAGTAAGGTTTTTGCCGGCGGTTTGTTAGTCTTTTACCGGCACTTATAAGCGCCGGTAAAAGTCAGATTTTTTGTAGTGTCTTATTTGACTTGAATTTGTTCAATCGGAAATATGGTTTTTTGTAAATTATTTTTTTCCTTTCCTCACTCGTTAATACTTGTTGTTTTTGCATGATTAATGGCGTAATGACAAAGTTAAAATTCATTGACATTTTCATACTTGCATGGACGGCAATGGGTGAGAAAGAGAATACAACTTGCACGCAACCCATTCAATAAAACTCCAAATCATTGTATTATGACATACGATAAAGATGGAAAATTTAATTTCAAACTAATAACAAATATTAGTTAGGGACTGCAAAGTGATGACATCAGCCAAGAAAAGTATCACTTGATAAGATGAATTGACTTGTACAAGTTTTGTCATTGTCTTAATCTGAAACTTTTTACCTTCAATTTACGATAATATTTATTTTTTTCCTAATAAATGTAGAGAAAAACAGTGTATAATGTGACTCATATTAAAATTTAATTTCACTTACAACTCCTTCATATACCATTGTACCATTTGATGTAGTTTAGTCAAGTAATCAAACTTGCGATGGAATGACCAAAATAATACAAATTGATATATATTTGGTATACGTTATACTAAAATCAAGTCTTCCGTTTTACTTTTCAACTATCAACACGAGAAAGGAAAGAAAAAGCTCTCAATGTGAAAAGTAATAAAAACAAAAAAGATTCTTTAAGATTTGTTTTCTAATTTAGATTTCAATAGAGCTATTAAAAAGTTTTCGTTATTATTTTTTCTTTTTTTTAGTTTTTATTTTCAATTTAAAAAAAAACATGTTTAATAATGTTCATAATTTCCTGAAAACAAAGACGAAAATTTTCGAAATTGTTAAAATTTAATATTGTTTTCATTGTTTTTAGAAACATATTTACATTTCTAAAATTGTTCATTAGCGAACAATATCTATGTATTAATACAATATTATAATTTTTTCATAATAAATACTATGAAATGAAATTAATTAATTAACTTTTAAATGATAATATTTAATTGAAAATAAAATAATTTAAAATTAATATATTTATTTGAATATGAAAATTACAAAAACCTGTAAAAAAATAATTAAATATAAATTACATGAAAATATAATATTATCATATCATTTTATTTAAAAATGAAATAATATTATTGAATATATTATAAATATATTTTAAATAATATTATATTGATATGATTTAATATCTTAATAATCTTATATATATAAGCTAAAGCAGTTGACTCAAAGTAAAATATCCTATGTGGACATTCTAAAAATTTGACATGTTTAATATCCTAAAATAAAAAAATAATTTTATTCAAGTTTTAAGAGATAGGAATCTATAAATATTAAAATTACAAAATAAATTAATTATTTATTTCAATTTCGAAAAGATAAACAACTATATAGATTAAAATTAAATAAAATTTCATGTCATTTATCAATTTCTTTACTCATCTTCTATTATATATATGTATGATTGCTATATACATTAAAATCATATTTATGGAAATAATTAATTTTGGTATAAATTTTTTTCTTAGATGAACTTTTTTAAATAAAACGATACATGTATTTTATATGAACACATGACTTGTGTGAGACACTGTTTTCATTGTGAGGATTGGAAATGCCATAGAAACAAGTAGACCTGGCAATCTTAGACACGACACGAACACGACACAAATAAATGGCACGAGGTGACACGAGATGACACGAGATTAAAAATAAGTAAAATGAATATATGAATGTGATAAAAGCTAAAAATAACATTTTGAGTTTTCCGTGTCGACACGAATTTTTGACACAAATACACAACACGAACACGGTTTTACATGACACGAAAACAAATTTTCGACACGAATTGCCAGCTCTAGAAACAAGCATTCTTCCACCGCCATCTGGCCTGCCTCGTTGTCCAGGAACCTAGAACTAGGATAATTGTATAGGTAGTTTATGGATAAGTAGTTTATGGATCAAATTTTATTTCAAAAAATGTCAATAAAGTTCTCATTAGGAAATGTAAATTCATAATAATTTATATATGATTTATGTAATCATTTCGGATAAGATTTTATTTTTAAGAGCACTTGTTTCAATTGGTCGTATTTTGACAATTTGACTTTATTTCTTCAATTGGAGGTATGGCTTTTTGTGAATAATTTTTTTTTCTTTCCTCACTTATTAATATTTGTTGTTTTTGCATGATTAATGGCATAATTATAAATATAAAGTTAAAATTCATTGACATTTTCATATTTGCATAGACAGCAATGGGTCTGTAATGACCTGTTACCACATTTTTCACCTTATTTTACACAACTTATCAGGTTGGGCTGTCTGTGATACTTCACTTGTACTAACTGTTAAACAATTTTACATAACATTGTTTTTATTATACACATCCCCTATCTTAATTAATTAGATAAATAGTACTGTAGATATGTCTAAATATAGAAAATAAATGATCGTACCTCATATAAATTAGTCGGTCTATCACATTGTCCTTTGTGTACAGCTGTGATCCAAAATCAACTGATCTCACAATCATTAAAACCTGAAATGTTTAAAATTAAGGGGTGAGCAAACCACGGCTCAGTAAGAGAGTTATATGTCACACTTGATATTCAGCTATCTATATGCTGAAAATATTTTTCATTCTCTTTAAAATCTTCCTAGCTGGCTCTAGGCTCACATGTAGAAAGGATACTACAGTCGGCTAGGGATCCAGATAGAGTAAGGCAGGTATTTTAAAATACCTGACTTGTTCCGGAACCTGGAAGCAACTGTAGGGAGTATTACATCCATTTATTTCTTTTCACTTTAGTATCCTTTAAAACACGTGACAGTACAGTGATTTGTAAATATCCAATCATTGGATAATCACTTCTTTGATTATTTCTATCTTAGAAATAATTCTTATGTTATTCTTTTAGAATAAACATCTATTTCTCTTTTCAAATCAGTAACCGTATCGTACAGTTCAGTAAAACAGTATATTCAGTATTCAGTAAAACAGTATCTCAATACGGTTCAGTCAATAACAGTAAACAGTGGCTACCAATTCAGTAAATAGTATACGGTAGCTTTTCGTTCAATAAACAGTAAATGGTAGCTTTCAGTTTAGTAAAATAATAATCAGTGGCTACCATTTCAGTGCACAATATAGTTCTGTAAACACAGTATTTTGGTACGATTTTTTTCATTAGTAAATAGTAACCAGTGATCAGTACAATAAACAGTACAGTAAATAGGATTTCGTAAATCTTTCAGTAAACAGTAATCAGTGTGTGAGACTAGGCATCAAATAAATCATGCTCTCATTGTTCCCTCAGGAACACAAGTCGTCCGCTTTTGGGGTGCACCCGTAGGCCATCGCCCCTCACGGCTATCTCTGCTAGATATATGGCCATAATCTATAGGTGGTCCTCGGGTCCACTTGCCAAGTGACCTCGAGACCTCTGATGACTTGGCAGGTCCATCAGCCTTGTGACGCCCTGAGGAGCACCTGTTGGTCCATCGACCCGAGCCACCGCCCCAGGTGGGTCACGCAATTACATGAACAATAATGCATGAACTCAGGGCCTAAAGTCTCAAAACAGTATAAACCGTACCATAGCCTTTATGGATTTTAAACACCGTAAATCAAATATCCATAAGGCTCACATGTGAATATAAACACCTTTATGAAATTTATAAAATAACATTTTTTTTTCAAATTATTTCATAAAGGTATATTTCATGTTTTCCATACGATGAAGACAGTTTGTAAAATCATCACTGAAAGTATAGAAGGGCAAAACTGTCTTTTTCCACAGTAAGACACATATGCACGCTTTTTCGTGCATTCAATCGAAAACATGGTTTTATAATTATCGGAATTTCAAACAAATCATTTTTATAACTTATGAAAATAAATTATTTATTTTCTAACTTTAAATTCCCATCACCATGTTTTCTTCTAAAAACACGTGTAGAGACATCTAGTCTCGAAATCATAGTTTTTCTTCATTTCTTAACCTTTATGGAATTTTCATAATTAATTATTCCCATAATTAAAACCATAAAGGTTTTATGTAAAATCAAGTGAATATTTAAGAATATTTATAAAAATATTCGCTTCAGTCTTTTTTTTTCATTTTCATTTCATTCCACGTGAAATATCACCTACTGGGTGAATTTTTCGTTGATTTCCTTTTCACCATTCTCGAAAACATGAATATTTTAAAATTAAATATCACTATATTCATGTTTCATAAAATTTACTTAATTTTTCGATTTTCATACCTGAAAATCGATTCACGTGAAATCAAATCTTTTATTTTGGTTTTCGGTGATTTTTGGTAAATTTCAGTAATTTTTCGATAATTTTTCGGCAGTATAACAGCTGCTGATTTGGCTAGCCTCCTGTACAGAAAATACATTTTATATTTCTCAACTTGTATTTCACCATAATTTGAAACCGATAAATCACCACAATTTTCAAAACTAATCATTATAAATTGCATTTATAAATTAAATGCATAATTTAAAACATGTGACCGAATATCCTTACAGGCGGCACATGTCTCCCTTACCTGTTTCGGGTCGGCGACTGCCTCTCGAAGGTCGCGCTTGTGTTCACCTCGCCCGATTCCATCGGCTCGGTCATCGAAGGAATTTTTTGGAATTTAAATTCTAAAATTTAGAATTTTTTCATAATTATTTAAATAAATAAATTATTTAAATAATTTAACACTTTTCGAAATTTCTTACCGATTCCCGTAATTCTCGAGTTTTCGAGTTTTTCGGGATTTCCCGAAATTCCCGAAATTTTCGAAGTCCAAAATTTTTTTTTTCTCCCTCCTTTTTCTTCCTTTTCTTCTTTTTCTCTTTTCTTTTCTTTTCTTTTTCTTTTTCTTTTTTTTCTTTTCTTTCTTCCCAGCCGAACCGGTCACCTCCCCTCACCGCCGGTTCTTCTCCGGTAGCCGGTTCTCCGACGATTCAGTGGCCCCTCAGTTGGCCGACACCACAACGAGCTTGGATCTGGCTTCCGTTCATCTCGAATCGACGGCACGACGACGGATCAACTCGATTTAGGTCCGGTCTCTCCCACCTCTTCGCCGGCCCTCCTCCGCCATTCTCCGCCTGATTGGTGACCTCCCACGTCTTCCTCTTCCTCCGATGAAGCTTCGGTGGCAATGGTGGCAACCAATTCCGCCGGCACCGCTAGATCCGTTTTCCTCTTTCTCTTTCGGTTTCGCTGGAATTTTCTTTCCTTCTCCGTTTCTCCTTTCTTCCGCCGGTCACTGGCTTCTCCTCTCTCTCTACCAGCATCGTTTCTCCCTTTCCTTTTCTCCCTCGTCGGCGGTGGCAGCTTCACCACCGTCGGCCCCTCTGGGAGGATCGGGTTCCTCCCGATCCTTCCTTTCTTTTTTTTTCTGTTTTCTTTCCTCTTTTATCTTTATTTCACTTTCCCTTTTTAGTATATAATATACTATATATTATACACTATAAATTATATTTTATACATATAATATATACTATATATTATACATATATTATTCCATATATATTTTCAAACTTTAATGTAAATTAATATTTACATTTCTCAATTATGTGTATATATATTTATATATACATAAGAGATTATACTGAAATACATATGTATTATTTAATTCCTTCAAATAGTATATATATATACACATGTATGCCAATGTATAATTATATATATACCATATATTATTTTAAATACATATGTATTTGTATAAAAATATATTTATATAATATATAATTATATAAACATATTTTCTATTTTTTTCTCGTTTTCTTATTTAATTTGGATTTCCATTTATCCAAATTAAATTTCCTCATTTCGTTATTTTCCATAATTTCTCGTCTTATTTTTTCGATTTAATTTTCCTTCACTCGGATTTCCACTATCCGTTTCCTTTCTCAATTCTCGGGATTTTCACCAATATCCCGTTCTCACAATTTTATTTATTTCCACTCTCCAATATTTATTTTTAATATTTATAATTTCCAATAAATGAACAATTTACAGTTATCATAGGATCGGAAAGAGAATACAATTTGTACACAACTCGTTCAATAAAACTCCAAATCATTGCATTAAGACATGCGATAAAGATGGACAATTTAGTTTCAAACTGATAACAAGAGTGATGTAGGGACTGCAAAGTGGTGACATCAGCCAAGAAAAGTATCACTTGATAAGACGATTTGACTTGTACAAGTTTTGTCATCATCTTGTCTTAATCTAAAACTCATGATCTTCGATCATTAACAATATTTTTTTTTATAGGTCATGTTTGATGCATAGGATGATAGATAGAATAGGATGATAATTATCTTATCTTATATTTGGCGCACACATTAAAGGAAAAATTAGATTGCAAGAAGGATTAATTATCTTCTTAGTATATGATAACTCAGTCATTTCCAAAAGATGAAGATTATTCCTAATTCCATAGGATTAGAAATAAACACTTATATTTTATTCTTTTATCTTTAACATTTATATTTAAAAATTAACTTAAACATTTAATAAAATAGTAAGGATCTTTAATTAATTAATTAATTAATTAATTAATTAATTAATATAATTTTTTCCTTCTTTTTCTTTCTTTTTTTTCTTGTTTTTGATTAAAGAAAAACTATAATTTTGATAAAATAATATTTTCTTGTACACATTTTTTTAAATTATTTTTTAGAAAATAAATTTTCAAACATAAAAATTATTATAAATATATTTTTTAACTAGTTTTTTCTTACATTTAAATTTTTATTTTTTCTTTCTTAAATTTCTTTTTGCCTAAAAAATGAAAGAAAAGTGACTATTAACCATAAATTATTAGAGATTATATATATTTTAATTCATCAAAATTGAATTATTAAATTAACTTATATTTTTCCTTTTTTTTTGTTTTCTATAATTCCTTCTAATTGACAGATAAAAAAAGAAAGAAGATAGAGAACCCATAAAAATAAAGAAAAATATTTAAGAATAGTCTTTTGAAAAATTTAATGTAATTAAAAAATAAACTTATTTCCGAGAAAAACTCAATTTTCTAAAAATAAATATATTTAATTTACAATAAAAAATTATTTTAAATTTAAATCATATAAAAGAAATAAAAAAAGGAAAAATAAAAAAAAAATACTTTTTATAAAAATTCATTTCTTAACAAAATAATTTTTTTGAAAAAGTAATATAAATTTTTACAAGTAATTTTTTATTAAAAAATCAGCTAATAAATTGGACTATTAATTATAGTACTATAAATAATATTTAAATTTTTCATTTTTCATTTATATTTATAAAAAAATTTATAAATTAAAATTATGTTACTTTAAAAAAAGAGTACTTAAAAAAATCATTTTATGCTATTTTTAATTTTACACATAACAAATATTGTGAAAGACAAAAAAAATCATCATATCCTATTCTTAATCCTTGTACACACCAAACATAAGATAAGATGATATAATGTAATCTTATCATATCCATAATCTTATATTATTTTATCTTATCCTCATCTTATGCACCAGTGTATAATATGACTCAAATTAAAATTTAATTTCGCTAACAACTCCTTCATATACCTTGTGCCATTTGGGGTAGTTTAGTCAAGTAATCAAACTTGCGATGGAAAGACCAAAATAATACGAATTAATATACATTTTGTATACGTTATGCTAAAATAAGTCTTCCGTTTTACTTTTCAACGATCAATATAGAGAGAAGGAAAAGAAAAAAGCTCTCAACGTGAACAGTAAAAAAAAATTCTTTAATATTTGTTTTCTAATTTAGATTTCGATATAGCTATTATAAAGTCCTTGTTATTATTTTTGTTTTTGTTTTTAGTTTTTAGTTTCGATTTTTTTAAAAACAATAACAGAAAATATGTTTAGTATTGTTCATCATTTTCTAAAAAAAGACAAATTTTCAAAAGTGTTAAAATATAATATTGTTTTCATAAACATATTTACATTTCTAACATTGTTCATCAGTGAACAATATCTATGTATTAATACTGATGTAGGTCAAGTTAAAGATTACTATGTTTTTCTATAAGTCAAACTGAAGAACATTGGGCTAAATGATAGTTTAAGCCCAAGTAGAAAAAGGACTCAGAAGGTCCATAAATGATCCATTAGGCTATCGTTTATATTGTGGGTCTTAAAAGTAATTATGCGCAAAACAACTCCTATAAATAAGTCATAGGTATCATTCTTAAACCCTAATCTATTTGCTTACTGAAACCCTGCCAAAATCCTGTCTGACTTAAACATCGGAGTGCGCACGCAAGAGAAAGCCCCTGCGCCCTCTGATCATTTTCTTTCTTGCAGAATTCTAAGGGACAGCTTGACACAAAAATCTAGAATTTGAGGTCAGCAACCAATTATTGTTGTTTCGTGCGACAACAATTGGCGCCGTCTGTGGGAAACAAACAAAAAAAGCCATAAAAGATGGTGAAAAGATGACCTGTGGAAGACATGGTACGTAGGCTGCGACAGGATGCACAGGTTACGCGACAAAATAGTCTGTTGCTCACAAAATAGTTTGAAATGTTGAAAAGATGTTCATACGAAGTATATATAACAGGGAGCTCGTCGCGTTGATTGAGAGAGCTCTCCGGAGTCGGTGATGGCATCAGAGTCGGAGCATCGCTGAAACTTGTTCTCATCTTCTTCTTCCGAAGAAGTTTCGGTGAAAAGCAAGCAAGAAATAAGTATCGATGCTAAAGAGATGGATAGTAGCATAGGCTCCCTGGACGTCGCCAGTGGCGGTGATTCTTGCGCTGGAGTTGATCGCAGTGCAATGAATAACGGTGGTGTCGAGCCTTTAGGCACTATTTGTAGAAGTTTTTCTGACGTTGGAACACTGTATATGGGCATTTCAAACATTGAAAAATTGGATTCAAGCTAGCATAAATTGGAAAAATCAACACTGAGGCACGAAGACATCGAAACATACTTGTTGAAGAGGCAGCACAAATTTTTGACTGTAAGATATCTGCCCAGCAGAAACTTAAATTGTTGAACAGAATTGCTACTGTGAAAGATGATGGGACTGTAGAGTTTGAAGTTCCAGGAGATGTTAAGCCCAATGCTTTAAGTGGTGGACCGAGAGATGCATACGCTGAAATTGATGCAGAAGAGTCAGTTGAAACAGATATTCGGTATATACCACTGTTGCAAATAGTGATGCTTATTGTTGGCATGCGTGGAGATGTGCAGCCATTTATTGCAATTGGAAAACGTCTCCAGGATTATGGCCATCGTGTAAGGTTGGCAACTTATTCAAATTTCAAAAAGTTTGTGCTGACTGCTGGGCTTGAGTTCTATCCATTAGGTTGAGATCCAAAGGTTCTTACGGGTTATATGGTTAAAAATAAAGGCTTCTTGCCATTAGGACCTTCTGAGATACATATTCAATGAAACCAAATAAAGGAAATTATCCACTCTCTGCTTCCTGCTTGCAAAGAACCAGATCTTGATTCTGGTATCCCTTTTAAGACAGATGCAATCATTGCAAATCCTCCAGCATACGGGCATACGCATGTTGCAGAGGCGTTAAAACTACCACTTCATATATTTTTCACGATGCCATGGACGTAAGTTTTGTTTGGGCCAACAAGTGAGTTCCCGCATCCATTGTCCCGTGCGAAGCAAACAGCTGGATATCGACTTTCTTATCAAATTGTTGACTCAATTATTTGGCTTGGGATACGGGACATGATAAATGATGTTAGAAAAAAAAAGCTAAAGCTACGACTAGTCACATATTTGAGTGCATGGAATGGGCGACAGGTAGTGATCTCTTGTAATAGCCCGTTACCATATTTTTCACATATTTCTATACAACTTTTACGGTTGGGCTGTCTGCGATGCCATTAACGTTCAATAGTGACCATGATAAATGATAATATTTATCTAGCAAATATGGAATATGAAATTCTTTTCATTATTCCTTACATCTGACATCCCCTATTGTCCTTATTTGAATAAAGTAGCACCGTATACCTATGTCTGAAATGTAAAAGAGAAGAGACTGTACCTGTCATGTTTAACATACGTTGCCCCAACGCTTTATATATAGTTATATCCATCTTGGAGCTAATTCTCTAACTCCGTGTCTTTTATCTGTGGAGTTAAAACAAAGGAGTGAGCGATTCATACGCTCAGTAAAGGAGACATATGCTGCTTTATAAAATTAAAACTATATTCCACAAAATATTTGATTTTCCTGAAATCCTATCAAATATGAAACAGTGGATATAATAACCAGTACTCATCATTCAAATCATTTTCTCAACAGTTTTACAATAAAATGAATTAAACAGCAAATAGGAATTAACAAATCCTTTCAGTAAACAGAAATCAACAAGTTGAGACTAAGCATCACCCTACGAATAAATCATGCTATCATCGTTCCCCCTCCCCCTTGCGAGAACGGAATAATCATCCGCTTTTGGGGTGCGCCTGTAGGCCATCGCCCCTCATGGCTATCTCAGCTAGATCTATGGCCATAATCTATAGGTGGTCCTCGGGTCCACTTGCCAGGTGACCTCGAGACTTGCTGATGACTTGGCGGGTCCATCAGCCTCATAACTCATAATAATGCATGAAACTAGGGGCCTAAAGTCTCAAAATCACTTTATATCTTCATGAAAACCTTTATGGAATTATCTCACCCATGTTATCATTTTCTCAAAATGATTTGATTTTCCAAAAAGGTTTAGGCTTTCTGTTTACAAAACACCTGGAAAACATTCCAAAATCTCAACGTTTAAAACCTGCTCGCCCATGGTCAGCTCACCCAATATGGCTCGCCCATGGCAGCCCGCCCAGTCTGGTGAACTTGTGTTCGCCCGCCAACATTTGCTTTTAAAACAACAAGCAAAACTTGCTCGACCTCAGTGACTCGCCCATTAGTCAATTCGCCCAAAAGGGTTTATATTTTCTATTTTCAAAGATATTAAAATGGCTCATTTTTCCTTAAAAAAATACCATCGAAATCTGTTCGCCATGGTCAACTCGCCAGACCGGCTTGCCCATGGTCAACTAGAAAGGGGTGAACAAGTGTTCGCCTGCCACTGCTTACTTTTAAGACATTAAGTAAAATTGGCTCGCCCTCATGAGCTCGCCTATCATTTCTCAACAAAGAAAAGTAGTCGCCGTTCAAGTGCATTTACCAAAAGGGTTCGCCCATCTGTGGCTTACTAAGATTCTATTTAAAACCAGGTAACTCGCCCAAATTTCATCAAAAGGGTTCTTCGCCCAAAATATCAGAAAAGATTTGGCTCACCCGCCAATATTAAAACAGGGGTCACTCGCCCCAAAACAAACACAAAAAGGCTTGCCCGCCTTGGCTCGCCCGCCTTTAACAAATTCGTTCGGAAACAACATAGGGTCGGCTTTTAGCTCGCCTGAATCAAAATAATTATCAAACTAATACATGTCATAAACCAAAATATTTCTTAAATAATTTCCATAAAATTTACTCCACAGGACATGCATTCACTTCACACACATCTCCCTTACTTGGTTCAACGAAGCCTTACTTCATTCTCTCCTTCCAAATCGCAGGTCACCGAGTTCATAATTCCCGGCTACAAATAATTTATAAATTCTATTAATATTTTCATTTCATATCACTTGGCGAGATTGAAATAAATCAAATGACTACTCGCCCAACAGAGCTCTAACTAGCTCGCCCAACAGAGCTCGCCATTCATTAGATGGCTTACAAGTGGGAGCTCGCCCGCCATCACTCGACACTAATATATTTGGGAGTTCGCCCAAAATTCACTTCGCCAGGCCTTTATTGACTTAAATGTGGGAGTTCGCCCACAATTCTACTCGCCCAATGAACATCTAATTGAGTTCGCCCTACATTGATTTCTATTCAGAAGTGAGCTCGCCCATGAATTAAACAAGCGTTGAGCGACCTCGCCCACTTGAACAACAACTTTGGCGAGTTCTTTATTTTCTACTCGCCTCATTGGCGATTACTAACACTCAATCATGGACGATCACCATAGTCGCCATTTTCATCACTCTTGCACCATTTCCATTACTTTCCTTATTCATTATCGATTATTTTCCCATCATTCTACTACCATTTTAACCCAGTTTCATTTTATTCTTCATCTACATTGAAGATATGAATTTATTCTATTTCTATGATCTAACAAGAATAAATCAAAAGCAATACTAAAATCATGCTTCTCATACTTGAAATCATAGAAATATATCATTCAATCTCAAGAAATCATTAAATCTCACCTTAATCAACTGCACTTCCAACCCAGATCACTTCCTGTCTCGTATTGACCTTATTTTGCTTACCCTTTTTGTTCATCAACGATGAAGGAAGGTTTTACAAGTTGGTTTACTTGTTTAGCCAACTTAAAGGTGAAGTTTAGTAAATCGGGCATGATAGAAATGAGAGAAAATCAGAACATAAACTTGCAGTTGCATAGCTCTCGTGAAGAAGATGAATTTGGCTAAATCGTTTCTCTTCAAATGCTTCTTCTTATATAGCCATACTATCCAATCAGAATCCATCACCTGGCCTTTATTCTGCTTCTTTCATCATTTCACATCTTAACAAGCATTAATAACTTGTGGAAAAACTGTAGCAAAAGGGAACAGCTACGGGAAGCTATTTTCCACACGTTTTGACTTACTTCACTTTGCCATTTATTGTTAAACCAATTCGTACAAGAGAAGCAACTGGCGTGAAGTCCATAGCCTCTTTCCTTGACTTATTGCACCTTTATCTTATCCATCAACCAATAAGGTTGATGTCTTTATTGACTTTAGCATTCTCTCTATTAATTGTCTTCAATTGTGGGGGCGTCCAAAGTCAATTTTTGCTGCACGGTTCTGATTTATTATGTCATTTTGTCCGTGCTAATTTCAGTTCGCCTAGTCAACTTGAGGCCTCAGGTCGCCAACACAATTTCACTTGGCCAACATAAGATTTGGCAATCACTGCTATAGTTACATTGTTGGCGATCACATGGTATTAGTCTACTCGCCCACATGCTATAATTCATGCCCAAAAGTTGGCGATCACCATTTACCATCTCAAATGTGGCGAGTATCATCTTGCCTTACTTGCCTATTAAGTTATCATTTACTCCTTTATATAGGAGATCACTCTACTCGCCATATTCAATCTTTGGGCGATCACTGTTTCATTCATTTGGGCGATCAGAGCCCTAGCCTCATTCGGCTATCACCATAAACAACTGGCTGGCAAACTCACGTATTCAAAAAAAGCAACTGTATCGACTCGCCAGCATCAATCTCGCCATCAATCATTGAAATGGCCTTACCTTGCTCGCCCATTGGCGAGCTATTCCATATACTCGCCCATAGATTATTTCACTGAAATTGCTCCATTCTCATCTTAAATTAAGGAGCTTTTCACCCAAGTGAAAATCAATATTCGTTATTTATTTAATTTCCATTTTCAATTTTTACGAAATTAGGGTCTACAGTAGTGTAGAATCAGGTCTTACATTTTCTCCCCACCTTAAGAAATTTGGTCCCCCAAATTTCAACCAGACCTATCAGTGATAAAGCTCTGGATCTTTGTTATGCATAAGGCTTTCTACTTCCCATGTAACCTTATCCTTAGTATTATATTGCCAGAGCACTTTAGCCATAGGAATAATCTTAAATCAGCACACTTTATCACTATATTTTATCCTTCCTATCCAGAATCTGTACCGGTTTCTCAACGTAACTCATGTCCTCTCTAATCTCTAGGACTCGTATCGAATCACGTGAGAAGGATATGGATAGTACTTTCTCATCATTGAGACATGAACTACGTTATGCACTCTTGACAACTCAGGAGGTAGTGCACATCTTTCACATGATCTAAGATCTCCAAAGATCTAATGCGTCGAGAACTCAATTTCCCTCTCATTATGCATCCTAATGGTGAGACCTTAATATACATAATCTCTTGTATATCTTAAGAAGTCTGTTAGACCAAGTCGAAAATAATTCTCAGTCTTCCATTTTCTCATGCTATCGTGGATTATATCGTCTGCTAAATAAACCCTTTCAAGGGCTATGCCTATACTCTCCTTTGGCCATTATCATAAGCAAACTTTGCCAGGGTAGAGGATTATCCCAGGAGCCTATAAAATCACCTGCACCAGCTCACACCATATCCTTGAGCGTTCATATCATACGCTCGGATTGTCTCTCAGTTTGCGGATGATCTGCGGTGCAAAACTCAATCGGGATCCCATAGCTTCCTGTAATCTCTTTCAACATTGAGATACGAAGCAGGACTCCCTATTAAATGTAATGCTCCCTGGAATACTGTAAAAAGTCACCATTTCCCTGACATATAACTCGGCCAAGGCACAAATTAGCTCAATAAATTCCATAATCAAGGAATAAGCAAACTCAGTCAATATATCCACAACTATTCAGATAGCATTATACTCTTTTCAATTTCCTTATCAATTTCTAACTTTTAGTTAATCTCGTCTCTAAATTGAGACCACGAGTATCTCTTTATACTCTATATTATCTTTAAGAATCCTGCCCATCTCTTCAGGCCATCAACAGTCATCCTTTTGGCGCTATCTCGCGCTCTAGGATTACTCTTTCAAGTGAGTCGGCTACTACATAGTTCGCCCACATCTCACAACATATTATCCGCTATTAGGCGATCACCCCACTCGTGGGTCGCCATCCCGAATTTTATTCAAGGATCCTGAAGAACTCGGGCTTCTTCTCTCAAAACCAATCTACACTCCCTCAAGTCTTTTATCATCCTTGGGAGTTAGCAATTTTCACTTCCTTTACCCAGTAACTCATTCATACTACTTATTACTTATCATCTCATTCGGTGCTAAGTCGATAATAATTTGGTGACTATCATTTAGATAGTTTTAATCAATCGTATGTAATTGTCCTAGTAGTATCTTAAATACAACGCACCCGCTATCAATATATCCTAGAGCGTCCACACAATGCGCTCGGATATCTATATCAATCTGAGGTGGTGCTAACAGAAAAATTTTGGAATCCCAAAGCCTCTTGCTATCCTCTCAAAGCATGTGGCAAATTAGGGATCCCTATCACATATACTCATTCACTGGAACTTCACATACGTTCTCACTGTTTCACCAATATATATCGACTAAGACATTCTAGACATCCCGAAACATGATGATAAAGTGAATTAACTTGATTACTCAATTCCATAATCACTTTTATAACCTCACGGTTAAACTATGACTTCCCTTCTTTTGCAGAACTTAATACTAACCATCGATTACGTCTCATGTAATCATTTTCCCATCAATAACTTCTCTTCTATCAAGTTATCATTTTATCTCTTCTATTCTCCTAGTACATATAATGTCACTACTTGGAGAATATACTTGAGAATATAATTTTCTCATATCAATTTCTGAAAATGAATTTTATCATCATTCCGATTTCATCACCATTCTATTTTTACAATTTCACATTTCTAATATGTATATGTATACACATATGTATATCCTTCTTCAGGATTAGTAGTACTTCTTGTATCTGCTTCTCCGAATATAACAATTACATCTTTCCAATTCTGGCTTGTTATTAATTCCAGCCATAACAACATAATAATCAAACGAAGTCACATTTATTCATATACTTGGGAACTACCTCACAACTTGTGTTCCCTAGTCATCATATGACTTGTCTCTTAAGATAATTTCATTCTTTCACCTTCATCACACAATCTTTTTTCTCACTTAATATCGTATTTTACCGTTACCATCTTGTAACCATTTTGAATATTATACTCATACATACCCATTCACTTTCACTTTCTCACAAGTATGTATCACATCAGTAAAGTAGTAAATTTCCACAAATTTCCTCAATAAATCTTTTATGCCATACAGGTAAATCTCATAAATCCTATACCTCAATAACCACACTTTAATCTCACTTAAATAGTGAGATCCTTTACTCATACAACTTCAATGTCTACTTAATCATTCGAGACCTCACGTCTCTACTGTATATAGTTCAATTAGAACTCATGTTCACTGTCTTAACAGTAAGGTTTTCCATTCCTAGAAGTTCGTGACATTATTCAACGATATTGCTTATATCAGTATACATATTTCTTCTCTTAAAATCATCCTAGTTGGCTCTAGGCACACAAATAGGAAGGATACTACAGTCGGCTAGGGATCCAGATAGAATATGATAGGTATTTTAGAATACCATACTTGTTCCGGAACCTAGAAGCAACTGTAGAGAGTACAAATCCCGTTGTTTTTCAAAACGATAAATTTTCGTTTTCACCAGTTATATCAAAACAGTTAATTTCTCTACTCATCAATTTCTTGAGTAATTTCTCAAGCTCTTCTGATTCACTGGTAAGAGCTTACAACCAAATTCCATATTGTGAATCGAATCAGCAATCTCTCGAATCCACGTTACTCCAAAAGTTAACTTAGAATTTCATTCCATAAATTCTAATTCACAAACTCATTTCATCTTGAAGATCTCGTTATTTACATCCAATGGGTCCATCATATATATATATATATATATATATATATCCTCCAAACACATATATATCAAATTTTCAAGTCATTTCACATGTATTTCATAATATTTAGGTTCTATGGATACCGTAACGGACCAGCCCAACCGACCATGGCAACCCCTTCTTAGGCCCATCGACAACGATTGCTGTGACAACGCTACTCATCCATACTGTCCTCTTTAGCGAATGCCTCAACGCCCCGGTCCTTCCAACCGTGCTCGAGCTCGTCCACCTCAAGGTTTTTCTTTCTCATTCGCAATGACTCGAACACTTTACTTCTTCAAATGTCAAGTCACTATTAATATTTATTCTTCTAATTCATAAGGAGTGTCTAGAACCAGTATTAACATCATCGATTTTACATCATTTCTCAAACAATTCACCTTTTGGTTCACACTCTATAAGTATATTACTTTTCATAATATTTAATAATCTCATATTTTCACTTTAATTCAGACCCTAAAATCCACAACAGGGCTGACTATCTCGCGACCTCTCATAGCATATACTCCAGGTCGCCATACTCATCAAAATATCAGTGGGGCTTACAGTAGGGATCATCAAACATGTAATATGCCCTTTTTACACCATCACATACTCATACTATTTCACCATCAATCTAATTTAAATCAATTTAGTCATTTATGACTCAGAGAAAGCATTTCAGTATAGAGGTATGTTCATAAATTCCCCTTTAATTCTCTCTCTTTGATATACCTCCAAACATGAGATCTTAGGGCTTATGCACTAATATTACCCCTTTTCATTTCAATATCATCATTCAGGTTCTTAGTTCGATATGGACAGAGAAGTCCTGGTGGGGCTCTCACCGAGTTCCTAATCGTACCTTACCAAATAGATCTGACATTATGATGATAAGATCGCCTATCTCATGCAATATTCCCGGATTACAATCTCCATTTGTAACCGTTAATTCATCAGCTTTCACCATAGTTCAACACTTAACTCAATTCACAGTCATTTGACTCCTTTATACATTCAGACTATACAGTACTATAGGGGATGTTAACCTTTTTTCAACACTTTCTGTGCTAAAGGCATCAATAGACATCAGACTAACCCAAAGCTCTAATACCATTAAATCTGTAACAGCCCGTTACCATATTTTTCACATATTTCTATACAACTTTTACAGTTGGGCTGTTTGCGATGCCATTAACGTTCAATAGTGACCATGATAAATGATAATATTTATCTAGCAAATATGGAATATGAAATTCTTTTCATTATTCCTTACATCTGACATCCCTTATTGTCTTTATTTGAATAAACTAGCACTGTATACCTATGTCTGAAATGTAAAAGAGAATAGACTGTACCTGTCATGTTTAACATACGTTGCCCCAACACTTTATATGTAGTTATATCCATCTTGGAGCTAATTCTCTAACTCCGTGTCTTTTATCTGTGGAGTTAAAACAAAGGAGTGAGCGATTCATACGCTCAGTAAAGGAGACATATGCTGCTTTATAAAATCAAAACTATATTCCACAAAATATTTGATTTTCCCGAAATCCTATCAAATATGAAACAGTGGATATAGTAACCAATACTCATCATTCAAATCATTTTCTCAACAGTTTACAATAAAATGAATTAAACAGCAAATAGGAATTAACAAATCCTTTCAGTAAACAGAAATCAACAAGTTGAGACTAGGCATCACCCTACGAATAAATCATGCTATCATCGTTCCCCCTCCCCCTTGCGAGAACGGAATAATCATCCGCTTTTGGGGTGCGCCCATAGGCCATCGCCTCTCACGGCTATCTCAGCTAGATCTATGGCCATAATCTATAGGTGGTCCTCGGGTCCACTTACCAGGTGACCTCGAGACTTGCTGATGACTTGGCGGGTCCATCAGCCTCATAACTCATAATAATGCATGAAACTAGGGGCCTAAAGTCTCAAAATCACTTTATATCTTCATGAAAACCTTTATGGAATTATCTCACCCATGTTATCATTTTCTCAAAATGATTTGATTTTCCAAAAAGGTTTAGGCTTTCTGTTTACAAAACACCTTGAAAACATTCCAAAATCTCAACATTTAAAACCTGCTCGCCCATAGTCAGCTCGCCCATGGCAGCTCGCCCAGTGTGGTGAACTTGTGTTCGCCCGTCAACCTTTGCTTTTAAAACAACAAGCAAAACTGGCTAGACCTCAGTGGCTCGCCCATTAGTCAATTCGCCCAAAAGGGTTTATATTTTCTATTTTCAAAGATATTAAAATGGCTCATTTTTCCTTAAGAAAATACCATCGAAATCTGTTCGCCATGGTCAGCTCGCCAGACATTAAGTAAAATTGGCTCGCCCTCATGAGCTCGCCTATCATTTCTCAACAAAGAAAAGTAGTCACCGTTCAAGTGCATTTACCAAAAGTGTTCGCCCATCTGTGGCTTACCTGGATTCTATTTAAAACCAGGTAACTCGCCCAAATTTCATCGAAAGGGTTCTTCGTCCAAAATATCAGAAAAGATTTGGCTCGCCCGCCATTATTAAAACAGGGGTCACTCGCCCCAAAACAAACACAAAAGGGCTTGCCTGCCTTTAACAAATTCGTTCGTAAAACAACATAGGGTCGGCTTTTAGCTCGCCCGAGTCAAAATAATTATCAAACTAATGCATGTCATAAACCAAAATATTTCTTAAATAATTTCCATAAAATTTACTCCACAGGACATGCATTCACTTCACACACATCTCCCTTACCTGGTTCAACGAAGCCTTGCTGTCTTCTCTCCATCCAAATCACAGGTCACCGAGTTCATAATTCCCGGCTGCAAATAATTTATAAATTCTATTAATATTTTTATTTCATATCACTTGGCGAGATTGAAATAAATCAAATGACTACTCGCCCAACAGAGCTCGCCATTCATTAGATGGCTTACAAGTGGGAGCTTACCCGCCATCACTCGACACTAATATATTTGGGAGTTCGCCCAAAATTCACTTCGCCAGGCCTTTATTGACTTAAATGTGGGAGTTCGCCCACAATTCTACTCGCCCAATGAACATCCAATTGAGTTCGCCCTACACTGATTTCTATTCAGAAGTGAGCTCGCCCATGAATTAAACAAGCGTTGGGTGACCTCGCCCACTTGAACAACAACTTTGGCGAGTTCTTTATTTTCTACTCGCCTCATTGGCGATTACTAACACTCAATCATGGACGATCACCATAGTCGCCATTTTCATCACTCTTACACCATTTCCATTACTTTCCTTATTCATTGTCGATTATTTTCCCATCATTCTACTACCATTTTAACCCAGTTTCATTTTATGCTTCATCTACATTGAAGATATGAATTTATTCTATTTCTATGATCTAACAAGAATAAATCAAAAGCAATACTAAAATCATGCTTCTCATACTTGAAATCATAGAAATATATCATTCAATCTCAAGAAATCATTAAATCTCACCTTAATCAACTGCACTTCCAGCACAGATCACTTCCTGTCTCGTATTGACCTTATTTTGCTTACCCTTTTTGTTCATCAAGGATGAAGGAAGGTTTTGCAAGCTGGTTTACTTGTTTAGCCAACTTAAAGGTGAAGTTTAGTAAATCAAGCATGATAGAAATGAGAGAAAATCAGAACATAAACTTGCAGTTGCATAGCTCTCGTGAAGAAGATGAATTTGGCTAAATCATTTCTCCTCAAATGCTTCTTCTTATATAGCCATACTATCCAATCAGAATCCATCACCTGGCCTTTATTCTGCTTCTTTCATCATTTCACGTCTTAACAAGCATTAATAACTTGTGGAAAAACTGCAGCAAAAGGGAACAACTACAAGAAGCTATTTTCCACACGTTTTGACTTACTTCACTTTGCCATTTATTGTTAAACCAATTTGTACAAGAGAAGCAACTGGCGTGAAGTCCATAGCCTCTTTTCTTGACTTATTGCACCTTTATCTTATCCATCAACCAATAAGGTTGATGTCTTTATTGACTTTAGCATTCTCTCTATTAATTGTCTTCAACTGTGGGGGCGTCCAAAGTCAATTTTTGTTGCACGGTTCTGATTTATTATTTCATTTTGTCTGTGCTAATTTCAGTTCGCCTAGTCAACCTGAGGCCTCAACTCGCCAACACAATTTCACTTGGCCAACATAAGATTTGGCAATCACTGTTATAGTTACATTGTTGGCGATCACATGGTATTAGTCTACTCGCCCACATGCTATAATTCATGCCCACAGTTGGCGATCACCATTTATCATCTCAAATGTGGCGAGTAT
Source organism: Heritiera fomes (assembly GCA_032173925.1). Classification (NCBI taxonomy): domain Eukaryota; kingdom Viridiplantae; phylum Streptophyta; class Magnoliopsida; order Malvales; family Malvaceae; genus Heritiera; species Heritiera fomes. Next base: position 18,455,783 of record JAPDPM010000004.1, on the reverse strand, counting down.
CATCTTGCCTTACTTGCCTATTAAGTTATCATTTACTCCTTTATATAGGAGATCACTCTACTCGCCATATTCAATCTTTGGGCAATCACTGTTTCGTTCATTTGGGCGATTAGAGCCCTAGCCTCATTCGGCTATCACCATAAACAACTGGCTGGCGAACTCACGTATTCAAAAAAAGCAACTGTATCGACTCGCCAGCATCAATCTCGCCATTAATCATTGAAATGGCCTTACCTTGCTCGCCCATTGGCGAGCTGTTCCATATACTCGCCCATAGATTATTTCACTGAAATTACTCCATTCTCATCTTAAATTAAGGAGCTTTTCACCCAAGTGAAAATCAATATTCATTATTTATTTTATTTTCATTTTCAATTTTTATGAAATTAGGGTCTACAGTAGTGTAGAATCAGGTCTTACATCTCTGGCAGCAGAATACAAGAAGTGGGCTACAGCACAGGCACAAGACTGTCTATACTCAATTCGGCGAGCACAGGCACGCGCGTGACAAATTTTGGTGACAAGGTTCCACGCAACAGACTCCTTTGGTGAGAGGTGGCTCACGTGTGTGACAGCCAAAACGGTGAGAAAGGGGCATCCCACACGCGACATGTCCCTTAGGCGAGAGAGTGAGAAAGTGGCTGGGCAGGCGACAGACCTGTCCGCCAAACAAGTAGCTCGCCCTGGAGAGCTAAAAGGTGAGAAAGAGCACGAAAAGCTTGCTGATGAGGTTTATACTGCACTTAAAATGTCAGGTAATCCAGCAAAATTGGTTTTGAATGTGGTTAAAGCAGGAGTTTCAGAGAAGGCGAACATAGGAGTTGAAAGGGGTCTGGCCAGGAGCAGTTGTGCAATTCTGTTTGAGCAATTGATGAGATTAAGGTTGAAGGTTACACAAAAATTGAGGAAAAGAGCTCTGAAGGTAGCACAACAATTGAAAGGGAATATAAAAACTCAAGGCCATTATGATAAAGAGATTCTGGTCTTTTTGATGCTTGTGGGTGCTTATGGATTGAATAGTGATTTCAATTTCAAGGAAATTGAAAGTCTTTTTGAGAGTGTTTCTCAACATAAACGGGCTTCTATATTGAGTCATATCCTTGGTTTTGTTGACCAAACCCTTGTGAGAGGTGTCCATCGTTCCCAAGTAAACATTAAGCAATCTGAAGCAGTCAAATTTCAATTAGATAGTCCCTCTACAGCAAAGTTCGAGCAGTACATTGCTCCTTCATCTACTAGTTATTGGCCTGAGCTACCTTCTCTTAGTATCAGTATGAATGCAAGAGGTTTAATATTATTTCTATCTAAACATGTGGAAGATCATGATCTAATGCGAGATGAAACTTCCAATGCTCTTTAATTGGCCGCAGATCCTGCAAAATTAATTTTGGATGCATTGTCAAGCTTTTAGCGTTCAAAGTTAGGGGATGGGTTTAAGGTTGCAGCCTTATGTAATATGAGAAAGAGTTGCATTCTTTTGTTGGAGCAGTTAATGACATTTTCAGTCGAGATTGAACGTAATGTGAATGAAGAAGATCTTAAGTTAGCAGTTGAGTGGAAAGAAAGAATGGAAGACAAGTATCCACAAGGTGTGATGGCATATGGATTCTTGCAGTTTATAATCACATACCGTTTGAAGTCTGCTTATAATGTAGATGAACTCTTTTCTCTTTTGGTAATTGCTAGTGAGTATAGACAGTCTTCTTATTTGTGTCTGGCTCTTGGTTTGGTGGATAAGATATCAATTGTTTTCTCTCCAGAGCTTATATTAATGCTTTGGGGCGCTGCATTGGGGCCTTGACTTGAAAATAATGTAACATAATTCATTTTTCTCATCATCTGCATATTTTGAGTGCACATGTTGAAGCGACAGGCCTTTTTAGGCGATAGACCTGCTCTCCTAAGCGAGAGCCCATAAGAAAGGCAACGCAAAAGGAGTTGCTTGCATATGCAGCAGGGGGATGCTAGTGAGCAAGAGGCCCAATCGATAGACAGTTCTGGGCGACAGAGTAGGCGTGCAACAGGCCATGCATGTGGGCAAAAGGCCATGCGGTAGGCTTCAATAGCCTGTTGAAATACAGCAAAAGAAATGTTCGTGCGGTAATAGAAATTATGGCAATCACATTGAAAAGCGATCACAGATTCCTAGGTGTTCGAGATAGCAGAGGCATGCAAACATGGCAACCTGCGAGTAGCGAACTTGAGAGCCTCAGAATTGGTTATAAAGTCAAGACTGCTAAACCCAGCAACTGATGCATTTTGCATCATATGAAACATGAAATATGAAATTGACCTTATCGTAGCGGAAGGTTGCTTGCCTAATATGGATAAATTCGAGCTACTTGAGACAATCAGAGAAATGTCTAAACTTCCTGTTGTTCGTAAGCAGGTGCTATGTTATACCTTGTCAAACCAATCACCATGGATGATCTTAAAAACGTATGGCAGTTTGCATTGATTAAGGAAAGAAAAAATGTGATAGTGGCGGAAGAGATAAGCAGAACTGAGGAGGAATCATCATTGGAGAATGCATCAAGTGTGGATATAGAGTCTCAACCACTAACAAGTGAAGGGAGCCAGAACCTCCAAAGTGAAAAACAAAAGGTGCGCGGCCAATTGTTTGGATGCAAGGTTAATTAAGTCCTTTGCACATTGTTATAGTCTTCATCGACCAAGCAGGGACATACGGGTGGTAGCCAGATTTGAAGTACCCTCATATGATGTTTTCAATTTTTTTGTCCACTCTAACAGTTGTGCTTGAATTAGGCAGGTGTCCAAGGCAGGCACTAGCCACTGTCGTGTAAGGTAGCAAGCCAGGGAGAGCTTGGTTTGATATAGTCGGAGAGAAAACAACTTGTGGTAAGCTCGCGAAAGCAGATTGTTGGTTCCTATGAGAGAAGAACTGAGGCGCGACTTAGCACACGATCCATGATTGACAACAGAACGTCCAAGCACTCACACTTTACAGACTTTACAAAGACAAAGACTTGGAACTGTACTGGCGGTAAACAACTTATATAATTGTTTTAACATTTGTTGCAATTATGTTGTTACTTGCTCCATTTAATTGAAAATACTACATTATGAAATGGAAGGCCAATTATTTATATCTATACTATGATAATCCTCCATGATTGATAGACATGTTGCAGGAATAGAAGAATAAAAAAACGAAAGTTGGCCAAATAAGGGGGCTAAAAGCAAAAAATGCGCGAACAAGCTGTCTATTGCAAAATTCAAAGTCCCTAAGCACAAAAGGGTGCGAGACGGGCAAACATAAGTCCCTAAACACAAAAGGGTGCGAGACAGGCAAACATAAGTCCTTAAGCACAAAAACGTACGAGACGAGCAAACTCAAAGTCCCTAAGCACAAAAGGGTGCGAAACGAGCAAATTCAAAGTCCCTAAGCACAAAAAGGTGCGAGACGGGCAAACATAAGTCCCTAAGCACAAAAAGGGTGCGAGACGGGCAAATTCAAAAGTCCATAAGCGAAACATGCGCGAGACGGGCAAACCAAATACACAAGTCCTTAAGTGGAGAACACACGAGACAGGCTCAACGCTCAAGTAAAAGTTCTTCTTTGGACACGAAAAGTCGCAAAGAAAAACTTGGGGAGCACATAGTATGCAGACTGTGAGATATGTTACGAGGTATGTTACAATTTTATCATTGGATATATGCTACAATTGGCTGACAAAATACATTTAACATTTTATGTTGGCATGTCAGATATAAACGATGTTATATTCTTATCAATTCTATAAGATCTCTAAGCGAAAAATGCGCGAGACGGGCAAATCAAAAGTCCCTAAGCATAGAAGGCGCGAGACGGGCAAATCAAAAGTCTCTAAGCACAGAGGTGCGAGACGGGCAAATCAAAAGTCCCTAAGCACAGAAGGTGCGAGACGGGCAATTAAAGTCCTTATGCGAAAAATGCACAAGATGGGCAAAACATGGGCTTGAGGCGAAAAATGCGTGAGGTAAGCCATGAACAAAGTAAAGGACTTGAAGCGAAAAGTGCGCGAGGAAAGTCTAATTATTACATAAGATTAGTTGCCTCTGTAGATAAGTTTAAAAATGTGTTAATCAGTTTGTAAAAGACTAAGCTCTTTCAAAAAAAATTGCGGAGCACTCTAGATTAACTTCTGTATCAAAAGGAGTATCGATACTAACAAGCACCCAGGCATGTGCGTCTTGAGGCACTATGATGTCAAGAGCTTGATCCTTAAGAAAGTTAGTCTCTGGATTATCTAAATCGTCTTCATCCAAACGTATGAGAACCTCGGCCACCTCGGGTCGATGAAAAGGCCCCTAAGGGCTGATAAGATCAGATGGATCTTTATAAGTGACCATACTCAGAAAAGGTTCCAAATCCTCAGCATCTGGATCAAGCTTCAACCAATCAGGAGCATGCTAAGTACAAATCACTTTTGATGGAACCAGTTAAGAATATATACATCCTCTTGTGGCACTTCTTGACGATGCGCCTTCATGGCTTTAACTCAGATTTGGTTTTCTTCCTCTTGGCTAATAGAAGGCTTTGGTGGCTTTGCAATCTTACAATTTCTCCTTATAGCTCTTGGTTTCGGTCCGCTAAGACCTTAAAATTCGAAAAGAAGGGTGGCATAATCCACTTGAGAAGCATGTAGGTCAGAGGAGGAAAACGTATTCCAATAGTGTTCTGAAAAGGTACTTGACAAAAAAAAATAATGACACAACATCATTCCTGTTATAAATAATAATGAAGTCCATTAGTTGAGCCCTCAAGTGAAGATGAAAAGACTCTTGTGATAATCCCAGAAAGAGGGTAGCAAAAGAATTTGAAAAGCCCATTCTTTATATACTCTTTCACAGGGTAAGCACTGCGAAAAAGTGGGAAGCAATTGATGTAGGTCAAGTTAAAGATTACTGGGCTTTTCTATAAGTCAAACTGAAGAACATTGGGCTAAATGATAGTTTAAGCCCAAGAAGAAAAAGGACTCAGAAGGTCCATAAATGATCCATTGGGCTATCGTCTATATTGTGGGTTTTAAAAGTAATTACGTGCAAAACAACTCCTATAAATAGGTCACAAGTATCATTCTTAAACCCTAATCTCTATTTGCTTACTGAAACCCTGCCAAAATCTTGTCTGACTTAAGCATCGAAGTGCGCGTGCAAGGGAAAGCCCCTGCGCCCTCTGATATTTTCTTTCTTGCAGAATTCTAGGGGACAACTTGACACGAAAATCGAGAATTTGAGGTCAGCGACCAATCATTGTTGTTTCGTGCGACAACAAATACAATATTATATTTTTTTCATAATAAATACTATGAAATGAAATTAATTAATTTTTAAATGATAATATTTAATTGAAAATAAATAATTCAAAAAATAATATATTTATTTGAAAATGAAAATTACAAAAAATGTAAAAAATAATTAATTGTCAATTACATGAAAATATAATATTATCATATCATTTTATTTAAAAATGATATAATATTATTGAATATATTATAAATAATATCATATTAATATAACTTAATATCTTAATAGTTAATATTATTATCAAGCGCTATTGTTTAATAAAATAAATTATTATTATTATTATTATTATTATTATTATTATTATTATTATTATTATACTAAACAATATTATTTATTATCACATTATTTTTTAATTAAATTTAAAATATTTCACTATTACTATTAAATAATGTAATATTATTAAAAAATGAATACATAAAATTAAATAATATTATTTTGTATAATTTTAATATTTTATAATAATTAAATAACTTATTATAAATTAATTAGTTGAAAATATGCATTTTCTAATAATTTAATATTATTTCAAAATTAAATAATATTATTCAATATAATTTATATTTTATAATTTATTAATTCATATTATTATTTCATATAATTTATAATTTTATTAATTTCAGTTATTATCTAATAAAATTTAATATTCACTGTGTAATTTTATTTAATTATTATGAAATAATTATATTATTTAATACTATATTTAACTATAATATCATTGAAATTATATTAAATTCTAATATGATTAATTGGTGATATTTAATATTACTATTATATTGTATAAAATAAAATTATTTAAAATTATGATTAAATAGTATAGAATAAAATTATTTAAAATTATGTTTATAAAGTTATTTAATATAAATTTAATTAATAAATATATTATAACTTTTATTTAAGTTTAAACTTTAATTATATGAATTCAATTATCATATATGAAATAGTTCAAATATTTGTTTTCAATATAAAATAACATTGGTCAAACATGTTTTGTGTTCTAAGAATTTTGAAAAAAAAAAATTCTTAAGCGACTCCTAATATCTAGAACTTGAATGAGTCAAAATGTACTTTGTGGAAACTTAACTTTCTTATTAATAAAGTTACGAGTAAATTCCGAACAAACAAATGTATTTCGAACGAAAAGGAAAGGAAAGTTGAATGTTTTTCATTAGAGCAATTTTAGAAACGTTAAGATTTTAAGACTAAGACAAAATTCTTAGCTTAAAAAAATATTATAAAAACCAAAGCATTTTGTCAATGGATGTCAATCACGTATTTACGGACAAACTAATCTGAAAATGGTTAATAAAGTCGTGCACGGCTGGCTTATAATCACCAAGTAGTAATATTCAAAGAGGTAACCATGAGCTTTTCCTTTTTACTTTTGGTTGAATACTTTTTCTACGATTGTTTTTCAATGGTTTCAATGCACTTATTGCATAACAAACCAACCTTAATTTGACTCCATTGTGGCCAATACAAGCTTTAGTTGTAAAATCAAGAAAAATCAAATTAGTTACATCCAATTCCAAATTGGTGAGTGATTTTTATCCTTTGACAAAAGATAAAATAAAAAATAAAAAAAAACATGCAAGGAAATTTATTTACCTTGTATGAATTATTGTTGTATGCACTAGTGGTCAACTAGAATTTTCAAAATACTCGTGCTATTTTGTTGATTTCACATCTAATAAAGGTTTTGATTTATTTATAAACTTTCAATTATATTAGGATTAATGTATCATTTGTCTCATCATGTATACCACATATATCCATTTGGTACCGAAAGAAAAAAAAATTATTAATTTCATATATGAATTTCACTTCCGTTAGACACATTATCCCAAAAGTTAATTTTTATAAAAAAAATTAATGAAGTGGCTACTATAGCCAATGAGATTGTGCCATTTGGCTAAAAAATATTTGTTGTTACTTGATGCAAAATCCACCTAAGCAAAATTAAAAACAAAGCCCTTTTCTTTATTTTATTTTCCTATAAAAAAATTGTTTAAATCCCACTTCTTTTTTCATATTGTACTTCTTTGTTTTCTTTAGTTCAGACGAAAAGGCAGAAACAAGAAACCCTTAATGGAGGAGGGCAGCCAACGAACTTCATATTCTCATCTTTTTTGATTTCTACTTCCTTCTTTAGCTTCATATTGACTAAAGAAACTCGAAAATGGCGGAGAATAGAAGCTACTAGAGTTATAAACCCAAAGGACAAGTAGCTAGAAAAATTTTTATTGTCATTGTCAATTAAGGGCTCCAATTTGTACATCGGCAACACCATGGAACAAAGGGAAGAAATTTATGGTTGCCCAAAATACAAAGAGGTAATGTATACTTACATTTGTCTTTGATTTTGCTAAGGGCAATAAATAAAGTTCATGAAATTTTGGGTGCTAATTTAGGGTATTCATATTTGTTACAGACCAACAGTTGTGGGTTTTTTCAATGGGTTGAGAGAAATGAAGATGATTGAAGCTCAAAGATTCATCTTAGGTATATGACTGATGAATTCATAAGTCAAAATAATATATTGCTGATAGAAAATAAGGAGTTAAGGATTGAGAATACAAAACTAAAGAAATATGTCAATATTGATGAAGTTAATGCATTGCTAAATGGAAGCATCATGTTTAAGAATTTTAGACAAGATCATCATTGAAAGAGATCTAATAATATTGTTGCACAACTTGATAGTTTTATTCTTCATGGTTTCAAGATTAAGATGGAATAGAGTAAATATTGTTGGAGAATAATATAGTGAGAAAGAGATAGTGTAGAGTAAAAGTAATGGATAATGGATGTCTTTTTGAACTTTAAGTATTGCAGCATGCCTGTCTTAAAACGCTACACTTGTAAATTGACCTTTTCAATACTGCAGGCATGTGAATCTCGGATAATGAAGCATTAGACATGATTAAAATTTTAAAACTATAGTTAAAGATATTAGATTATGCGTGCTTTCAGTAACCATAGTAAATTTTTTTTTATATAAAAGTTGTCTATGACCTTTTTTCTAGTAGTATTTGTTAAGAAAGGACATTGGTAATTCTTGTCAGGACTAACATATGGTTATGCTCTTACTTTTGAAACATGCAATCGATGTCATAAGTTGAAATTTGAATAAACATTGGTTAATAACCGGTCAATGCTTGATACAGGAACAAGTTTATTGTACATGATCTGTATGAGAATGTCATCAAATATAGTGTCTTTGAAAACATTCTCATGTGATAATTGTATGAGTAATCCTTTGATTATAGACCACTAATGATCTTATATGAGGAATGTTATACAATGATTCTACCTTGCTTATGATCCTAACCATAAGACATATTAAGATTTATGCAAATATAGATAAATGATTCATCTCATTGAGTGATTGGAGAAACATCTTTGGTCAAGGTGGAATGAAGTTTTGGACTGTTTCTAAAACTTATGAAGCTAATGTCTTAAACTTGAAACTTAATTTCATTAAACCTATTGAGTAGATACTAATTCATTCTCAATGTTAAATCGATATATTAAATTATGAAAAGATTATAATTACACCGAGAATAAGTTAGTCAAATCTTTTTTACTTTTCTTGAACAATTGAGGGTCATGACTCATTACTAGATGACAGTCATGATTTATAAATATAAGTTTAATTAATTAGAGAATTAATGATGAATTCAAAAGAGTTTGAATTATCTAATCTTTTTGGTGTAAACATCCCTCGGTATCCAAAGATCACTTTGAACCCCGATTAATCTGGAGTCAAACCAGGTTGGACTTTGAATCATCTAACCTAAAACTCATAAGGATTACAATCTTTATTTATTGCCAACTTGTTTTAAAATCTAATGAGTGACCTCCATATACACAGATTGGGTTAAAATTAAGTAGGATTTAATTGAAAGAGCTTAGGAACTTCAATGACTTAATTCTGGAAGTAAAGTCCGACAGTAATAGTTATTAGGAATAGGATTAGGGCTGCACACTCTATATTGAAGACCCTGTGACAGGCCCCTCTATGCACAATTTTGAAGACATAAAATATCATATCCCTAGTCTCAAATGTTGAGAACTTTAAGGAATTAATGAAAGATCGATTGTTTCTGCAACACACAACTAGTATAGTGTTTTCGCCCTAAAGGTTGCACACATAGATAACTGAAGATTGACGATAACTTATTTTGATTTTGAAGGATTGGCGTTTCGATGAAATAAAGAAAATTTATAGATAAAACTTCGCTCCCTATATGATTACTTGTTAAGTATCATGATATCAATGTTTGATTTTGTATTTGGGATTGAAAACTTTTAGAATTTCGTTGCTATATATCTTTTAATTAGTTTCAAATTCCAAAATTATTGTCTATACATGACCTTTTCAGTTGGTTTAAATACTTAATAATTTTTTTATAAAAGAGCTTTTAAGTAAGAAATTATTTATTTATTTATTTATTCATAATGTTCATGTATTGAAGGCTTAAACGCGATTTTCTCTCCCCCTGTTTAAGACTTGACAAAAATGTACAAAAATTAGTAAATAAAATATTATTGAGCAAGGACCAAAGTCACCAACTCGACTCTCAAATTGAGACACCGAAGTGCATTAAAGAAAAGTAGGCTGACTTTTACATCGTTTAGCTGTATAATCCGATGGATTCTGCGGGCTGTGGCGCGTGGAATTTTACAGCACGAAGTCAAAATTGTTCGGTTGCTTATTAATTATGAAAAACCATTTATGTTTAAAGCATCGGGCTGCGCCCGAAACTTACTTACAAAAAAGACAATCATTTTTTGTTGACAAGTATTTTGCAACATTGTTACCAGTCAATAACTCTACCTTCCGAGAAGAAATTAAGAGCACGCGTTTCAGCTATAAATTCATGAGTTTGTAACCGGCCAATCACAAAGGGCGAATTGAAGAACACAATAACAGAGAGAAGTGTTTTGAAAAGAAAAATGGTTTTATTGGAGCAAGATTTTGTGTCATGGTTGCTAGGGATTTTGTTTCTGAGTACCCTGCTCCTTTGCAGGGCAGATGTCCATTACTATGAGTTCTTTGTAAGTGCTAGTTTCCTCTAATTAAAAAGTATGCATTATTAAGGTCCTTGGGTTCATTTTTTGGATATTTCAGAATATTGTTCTTTGTTTAATTCAACGTTTGATATTCCTTTTTTCTATATTTTAAGTTTTTAAATGATTTATTTATTAATTTTTTATTAAAATCATGAAATTTCAATTCTATAAGGGAATTTAAAAACTTTAATATAAAATACACAATATTCAAAACTTTTTTCTTAAGTTCCCTGTAAATCAAACTTCTACGATCAAAACCTATAGTTGATTTAATAACAACTATGATACCAAAAATCATGCCAAAGCGCCCGAGTAAAAAGTAGTGTTGATACTTGGGTTTGTAGATAGCAGAATGACATTTATTGACGGTAATTTTATGTACAGGTACGAGAGTCAAACTTCACAAAGCTGTGCAACACAACGACATTGCTGGTCGTAAATGACAGTTATCCTGGGCCTGAGATTCGGGTTCACAGGGGGGACACTGTGTTTGTTAATGTCCACAACCAAGGAAACTATGGCTTTACAATTCACTGGTAATCAGAGAACTCTTGCTTTTTTTTTTTTAACCACAAGTATTTTTATCTGTTTTATAGTTTAAGACTAATTTTACTCAAATCGAGAGTGATAAATGATAAATCTTTCTCATCAGTGACGACTTTAAAATTCGAACTATATTTAAACGTTTGGAGAAGAAATTGGTTTCTATTTCGTCCAATTATTTGTTGGTTGTAATTAGACAACTTTACCTCTCACGCGTTGCTTCCTCATCCAATATTAACTAATACCCTTATAATAATTGGTTTCGTAGGCACGGTGTGAAACAACCAAGAAATCCATGGTCAGATGGCCCTGAATACATAACCCAGTGCCCCATTCAACCTGGAACAAACTTCACTTACGAAGTTATATTATCTGATGAAATTGGAACCTTATGGTGGCATGCTCACAGTGACTGGACTCGTGGCTCCGTCCATGGTGCCTTTGTCATTTTACCAGCTGTGAATGAAACCTATCCGTTTCATACGCCTGATGCAGATCAAACAATCATACTTGGTATGAACATCTTTTCAACATTTCAAACTATGTTATATATATGATATGAATATGATCGAGTTCGAGGTCCACTTTCCTCTGAAAATCTTATTCTCCTTTCTTCATTCTATTGATAGAATCATGGTATAATAGAGACTACAGAGAAATTCTTGATGAATCAGTTTCAACCGGTTACGCTCCACCTACATCAGATGCTTACGCTATCAATGGACATTTAGGAGACACATACGGATGCCCCAATGGTACGTATGCTAATGACTAACATTATCATCATCATCATCAGAGTTTTTATCTCAAAAAATGGAAACAAACTGTATGAATCAATATCTGAACTCACGTTGTTTTGATATTGGTTCATTTCATGAGAACGTACTAATTTTGATAGTTGGTAGTCCAAACCAACCACCACCCTCCTCTTTTATCTGGGCTGCATAAACAATCAACATAGATGGAGTTGCCTAACAATAACTAATATTCATAATAAACTGTTCTAGCTCATTTGTTTTTAGATTTTAATTTTTAATGCGATCAGTTTCAGGTGTACTTTCAGATTTTCACCTCATATAATTACTTGTTACAGATACTATATTCCGTATGCAAGTTGATTACCAGAAAACGTATCTTCTCCGCATAATTAACGCCGCAATGAATGAACAGAATTTCTTTGCCATTGCAAACCACAGCCTCACAGTCGTTGCACAAGATGCCTCCTATGTTAAAAGGTTTACCAGCGACTACATATTGATAAGCCCTGGACAAACCATGGATGTTTTGGTCTCTGCAAACCAAAATATCGGCCAGTATTATATGGCTACGAGGCCTTTCTCTGACAGCGCTGCTACACCTAACATCCATATAACTACGGGTGTTTTCCAATATGCCAACAGTAATTCCGGATTGAATGCTTCCTTAATAACGTTACCGGAAAGAAATGATTCAGCTGCTGCAATGAGTTTTCTTAGCCGAATTAGGAACACAAATGTCAAACAAAATCCGGTGATGAAGATACCCTCAGATATTGATCGGCGAGTCTACGTTGCACTTGCCACAAACACGATGCCTTGCGATACTTGTATTAATAATCCTCGAAATATTGCAAGTATGAACAATGTTAGTTTTGTTTTACCGCAGATTGACATTCTCCAAGCATACTACAACAGGTATTTGCGTAGACTCGTCTATCTTTTGCATTTTTTAAAATGCTCTTTCCTTTGAACCCAACCTAACAAATTTCTAATTCCATTAGAAAAGTAATTGCATTATCACTAAAGCATAAATTTAATTGCTATAACTTTTCGTATGACAGGAGTATCAATGGTGTTTTCACGACTGACTTTCCCCTTGAGCCACCCGTGTTCTTTGACTTCACCGGAAACCTGACAAATTTTGGGACCGCTGCCACCCGTGGGACAAGGGCTGTTGTACTAAATTACGGCGAAGCAGTCGAGATTGTGTTCCAAGCAACTAATCTTGGTGCTGGAGGAAGTCATCCAATTCATTTGCACGGTTTCAGTTTTTACCGGGTCGGGACTGGTTCGGGAAATTTCAATAATGTCACTGACCCTAAATCCTACAACCTGGTTGATCCACCACTGATTAACACTGTCCATGTTCCTGCTAACGGATGGGCTGCCGTCAGGTTTTTTGCAACTAATCCCGGTAAGTTTTTCAAGTAGTTACAGGAAAGAAAACCCTTCCCACATTTTGCATGTCTGGTAGTCATTGATTGATTCGAATGATGTACATTGTTCAGGTGTATGGTTTATGCACTGTCACTTCGAAACGCACAGTAGTTGGGGTATGGACACCGTACTCATTGTGAAGAATGGTACCACCGTTGAAACAAGCATCCGTCCTCCGCCTGCCTCCGGCATGCCCCGTTGTTCCGGGAACTAAAAGTACAATATCTGTGTTTCTAGTTTCTGGGGTCTCTATTCTTAGCAAGCGAATTCATGAATCAGATTTAATTGCGTATATGCTGTCAAATAATAAAACTCGTTTGAAAATGTAGTCCTGTCCATGGAATTTAGTTTTTAAGAGTAGTTTGAATTCATCGTTAGTGGACCATCACATATATATGTTACGAATATGTTCGATTCAAAGTCTATCGATTTTCATATTCTACAGTAGAATATGAAAACTGCTATGAAGGAAATGGCTGGATCAAGATTTATTTTATTCACTAAATTATTACTAACTTGTAGCATTTGTAGTTTCCAGTTGCAACCAAAATACAGAATCACACATTGGTCCTATTTGCATACACTTTGATAAAACACAACTTACTGAATAAGAACAATTGGAAATGAACACCATCTTGACTTTAAACATGTAATATAAAAGGAGAAAAAAACAGTCAAAAAGATATCAACCACCTTGTTGCTCGCTGAGATTGGCATTTGGTCTTAAACTTCTAATCTCCCTAGGATCTCAATTTTTTGGACTAATTTTTATCTTACAGATATCCTAATACCATAAAGAAACCAATCAACAATCTCTTTAAAATGCACAAAGGAAAATCGAACTGAACTCAAGGCAACATCCGTACTTTTTGGTCTCAGGACTTATTCAAAGTATCAATTCGCATAAATCAAATATCAAGGTTCAATCAGAGAATTTATTCTACCAAATAACTGAACAAAAACCACAAATGCAGGACTTCCTAAACACCAGTTCTTTTTAATAGAAAAAGGAAAGACAACTCATCTGCATAGGACAAAAATATCAATAAGGATCATACCAAAGATTATGGCTTCAAATGAGAACACCAAGTCACCAAAAAAGATACCAAAATCTAACAAATCCAGGTGCTTAAATAAGATAACCCCAAGTGCTCAAATAATATTTGAACTATATTCTCTTATTTCCCTTTTATGGCTCAACTTCCTCAAAGAACTCTAGTAACAAAAGCCAAAATGTGTATAATCAATAATCTAAAATATTGAACAACGAAAGCTTGGACTAACGGTTGTTACTTCTCCTTAGGAGAGGGTTTTGTCCAAGTTTTGAATACTCCTTCTATGATAACCGTAAATTTTCTATTTATTGGAAATAAATATTGGAGAAAATAAATAAGCGGAAATAAATAAAAGTATAAGATGAGAAATCATGAAAAATAATGAAAAGAGGAAATTTAATTTGGATAAATTGAAATCCAAATTAAATAAGGAAAATGAGAAATGAAAATAAAATATGTTTATATAATTATAAATTATATAAATGTATTTTATACGAATACATATGTATTCAAGTATGGCATTTTATGTATATATAAATATATACATATATGGAAAATGTAACCATTAAATTACATTAAAGTTTGAATGTATATATATATTGTAAATACAATATATATGGAATTATTACATTTATATAAATATTTATATAAATGTTATTTAATTTAAGTATGTAAATGTATTTGTATATATATACTAGATATATATATATATTTTTGGATGCAAAATACATATATATATCTTTAAATAATATATGTATATATTACAATAATATATATATAAAATAATAATATTATATATATAATGTATAGTATATATATTATATGTATAATATATTATATGTAGATATATATGTAGATATATATATATATATATATGTATATGTTATTAAAAATTAAAAAAACAGGAAATAGGAAAGGAAAGAATCGGGAGAAGAATCCCGATTCTTCCCGATGGAAGCCGACGGTGGTCGGTCGGCCGAGAGAGAAGGGAAGGGAGGGCGACATCGGTGAAGAAGAAAGAAGAGGAAGGTGACCGGTAGTAGCCCAAAACGGAAAAGAGGAAAAATCGAGAAAAAGTCAGGAAGGAAAAACTGAAGGAGGAAGAAGAGAAAACGGCATTGCCGGTCGGTCTTGGCACCGCCACAACCACCTCAACCTCGGCGGAGGTGAGGGGAAGGAGAAGAGAGCCACCGGTGAGGCCAACGATGGCAGACGAAGGCCGACGGAGGAGGAGAGAAACCGAGCCAAAAACTAAGTCGATCCACCACCGTGCCGCCGATCCAGGCCGAACTAAGGCCATCAGCAAGTTCGTCTCAACGCCGGCTAGCTGCTGAGCCACCGAACCGCCGGAGAACCGGCCACCGGAGAAGAACCGGCGGTGAGGGGGGTGACCAGTCTGGCTGGGAAGAAAGAAAAGGAAAAAGAAAAAAAAAGAAAAAAGAAAAAAAAAGAAAAGAGAAAAAGAAAGAAGGAAGAAAAAGACGAAAGAGAAAGAGAAAAGGAATTCCGAGAATTTGAAAATTTCCCGAGAATTCGAAAAATTCCCGAGAATTCAAAAATTACGAGAAACCCTAGAAATTACGGGAATCGGTAAGAAATCCCGAAAAGTGTTAAATTATTTAAATAATTATGGAAAAATTCTAAATTTTAGAATTTTAATTTTCAGAAAATTTCTTCGATAACCGAGCCGATGGAATCAGGCAAGTTGAACACGGGCGCGACCTTCGAGAAGCAGTCGCCGACCCAGGACAGGTAAGGGAGACATGTGTCGCCTATAAGGATATTCGGCCACATGTTTTAAATTATGCATTTAAATTTTATAAATACAATTGACATTGATTGGTTGAAATTTGTGGTGATTTATCGGTTTGAAATTGTGGTGAAATACTGGTTGAGGAATATAAACTGTATTTTTCACGCAGAAGGCTAGCCAAATCGGCAGCCGTTATACTGTCGAAAAATTATCGAAAAAATTATTAAAATTTACCGAAAATCACCGAAAACCATAATAAATTATTTGATTTCACGTGGAACGATTTTCAGGTACGAAAATCAAGAAATCAAGTGAATTTCATAAAACATGAATATAGTGATATTTGATTTTAAAATATTCATGTTTTCGAGAATGGTGAAAAGGAAATCATCGAAAATTCACCCGGTAGGTGATATTTAACGTGAAATGAGATGAAAATGAAAAAGAGACTGAAGTGAATATTTTTATAAATATTCTTAAATATTCACTTGATTTCATATAAAATCTTTATGGTTTTAATTATGGAAATAATTAATTATATAAATTCCATCAAGGTTAAGAAATGATGAAAAACTATGATTTCGAGACTAGAGGTCTCTATACGTGTTTTAGAGGAAAACATGGTGCCGGAATTATTGAAAATTGGAAAATAAATAATTTATTTTTACATAAATTACAAAAATATTTGAATTGAATTCCGATAATTTTAAAAACCATGTTTTGGATTGATAGCACGGAAAGGCATGCATACATATGTTACGGTGAAAAAGACACTGTCATGAGATTTGTTTTACAGTGTGACTATTTTATAACTGTTTTCACAGTATGAGAAATATGATTTATACCTTTATGAAATATTTTGAGAAATGTGATTTAAATTATAAATTTCATAAAGGGGATGATTTATACATGTGAGCCTTATGGATAATTGTGAAATGTTTTTACACTACTGTGTTTAAAATCCATAAAGGCTATGGTACGGTTTATACTGTTTTGAGACTTTAGGCCCTGAGTTCATGCATTACTATTCGCGTAATTAAGTGACCCGCCTGGGGCAATGGCTCGGGTCGATAGACCAACCGGTGCACCCCAAGGTGTCACAAGGCTGATGGACCCGCCAAGTCATCAGCGGTCTCGAGGTCACTTGGCAAGTGGACCCGAGGACCACCTATAGATTATGGCCATAGATCTAGCTAAGATAGCCGTGAGGGGCGATGGCCTACGGGTGCACCCCAAAAGCGGACGACTTGTGTTCCTGTGGGAACGATGATAGCGTGATTTAATTGTAGGGTGATGCCTAGTCTCACATACTGATTACTGTTTACTGAAAGGATTTACTAAATTCTGTTTACTGTACTGTACTGAAATACGGTACTGATTTCTGTTTACTATTTACTGAGCAAAACCGTACCAAAATACTGTGCTTACAGAACTGTACTGTATACTGGAATGGTAGCCACTAATTACTGTTTTACTGAACTGAAAGCTACCATTTACTGTTTATTGAACTGAAAGCTACCGTATACTGTTTTTTGAACTGGTAGCTACTGTTTACTGTCTACTGATTGAACCATATCGAATTACTATTTTACTGAACTGTATGATATGATTACTGATTTGAAAAGAGAAATAAATGTTTATTCTAAAAGAATAACATAAGAATTATTTCTAAGAAAAGAAATAAGTGATTTACTCCGTGGAAAAAACGAAAATTATATCGTTTTGAAAACAACGGAATTAGTACTCTCTACAGTTGCTTCTAGATTCCAGAACAAGTCAGGTATTTTAAAATACCTGCCTTACTCTATCTGGATCCCTAGCCGACTGTAATATCCTTCCTACATGTGAGCCTAGAGCCAGCTAGGAAGATTGAAAAGAAAGTGAAAAAGTATTTTCAGTATAAAGATAGCTGAATATCAAGTGTGACATATAACTTTCTTATTGAGCTGTGGTTTGCTCACTCCCCAATTTTAACATTTCAGGTTTTGATGATTATGATATCAGTTGATTGTGGATCATGGCTGCACATAATGGACGATGTGACAGATCGACTGATTTATATGAGGTACGATCATTTATTTTCTGTATTTAGACATGTTTACAGTACTACTTGTCTAATTAATTAAGATAGGGAATGTGTATAATATAAACAATGTTATGTAAAATTGTTTAACATTAAGTACAAGTGAAGTATCACAAACAGCCCAACCGGATAAGTTTTGTAAAATAAAGGGAAAATGTGGTAACGGGTCGTTACAGATTTAATGGTATCAAAGCAAGGTTGGCCTGATGTCTGTCGATACTTTGGAAAAGAAAATGTGTCGAAAAATATTAACATTCCCTGTAGTACTGTGTAGTCTAAATACATAGAGAAAATAAATTATTGTAAATTGAGTTAAATGTTTTGGAGGGAGTGAGAATCATGCATTAAAGATGGTCAAAGAGGAAAATAGGTTTAGAATTTCCTGAAAAATGGTGATCTTATAATCTAAATGAAGGCCTGTTCGGTAAGGACCAGTAAAGGACTCGGTAAGGGCCCCACCAGTACTTTTCTGTCTGGATTGAACTGAGACCTGAAAGTGATGATATAAAGGAGGGGAATGAGATATCATCATTAAATAGACCTTAAGATCACCGATTGAAGGTATTTTGAAGAGAGAAATTTTTGGTCCAAAATGACCAAAATACCCCTACTTCGAAAATTTTACCGGGAGTCAGAATAGACCAAAAGTAGTTGGAATTGATTGAATTGACAGAGAAATTGACGATGTAAAGCTGCATTACATGCAAAATAATCCAATTATGGATTTTAGTGGAATTCTTGTCGAAATCAAATAAGATCTGAAACTGCTGATAATAGTATAAGAAATGATACTATCAGCACATAGATGATGAGATCCTTGGTTTAAATGTATATTGAGAAGATAGAAATAAATGTCGAAATGATAAAAATGCCCCTATGTTGGGCGATGTTCGGAATAGTGATAAAATCGAGCTGAATTGGAATCCATTGATAGAATGGAGTTATTAATGGCACAAAGGATGTCATATGAATATAACGATCCCTATTACTGATTCCACTGACACTTAGATTACGGACACGACTGTGAGTGACCCAGTGAACGGGCTGGGCATTCTCAAAGATTACAGTACACATATGTAAAGATGGACGGCGGACGGGCCGGGGCCTTATATGATGCTATCCAAAGAGTGTAGTGGAATGTCATCAGATGATTAGCCCGGTTATTGACTGTAAGGGCCGAAAATTAAGAGTGTATTGAACGGGATCGTTGAATACTATGAAAAGTGAAATAAATACAGAAATGATTGAGAAAATGAATAGTACAGATGATGAAATCTATAACAGTACGATTGATCGAGGTTCTATACACTTATACGATTTTTGAGGTATTAAATGAATATTTATTTATAAAACCAGAGCATTTGGAGACATGCATTGCAAATTGATGTACTGTATGGAGTATTGTAAATTGGAGAATATGCACAAGAATAGTAAAGTGATAAACAGAAGAAGATGACAGCTAACCTAAGTTCTTCAAGACCCTTGAGATAGAACTGTGATGGGCGACCCCTAGTGGATCATGTGTTGTGAGATGCATGCAAACTATGTTATCGCCGACTCACTAGTAAGGGTAAACCTGGGGCGAAAGGGTCACCTAGGGGATGCTCACTGATGGTCGATACGAACGGGCGGGGCTCTTACAATTATCTTAATGGTAACACGAGTGTAAGGAACTAGGTACATAAGGGTGCCAAGGTTCAAACCTCGTGGAGAATATACTCAAGGGAATTAAGCCTGAATTCATTAAATGGAAATGATTTTAAAGTGAATAATTGAATTGAAACGGGTAGCTGTAAAATGTATTGACAACTGTTGTACTTGATACAGTTTACTAGAATGAGATTCGTAATGCTGTAAAGTATGAGTAAATAATGACATCAAGGTAGAGTATGAATTAAAATGATTTGAATAGTAAATGTCTCTACCTTGAGGATATAGAGTGAAAATGACAGGACATGAGGATGAAATGTCCAAGATGATAAAAGATGTGTGATTAAAGAAAGTATCGGAGATGATTCCCGATAAATTTTTCAGAGTTATATAGATTGGAGAAATTGAGATAACACGGACTCGATGAGTATATGAAACCTAATTTTAAGCTTATATCGGAAATAGAAAGAATCCGAAAAGCTTAAGAAAATAACTCTGGAAAATGAGTGAATAATGAAATTCACGTGTAAAGGTTTGAATGACGAAAATACAGATAATATAATTTGAGGTTAATGAAGTTGTCTGTACGAATGTGAATGAGAGAAATACAGATGACCTCGATATGTAGATGAATGAAAGTGATATAGTAAATCCTTACTAACTAATAAAGTTCTTGTAAAGAACAAGTATTCATCTACATGGACATGGACGCTTTATCGATCTAATCAGAAATACATGAGGAGTTAATAAGACTAGCCTCAGTATAAAGCGTCATTAGATAAAAGATTGGAGATTGATGTCCATAAGATAATGATTAGAACTCGGAGTGAATTTTTACGAGTTCCTATTGAGGTTACAAGGTTAATGAGTTGCCTTGTGAAGTATATAAGCCTAAGAAATGAGAAGTAATTAAAGAAACTCAAGTCAGTAAATGGATAAGTGTAAAGAAAAGATGGTATGCAAGATGTTAAAAGATCTTAGCAGTATAGTACCATACCAATTGAGAAAATCGACTAAAAGAATGAGAGTAAAAATATGAAAAGATGAAAGTGGAAATATGAAAACAAAAATGAAAGTGGAATAAGGAAATAAGTTGCATGATGAGAAGGGAACACCAATATGAAATAGTTTCCAAAGGTAAAATTGAAAGTGATTTGTGTTGGTTATCACATGATTGTGGCAAGATGTAAAATCAAGCCAGATTTGATAAATGAAAGTAATACTACTCAAAGGAGTAAGATAAATGATATGTAATTGTATACTGCCAGTTATTCAAATGAAACAAAAATGATATATACACATATCCACACCTTGAAATGGTGGAACTATATGGATAATGTGGTGATTAAATGGATAATTGAGGATTCAATCATCGAATGATCATACTCTCATGATTGGTGATTAATAGTAAAGTCTGCAAAGGAGATGCAGCCTTGATAGAAAAAATATGAACACGAGTATTGTGGACAATAAAGAGTCCGAAAGAGAAATGATGATATGGAAGTGATTAAAGACCGATGATCTAAATAGAATCACTTTCCATTATCAGAATCCTAGATTCTCTAGTGCCATAGTCAAATATGAGTATGAAACGATATGAATGTATGTGTATAGTTCCAGTGATCATGACATGTGATGGGAGTCTCTAAGTTGCCATGTGCTTAATGACAAACAGCAAAAGGCTTCGAGATCCCAAGTGTATTGATAGCGTTGCTCCGTACTGATGTAAATATCTTAGCGTGATATTGAAACGCTTGAAGATACATTGAGAGAGCAGATGCATGAGATATGAAAGCTACTAGGACAGTTACATACAACTGATTGGCATAAGTACATGATAGTACCAAACTATATCGACTCGGCACTAAGTGAGAAAAATGGATGATGAACAGCATAGATCAGCTATGATATGAAAAATACTGTGCATGGACTCTTATGTGAAAAGAGTGGAAATGAATAACTCCCGATTTGAGAAATGAACTTACGGGAGTACAGACATATATGATTAAAGACAGCATGTAGTGGTCTAAAGTACTCTTGATGTTAAAAGTGTATGGGCAGTATTACTTGGAGGATGACCTAGAGGTCAGAAGTCGTAATTATACGGCATATACCACCTTTGGACTTAAGTTAAAATTCGGAGGACCGAATTTCTTAAGGCGGGGAGAATGTGATAACTGTAAATTTTCCATTTATTGGAAATAAATATTGGAGAAAATAAATAAGCGGAAATAAATAAAAGTATAAGATGAGAAATCATGGAAAATAATGAAAAGTGAAAATTTAATTTGGATAAATTGAAATCCAAATTAAATAAGGAAAATGAGAAATGAAAATAAAATATGTTTATATAATTATAAATTATATCAATGTATTTTATACGAATACATATGTATTCAAGTATGGCATTTTATGTATATATAAATATATACATATATGGAAAATGTAACCATTAAATTACATTGAAGTTTGAATGTGTATATATATAAATATATATATATATAGTAAATACAATATATATATGGAATTATTACATTTATATAAATATTTATATAAATGTTATTTAATTTAAGTATGTAAATGTATCTGCATATATATACTTGATATATATATTTTTGGATGCAAAATACATATATATATATATATCTTTAAATAATATATGTATATATTACAATAATATATATAAAATAATAATATATATAATGTATAGTATATATATTATATGTATAATATATTATATGTAGATATATATATATATATATGTATATGTTATTAAAAATTAAAAAAAAACAGGAAATAGGAAAGGAAAGAATCGGGAGAAGAATCCCGATTCTTCCTGATGGAGGCCGACGGTGGTCGGTCAGCCGAGAGAGAAGGGAAGGGAGGGCGACACCGGTGAAGGAGAAAGAAGAGGAAGGTGACTGGCGGTAGCCCGAAACGAAAAAAGAGGAAAAATCGAGAGAAAGTCGGGAAGGAAAAACCGAAGAAGGAAGAAGAGAAAACGGCGATGCCGGCCAGTCTTGGCACCGCCACAGCCACCTCAACCTCGATGGAGGTGAGGGGAAGGAGAAGAGAGCCACCGATGAGGCCAACGATGGCGGAGGAAGGCCGACGGAGGAGGAGAGAAACCGAGCCAAAAACTAAGTCGATCCACCGCCGATCCAGGCCGAGCCAAGGCCACCGGCAAGTTCGTCTCAACGCCGGCCAGCTGCTGAGCCATCGAACCGTCGGAGAACCGGCCATCGGAGAAGAACCGGCAGTGAGGGGGGTGACCGGTCCGGCTGGGAAGAAAGAAAAGGAAAAAGAAAAAGAAAAAAAAAGAAAAAAAAAAAGAAAAGAGAAAAAGAAAGAAGGAAGAAAAAGAAGAAAGAGAAAGAGAAAAGGAATTTCGGGAATTTGAAAAATTCTCGAGAATTCAAAAATTACGAGAAATCTCAGAAATTACGGGAATCCGTAAGAAATCCCGAAAACTATTAAATTATTGAAATAATTTATTTATTTAAATAATTATGAAAAAATTCTAAATTTTAGAATTTTAATTTTCAGAAAATTTCTTTGATAACCGAGCTGATGGAATCAGGCGAGCTGAACACGGGCGCGACCTTCGAGAGGCAGTCGCCGACCCGGGACAAGTAAGGGAGACATGTGCCGCCTGTAAGGATATTCGGCCACATGTTTTAAATTATGCATTTAAATTTTATAAATGCAATTGACATTGATTGGTTGAAATTTGTGGTGATTTATCGGTTTGAAATTGCGGTGAAATACTAGTTGAGGAATATAAACTGTATTTTTCGTGCAAGAGGCTAGCCAAATTGGCAGCTGTTATACTACCGAAAAATTATCGAAAAAATTATTAAAATTTACCGAAAATCACCGAAAACCATAATAAATGATTTGATTTCACGTGGAACAATTTTCAAGTACGAAAATCGAGAAATCAAGTGAATTTCATAAAACATGAATATAGTGATATTTGATTTTAAAATATTCATGTTTTCGAAAATGGTAAAAAGGAAATCATCGAAAATTCACCCGGTAGGTCACGTGAAATGAGATGAAAATGAAAAAGAGATTGAAGTGAATATTTTTATAAATATTCTTAAATATTCACTTGATTTCATATAAAATCTTTATGGTTTTAATTATGGAAATAATTAATTATATAAATTCCATCAAGGTTAAGAAATGATGAAAAACTATGATTTCGAGACTAGAGGTCTCTATATGTGTTTTAGAGGAAAACATGGTGCCAGAATTATTGAAAATTGGAAAATAAATAATTTATTTTTACATAAATTACAAAAAATATTTGAATTGAATTCCGATGATTTTAAAAACCATGTTTTCGATTGATAGCACAGAAAGGCGTGCATACATATGTTACGGTGAAAAAGACACTGTCATGAGATTTTGTTTTACAGTGTGACTATTTTATAACAGTTTTCACCATATGAGAAATATGATTTATACCTTTGTGAAATATTTTGAGAAATGTGATTTAAATTATAAATTTCATAAAGGTGATGATTTATACATGTGAGCCTTATGGATAATTGTGAAATTTTTTTACACTACTATGTTTAAAATCCATAAAGGCTATGGTACGGTTTATACTGTTTTGAGACTTTAGGCCCTGAGTTCATGCATTACTATTCGCGTAATTAAGTGACCCGCCTGGGGCAATGGCTCGGGTCGATAGACCAATCGGTGCACCCTAGGGTGTCACAAGGCTGATGGACCCACCAAGTCATCAGCGGTCTCGAGGTCACTTGGCAAGTGGACCCGAGGACCACTTATAGATTATGGCCATAGATCTAGCTGAGATAACCGTGAGGGGCGGTGGCCTACGAGTGCACCCCAAAAGCGGACGACTTGTGTTCCTGTGGGAACGATGATAGCGTGATTTAATTGTAGGGTGATGCCTAGTCTCACATACTGATTACTGTTTACTGAAAGGATTTACTGAATTTTGTTTACTGTACTATACTGAAATACGGTACTGATTTATGTTTATTGTTTGCTGAGTAAAACCTACCAAAACACAGTGCTTACAAAACTGTACTGTATACTGGAATGGTAGCCACTGATTACTGTTTTACTGAACTGAAAGCTACCATTTACTGTTTACTGAACTGAAAGCTACTGTATACTGTTTTCTGAACTGGTAGCTGTTGTTTACTATCTACTGATTGAACCGTATCGAATTACTGTTTTTCTGAACTGTGTGATACGGTTACTGATTTCAAAAGAGAAATAAATGTTTATTCTAAAAGAAAAAACATAAGAATTATTTCTAAGAAAAGAAATAAGTGGTTTACTCCGTGGAGAAAACGAAAATTATATTGTTTTGAAAACAATGAAATTAGTACTCTCTACAGTTGCTTCTAGGTTCCGGAACAAGTCAGGTATTTTAAAATACCTGCCTTGCTCTATCTGGATCCCTAGCCGACTGTAATATCATTCCTACATGTGAGCCTAGAGCCAGCTAGGAAGATTGAAAAGAAAGTGAAAAAGTATTTTCAGCATATAGATAGCTGAATATCAAGTGTGACATATAACTCTCTTACTGAGCTGTGGTTTGCTCACTCCCCAATTTTAACATTTCAGGTTTTGATGATTATGAGATCAGTTGATTGTGGATCACGGCTGCACATAATGGACGATGTGGCAGACCGACTGATTTATATGAGGTACGATCATTTATTTTCTGTATTTAGACATGTCTACAGTACTACTTGTCTAATTAATTAAGATAGGGGATGTGTATAATATAAACAATGTTATGTAAAATTGTTTAACATTAAGTACAAGTGAAGTATCACAGACAGCCCAACCGGATAAGTTGTGTAAAATAAAGGGAAAAATTTGGTAACGGGTCGTTACACCTTCCCCTTTTTACCTCCTTATGAACCAAAATAATAATAATCAAATTTTCGTATAAATTAAGTTGTAACCCTCACATTTTGGCAGGCTTAATATAATAGCTAAATCCCAAATCCAACACATATTTAACCCCCCATTTGCCCAACTTAAAAGATTCTAGTAGAATACCATAATCAATACTAGAATTCATTGATCGAAGCACATGCAAATCAACAAAGAACAAAACCCCTTTCTAGGAATTTGATCCCAACATTTGACTAACAGTTCATTTTTTTTTACTGTAGGGGGTGGCGGGGGGGCTCTTCCTTTATTTCCAAACAATCAACTCCACTTTTTTCAAGTTTTCCCAGAAATTAAGCACATGTTTGACCTAATTTATGGAATAGCTTATCTACTATAAAGGCAAAAGCCAAGTGACTCTCAAAAGTTTAAAATTTTGACTTATGTGGAAAGCAGATTTGAGCCTTTTAATAATGATTATCAAATACACAATCAGTGTGATGGAAAATGGCAGCAACCTTTTAAAGTATATAAAAGGCGTGCCAAGTCTAGTTCTAAGTCTCAAGCTTTAATTTGGCATGTGTTTGATAATGAGATGCCTTATTGGGAGCTTGAATAAGTTTTAAGATTTTATGTAGAGGTGGCAAAAGTTGACCCGATCCGAAAAATCCGCCCGATTAACCCGAATCCAAACCCGATCGATCCGATTTGACTAAAAAAGTCAACCATCCAAATCCAACCCGATCCGAATCCGAATTGATCCGAAACCAAATTTATCCGAATTTACATTGATCCAAACCCGACCGGATCCGAAGCCGAATTTATCCGAACCCAAATTCATCCGAATTTAGATTAACTCGAACCCGAATTGATCCGAACCCAAATTGATCCGAACCCAAATTGACCCGAATCTAAATTTGCCCAAACCCGAAAATATTCAAACTTAAATTTAATATTATTAATAAATATTTAAATGTTAAAATTAAATATCAAAGTATTTTAATATAGTAAAAATATAATTTTTTTCAATAATATGAGTGTTATATATTTTTTTAATATAGTTTAATTTAAGTATTCGCTTTTATATTGCATTCATTTGAACATAATGTATAATTATTTAATGGTTAATCTATAATAGAGTACAGAAGCTATATCATCTACACTAATGTCTCTAATTATTCTATAAAAAATCAAACTAAATTAAAGAGAGATATATAGTATTGTTTTATAATATTTAGTATGGATTATTAAATCACTTTGATTCAAAAGTTATTAATTAACGTAATTAATTTATGAATATTGGTAAATATATTATAAAGAAAACTATCATACAGATTATTAAATATTTTGATTATTTCAATCCCAATTGTACTATAGGTCATGTAAGAAGACAATTTTATATTCATGAGTTTTGTAGTTCTTAGAAATATGGTTTCAGTTGATTTTTATATCAGATAAATTACATCAAGATGACCAAAGCTTAATCCAATAAATCTGTCAAATCGACCTGAATCCAAATCCGACTGACCCGAATCCAAATCCGACCAACCCGAATTGACTAAAAAAGTCAATGACCCAAATCCGACCTTATCCGAACCCGAAATGATCCAAATCCGAAATAGACCGATTTTTCCTTGACCCAAACCCGACCTTATCCGAACCCGAAATGATCCAAACCCGAAATAGACCGATTTTTCCTTGACCCAAACCCGACTTTATCCGAACCCGAAATTATCCGAATCCAAAATGATCCGATTTTTTCTTAACCCGAAATAATCCAATCCAAAATGATCCAATCCAAACCCGATCCGACCCGCCCATTTGCCACCTTTAATTTTATGTTTAAAGTCAAGGTATTATGATTTAGGATTTTATTTTAGTCTTTTAATTGTTTTAGAATTTTAGGCTAGAAAATATTGTGTTTAATTTTATTAATAAGATTAGGATATTAGAGTTTTAATAAAGAGTTTGTATCCTATTAGGATTAGGCTTGTTTGCCTATAAATAGGCTTTGTACTCTCTTTAAAAGATAGAGAATAATAATTTCAGAATTTTCAGCAAAGTTTTTGCCCTTTGGTTGTGTATCTCAACCATTCTTAGGTGCGACTCCTAAGGAACCCTAGGTGAGACTCCTAGGCTTTTATTCTTTACTGATTTAGTAGCATAATTAGCCCCAAATCACATCCTAAACCCTAATTCAAACCTAACCCATATATGTCCTACATCACAGTGGAATCTAGAAACTACGCAAGCGGGATTAAAATGATAACACATACCTTATTTTATTTATTTTCTATTTTTTTGAATATTCTATAAAGAGTGTGCGTCCCCACCTGTTAAGTTTTTAACTCCACTAATAGTGTATTTGTAAGGGTACCGGATCGGCCAACGGCTCCACCACCGGCCCACTTACTCACCCATATTGTCCGCTTTGGGTCCAGATCGGCACTATGGCTCCACCACTGGCCCTCACAGTTTTGTCCCAAGGGCCTTGAAGAACTCAGGTTTAATTCCCTTGAGCGCGTCCGTAGTGACTCGAACACTTGACTTACATTTGAGTAAGTCAATGGTTAGTAGTGACTTGACATTTGAGTAAGTCAAGTGTTCGAGTCACTACGGACGCGCTCAAGAGAATTAAACCTGAGCTCTTCAGGGCCCTTGGGACAAAACAGTGAGGGCCAATGGTGGAGCCGTAGTGCCGATCTGGACCCAAAGCGGACAATATGGGTGAGTAAGTGGGCCGGTGGTGGAGTCGTTGGCCGATCCGGTACCTTTACAAAAAAAATGTGCTAATGTGACGGTTGTGAATTTTTGCACTTAGTAAGTGAATTAAAGAGTTATTGGAAATTAGATTTCATAATTGAGAGATTATATTGAAGTGTGAGAGTAAGCATGACGAACTATAATTTGAAGGAATTAAAAAAGGTGATCTTGTGAAATTGAGGTATGAGGAATTCAATGAGAAATATAATGTCTGGGATTTTATATGGGGTTATTTTAATGAAATTATAAGAGGTGAATTTCAAACTTTTAATAACTTTAAAAAAATGTCGTAAATTACTGGAGAAATTAATTTGATAAATTTGATGTGGAGTGGAATCATAATAGGAATTTAATTGTAAGAGGTTGAGGATGTAAACTGATATACATGATAGATAAATGATAAGGGATATAAACAAAATAAAAGCATATAACCTATTTAAATACTAATTCAATAAAGATATATATATATATATATATATATATATATATACACAGTAAAAGATATAAAAGATATATATTGAATTAATAATAATATGTATAAAATATATTTTATTTTATATAGATATAATAGATATATATACAGTGATAGAATTAATAAAAGAAATATTATATATATAATAATATATATAGTGGCGTTTGGTGGAAAATTTCCCACCAAATCCACTTACACGGTTTGCCTTTTGGCAGACCATCATTTTCTCCTTTTATTGGGTTAAACAAAGTCAAAGGAAAAGAGAAAAAGGGAAGAGATACCCGAGAAAGAGAGTGTGAAAATAGAAAGGAAAGAAGAAGACTGATAACCGAGAGAAGCAGGGAACCAAGGCACGGGTGATAGTGAAGTCGTGTGAGGGCTGGTAACGAGGAACAGTAAAAAGGAAAGAACAGGCTGGAGGTGGCGTTGCAAGGCTGTTGGAGCTGCATGTGGTGGTGTTTCAAAGGGCCGATAACAGAGAAGAAACAGTGATTTTCGGGAGGAGGAAACGTGATTTGTTAAAGGTTGTGTAAACAGGGTTTTTAGGTGTTAGAAGCAAGGGCTTCTCGACTGGAAAAGAAAGGAAATAATGAAGGATAGTAGAAAATAGTTAGAAAAGAAAGAAAATTGAAGCAGCGGCGTTAACTTAGGAAACCGATCAGTGGCTTTGGAAGTTGATTCAACTTCCTAAAAGAAAATCGAAAGTGGGGTTGTAAAGGAGAAAATGGTGGCTGAACCATGGTGGAAGAGAGGCTGGAACGAAATAGAGAAAAGAGGAACAAAATATGTTGAAATGGGTGCTGAACAGAGGGGACGTTTTGGCTGTGCTCAAGGGGTTAAGTAAGGCTCTCGATTGGCACAATGAATGGGTGGAAATGTGAGCAAAGGAAGCAAAGAAAGAATTGTAAAAGAACAAGACGTTGGCATGAGAACGAGAGATCAAAAAAAATTTTGATTAAGAAAGGAGCAAGAAAAATCGAGAGAAAAGAAGAGGCTTGAACGGGAGTGATTTTTGGGTAGTGATTAAGGGCTGAAACAGGGTTTGATAACCAGTGTTTTAGAGACTGATTTAAAATGGAAAAAAAGTGGCTGTTGGAGCTACAAAACAGAGGTTGATGGGCTTGTTGGTGATTTGATTTTTAGGACTATGGAAATTGGTAAGTTGTTTCTATATTGTATCGTTGATATTACATTATAAAGGTGAATAATTTGCAAATTTAGCTTTTGTTTGAAATTGTGTATGTTGGAAAAACAATGAAATATTAGGTGAAGTAAGGATTATTATAATTGATAATTGTTGAACAATGTTGAAATGCGAATTTTAGTAGTAAAGGATAAATTCAAGATGTGCGCTTGAATTATGAAATAAATAGAATTATATTGAAATGATTTTTGGTGTTGGAACAATTGAGAAACCTTAGGAATATTGTATTGTTTGACCTTAAGGTATATGTTTCTTAGGAAATTATTAATCATGAGACTAATGTATGTTTGTAGAAAAATATTGTGGAAGAAATTATCAAAGTTGCACTAAAGTGAACTAGGGTATATATATATATATATATATATAAGGATTAATTTTGAGTAAAGTTATGAGATGTTGCCTGAAATTGTGTTTATAGAGGCTGCTTGGTAAACAAACGCAATGAAGGGATAAAGAGAAGAGGATTTTGTTAGTAAGTCAGCTAAGGTAAGGGAATATACGATAAATGTTTATTAGTCTGCTATATTGTGTATGTCCAAATTATTGTTATTTAATACTTATTGATTCTAAACGCATTCTTGGTTGAATTTCATACATATTGAACTGAGTTGAAGTACAAATGGTCTTGAATTTAAACTGTGTTGGATTTGTGGATGAATATACTGTTGGTTGGAGTTTTCTACAGGTTGTTTGGTTGTGGATTATGATGCTGGGTAAAGTTTTACCTATGTCGTTATGATGCCGAAATTTTGTTAGAAATTATTAAATAGATTTTTGGCATTGGTTTAAATTCTATAATGTATTTAAAACCTCATATACCTTAAGCACTATTACTAGTCATCGAAATAATGTCTTTTTTTTAAAATATGTTTTATACGATGATGTTATCAAAACATGAGGGTTTAATACGATTCATGCCTCCCATACTCAAGATATATTGTAAAAGTATTATTACACGAATTTTGGCGTAAGAGACAGGGGACACTTGGAATTGCCTGTGTGGCACTTAACTCGCCTGTGTGGCATTTACTAAGCCTGTGTGGCACTTGCCTATGTGGCGTTTATTAAGCCTGTGTGGCACTCGCCTATGTGGCATTTTTGAAGCCTGTGTGGCACTCGCCCGTGTGGCGTTTAAATTATGCCTATGTGGCGTTTAAATTATGCTTATGTGGTATTTAGTAAGCCTGTGTAGCACTTATTGTGAAATATCCTGGATGCTTTGTGGTCTTCCAGGTCCTGGATGCTTTGTGGTCTTCCAGGCGTCCGACAAATAGTCGTGACTTGTACCTCAACTACTAGATGATCACTGGTGCTGGGATGATTCATGATCATGGATAGAATCTTGGTTCAGGACTGTAACCACTGCTAGCTACAGTGGATGCTTTCATAGAAGTTTTTCGGTTATTTTCAAAGATCCCGGTTATATTACCCTATCTTATCAATGAATGCTTGTCTCTTGAAAATACTTTAAATGTGTATTTCGATTTTATAAATGCGTGAGTACAAGTGTTTTTATAGCTTATAGAACAATGACTTGTCAACTTTGTGTTTTTTATAAAACATATTTAAGCATGAGTTTCGGCACACTTATTCATGCATACACATGCATAAACATAGTAGAACACCTAATATCATTTAGCGTACGTTTTCTTACTGGGCATTACCTCACCCCCCTCCTCCACCTCAGATTATTTCAGGTAGACTTGGCACGAGTGTGGTGCATCGAGAGTCATTTTGTTGAGCTGCAGAAAGTTGTATTTTGAGTCAAGGTATAATCTTTTGTTGTTTTGTTTATATCCCAGACTAAATTCTTTTGTGTACATAGTGTTTAGGATTCAGGATATAAGTACTAGGAGATATCGAGTTTGTAAACATACTGTGTTAGTTAATTGAGTTGAAATCTCGATATATTTACATATTGAATCAATGGATGTTAAGCATTTCAGAAGTTATATTGAGATTTGTAATTGCTACAGGTTGAAACGATGATGTACTTAGTATGGGGATAGATAATAGTCTAAAATAGAGGCGAAATTTTTCAGTGTCATTTTTGACGCGTCTTACGAGAAACTATAATTGGACCCTAGACAACTAATCTTAAACAACAATAAGAGTAGGATTCTACTCATTAGGTTTTAGCTACACTGAGCGAGTGACAAACATAAGAAGTGAAGGAAAAAATTAGCCCAAAAATTTCGACTTCCGAGGGCGTTACAGAATGGTATCAAAGCCTAGTTGTCTAGTCTTGTGTCAATGTAAATAGGTTAGAAGTAGACTTACATCCCAAAACACTTTGTATTGTTTAGATATAAACTACGAATAGTGTCTGAAAGCATATTAAGATGCTCAATTTTGGTAAAAGGAAATTGGATCTATGATGAGCAACATAGGAGGACCACCGTCTCAACTACCAAATTCGCTCACACAATAAGATATGTTAATATTCACTTAACCAACTCAGAGCCTAAAGTTAACGCTCTTAATTCCTTATTTATTTGACATTTAGGTCATAATCCCAGTCAATCATCACCACCACCACCTTTTCCTTTGAATGTTCCTTAGCCTTAGGCTTCATAATAGCTATAAACTGTATCCCAGCCATGTGCCATGGCTACGGGTAAGAAAGGCAAAGTTAAGGAGAAGAGATTAAGAAAAGAAAGTCGACATAGAATAAGGCCTCATGAAAGAGGTAGAGGGTGATATCGCTTCAACTTAAAGGTTCATAGTTTTCTAACTCATTAAGACCTAGGCCTTGCTTATGTTGTAGTAAGGATCATAGGACTAAGCCCTACTACTAGAAGATAAGCACTTGTTCTGTGGAAAGGTAAGACATAAAGCCAAGAATTGCCCGATAGAGAGTCACAATTAGTGGTGCTTTTACTTCAATTATGGAAGGTACGGTTTGAAGATGTATTGGATCTTGTATATCTTGAAAAGTGTATGGACTTTAGAAAACCACATGAATAGAATGTATAGGACTTTGGAAATTATGTGACTTTTGAAATAAACTATTGAACTAAATGGATTTTGAAATTTTAATAGTTTGAACCTTATGGCTTTGAGTTATGTGAGTTTAAAAAAAAACTACAAGGCTTTTCGAACTCCTCATAAGTAGAGTCAAAGTGAGGCACAACACATTATAGAATAGGAAATCTTGAATGGAAATTGAGGATTGTTAGGGCATATCATGTAAAATGACTATTGATGTGAAAATTAGAATTTAATGGGTTATGGTTTGGAATGTCTTAATGCGGTAATGATCTTAGCGTAGTTGATGGGTTCTGATCTATAAGATGATGTATGGTCGAAATGTGCAAACTCATGAGATATGTCCAATTTGTGAACTTTTTGAATATTGAGTCTTGAGGTTAATATAAAGTAAGTTTGATCTCTACATAAATGATGATTTAATACATTGTACTATTCAATTTGTGAGACTAGGCAGCTAACTATTGATCGAGCACCACTTTATGCTTCAAGAGTATTCGAGGTATTTTGGACTATTCCATATATTACGTTAGGATAGTTGTTGGTTTTATCTGATCAATGGAATCAGCTTTGTTAGCTTATGACCAATTGTAGTAGATTTGCAGCTTTTAATATCTCTACATATCTAGAGCCTATTAGACGAGCTCAACTGGTAGAGTAAGATTTTGAATGCTCACAAGGTAAATATGAATCTAAGGGAAAGAGTAAAGGGAAAAGGCTTGAAATTGGGAAGTCTAAGCAAAGTGATACTTCTTTTAAGAGGCAGAGGTTTACAGAACCTCAACAGTAGATGACTAGACCTACTCATCCTCCTAACGCACCAACCCTATGACCTTGTAACAGATGCAGTAATTTCCATGGGTTTAAACCGTGCTATTGGGCTATACAAGCTTATTTTAAATGTAGGAAGCAAGGACAGATGGTAAGAAATTATTACTAAGTTCTGGTTGGCCATATTAATACCACACATTACATATCCATTAGGTAAATATAAATCATATGACCTTGAGAAATTTTGAACGTGGTTAATGAAATTGTTTTATTTAATGTATTGAATTTTCAAGGTTTTGAAGGTGCTATATGGATGAATATATACATATATATATATATATGTATCAAGGATTGAAGGAAACATATTGGGTAATTGCGGATGTGACGATAAATGTTGATGAGAGTTTCGTGCCAAAGTGGTAGTCTTATGCCATGCTATTATTTTATTTCTCTAGGCATAAATCATATATAAATATATGTACTGATATATAAGTAAATATATTCTTTTACATGATTATAAAGAGTATTTGGATTGGGGTGAATTGAGTTAATGAATTTACATTTAGAGTGAATCCTTGAAGAATTTTAAAATATGCTTGGATCGGAATACAAAGCATGAATTATTTGAGATTAGAAATATGTTGGATATGTGTAAGAAATATATGCTAAGTTGGTGATAGTGCCATATTGTTATTTACAATTAAAATTGTAAATTACAAAATGTATTGAACATTGGTGATTTACGATTAGTTGTGGATTTTAAACACTATTGAGGAATGATTTGGGAATTAAAACGAGTTTGGAACTGTTTGTGGGTTTAAACATCGTTGAAGGTTGATTTGTGGAATTAAAAAAAATTTAACAGATACGGGCCAAGGCTGTAATGAACAAAGATAAAGCAAAGATAAGGGAATTAAGAAAGGAGAGCCTACTTAGGATAAGGCCCCAAGAAAAAGGTAGAAGGTCATAAAGCCTCAACTCAATAGTTTTGAGCTTTCGATACTATTGGGTTCTAAGCCTTGCCTGCATTGTGGTTAATATCATGGAGCTAAGTCATGTCACTAGATGACTAAGGCCTGTCTTAGATGCAAAAGAAAAAGGGCATAAGATCAAGGACTATCCAATAGAGATGGACTCAGCTATTGATGTTTTACCTCGGTTATGGAAGTTAAGATTTGAGCTATTAAGTACAAGCTTTTGTTTAAATAATACTAACTTCATATGTTCAGTTGTATACACAAATGCAAGATAGGAAATTCACTTAGGATTTGAGCATTAAGGCATAAATATGTTGTATTAAAGTACTACTAGGAAAGGGATCTGAGACAGTTGAGTAGTCGACCAGGTTATATTTCGAATTGAAAGTTTGGAATAAGATTAAGACAGGAATAAATATCCTTGGCGTTTTAAGAGTACTTTGGCCGAATTTGGGGGACCAAATTCTTAAAGAAGGGGAGAATGTGACGGTTGTGAATTTTTGCACTTGGTAAGTGAATTAAGGAGTTATTGGAAATTAGATTCATAATTGAGAGATTATATTGAAGTGTGAGAGTAAGCATGACGAACTATAATTTGGAGGAATTAAATAAGGTGATCTTGTGAAATTGAGGTATGAGGAATTCAATGAGAAATATAATGTCTGGGATTTTATAAGGGGTTATTTTAATGAAATTATGAGAGGTGAATTTTAAACTTTTAATAACTTTAAAAAAATTTTAGTAAATTACTGGAGAAATTAATTTGATAAATTTGATGTGGAGTTGAATCATAATAGGAATTTAATTGTAAGAGGTTGAGGATGTAAATTGATATACATGATAGATAAATGATAAGAGATATAAATAAAATAAAAGCATATAACCTATTTAAATACTAATTCAATAAAGATATATATACACATAGAGTAAAAGATATAAAAGATATATATTGAATTAATAATAATATGTATAAAATATATTTTATTTTATATAGATATAATAGATATATATACAGTGATAGAATTAATAAAAGAAATATTATATATATAATAATATATATAGTGGCGCTTGGTGGGAAATTTCCCACCAAATCCACTTACACGGTTTGCCTTTTGGCAGACCATCATTTTCTCCTTTTATTGGGTTAAACAAAGTCAAAGGAAAAGAGAAAAAGGGAGGAGATACCCGAGAAAGAGAGTGTGAAAATAGAAAGGAAAGAAGAAGAGTGATAACCGAGAGCAGCAGGGAACCAAGGCACGAGTGATAGTGAAGTCATGTGAGAGCTGGCAACGAGGAACAGTAGAAAGGAAAGAACAGGCTGGAGGTGGCGTTGCAAGGCTGTTGGAGCTGCATGTGGTGGTGTTTCAAAGGGGCGATAACAGAGAAGAAACAGTGATTTTAGGGAGGAGGAAACGTGATTTGTTAAGGGTTGTGTAAACTGGGTTTTTAGGTGTTAGAAGCAAGGGCTTCTCGACTGGAAAAGAAAGGAAATAATGAAGGATAGTAGAAAATAGTTGGAAAAGAAAGAAAATTGAAGCAGCGGCGTTAACTTAGGAAACCGATCAGTGGCTTTGGAAGTTGATTCAACTTCCTAAAAGAAGATCGAAAGTGGGGTTGTAAAGGAGAAAATGGTGGCTGAACCATGGTGGAAGAGAGGCTGGAACAAAATAGAGAAAAGAGGAACAAAATATGTTGAAATGGGTGCTGAACAGAGGGGACGTTTTGGCTGTGCTCAAGGGGTTAAGTAGGGCTCTCGATTGGCACAATGAATGGGTGGAAATGTGAGCAAAGGAAGCAAAGAAAGAATTGTAAAAGAACAAGATGTTGGCATGAGAGCGAGAGCTCAAAAAAAAATTTGATCAAGAAAGGAGCAAGAAAAATCGAGAGAAAAGAAGAGGCCTGAACGGGAGTGATTTTTGGTAGTGATCAAGGGCTGAAACAAGGTTTGATAGCCAGTGTTTTAGAGACTGATTTAAAATGGAAAAAAAGTGGCTGTTGGAGCTACAAAACAGAGGTTGATGGGCTGGTTGGTGATTTGATTTGTAGGACTATGAAAATTGGTAAGTTGTTTCTATATTGTATCGTTGATATTACATTATAAAAGTGAATAATTTGCAAATTTAGCTTTTGTTTGAAATTGTATATGTTGGAAAAACAATGAAATATTAGGTGAAGTAACGATTATTACAATTGATAATTGTTGAACAATGTTGGACTGCGAATTTTAATAGTAAAGGATAAATTCAAGATGTGCGCTTGAATTATGAAATAAATAGAATTATATTAAAATGATTTTTGGTGTAGGAACAATTGAGAAACCTTAGGAATATTGTATTGTTTGACCTTAAGGTATATGTTTCTTAGGAAATTATTAATCATAGGATTAATGTATATTTGTAGAAAAATATTGTGGAAGAAATTATCAAAGTTGCACTAAAGTGAACTAGGGAATATATATATATATATATATATATATATATATATTATATAGAAGGATTAATTTTGAGTAAAGTTATGAGATGTTGCCTGAAATTGTGTTTATAGAGGTTGCTTGGTGGACAAACGTAATGAAGGGATAAAGAAAAGAGGATTTTGTTAGTAAGTCAGTTAAGGCAAGGGAATATACGGTAAATGTTTATTAGTCTGCTATGTTGTGTATGTCCAAATTATTGTTATTTAATACTTATTGATCCTAAATGCATTCTTGGTTGAATTTCATACGTATTGAACTGAGTTGAAGTACAAATGGTCTTGAATTTGAACTGTGTTGGATTTGTGGATGAATATACTGTTGGTTGGAGTTTTCTGCAGGTTGTTTGGTTGTGGATTATGATGTTGGGTAGAGTTCTACTTATGTCTTATAATGCCGAAATTTCGTTAAAAATTATTAAATAGATTTTTGGCATTGGTTTAAAATCTATAATGTATTTAAAATCTCATATACCTTAAGCACTATTACTAGTCATCAAGATAATGTATTTTTTTAAAATATGTTTTATACGATGAGGTTATCAAAACATGAGGGTTTAATACGATTCATGCCTCCCATACTCAAGATATATTGTAAAAGTATTCTTGCACAAATTTTGGCGTAATAGACAGGGGACACTTGAAATTGCCTGTGTGGCACTTAACTCGCCTGTGTGGTGTTTACTAAGCCTGTGTTGCACTCGCCTGTGTGGCATTTAAATTATGCCTATGTGGCATTTAGTAAGCCTGTATGGCACTTATTGTGAAATATCCTGGATGCTTTGTGGTCTTCCAGGCGTTCGACAAATAGTCGTGACTTGTACCTCAGCTACTAGATGATCATTGGTGATGGGATGATTCATGATCATGGATAGAATCTTGGTTCGGGACTGTAACCACTGCTAGCTACAGTGGATGCTTTCATAAAAGCTTTTTGGTTATTTCCAAAAATCCCGATTATATTACCTTATCTTATCAATAAATGCTTGTCTCTTGAAAATACTTTAAATGTGTATTTCGATTTTATAAATGCGTGAGTACAAGTGTTTTTATAGCTGATAGAACAATGACTTGTCAACTTTGCGTTTTTCATAAAACATATTTAGGCATGAGTTTCAGCACACTTATTCATGCATACACATGCATAAACATAGTAGAACACCTAATATCATTTAGCGTATGTTTTCTTACTGAGTATTAGCTCACCCCCTCCTCCACCTCAGATTATTTCAGGTAGACTTGGCACGAGTGTGGTGCATCAAGAGTCATTTTGTCGAGCTGCAGAAAGTTGTATTTTGAGCCAAGATATAATCTTTTGTTCTTTTGTTTATATCCCAAACTAAATTCTTTTGTGTACACAGTGTATAAGATTCAGGATGTAAGTACTAAGAGATATCGAGTCTGTAAACATACTGTGTTAGTTAGTTGAGTTGAAATCTCGATATATTTATATATTGAATCAATTTATGTTAAGTATTTCAAAAGTTATATTGAGATTTGTAATTGCTACAAGTTGAAACGATGATGTACTTAGTATGATAATAAATAATAGTCTAAAATAGAGGCGAAATTTTTTCAATGTCGTTTTCGACGCGTCTTACGAGAAGACTATAATGGGACCTTAGACAGCTAGTCTTATAGAACAATAAGAGTAGGATTCTACTCATTAGGTTTTAGCTACACTGAACGAGTGACAAACATAAAAAGTGAAGGAAAAAGTTAACCCAAAAATCCCGACTTTCGAGGGCGTTACAATATTGAATAATTATCCTTTTAATAAAAACTACAAATGAAAACTTTTTCAAGAAATACTAATTTTAATAACATGGATTTTGGTAAATTTTTTTATATGTTCACTTTAATCTTCAATAATTTATAAAATTATAAAGAGGATTATATTATTTCATATTAATTTATTTATTTTGTGCACATTTTATATTTATTTCATTTTTTATTTTAATTAGCAAAAGTATTATTTTATTTTATTTTTTTGTTTCACTTAAAAACTTGTGATTTAATTCAATAATGTTTATTATTTTATTTTTGCATTTATTAAAAATATATAAAAATTTCTATTAAATAATTTTCAACATTTTACCCTACTTTTCTGTTTAGTTTGCCAATCACTATTTTAATTTCTCTTCATAGCACTTTTAAAAAAGCTTTACTAGATGCGCACTTTTTATAAAAGTTTTAGCTAGGCCAAATACACCCTAAATAAACTTAGATGTATGCCACTTTGCAATCTTCATGAACCATGCAAATGTGTGTTTAATCATCTTATGACATTCTTAAACACGAAAAAGGGTAACGTTTGCATTAACCATGCTCAAGGTATGGTCATCAACCAAAACTATTTGTATACACAACTAAAGATGCCCATTCAAACAACTATAAACATATTTTCTAGTATTTTCTTAACTAACATCACAAGACACAAGGTTTAACTATACCTAATAAATTTTACATACATGAACCATGCAAATCTGTGTGTAATCATTGTGTGACATTCTTAAACATTAAAAATATAATGTACGCATTAACCCTGCTCAAGGTCATGCACTATGGTCATCAACCAAAACTACATACATAGACAACTAAAGATGCCTGTTCAAACAACTATAAACATTTTTTCTAGTATTGCTTAACTAACATCACAAGGCACAAGGTTCACCTATACATAATAAATTTTACATATGTAATTGTCAGTTGTTTTATTGCTTTCTATTCCATTTAGTCACATGAAATTAAAATGTTAATGTTACATCAACGACATTCATAAAAAGTTCCATTCAATGTCACAAGACCATACCTAGACGATCAATTAACACTTTTAAACTAATTTCCTAATCTTAAGTAGCATTCTTAAGTATTAGAGGTTGATGGCAAAGATTTAAATCCCTACAAGCTCATATTCGAAAATTCATATGGACGATTTAACGTATTTAGATATTTGTTCATATAGTCTACCCCAATTTATTGGGATAAAGGCTTTGATGATGATGAAGTAGCATTCTTAAATGACTCATACCCTTAAGAACATTATAGGCTATGGCCTATTTCTCTCCATAAGAGGCTTATATTTTCAAATAAATGAAGAATTATTCAAATGAACAACCTCTTCGAGGCTATTACTCATTAAAAATTATCAATAGACTCTACCAACAATTACTGTTATCCCCTAAAGACAAAAGTTGGTATCCAGCAAAGAGAACTTTTTCAATTAATAATGACATGAAGAGGACTGTAAGTTACTCGATTTTTGAAATCAAGCAAAGCAACTTGATCAGATTCATTTGCAAAATTTAGTATTATTGTAGATTCCAAACATGAATTCACCTACAAAAATAAAAACCTTCAAAGAAGAAACTTCTAGTGTTCAAACAGGCATAATTCATGCTTAAGGAAATACCAAGTCCTAGTAAAAAAATAGAACCAATAAGAACCTAAAGCATCTAAAATATACAATGAAAAACAAACAGAAAGAAAACTCATTGGAGGATCACAAGTTCTTGTCCAAGGAAGTAAAAATTCAACAACCGAGATGGTGCAAATTATTAAGATGATTAAAACTCTTTCTCTTTTGACTTTTTATGCAACTGAGCAATCATGAATTTAATCCTTCCGTTATGGAGGTAACTCTTAAGGAGAGCAAAGCTTTTAAAACTTTAGCAGATTAAACCAGAGTGCAGAATCGAGGATACGTTTGCAAAATAATGACAAAACATTAATATCATGATGCTTCACACTTGAAAATTTGTTCAAGCACTGGAATTTCTTGATAATTACAAAAGACATTGACTGTATGTTTCTAGATTGCCAGAAAAACCATTACAGTATATTCCAAGGAAAAAGAGTGGAACAGTAATCGATGAGAGAAGAAGTGTACATTAGCTGGGGAAAGCACATAATATCACAAGCAACAGCTGATAAAGGAAAATTTTAGAAAAAAAAATGTTTGCAAAAATGAAAAATGGAACAATACAAAGTGCCAGCACAAATGAGAAATGCTAACACAGGATAAACCTACTCAAAGCATAGATGTTTGGATGAAAAATGGTCACACAACTGACTGATCAAAAGACGGTAACATAATACATACCCAACCCATTATCTACATGATCCATTAAAAATGAAGAAAAACTCTTTCCTACAGAGTTTACAGTTTTATTATTTGACCAAAAAAAGGTCATTTCTCTTTTTTCAAGGCTTGTTAGCAAAAACC
Source organism: Heritiera fomes (assembly GCA_032173925.1). Classification (NCBI taxonomy): domain Eukaryota; kingdom Viridiplantae; phylum Streptophyta; class Magnoliopsida; order Malvales; family Malvaceae; genus Heritiera; species Heritiera fomes. The sequence goes on along the minus strand of JAPDPM010000004.1, from coordinate 18,414,366 downwards.
AATTGTTCTTATATTTAACTTACTCTTATAGTCATACAAACCTTGCAGGACCATGTACAGATAATCTTAATTCCTTCCCACTGATAAACATTTCAGAGCAATAACAGAGCTTAACACAATTTCATTTATTTATACACTTTGGACAGCTTTTCTTTAAATTTTCTTTCAATCAATTACCTGAACTCAAGGGAAGGCTTTTTTAATTTCAATTAACAAACAGACCTAATTTCAACTCCACGATGAACTTATATAATAAGAACTGATTTAGAATAATTCCATTAAAATGAAAAAGTAAAAACGTATGCAATTTATTTATCTTTAACATTATTTACACTGACTTACTGGTGTCTATATGGAAGCATACACACACACACACAACAACAACAACAACAACAACAACAACAGAATTTCCCCACTCAAACTCATCTGTACTTTGCTTCATGATTAATAACGGATTTGTAAATTCTAGTTTCCATCCATTCATTCTATTTTCAAGTCCTTTGAGGTAAATATAATAAAACAGCTGACTAAGCTATGAAAACACAACTATGACTTCCTAATAATTTAATTTAGGACTAACAAAAATTAGCAGTTAAGGCATTACTAATTATATTAAAAAAAAAGATGCGTAACAACCAACTGACAGCTGACAACAGCCAACAGGTACAACATAGGAGGAAAATCCAACAAAAAACAAAGATAAAAAATTGGTGTAGACTGCAGAGAGTTAAAGGTTACGCTTCCCCCTGATCTTGCCCTTACCATTGGCACGACGCTTCTTTTTGCCGAGTTTTAACTTGTTTTTGGACTTCTTTCCTATTCCACTGACAGCTTTCAGGGAGGCCTTGCCCTTGCTTTGAACACTGTCAGCCATCTCCACTTCTGTGAAAGTAAAGGAAAGAAAGAATAATATATAAAACAATCAAGCGCATGAAAATCAGATATTGAATGGATTGAATAGTATATACCCATGGAATTGAGATTGGTTGTTGCTGAATTTGGTAACGTTATTTGTTCTTCTAGTTGCATAGAACCAGAGGCCGAGGCCGGGACGGGCAGCTTAGGGGCAGCCAGGGCAGCTTCTAGGGCAGCCAGCTTGGCTTCATCTTTCTTCTGGTAGAAGGGCTCCACTATTTCCCTCCTTATGGCTCTCAGCCTCTTCTCTCTCTTCGATCTCATCGACTTTGCCATTTGTTTTCCTCTTAGTTTCCTTCACCCGTACTGCCGTCTTTTAGGGTTTCTATTTTTCTTTGTGTTCAATCCAGAATGTAGGGTTTTCGCTTTTCGATTTTTGGTATTTATAGTTAATTTTATATGTACGGTACAAATGAGTCCCTCGACTCATTTTTAGCTTTGGGCCTGTTTGGCTGCAGGTCCGCTTTTATCCCTATCATCTTTGCAATTCCTCTCTCTGCCATCGCTATCTGATTGTTTTATAAATTATTAGTATTTATTTATTTTTTCATAACTTTTGAATTAATTAAGATTTTTATTAATAATTTATTATAATCTTTAATTTTTAATATTGTTTCACTTCAATATTTAATTTCTAATTTTTACATTTGGATGGTTTCATTTTGATATTTTTTATCATTTATACAAATGAAATATATTTATCGGAATATCAAAATATTTACAATCATACTAACTTATATCATGCTAAGTTATAATGTGAAAATTACACTGATGTTAACGAAGTTATTTGGAAGAAAGATAAAATAAAATTATTATAAAAATATTTAAGCTCAAATAAAATAATTTAAAGGTTGAGATTAAAGTGAAGTTAAAAAAAAATTTAAATTCATAAATAATAATAAGCTAGTTTGTAACTTACAAGTGTTAAAACGGATAGTTTTACCTATTTAAATTAGAGGTGTCAAACGGATTTGGTGGCTCATGGCACGACACGATTAGGTATAGTATGATTTGTGCTTAGCACAACCTATACTTAAATGCGCGGGCTGATCCAAGTACGATATATATTTGTGTACCATGCTAGGCTAGAGATTTTTAGGCACATGTATTGGCATGGCATGGCCCATGAAGGGCCAGTGCTAGCACATAGCACGTGGGTTAGCACAACACAGCATGCAAGCCCATGTGCCGTGCCATATTGTCTCATTTATATAAATAAAATTATATTTAACAAATCTAATTATGAATGATTTCAATATTGATATATAAATTTATAATATTTTCATTTTGAATATAAAATGTATGATATGTCACATATTTTGTATATAACTTTTTATTAAATACACATCTAATAAAAACTCATCAAAAAATAAATTATTAAATATTATTTTATTCAAAGATTGGTTAAATGTAGAAGCCGGAGCACTAGATAAACCATATTATATAAGTAAATAATCAGGTGAAGAGAATGAAAAATAAAATAATAATATTTTGTGTTTTATAGTCTTGTATTTGTGTGTGTGTGTCTGTGTTTTTAAATATTATGATTGTAAATTTCAAAGGAGAACATTGGTATAATGGTAAATATTGTTCCTTTGTGACTTGGAGATCATGAGTTCAAGGCAAAATACTCTCTCTTAATGCAGATGGAAGGCTGTATACAATGACCCTTCCTAGACTTTACGAAGTGGAAGTCTTTTGGTTGTGTACAATGACCTTCCCAAACCCCACAAAGTAGAGCCTTTTTTATCATGTTGCTCTTTTTTTAAGGATTGTAAATTTCGATATCTTTATTAAGTAAAGTTTATTATGTTTTCTCATGGAGATAGGCTTTTTGCCTTTTAGGATTGTAAATTTCAATATCTTTATTTAATATATTGTATGTTAAGTAAATTGTATGTTTTCTTGTGGATATAGGCATTTTGCCATAGTGAATTATATGTCTTTTGATTTTATTTTTATTTATCTTGCATTGTATTTAAATTAATTTTAAAATACTTTAAAAATAATAAAAATGTAAAAATTTATTAATAGGTCGTGCTTAGCACGATAAGGCGTGAAAAATAATGTTGAGCTTGGCCCAGTACGACCCATTAGTGCTATGGGCCATGTGCTGTGCTGGACCACGTCTTTAAATTTCATGGACCATGCCAGCACGGCCCATCAAAAAATAGTGTCGTGCCAGCACGAATCTATAAACACATGGACTAATATTTAAATGGGCCATGCCGGCCCAGCACGACCTATTTAACACCTCTAATTTAAATATATTAGGTTGCTGTTTGCATTGCAAATTTTTTTAGTCACAATCAGTAATCTATAAAACTTATATATTAAAGGTGAGTGCTAAAATCAAAGCAAAATATGATTTTTTTTATAATGACACGTCATTAAAATTGTTGTTGATTTTATTGTAAATTTGAGACAATTTTAGACCAATTAATAACTAGTTTGTTTGATTAATATGACTCAGTAACAGTATTTCTCTTTGTGTGCAATCCATGGCAAGCTCTTAGGAAGCCAAAAGCATTTAGGTGTCAAACAAAGAACCCACCAAATGTTTATTGATATAGTGGCCACTAAATTTTTGAAAATTTTATTGAAACTTGGTGTAGCGTCCTGATTACAAAAAATTTAAACTAAACTTTTCCTTTTTAATTCAGTTGGTTAGGCTGTGTTTAGTGTCATAGATTCATTATCAAGCTAAATTTACATAAGCTAAATCAATTTTCTTTAACTCAATTGGTCCCAGTTCAGATATTCCTAATTACACACGCGTAGTCTCATCTATATTGATCTTATAAATATATGTAAAATATACCTTTAAACATATATTCAGTAGATTGTATATACTTTCCATATACATTGAGTTTACATTCCTATTTATAATCTACAGTACTACATAAATAAGCCTGAATACAAAAGTTAATTGTTCATAATATAACTTCAAGGTCGATACTAAAAAGCCTTGAAGGAACATATCAAAACCCCTCACACTGCGGTATCTATTACAAATAATCTATAAGGAAAAGTAAAGGGGTGAGCTTACGTCCAATAAGAAATACATATAAAGATATAGATATTGTAAACTACATGCAAGTAACTTAAACAAATATTTAATACTAAAACTCAAAGGATAATTCCAAATAGAAAATCGGAAGGAATTTTCTCTATAGCTTGTTAGGGGTTTAGGGTTGGGTTAGGAAGGATGCTTTAGAGCACCTCACTTGTCTCATTTCCTAACACCTAAGCTATAGAGAAGTCTAAGAAATCTATAAGGGAAGGAATTCATGCGTTATGAAGTCAGAGTCAAACCAATTTAATGTTACAGAAATTCACTTTGCAAAATCATATCATGCAAATATCATAAATCAATCAAAATCAGAGCATATATTATAGTTTAAATCAAAATCATATATACTCGTATCAAACCATTTCAGATTTCAAAGTCCATATATCAAAAGTTCAGAAAACATGCAAAATATAGATAAATAACAATAAGTGGAGACATGGCAACAACCTAGTAAAGATCATACAATTTAGATATCTCATAAGGGAAAATAATCAAATAGACGTATTGCCATAAACCAAAGTGGTCCACAGTGAGCACTGATCAGGTGTCGACTAGGACCGTTGGGGACTTGATCAAGGTCACACAGCAGTTCAGATATCAAATACTATAGAATTACCCAAGTCCAAAATTCAATTTTTAGATACTGCAAGATTTATTATTAGCCAGTGTCTCAAAACCTAAGGTTTCATAAATTTTGAGTCCAAAATAGTATTATCAAATCATATGGATTTTTAGATACATTCACACCACAAAGTCATAAATCAAATAAAAAATCTCTTAATAAATATCTAAAATCAATAATTTCTAAACTTAAAAACCAATGTCAAAATGTCTTATATTTTCATGTATTCTCAATAACAAAATTAAACTAGGAATTTGTTGGCTCTATAGGCTATACCGAAAGGGGGGGGTGAATCGGTTTTTCACTAACCTTAAGTTCGTTTTTCGATTCTTGTAAATTCTCTAGCCTATATTGATATTTTCTAAGTTCTCTAGAGTACTCAATTATGCAATATAGATTCAATACAATAAACAAAAATATAATTGCAAATAAGTAAAGAGAGTAAGGATAGAGAAGTTTACGCAAGTGATTTATAGAGGTTCAGCAACCTTGCCTACGTCCTCTACCTTGAGACGCTCCCAAGGATTTTCCCCAAATTCACTATCTTTGAACTCGTATTACACTCCCTCTTTTTCTAGGCTAAAGAGAAACCTCTCATTTTCTAGGCTCAAGAGAAAACTCTCTCTTTTTCAAGACTCAAGAGAAACCTCCCTCTTTTTCTTAGGCTAAAGAGAAACCTCCCCCTTTTTCTTAGGCTAAAGAGAAACCTCCCCTTTTACAAGGAATGATTTGGTTTACAAGGAATGAAATCAAAGAAGACCTCTAAGTAGGTAAATGATTACAGAAATTAGGCACAAAGAAAAGCCTATACAAGATTTGTGCTAAGCAATATAAGAGATATGTGAATGATGGAAGATGAAGACTTTTTAGCTCTTGATTTGTTGTTGAGGCTTGAGGAAGATGAATAAGATGATGAAAGATGTTGCTTAGTTGTTCCTCTTCCTTCCTTTAACTTCTAAGCCTCTATTTATAGTCCCTTGGATGGTTTGTGGATGTTGGTTGGAGCCAAAACAGAAACTAGCCGTTGTATCTCACAGAAACTAGCCGTTGTATCTCACAGAAACTAGCCGTTGGGGACTTTCTGACTTAAAGGGATCGATCCTTTGAACAAAGGGATCGATCCTTTTTTTCATTTTAAGCTTCCAGGGCATTCTGCCAAAAAGGGATCGATCCTTTTCCCTATAGGGTCGATCCTTTTCTTCCAGAGGGCATTTTTCCTGCACTTTTGGGTTAGAAATGATATAGCATTTGATTCTAAATCAACCCAAAACATTTATAAGCTTTAAGGGAGTTTTTCTTGACTTTCTCAAATGAAAAATATTGTCCAAAAACTTATAAGTAATTTTCTAAACTTATGTTCAATAATTCTTGAGAAAATTACTTAATATTGAAAACCATTTTATAAAGTATTAAGACCGATAAGAATATATCATTAGATCACGGTCTTAATGTTTGATATGAACACTTAAAATGGATTGAGAAAATTATGTGTGATAAGGCAAATTTACAATATGAATTACAACATTAAAGCTTACTTAAGTTTTTGTCATTTCAAAATATATATGTCAATTTAAAGCTAACAATCTCCCCCTTTTTGATATGACAAAACTTAATGTAAGTTTGCTTTGAAAATTCTTTGATAAAATACTCTCCCTCAAATAAAGCAGGATTTTATAAAGCTGCCCCTTAATATAAGCATGGGTTTTCAAAAGGAATTTTCAAACTATTTCTCCCCCATTATCTCTCCCTTTTAATATCTATCTATCTCCCCCCCTTTTTGTCATAGCAAAAAAAAAAGAAAAATAAAAATATGCTCCCCTTAAAATCATGGCTATGTGAGAAGAGATAAAAAAATATGCTCCATCCAACAAGAAACATGTTAGTACATGGGACTCATAGCACAAATAAATAGGTCAATATTCACAAAGAGTATGAAACATTCATGCAACGAATATGACTTATGATCCTATACCAATTGTTGATAAATAATTTGGCAAGAAGTTTCCAATTGGTAAGGAATTAAGCAAGCACCTAAGTATATCAATTGATCTTTATGGTCCAACTAAAGTGCATGTCAATATATCATGATTATGAGCTGAAATTATATAACATATCATATGCATGAGCTCATAAATGATTTTCAAGAAATATTGTGCCTAGAATTAAATTATACATCAATTAATCACAAATTCTAGCACAAAAGTGTTTCATGCAAAAGTGTCTTATATGAATTCTTCCCTATTTGTCATTTCAATCTAAGGAGCATGAGAAGAATTGTCAATTTAAAGCTCATATCAATTGGCAATTTAGTTTTGGCTTACCAATTATTGAAAATATGGTTGCCAATGATACTAATTGTTATTTCAATCTAAATACCAATTGTTACTAATGGTTGACTTAGTCATTTTGCATAAATCCAATATTTATGTATAATGTGTTCATGTAAAGAAAACAGTCATTCTAAATATGCAAGAACACAATCACACACCATCAAATATGCATATGGATTAATTAAACATTAGCATCCTATCATAAAGTATTAATCCATATTCATATTCACAAAGTTATACCATATGAAAGATTCATAAAATCAAAGTATTCAAGCAAACACATTTTCTTCCATGTTTTCAAGCACAAAAATCCTATGCTCATTTTCCAATTCAAGTCCTTAACTAATTATGAGCAAGGAAAGATTCATTAAAGCCCAAGTTCTTTAATAATTTAGCCATAAGAAAAATTTAAGTACATGGATAATAAAGTTTCATGCATTTGAACATTTAGGATCCATTTACCATCACAAATTATATGCCAATGACCATTACCAATTATTGAATTTAGATTTGAAATCAATCCACTAGATGTATAATTATCATGAAACCTAGTGTGGAATGATAAGTCAAGCTAAGAGACATAATCCTATAAGCATGCTTGACTAAGATGAACAAAAAGGAATGAAGAAGATTCATTATGCACTAGTTCATCAATTTCTCAAATATATCCATAAATTCTTGAAATATTTCTCAAAAATATGTTTAAGTATTCATTGAAAGTATATTTCAAGATTATTTCAAGATTCATGAATGCCTTCAACAAGAAAAATGATTTTGCAGTTGTGAGCTCAAGAAAAAAAATGATATTATTGTTGAAAGTGATACCATTTGCTGGAAATAACACAAGTTGTGGAGTTGAGGCAGGATATCAATGAAAAATGATTTTTCATATTTTAAATATCATCAAAAGGAAGTTAAAATATTGAATTTTAAGTTGAGAAGAAAGAAGATATCAAGAGAATTAAGAAAACTTCTCAACTAAAGCTTAAAAATGCAGAAAAGGGCATAAATTGCCTAGAGGTTTCGATCCCATGAGCAAAGGGATCGATCCCTAAACTCCAGAATCAAGTTTCCTACATGTTTTTCCAAAGGGATCGATCCTGTATGTAGAGAGATCAATCCCTTATCCTGGTTCTGCAGATTTTTGACAAAAAATCCAACTTGTGAGGTGTCAAAACTTCGTTTTTGAGTATTTTAAGTCCAAGTAAGGGTTTAAACATTTATAAAACATGATTTTGGACTTGTATGAATCAAAAACATGAATGAAAAACCATTTAACAATAGATTTTGCAATTTTGGAAGGATTTTTACCAATAAATGCATTTTTGGCCTCAAAGGAGGTCATTTGAGAGTTATGCTTGTTTTGGCAAAACCAATGCATTGAATTTCATAAATATGTCAAAACAAACTTGGTCACATAGGTTTTAAGCAGATATATCATCAAAGCATACATTTTGTGAACAACATGCCATGATTTCCAACATACAAGTTCTTCATTAATGCTCATGACATGGCATTTTGCAAAAATGACATATTTGTCAATTTAAGGCAAGTAAATACATTATCAACACATGGAAAACTTGCTCAAAATGCAGAAATTCAATAGTCATTTCAAAATCATTAAACATGCTTTTCATTCAATCAAATATTGCATCAAAAACTATCCAATCATTTATCATGCTTTTTATTTATCCATTCAACTTATATTGCATCAAAGATCATCTACAAACCATATCATCAAGGCATAAACAATAAAAAGTTTAAGGAGTAAGGAATTAAGCTTACAATACTCCTTTGCTAGAGAATGCTTTGCCTTGAATAGTTGAATCCACCTTGTGCCATTCTTTGAAGAATTGTTGTGACCTTGCTAAGGCTAGATTTCCAAGCTCTTTTTTTTCTCATTGGCACAAGCAAACTCCATGAGGATGTGTTGAGCATTTAAACTCCATTGTTCCATTGTATTCCCATGCTCTAACACTCCTACAATAAACAAATTTATGCATGTTTTGGTACCCAAATTTTCTTGGGTCCTTGAAAGTTAGTGCAAATAATTTTTGATCCTTTTTGGATCCATTTCAAGCACAATTCATCATTATTCATAGCATGCTTTGGCACCCACATTTTTCTAACTACTCTTCCTCTAAATGTGGTTTTTCTATATGTGCATGCTTGTGAAGAGTGGCCTATCCTATTGCAAAGTGAGCATGTGAGAGATATATCATGCATAGAATTTTTGCTCACAAGGAAATTTTTTAGATGAGTTTCTTTTTGTATTGAATTATAACCTAACCCATCTTTATCAAAGAAAGCTCTTTGGGTCTCAAGCATGTGATCTAATTTTTGTTGACCCATATAGAACCTAGTAAATGAGTTATGCAAATTTGTATTCTTTTTATTTAACTCATTTATCTCTAAGTTAGCCTCTTCTAATTTCTTTTCAAATTCTAGCTTAGCATTTGTCAAGGCTTCATTTTCTATTTTTAATTTAGCAATGATTTTCTTATATTTGGAGTTCATGCATTGAAATTCATTTGCTAAATCATTAAAGGCATTTTGTAACTCATCAAATGTAAAGTCATTATTTTCACTAGAGCTACTACTAGCCTCATCATCACTAATGGCCATAAAAGCATGAGTAGGCTACTTCTTCATCTACATTTTTCTCATCGGAGCTATCACTATCGCTTCATGCAGCCACAAATGCTTTCTTCCTAGGTTTCCTATCCTTTTCTTTCCTAAGTAAGGGGCAATCTAACTTAGTATGACCCCGTTCATTACACTCATAACACACTAAAGGGTCCTTTTCTCTTCTACTTGACTCCCCTCTTTGATGTCTCCTATTATTTTCTTTTTCTTTCATTCTCATGAACCTATTAAATCTTTTGGCAAACATTTCCATTTCCTTCTCTTCCTCATTTCCACTCTCATCACTATCATCTTCAAGGACCTCATGAGTGGAAGACTTAAGTGCTACCCCTACTTTCTTTGAAGGCACTTCATTTCTTTTCATTTTCATTTCATATGTAAGTAGGGAGCCCATAAGCTCATCTAGAGACAAGGTATTTGGATCCTTAGACTCTTCTATTGCGGTTACCTTTGCCTCCCATGACTTAGGCAAGCTATTCAAAATTTTCATTACCATTTCAACATTGGAATAAGCCTTGCCTAGAGCCTTAAGTCCATTAATTATATCATTAAACCTAGTGAACATTTTGCTAATGGACTCATTTTCTTTCATCTTAAATAGCTCATAATCATGTGTGAGCATTCCTACTTTGGTCTCTCTGACTTGATTTGTCCCTTCATGTGTGATGGCTAGTTTATCCCATATTTGTTTAGCATTCTCACATAAGGATACTCTATTATACTCATTGGGACCTAAAGCACAAAAGAGGGTGTGCATAGCCTTGGCATTCAATTATGCCAATCTCATGTCATTGGTGTCCCACTCATCTTCACTCTTGGGGACATCTTTTCCATCTACTTTCTTCATTGGGATTATAGGGCCATTAACAATTACTCTCCACACTTCATAGTCATTGGATTGCACAAATAACATCATTCTAATTTTTCAATAGGAGTAATTCTCACCATTGAAAAGTGGAGGTCTAACTAATGAGTATCCCGCTTCTCCTAGGGGTGTGCCTACATTCAAGTGAGCCATTTAAGATCGTTTTGTTCGATAGAGGTTAGTCTAAATCAATCTGGAGCCCAAGCTCTGATACCAATTGTTGGCTCTATAGGCTATACCAAGAGGGGGGTGAATCGGTTTTTCGCTAACCTTAAGTTCGTTTTTCGATTCTTGTAAATTCTCTAGCCTATATTGATATTTTCTAAGTTCTCTAGAGTACTCAATTATGCAATATAGATTCAATACAATAAACACAAATATAATTGCAAATAAGTAAAGAGAGTAAGGATAGAGAAGTTTACGCAAGTGATTTATAGAGGTTCGGCAACCTTGCCTACGTCCTCTACCTTGAGACACTCCCAAGGATTTTCCCCAAATTCACTATCTTTGAATTCTTATTACACTCCCTCTTTTTCTAGGCTAAAGAGAAACCTCTCATTTTCTAGGCTCAAGAGAAACCTCTCTCTTTTTCAAGGCTCAAGAGAAACCTCCCTCTTTTTCTTAGGCTAAAGAGAAACCTCCCTTTTTTTCTTAGGCTAAAGAGAAACCTCCCCTTTTACAAGGAATGATTTGGTTTACAAGAGATGTAATCAAAGAAGACCTCTAAGTAGGTAAATGATTACAGAAATTAGGCACAAAGAAAAGCCTATACAAGATTTGTGCTAAGCAATACAAGAGATATGTGAATGATGGAAGATGAAGACTTTTTAGCTCTTGATTTGTTATTGAGGCTTGAGGAAGATGAATAAGATGATTAAAGATGTTGCTTAATTGTTCCTCTTCCTTCCTTTAGCTTCTAAGCCTCTATTTATAGTCCCTTGGATGGTTTGTGGACGTTGGTTGGAGCCAAAACAGAAACTAGCCGTTGTATCTCACAGAAACTAGCCGTTGGGGACTTTCTGACTTAAAGGGATCAATCCTTTGAACAAAGGGATCGATCCTTTTCTTCATTTTAAGCTTCCAAGGCAATCTGCCAAAAAAGGATCGATCCTTTTCCCTATGGGATCGATCCTTTTCTTCCAGAGGGCATTTTTCCTGCACTTTTAGGTTAGAAATGATATAGCCTTTGATTCTAAATCAACCCAAAACATTTATAAGCTTTAAGGGAGTTTTTCTTGACTTTCTCAAATGAAAATATTGTCCAAAAACTTATAAGTAATTTTCTAAACTTATGTTCAATAATTCTTGAGAAAATTACTTAATATTGAAAACCATTTTATAAAGTATTTAGATCGATAAGAATATATCATTAGATCATGATCTTAATGTTTGATATGAACACTTAAAATGGATTGAGAAAATCATGTGTGATAAGGCAAATTTACAATATGAATTACAACATTAAAGCTTACTTAAGTTTTTGTCATTTCAAAATATATATGTCAATTTAAAGCTAACAGAATTCATAAGTCTTAAAATCATGCAATCTCAATAAGGTTCCAAATTTGAATTTCCTTAGAAAATCTCTACTCCTGATATGACCTTAGATTCTTATTCTAGCCGCACCAACTAGTATTCCTACTAAAATTCAACAACATAACAGTATGGATTTTCTAAAATCTCTTGCAAAGCAAACATAGTTCATATACCCAAGGCAGTTGATTTTAAAATCATTTTCAGTATCACCTACGTTCCTTATATATATATTCCTTACCCTTGTACTAAGCTTCGATGCTTAGTACATGTGAGATCCATATTTCCCACTACTATACAATAAGATCTTAAAGTGAGATATCTCATACCTATTTCAGTATTTTGATTTTTATAGGTATAGTGGTGAATTCATGTGATAACCGAGAATTTTTCTATTTCTGGTATTAAATTACTCGGGAATTAAATTCTTATGCAAATAAATAAGCGAAAGTAAATAAATAAATTTATTTGTGAGATGGGAAAATTATTGAAATTCCCAAATCTGATGAAGTTGAGGAAATTATTTTGAATGATTTTCGGATATTAAGAGATCCAAATATTAAAGAGATTAAATTGAGTATATTTATTTTGGATGATAAGAATTCCAAAATTTATGAAATAAAAATGTGTATATATATATTGTAAATACAATATATATATATATATATATATTGTATTAGTATAATTATATAACTAAATATAATTATATTATATTAAAAAAATAAACAAACAAAATGGGAATTGGGAAAACCTGATTCCCATATTTCCTTCTATTTAGCAAAACAGAAGGGAAACAAAAGAGAAGCCGGCCAATGCCAACCGAGCGAGGGAAGAGGAAGAAGGAGCGACGCTGCCGGTGAGCCGAGATGGAGGAAGAGAAGGCGATCGACGACGGGGAAAAGGAAGAACTGAAACGAAGCAAGGCCGAAAGGGAAGATAAAGGAAAAAGAGAAAACGACGATGCTGCCGATCTGGGCACTGCCACCGGCACTCTCACCACCGGCGAAGGCCAACCAAAGGGAAAGAGGCCACCGGCGGTGAAAGAAAAGAAGAAAGAAGGAGAAAAGAGGAGGAGAAAGGAGCCGAAACCACCGCTACAGATCCATCGCTGCCGCCGCCGTCGATTGAGAAACGAAGGCCAGATCTAGCCTCGTCGCCACCCCAGCAAGCTTCGGAGTGGTTGAACTATCGGCGATGGTGGTTGATGATGGCCGAACCGACGGGGAGAAAGTGAATCGACCGAGCCAGCCTGAATTGGTTCGATCATGCCAAAAAAAAGGAAAAAGAAAAAGAAAAGAAAAAGAAGGAAAGAGGAGAAAAAGAAAAAGAAAGAAAGGAAAAAGAAGAGAGAAGAAAGAGAAGAAAAGGAAGGAAAGAAAAGAAAGAAAGGATGAAAGGAAAAAAAGAAAAAAAATGAAGAAAGAAGAAAGAGAAGAAGAAAAAGGAAAGAAAAAGAAATGGTAAGGAAAATTAAGGAAAATAAATTGATTGATATTTATTGAATAATTTTATTGTCATATATATTCATGTAACTGCATTGGTGTTGTGGAAATTGTAGCGGAAGTGACAGATGCAGTTTGGTATTCTATGATGCTAGCGTCAGATGAGATACTTTTATAAAGCATTAGTAGCATTATATTGTATGATTTGGAATTATGATTTTCGATATGATGCATTGATGGAATGCTGTTAAAATGCTAAGAGGACCCATAACTGATGGTGGGGGTCTTAATAAGAGATAAATAAATGGTAAGAATCAACGGCTGTGTGGATATAAATTGTGTTTTCTTGCAGGAGGTTTTGATAAAATTAAGCCGTTATGCTGTCCAAATTTATAGGAAAATATTGATGAAAAAGATTAAAGTTTTCATGCATAAATGGAATCTTGGAAAGAGTCATCAAAAGATGAGCATTGAGAAGACCTTGACATATTGCCAGAAAATTTAATTTTTGGAATAGTTTAAGGACATGACGGATGGTCTAGTATAATTGAGACGATGAAAATAAGAAAGTAGATTGTGATGCCTTGTGGACATTTGATAGAACACAAGTCTATGTAAAAGTGTAATTTGTACATGTCTATATTAAATAGATATGGATTGGGATTTTTACAATGATATGGATGGATGCAAGACATCTTGAATGATTAGAATACTGTTGAAAGATGGTCAAATGATGCGTGAAAAGTGAATAAGAGCCGTGGTATATTAGTTGTCATGATAATTTTAAACTTGGAAAAATAGACAAGTGACTTTAATGTCTCATGAAAATTGTCGAAATATAAAGACTCATAATTGATAAATGGTGAAAGGATGAATTATGATAATGAAGTCAAGGAATGGAGATTCAAAAAAATAATAGATCCTTGTAGTTATTGATTTTATATATATGCGAAGATTTACGTGATTCTACTGCCTGCTGAAGGCATAGAAACCCAAGTAGTGCATATGACAAGTTGATATGAATTATGCATGGGTGAGATTAAGACAACTGAGTGACAGTGTTCGGAATAATGCTTAGTACTATGCTTGTGATTCGAATGGAAGATCACGAGAGTGCTGCTATGATATAATTATTACATACCTTATCACTAATAAAAACTCATGTCGTAAATGTATTAGCTGGAAGTACGACATGAGATAAAGATGAGATAGTTAGAGTTATACATTAGACATTTTTACTAATTGAAAAGTGAACCTATTGAACTCAAATTTGAGTTTAAGTGGCAAAAGTCATAGTATCAATATTGTGGTATACGAAGGATAGTGAATGAAATCGGACATCAAGTCGGAATTATGATCAAGTGCCAACATGATAAACCATAGATAAGATTGATAGATGACTATTGATCTTGCGGTTTTACTTATTTTCGATGTCAACTCTAGAATAGATATCGAATAATGATATTAGTATTTACATGATTTCAGTATTTTGACGGCTATATAGCAATATGATGTTTAAATATTTATAGATACTAAGATTATTCATACTAATGACGTGGTCCTAGTATTGATGGTGAAATGTATAAATGATTGTTATAGTCTATAGCTATTAGAAAAGGATATTGAATACCGAATGGTTCGAATACCAAGTAATTCGATTACTGAATAATTCGAGTACTGAGCAAATTTGAATATTGATTTACTGATTTGACAGAAAGAAAGTCTTGAAATCGAATGATTGATGGTGATAAATTTAAATGAATTGCTTCACTGTATTAGATGAAAATATTACCGAAGTTGCATACTGAAATATTTTATAGCATCGCCTTTAAGTATGACTTATTACAACTTGAGATGTTATACTAATATTTATATGAATGCTATAAAGTATAGATTAGTTTTAAAAAGAAAGTATATGGTATATACATATTTTTATATATGAAGCCTCTTAAAGAATTTTACCATATGCTTTACATGATGTTGACAAGAAAAGCTAAAGATTTTAAATGTTTTATGGGACTGTAGGCACCCTAAAAGAATTAAATTCAATAAAGCATAGTGGAAACCGCCTAATTGGATATTACTCATTAGGTGGAGACGCTTGTCCGACAATAGTGGTGGACAGGTCTCAATCACACCTGATCAGTAGGGCTGGGAGAGATGAGGTCTATGGCCATAAATAGCACCCTAGTTGGTTTCCAGGGGACAATGACATAATTTTCATTGCTAGCTACAGTGATTTAAGTCTTTATTGATAGAGCATTAGGGATCTAGCCTAGTCTCAAACCGATATGATATGAAGCCTAGAGTATGATTTTATTGACATGAACTCTAGACTTGACATGATTTATACAGTATATAAGACATGTTCGAAATGAGATATATTTTGAAACTATACATGTTTTAAACATGTTTTAAAAGTACATGTGCTATGATTTCGACACTCATATGATTTATATATGATTTTGTGTCGAACTTGACATGATATGTGGTCTAGAGTATAGTTTGATTTGATATGAACTCTAAACCTTATATGACTTTACAGTATATGAAAAATGTTTTGAAATCGCACATGTTTTAGACATGCTCTAAAAGTGAATATATGATTTGCAAATTGTACATGCTCTGACCATGTATTAAAAGTAAATATGAAATGAATTGAATATTTACATGTTTGAGCATGCTCTAAAAGTATATATGATATGATTTGAAATGATAGCGGTTTATACAGTAAAGTTACATAATCTGCATACTAAATCATGACATAACAATATGCTTTTTACAAGAGATGTCATGATCTTATATTGTATACAAACATGAGAATTATATGAGGAGTGTCATGACTCGGTATTAACGATATTCCATCTACATGATGTCATGATATAATACGATACATGAATATAAAATTTATACGAAGAGAATTATGACTTCGTACCACCGTGATAATAATTCTCTATATGGAAAGTGATATGAGATGATAGAATACAGGAGTATGATTATGAAATGTAAAGTGACTTGATATGATATCTCAATTGGACATGATGTACTATGAGATTGATGTGAGTATGGACTAATACTATATGATATTCAAATTATACATGATGCATTGTTGTGCGATGCAATGTAGTAAAGGACAAGAAGATCGAAAGTGATTAAGTTGATCTATTTAGAGGTCTGAGTGATAGACAGATGACAGGAATTAAGATAACGTGATGTTATCAATGAAAAAGGTGAACTGTAATTGCAAACTTGCAGGTTTTAAGCATTGCAGTTAAGACAGTATAATTCTACTCCTGCATTTATATTAGTATCTTACTGAGCCGTGGTTTTGCTCAACCTACTTAATTTCATCTCTTTTTAGATAATTAAGTTAAACTCTACCATGAGGGCTTCTGAGTGGGCCTCCGGATACGGTATTTGGGCTTGGTACTAGCCTTTTGAGTATATGTTCTTTATAAAACGCTTGTTTATATGTAAGATTTAATTGATGCACAATGTAAGACTTTAATTGATGCACAATACATATTCTATTAAATAAGTCGGGTTGTAACTTGGAACTGTTTTCTCGCTAGTTTAATATTTAAATGAAATAACTATAGGTCACCTAGATAGTATAGTAATTACACTGACACCGAATACAAACCTTAAAATGAAAAAGAAAAATTTAGTCCATAAATTTGTAAGAGAGAAAAAGTATGAGTAATAAGTGAAAGTCGTGGCTTTCGGGTTGTGACAATTCAGGCTGTAGGCCCCACTAAGACTTATACAATCTCGATGGATACGAAACTCCACAATACTGATATTTGGAGAAAAACAATATGATGGTAAGTTTCTGTAACTCAAAATCATTTGTTTTGATCATTTTTTGGGAAATGTGCAACAAATTTAAAAATCACGATTAAGGACATAAGTCGAAATAATTTTCACAAATAACAAACAAACTGAGTGGACTTTTGACCAACTAATAGAAGTATGATAATCTACATGTGATAAAGTTTTATGTCATGTCATTAGATAGGCTAAATCACACGTGATGAATAAAATCTACGCAATTGGCCTGATAAGTATTTCTATAATTTCTCCTTTTCGGTTAGTCAAACATTAGTGAAACCTTGTCCAATGACTAGAATATGTTTAATATTCATATTATATGATAAGAGAAAATATTTGGAAGTTAAATTGATTGGTTAATACTGTTATGGAAGTTTAAGGGCAAAATTGTCCGAAATCTTTAAGTATAAGGGCATTTTGGTAATTTGACAATTAAAATATCATTTTTTAAAGAAATTGTTAGCTTTAAATTGACATATGTATTTTGAAATGACAAAAACTTAAGTGATCTTTTATGTTTTGATTCATATTGTAAATTTGCTTTATCACACATGATTTTCTCAAACCATTTTAAGTCTAAGATCATGATTTAATGATATATTCTTATTGGTCTTAATACTTTATAAAATGGTTTTGAATATTTTCATTAAGTAATGTTTTCAAGAATATATTTGAACACAACCTTAGAAAATTACTTAATACGTTTTTGGACTATGTTTTCAATTGAGAAAGTTAAGAAAAACTCCCACAAAATTCTAAAATATTTTAGGATGAATTAAAATCAAAGTCTACATAATTTCTAACCCAAAATGGCCTAGAAAAGTGCAGGAAAAACATGAGGGATCAATCCCCTAGGATAAAGGATCGATCCCCTATTGGCAGAATGCTTTGGAGGCATGGAATGAAGCATGGGATCTATCCCCTATGGCATAGGATCGATCCCTTAACACGTGAAAAGCCTCCAACGGCTAGTTTTTGTGAGATACAACGGCTACATTCAGTTTTGGCTCCTACCAATATTTAGAAACCATCCAAGGGACTACAAATAGAGGCTTGGAAGCTCAAAGAAGCAAGAGGAACAACTAAGCAACATCCTTCTTCATCTTCTACATCTTCCTCAAGCTTATCAAAATCATAAGTGCTACAAAGTCTTCATATTCTATCATACTCATTATCTTTATATTGCATAGCACAAACATTGTATAGGATTTTCCTTGTGCTTAAACATTGTAATCACTTGCCTACCTAGAGGCCTTTTTTTGATTACATTCTTTGTAAACACATTCACACCTTGTAAAGGAGAGGTTTCTCTTAAGCCTTAGAAAAAGAGGAAGGTTTCTCTTTAGCCTTAGAAAATTAGGGAGGTTTCTCTTGAGCCTAGAAAAAGATGAAGGTTACTCTTGTGCTTGCAAAAAGAGGGATTGCAAAGACAAATTCAAGTTAGTGAATTTGGGGAAAATCCTTGGGAGCGTCTCAAGGTAGGGGACATAGTCATGGTTGCCGAACCTCTATAAATAGCTTGTTTACATTTCTCTTTCCCTTCTCTCTTTACTTGCAATTATATTGTGATTGTTAACTTGAATTTATATTGCAAACTTGAGTAGCCTAGAGAACTTAGAAAACTTCAATATAAGCTAGAGAATTTAGAAGAATCGAAAAACGAACATAAGGTTAGCTAAGAACCGATTCACCCCCTCTCGGTTTAGCCTATAGAGCCAACAATTGGTATCAAAGCTTGGGCTCGAGATTGATTTAGATTAACATCTATCGAGTAAAATGATCATAAATGGCTCACTTGAATGTAGGCACACCCCTAGGAGAAGAAGGACACTCGTTAGTTAGACCTCCACTTTTCAATGGAGAAAATTATTCATATTGGAAAATTAGGATGATGTTGTTTGTGCAATCAAATGACTATGAAGTGTGGAGAGTAATAGTTAATGGTCCCAAAATTCCAATGAAGAAAGTAGATGGAAAGGATATCCCTAAGAGTGAAGATGAGTGGGACACAAATGATATGAGATTGGCACAATTGAATGCCAAGGCTATGCACACTCTCTTTTGTGCATTAGGTCCCAATGAATATAATAGAGTCTACCTATGTGAGAATGCCAAGCAAATATGGGACAAATTAGCCATTACACATGAAGGGACAAATCAAGTTAGAGAAACTAAAGTAGGAATGCTCGCACATGACTATGAGCTTTTAGAATGAAAGAAAATGAGTTTATGAGTGAGATGTTCACTAGGTTTAATGACATAATCAATGGACTTAAGGCTTTAGGCAAGACCTATTCCAATGTAGAAATGGTTAAGAAAATTTTGAATAGCTTGCCAAAATCTTGGGAGGCAGAAGTAACCGCAATAGAAGAGTCTAAGGATCCAAATACCTTGTCTCTAGATGAGCTTATGGGCTCCCTACTTACATATGAAATGAAATTAAAAAGAAATGAAAAGAAATGAAATTAAAAAGAAATGAAGAGCCTTCAAAGAAAGTAGGGGTAGCCGTTAAGTCTTCCACTCATGAGAACATTAGAGATGATAGTGATGAGAGTGGAAATGATGAAGAAAAGGAAATGACAATGTTTGCAAAAAGATTTAATAGGTTCATGAGATTGAAGGAGAGAGAAAATATAGGAGACATCAAAGAGGAGAGTCAAGTAGAAGAGAAAAGGATCCATTAGTGTGCTATGAGTGTAATGAACTGGGGCACACTAGATTAGATTGTCCCTTACTTAGGAAGGAAAAGGATAGGAAGCCTAGGAAGAAAGCATTTGTGACTGCATGGAGCGATAGTGATAGCTTCGATGAGGAAAACGTAGATGATGAGGTAGCCTACTCTTGCTTTATGGCTATTAGTGATGATGAGGCTAGTTGTAGTTTTAGTGAAGATAATATTTATACATTTGATGAACTACAAAATTCCTTTAATGAATTAGCAAATGAATTTCAATGCATGAACTCTAAATATAAGAAAATCATTGCTAATTTGAAAATAGAAAAGGAAGCCTTGATAAATGCTAAGCTAGAACTAGAGAAGAAATTAGAAAAGGCTAACCTAGAGATAAATGAGTTGAATAAAAAGAACTTAAATTTGCATAATTCATTTTCTAGATTCTACATGAGTCAACAAAAGCTAGATCATATGTTAGAGACCCAAAGAGCTTTCTTTGACAAAGATGGGTTAGGCTATAATGCAAAACAAAAAGAAACTCATCTTAAGAATTTCCTAGTGAGCAAAAATTCTATGCATGATACATCTCTCATATGCTCACTATGCAATAGGATAGGCCACACCTCTCAAGCATGCACGTATAGAAAAACCACATTTAGAGGAAGGAATAGTAGTTAGAAAAATGTGGGTGCTAAAGCATGCTGTAAATAATGATGAATTGTGTTTGAAATGGATCCCAAAATGATCAAAAATTGTTTGCACTAACTCTCATGGACCCAAGAAAATTTGGGTACCAAAACATGCTTGAATTTGTTTGGTGTAGGAGTGTTAGAGGGTGGAATTACAATGGACCAATGGAGTTTGAATGCTCAACGCATCCTCATGGAGTTTGCTTGTGCAAATGAAAAAGAGGAAGAGCTTGGGAATCCATCCTTGGCAATGTCACAACAATTCTTTAAAGAATGGCTCAAGGTAGATTCAACAATTCAAGGCAAAGCATTCTCAAGCAAGGAGTTTTGTAAGGTTAAATCTTTTCAAAACTCATATGCGTTAAAATTGTTTGTTTGATTTAATGAGGCATTTTGTTAATGATTCATGATGCATTGTGAGTTAAATGATTGAATGAAAAGTATGTTTGATGATTTTGAAATGATTATTGGATTTTTGTAATTTAAGCAAGTTTGCAATGTGTTGATAATATATTTTCTTGCTCCAAAAATGTCAAATATGTCATTCATGCAAAATGCCATGTCATGAGCATCAATGAGAAATATGCATGTTAGAAATTATGGCATGATGTTCACAAGTTGGTTGATTTGATGATACGTGCTTAAAATCTATGTGAACATGTTTGTTTTGACATATTTGTATTTTCCAATGCCTTGGTTTTGACAAAATATGCATAACTCTTGAAATGACCTATTTTGAGACAAAAAATGTGTTTTATGGTGAAAATTGTTTCAAAATAGCAAAATATATTGTTAAATTGTTTTTCATTCATATTTTTCATTCATTCAAGTCCAAAATCATGTTACACAAATGTTTAAACTTTTACTTGGACTTAAATTACTCAAAAACGAAGTTTTGACACCTCAAAAGTTGAATTTTCTATCAAAATTCTGCAGAAATTGGATGAGGGATCTATCCCTTCACATGTAGGATTGATCCCTTTTGGTCAGAATGCAGAAAATCAGCATTCTGGAAATTAGGGATCGATCCCCCTCTTCTAGGGATCGATCCCCCCAAGGTCGAAAGCCTTCCTTGCACATTTTAAACCGAAATTTGGGAGGATCTTTTGTTATTTTCGCACCTTCTTTCGCTTAAGCTTAAAATTCATTGTTTACAACTTCTTTTTTATGATCTTACAATATGAAAAATCATTTTTTGATATCATGCCTCAACTTCAACAATTTGTATTATTTCAACAATTAATATCATTTTCTTGAACTTAAAAGTGCAAATTCATTTTGAAGACATTCATGAATTGCATAAATCTTGAAATAATCTTGAATTACTTTCAATGAATGCTTAAACATTATTTCAAGAATTATTTAAATGATTTGTGTATATATATTTAAGAAGTTGATGAACTAGTGATTGATAAACATATCAATTTCTTTTCTTCATCTTAGTCAAGCATGCTTAGAGGATTTTATCTCATAGATTGACTTGCATAATCCCATCAGGCAGCATGATATATTTTTAGTGGAATATAAATAATTAAAGGTCAATATATAGCATATATCCTTTATAACCTTAAATGATAAAACACTTAGGGATATGACTATAATTTGGTTAATATGGCAATCTTGAACTATTCCTTGCTCATAATTGGTAAAAATCGTTAAATGAAAAATGAGCATAAGATTCTTTATGCTTATGACTATGGAAGAAAATGTGTATGCTTGAAGGATATAAATTTTTGAATCTTCCATTTATGCTTACAAATATGGATTAATACTTTATGATAGTATGCTAATGTCTAATTAATCCATAAGCATGTTTGATGGTATGTGATTGTGTTCTTGCATGTTTAACATGAGTATTCTCTTGAAAGAACACACCACACATAACAATTAATATCATGCAAAATGGCTAAGTTGGGTGGCTGCTAGAGGTGAAAACCGGCAGCTTTTTGGTGTTTAAAACAGGACCATCGACGTGAATTTCTCAAGGCATAAAAATGGTAGAGCAAGGCAGTGTCAAGGCTTTCAACAACGAATGTGTGGTGGCTGATTCGGGATGATTAAGAGTAGTAGATGAGGTTTTCTTCAGTTGAAAAACAAGGCATTTTCTGGTTTTAAGCAAGGGCATGAAGTAAAATTTTAAGCTATTAAAACAAAGGAAGAAGAGCTGGTGTTGAGGCAGAAACTATGAGCATTAGGAGACCAAAATTGTCTTCGAAAAAATTAAAGCAGTTCAACGTGGATGAAAAGGCGTTTGGCAAGACTGTTTTGGCTGGTCCTTTGGTGCAGGTTAGGTGATGGGTTGGGTTGGATTTCAGAGCATTGTGGAGGCTTGAACAGGGGCCTAGCGCACTAAGAGCAAAGGAGAATGTCGAGAGAAACCACTTCTTTTTGGACTTTAGATTGTACCAAGATTTGAGTGCTAAAACACTGAAAAGAGAGTGGGCTAACTTTATGTCTGCTACTACTGCCTTAATTTGCTCAATTTATGGTTTTAAGAGGTAAAGATTTGGTGTCAGTATTTAGCCTATACTCATTATCCAAGCACTTTTAATACTTTCAGCTAATTATTCCCTCTCTTAAAAGATAAATATTTTGCGTACACTTTGCTAAATGTAAATTTTATATTTCTTTTAGTCACCTGACAATAAATTGTCATGTGTAAGCTTGTTAATGAGTTTGTCAAGTAAAATGAGTTGGTGTATTTACTTACTCGAGGAGTATTTATTCATTTGACCTTGCTTAGGGTAGAATTGAAGGATGACTAAGTTTTTTAACACTTGAATTCAGGTTTTAAAATGGCATTTCCCCTCCATTGTGCTACTGTAAAGTGGTTGTTCAAAAGGTGAATTACGACTTAATGGATTTTAAGGGTAAGACCACCTTTTAGCTTGAGGATTAGTACACGTATGAGTGCTTTAACACTATGGCTATAAGTGAATGTAGTGCGTGTTCGAAATATAATATTGGTTGCTATCTTAGTGAAGCAACAACAGTTACTTTCAAGCCAAAACTGAGAGGCCAAGCGAGTAAGAGGAAAGGCTTGGTTTGAAGCTTTGAAAAGGAAATGGCACAAGGAAGTGGCAATCGGCCAAAAGTGCAAGTGAGGGGTTGCTAAGCACTAAGCTTAGTGTTATATTATGACCTGGAGCGGTTAGGAGCTGGAGTTGTGATTTGAAAACTTAAAGGAGATACTTGCTAAGGATGTAAGGTAAGTGGGTTAAGTAAAGTTTGCTAGAATCATTTCGTAGGAGATGACTAGGTTTATTTTAATAATTAATTTAGCTTTTGAATTAAACGATACAACGTTATTAATTGGGCAATTGAGGTAAGTAAAGGTAAGATTGAAGATACAATTGAATTGTGATTTTGGACATTGCTTGGGCTAGATTGAAATATTGTTTTTTTGCCTTGCGTGTTATGGCCAGCCAAGCTCGTGTGTTGGGTGAGCTGTATTGTATGTGCTAGTTAATATATGAACATCTCTTGCAAATAAACTGTGTAGAAACTAGTCTACTTATTGGATTGTGATAAGACTAGTGAATTATGACGGAGATTGAAATGTCTGAATTGTGATTAAGATGAAAATTGTGGAATAGAATCTGTGTTATTGCGTTTTCTGCGGGTTAGACTAGGCTAAAAGATAAGTCATTATGCTGTCGAAATTTCTAGTGATTTGAATAGGGATAAGTGAAATTATAAACCTTACTCACTTTATATGTGAACATTAAGTGTACGTGTTCATGCCTTGCATTAATTACAATAGGTAGCCAGATAAAGTGTATAGTGCTATTCTGTGGATGCTTATGTGAATTCATGCATACAATGTTCAGTTCATGTTGCTTTACATAAGAGTTTTGTAATATCAAATAATATGTTTTGACTTAAAAATCATGGTACTTAATCAATTTTGTAATAATTGGCATCCATGCTATTTGAAAACAAAAAACAATTTCTAATCTGTGTTTTGAAAATCGAGCGCTTACTAAGCAAAACGAAAAAGGTCGTCAATTTCCGGATCATGGGAGCCACCTCTAGAGATCCCAAAGGAATTAAGTGCTACATAGATACCTTCGGGATTGTGGAAGCCACTTCTAAAGTCCTAAGGGAATTATGTACTACACGGGTACCGCTGAATATCGATAACATGTCCTATTTTGTTTAGCTTTGATAAGTGCACCATTTTATGAACTATAAGCTTTCGATCTATACTTAATTTTCAACTCTTCTTTTAAGCGCTAGCAGACCCATTGACCTTCGGGTCACTTTGAGCCTATAGAGCTTGCTCTAGGTTCTATTATCCATCTATTGAGGTTTGTAGACTAAAGTGCAGAGTGTCTATCAAGCCTAATGCTCTAGGCAAATCATGCTTGTCTGGAAAACCAGCAAACAGGTTCTAGTTCTTGATTGATTAGCAAGACTAAAGGATTCTATGGCCATAGATACCATACCATGGGAGCCACCTCTAGAAACCTCAAAGGACCTACGTGCTACACGAGTACCTTTAGGACTATAGGAGCCACCTCTAGAATCTTAAAAGAACTACGTGCTTCATGGATATCTCTTGGAATGTAAGGGCCACCCCTAGAGACCCCAAAGAAACTAAGTGCTGCCTAGATACCTCCAAGACTGTGGGAGTCATCTCTAGAGTCTTAAGGGAACTACGTGCTACACAGTTACGTCTATGTGATATTTTATCCATCACTAGCTAAGGTGGATATTAAATGTATATCAGTGAATCGGGATAACTCCCTAATCAGTTTTGAAATTATTTTCAGTGAAATGAAGCTTACGTCTAAACTGATAAATGATCGATTTTGATATTGTTTTTCAGTGATTCAAGGCTTTTCAGCTAAAAGTGATAATTTATTAGTTTTAACATCATTTCTTGAAATTTGAGACTCACGCCTAAAGTGATCAGTTACATGTTTGATGTTTGTATTCGTTTTCAGTACTACGAGGCATTTTGCTTAACTGTATCGATCGTGAGTTCATTCATTTTAAAATGAAGTGCATAAGAATCTATTTTGAACTAAGTGCATAGTGATTGTGTTTAGAACTACGTACATGGTAATCCTACTTGAATTAAGTGCACAATTTAACTATTTTAATTGAAGTAAATAGTAAAAGTGTTTTAAATCAAGTGCATACTGAAAGTGTTTTGATCAAAGTCCATATTAGGACACTCGGTACCATGACATGATATCGTTTATACATGTCACTTCAGTATTGCTTATTTATACACTTGCATATAGATTGACATGAGTCTAGCAAGCATTTACTTAAACTACTTAATGAGCCGTGGATTACTCATCCCTTGTTTCCACTCCTTGCAGAGTATTTGAGTTAAGTTCCAGTTGCCAGAGTGTTCATGTGGCTCTCAGGGACCATACCTAGCTACGATACTTGTCTATGTCCTCTGAACTCTGCTTTTGATTTCCTTTGAGGTATATGAGAAAATGTATACTATTTTGTTATCAGGTGTAGGCACTATTAAATACACTATACATGTTTATTGAAAATGTGATGGGATGTAAATTGAAAATGTGATGGGATGTAACTTAGGATCGTCTTAGATCATTATATATGTTAGTTTCATTATCGAGTGCGATCCGAGATAGAATTATATTTTGATGTCTTATAATATAATAACTACTATTCCGTTCACAATGAACTTCACATAAGTTACATCCCACTAATTTCCGATACATATTTATGCTCTATTTCATAAATACAACTGTTGTGCAAATACATGTCTGAATATAAATAAACATTTAACAAATACTTGATCACTTGGCACTTCTAACTTCTAGCAATATCTTCGACTAACTAAAGGCAACCTACTTTTTGTATACCGATAAGCTATCTAGAATGGTGAGAAGGGGGTGAGCTTTGGGGAAAGCCCAATAAGAAACACATATAAAAGTGTGCACTATATGCAGTTAAATAAATAATTTATTTTACTAATAATGAAAAAGATA
Organism: Heritiera fomes; assembly: GCA_032173925.1. Taxonomy (NCBI): domain Eukaryota; kingdom Viridiplantae; phylum Streptophyta; class Magnoliopsida; order Malvales; family Malvaceae; genus Heritiera; species Heritiera fomes. The sequence continues at coordinate 18,387,768 of JAPDPM010000004.1, read as the reverse complement.
TATTTTAAATATAAATATTAAAATGCAATAAAACTATTTATTTTCTAACGGCTCACTAGGGCACGTTTTGGGAAAGATACTATAGTCAGCTAGGAAACCGAGTGGAGTATGAAAGGTACTTTGGAGTATTTGTCGTGTTCCGGTCTCAAGATGCGACTATAGGAAGTAAGCGATGGATGGTAAAATCATTATCAATAAAAACCATTAATAATTTATGCAATGCAATTTCAAGTCATTAATCAGTATAAAAACAATTTTATTTAAAATAATGCTACAAAAACCTTCTCATGAAATATTTCAGTATATAAACAGTCTATAAGCAATTAATTGAAAACACTATAGTAAACAATTCAGTATTGGTATACAGTTCGATATCAATTAAACAATTCAGTATCGATAAACTATTCAGTATTAGTAAACCATTGGGTATCAATAAACAATTCAGTATCAGTAAACAATTCAATTCGGTAAAACAATACAGTACAGTGGAGAAAGTCACATCCAATAGAATCATGCACGATCAATAATAGTATCCCCGAAGGGACGATCAATAACAGTATCCCTATAGGGACGATCACATATCTCGTAACAATGGCCATTGTCAATAGTCACAATTTGCACTGGTCCAGTGCTCACTATGGAAACATGTGGGTTTGACCATAATTCCTACAGTCATATACAATACAATAAACCTGCGGACTGATCAGGTCTCGCAGTCATATAACAGTATGCATGATCACTAAGGTATGACTGTCTCAAAACATTTTCATAAATCATTTTGTTTTAATAGTAGAAATCATTTTCAAAAAGCGATTACCAGTAGAAATCATTTCAGATAGCAATTTGCAGTAGAAATCATCTTTAATAGCAATTAACAGTAGAAATCATTTCAAATAGCAATTTACAGTAGAAATCATTTCAAATAGCAATTTATAGTATAAATCATTTCAAATAGCAATTATCTTTAGTTAGTCGGAAAACATGTAAAGTAATAATAAAATTTCATGTTATGCAATTGAATCATTTCATATAATTAATCTCATAGAAAACATTTCATGTAACTCATTTCATGTAAAGTAATGCATGTAATTTATCTCATGTAGATCAATTCATGTAACGCATTTCATGTGGTTCAATACATGTAAATCAATTCATGTATAATAATAAAAACATATTTCGTGCAAATAAAATCATATTTTGATTTATACGAACATAAAATAAATTTCTATTTTTCTTATGGAGGAAGATTTGGGTACGAAACAGTTACAATTTGTTTACGAAAAATTCACTGATGTAAATAAAATAAATCCTATGCAATTCCTATACATGTTTTTTACCTTTATTTCCATGAAATGCCCAGAATCCGATAACGCTCTTTATATTTCTTTTGGTTCTCGAACTTGACACTGCACAATAATTTCTAAATTATATTTAAAATCCTACATAGTGACTTTAGTAAATATTCCATCGTTCTCTATATTTTATTAAACGCCAAATGTGTTTTCAATTAAATCATATTATCTATTTTCTATTGATTCTCGTTCTTTCTCAAATTCTATTTAAAATCTCATAGATAACTCAAATGAATATTTATATAATTTCCTACTATTTCAACTTTTATTCTACACATCCTTATTGTTTATTTATCACTTTTTTTAATAAATTATTTTATTCCTTATTAAATTTCGAATTTTCACTATAATTATAGTGACTTACTCTCTTATTATGTTCTCTTATAAAGTTCTCTTATCTTAATTATTATTTTAAAATCAAATATTTTCTTTTTATATAATAGCTATTATTTCCCAATTCAATTATGCAAATATTCTTTGTTCACTATTAATATTAATTTTGTCATTTGCTTATATTAAAGTTATTTCCATTTTATTAATTCCTATCATCTATTATTTCATTTCCTATTAATTACTACAATATGGTTATATTTAAGTTTACAATCTTTTTACCAATTCAATTTTATTTACAATAAATCTTTATTCATCACTAACATTAATTTTGTTATTTACTTATATCACAAGTACTTTCATTTTATTAGTTCCCAAAAATCAATTTATTATATTTTCTTACCAATCACTATAATATAATGGCTATTATCTTTCATTCTCTTCCAAATTTAATTTCACTTATAATTTTTATTAATCCACATTCATTATTTTAAATCACCAAATTTTACATGGGACCTTATTCCAACACTTGACCTAACACTCTTATTTGTTCATTTTCATTTTTCTACTAATTTAACTTTATAAATATTCTTCATTAATTTTATACGTATCTATCCTACCTCTTTTATTCACTAGCATTACACCAATATCTCACCCATTTAGTCTTGACCAACATGAATTTTACTTATATATTTTTTTTCAATTCAAATATCACAATTAAACTTTATGCATTATTTATTTTAATCCCATGATTAAAATATATTAAATTTCACTCTAATATTTATTCTTTCACTTACATTACATTTAGACCTGCTCAAGGGCCGGGCTACCTGCCCAAACCCGAAGGCATGTTCGAAATTTGGTCAAGATTGGATAAAAATATTAGACGCATTTATCGGGCCTGGACAAAATTTTCAAGCCCAATCAAAATGGGCCCAGGCTTGACCGTCCAAAGCTCGAGCCCGACCTGGCCCGAACATATTGTTAATTAATTTTTTTAAAAATATATCTATTAAGTATAATATAATTATATGTATATAAAATATTATTGATTAATAAACATGATTATATATATTTAATATTAAAATTAACATGAAAAATTTGACAAATCAAATTAAAGTTTAAAGGGAATAACAGAATAAAAAACAAATAAATAAATAAATAAAAAATAAAATAAGAACGGGTCGGGCGCAGGCTTATATAGTAAAAATAAAAAACGAGCCTAGGCTAAAATCCAAGCCCGATTTTACGGGTCGGGCCGAGCTTAGCTTTAATCAAAATATGTTATTATGTGCATTCAACCTGACCCAAACCCGACTAGACCCGACCCACCCATTGAGCAGGTCTCATTACATTAGTCTTATTTCTAATTTAATTCCCCAATTTATCTTTATTTAGTTTATATATAACATTCCTACTATCATTTAATATCAAATTTATTTCAATATCATCACTAAAAGTCTTAGTCAATTGTCATATATATATATATATATATATATATATATATATATATATGAGGAGGGATCCACTTACACCAGTGTAAAACTAATTAGTTTTACACCTTTTTTAACCATTAGATTGGTATAAACTAATGGTTGAGATTAAACCACTCTTCTCTTTATAAAACTAATTAATCTCAACCATTAGTTTATACCAATCTAATGGTTAAAAAAAGTGTAAAACTAATTAGTTTTACACTGATGTAAGTAGATATCTCCTATATATATATATTTATATATATATATATTTCTTTTTTTTTCTTTCTCTTCTTTTCTGTTTTTCTTTTCTTTTCTGGTTTTCATTTCTTCCACTGTCGGCAGCCTACATTTTTCCTCCTCCCAAAAGCCAAAACCGACAGCTCAACACTACCATATTTTCATGTTTGGTTCCTTCTCATCCAACTCTAGTGTCATAAACACTTTCTACTCATCCAAGATTTTCATCAAACGCATTCAATTCATCAAAGTGTTTTCTCTATTAAGCAGCCCCTGTTTTGGTCGAGCAACACCCAATTTCACGCCACTTCATAATCCTGAAATTTGCCATTTAAATCAAGCTTCAACTAAGTTCCCATAGATATCATTCACCGTTTTCTATTAATTCCTACCTAACAAACACCAAAATTTCCATTATTTCTTCATTTTTCTTCCATGGCAAATTGGGTTCTACACTTCTATACTCTCATTCAGTTCAATATAAAGCTTTAATCACATCAACCAAGCTTGAAACAAGTGAATCTCATAACTAGCATCAAAGAAAACATCACCCCATAATCTTACCTTGCTTAACCGAACTGGTTCAGACCCCAAACCCAGGCTGATTCTTCACGTTACCCTCTCCAAATTCTGGGTTTAAGATGATTTTATGATAAGGGACAGACTGTGAAGAAGGTTGACGGATTTAATGAGGAGAGAATGGAGTTTTACCGTGCAAACGCGAGGAACTTGTGCAGAATCGATGTAGGAGAAGAGGAAGGTCGGTTCCAGCGGGAGGAGAAAGTCGGTTATAGGTGATAAAGTGGCTGAGCTTTGCTTTGCTTGTCTTCTTCTTTTTTTGGGTTACATTTACTTGCCTTCTTTATTAGTATCCCATCCAATAACAATTTGCCAAGTAGTCTTTTAATTTAATTGCCACTGTTTTTTCTCTTCTTTTTCCTTTCATTTTTTCTTTTAATTTTACTGCAAGCTTCCAGGAGAAGCTTGCTGCGTTACTTTTTTTATTTATTTATGTAATATACATATATATTATAAATCTATTTTATATTTACAATTATATATATAACATATACTATTTATTTTTATATATAAATATAATTTATACTTCATCTATATATATTTTTAAAATACACATAAGTATAAATTATAGCATAAATATATATAATTCTTAAATCATATATTTCCTATTTTATTATTTATTAATATAGATACACTTTAATTCAAAATAACATTTATTATTTATATATATACACTTTTATATTTGTACATATATGCATATATATATATATAATTATACATATACACATATCTTTTCTTTTCTTTTTTCCTCTTAATACCTGAATTAAATTCCTAATTATTAAATTTTTAATTTATCGATTGATCAAGTATTATAATTTCGAAATATTCCAATCATTTAATAAATTTATTTATTTCAACCAATTTATTAACATCTAAAAATTAAATTTTACAAATACCTAACTCCAAAAAATTTGCGGTTATCACAATAATGAACTCCCTATAATCGGACCTAAGGACTGGGACAAGTGAGGTGCTTTAAAGCATCCTACTGTACCTAGCATGGTACCCTAACCAATTATAGTATCCTTCTGACTTGGGATCCTTTAGCACTACTAGTTACTAATAGTGACTGTTACTGTAAGTGCATGTTTTAAAATACACGCATATAGATATGCATAGTATCAACTCTTTTATATATATTTCTTATTGAGCATAAGCTCACCCCCTATTTCTCTTCCAAATTAACTACCGTAGCTTCCTTTTTGTGTGGGAGGACTTTTGAGATAGTATTCCTCAGGCAATTAGATAAGGTGGTGATACCTAAGCAGGATCATTTTCGATATTTGGACAGATGAATGGAGAGATTAAGGTGATGTGACTTATAAGATCAAGGCAAGATGGAGTAAGTAGAGAAGTGCTACAAGTGTGTTGTGCAATAAAGAATTTCCTATATGGTTGAAAAGAAAGTTTTATAAGACAATTGTTAGACCAACATTGTTATATGGTAGTAAATACTGGGTGACTACGAGACTGAATACATAAAAGATGAGTGTAGGAGAAATATAAATGTTGCGGTGGATATGTGGATATACAAGAAATGATAGAATGAGAAATGAGATATTTATAAGATGGTTGGAGTCGTACCTATCGAAGATAAGTTGTGTGAAAGTCATTCAGGTTGGTTTGGACATGTACAACATAAACCTGTAGATGATCCAGTTAGGAGAATAGAGATTATGAATGTTGAGAGAAGTGTTAAGACTATAGGAAGATCAAAAAGTACTTGGAAGGAAGTAATTTGGAAAGATATGGAGGTATTAGAGTGGATGAACACATGGCCTTATGTAGGAATTTGTAAAGGAGGAGAATACATATGAACGATCTAATGTGAATTCAAATATTGGTTCATATAGCCTACCCCAATCTCTTGGGATAAAGGCTTCGATGATGATGATGATTCCTCAGGCAGTTCTTGATTACTATAAAGGTATATTGTTCTACTTTTATATGTTTAGATTGTATATGTACAGTACTATTATGTATGTAATTTACGTACAATGGATATAAACTAAGCTAAATCATACTAAATGTCGATTATAATTTAAATTAGTAGTTAGTCAATGGTTTATTGCAGAAAAAATATGTATAATAATTATGTTTTATGTTTATATAAACATATTTGGAGTTTGTTTAAAAAGTTATTTGAAATAAATGATCATATATGGATAGTGGACTTATTTACTGAGTTGTCAAATGGATAATGGAGATTGAGTGAAGACACTACAAATAGCCCAAATAATTGTACTGGAAAAGAAAAGTTAGTTTTGATTTGTGAAAATCGAAACGTTACAAGAAAATTTGGTATCAGAGTTGAGTTGGTCTGATGTCTGTTAGTATCTTTAGACTAAAATTAGTTTACAATCCTTATAGTATTATACTTGTCTAAATATATAATTATTTAGAGTTACTAAAAATGTTCATTAATATTTGTTTTGACAGAATGAGTTACAAGCGAAGGAATATTAGATGGAGATAGGCTAAGCCATCTTCAAAACCATCTCCGAAACCAATTCTGGATCCTACCTTTCTTTTGTAGCTTGAGAATCCCAACGCTCGTATCTCGAGGGTAAAGCAAAATTTTGAAGGAATGACTAATATGTTCGCACAATTTATGGTGAATTTCAATAATAATGCCAATAAATAAGCATCGGCACCAAAAGTGGGGCAACCTCCTCATTTATAGGCAAATGCTCTTGTAGCACCACTGCCACAACCTCAACCTCAGGATCCAATGATAGAGTGTGATATCAATCTTCTTAAACAGTTCAAAAGGTTAGATCTGTCAAAATTTAAATGTGAGAAGGATCCGATGGTAGCTAAGAATTGTGTTAATGTTGTGGAAAAGCTATTTACCTATATGAAATGTACTGAGATAGAAAAGGTAGGTCTGGCTACTTTCTTGTTGATTGATGAGGCGGAGCACTGGTGGGAATCTACCAAGATAATTTTGGGTGCTAGATATCCAGTAGTGACTTGGGAGATATTCTTAGAGGCCTTTAACAAGCAGTACCTTCTTTGCACTACATAAAGGAGATTATAACTGAGATTCTGGGTTTGTCACAGGAGAGTATGAAGGTTGACTAGTACGAGTTAATTTATTGCTTTAACTCATTTTGACCTAAAGATGAGGAGGAGTGAGGAGCCTAAGATAGAGAGATTAATAGCCGGTCTGAGGCCTTCTATCCAAGCTAGATTAGCTCCATTTGATGTATCCACTTATAATGAGGCCATCCATTTAGCATAGTTATGTGAACGAGATTATGAGTTTCATTAAGCGGAGTTCAGTTCCCAAGTTAAGGGTATGGGTAAGGAAAAGGTTAAGCGAAGCTTTGATAATAAATTTGATAAGAGATTGACTAAGAAAGTTAAAGTCATTAGGGACTAGCCTACAGGAGATAAGTTTGTTAGGTCCACTGTTAATGATAGCTCGACCACTATATAGAAGGGTATTGTGGCTAGATGTGAGCATTGTGGAAATTCGCATGGTACAAACCTTACATTTGGGTCACTAAAGCTTGTTTCTACTGTGGATGACTGGGCATCTAGTTAAATACTACCTTAATGAAAAGGTGCCACCAGCAGCAACAGCAACAGCAACTAAAGAGCTAGAGAAGGCTACACCATCGCTAAGGCAGGCTACAGCCATAGAGAAAGGGAAGAAGGTTGTGACTCAGAGCAGAGTGTAAGCAATTGATAAGGAGACTGTTGACACTTCTTCTAAGATTATTAAGGGTAAGATTTCTATTTTTAATATAGATGCACTTACATTATTCGATCCGAGTTCTACACATTCTTTTGTATCTCCAATGTTTCTTGTTAAAATACCTGTAAAGCCTGAACCTTTTAAGCATCTATTACATATTAACATGCCTTTAGGGAATCTCAAATGACAGATATAGTGTACCATAACTATAAGTTACGGGTAGAAGAGAAGGAAATAGTAGCCAGCCTAGTTTTACTTAATATGTATGATTTTAGATGTGATTCTATGAATAGATTGGTTAGCTACTAATCATGTTAGTTTAGACTACTCTACTAAGTATGTAAACTTCTCTTATCCTGACAACTACACTATAAAGCTTTCTATTTAATAAATGAATGCAAATTACTTTGTTGAAAAATTTGACTGAGATTGAAAACTGATAGATTGTGTTGTTATTGAAGGGGTCATTGCATATGTTGAAGACGTAGAAAAGAAACATCCGAAGTTACATGAGATTCTTGTGGTTAAGGATTGTCTTGATATGTTTCCAGATGAAGTACTGAGATTTCCCAAATCGAGCCATAGAATTCATCTTTGATTTGGTGCTCGGTATTGAACCCATCTCCAAGCTTCATTATCGAATTGCCCTTGTAGAGTTTCATAAGCTCAAGAAGTAGCTTCAGGAGTTACTAGACAAAGGCTTCATTCATTCCAGTGTCTCTCATTGGGGTGCACCAATCCTATTTATTCGTAAAAAGAATAGTAGCCTGCAACTCTCCATTGATTATCAATTACTTAATAAGGCTACTATCAAGAACAAGTATCCTCTTCCTAAAATAGATTATCAATCTTATTAGCACAGGGGAGCACAGCTGTTCTCTAAAATTGATCTCAGATCGGGATATCATCAGTTGAAAATTCAAAAGGAAGATGTCCTTAAAATTGCATTTAGAACTCAGTATGGCCACTACGAGTTTCTAGTCATGCCATTCAGACTTACCAATGCCCCCGCAGCCTTTATAAACTTAATGAATGAGGTGTTTAAGCCATATCTAGACAACTATGTCATCATTTCATTGATGACATCCTTATTTATTCTAAGTCTTAGGAAGAGCATGAGCAACATCTTTAGAATGTTCTACAGACCCTCAGAGAATGAAAGCTTTATGCTAAGTTAAGCAAATGTGAATTTCAGTTAGATCATATTTCATTTATAGGTCACGTGATGATTAAAGATAGGGTGTCAGTTGACTCATCAAAGATAAAGGCTATTATATAATGGGAAAGGCTAAAGTCAGTGATTGAGATTTGAAGTTTTTTTGGTATAACTTGATATTATCGTTGGTTTGTTGAGTGTTTCTCTAGTTTGTCTACTCCTCTGACGAGCCTCACATGCAAAGATGCTAAGTTTGAATAAACTGATGCCTATGAGTTCAGTTTTCAAAAGTTAAAGTGCAGATTGACTACAACACCAATCCTCACAATTCCAAGTAATTCAAGGGGTTTTCTAGTGTATAGTATGCCTTCTTACAGGGTTTGGGTAGTGTGCTTATATAGAATGAAAAGGTAGTCGCTTATGGTTCTCGTTAGCCATGAGAAAAATTATCCTACTCATGATTTGGAACTAGCTGCCATGGTGTTTGATATAAAGATATGGTGGCATTACCTATACGGTGAAATGTTTCAGGTATATACAGATCACAAGAGTCTTGAGTATCTGTTCTCACAACGTGAGTTAAATATAAGGCAGCATAGATGATTGAGCTATTGAAAGATTATGGCTGCAAGATACTGTAACAACCGAGGAAAACTAATGTGGTAGCAGATGCTCTGAGCAAAAAGCACTTAGGTATGATTTCTTACATGATGGTTTAGGAATATGATTTGGTAGAACAATTTGCGAGCCTCTATCTATATGTCACTCTTTCTGAGAGGTATGGTTTGACGGCTAGTCTATGCATTGTGCTTGATTTGATGGATCAAATTAGGAATGCTCAGAAAAAGGATGTTTATTGTATTGAGATTACCACTCGTATACAATTAGGTGTCCGATCAGAGTAAGAGATAGGCACAGATGGTATTTTGAGGTTCAAGGGTCGAATTTGTATTCCCAATTATCGATAGCTAAAAGAGTTGATCTTCACAAAAGCCCGTACCTCAAGGTACATGTTATATCTAGGTAATAACAAGATGTACCATAACCTTCGTAAAGTGTACTAGTGGCCTAAAATAAAGCGATACATCGTTGAGTTTGTTGGAAAGTGTCTCACTTATCAGCAAGTGAAGGTAGAGCATCAAAAACCATTAGGATTGTTACAGCCTCTGCCTATACTGATGTGAAAATAAGAGTATATTACTATAGATTTTATCATAAGTTTGCCAAGGACCAGGAGAAACCATGATGCGATCTCAGTTATTATGGATAGATTAACGAAGTCAACCCACTTCTTTGCCATTAAGTCTACTAATTCCCTGAGTGCCTTAGTTGATCTGTAAGTTAAAGCAATCATCAAACTGCATAGGATTCCAATGAGCATTACTTCTAATAGAGATTCGAGGTTCACCTCTCATTTTGGGAGCATTTTCAAGTTGTCATGGGATCTCGACTGAATTTTAGCACAGTTTTCCATTTACAGTCTGATAGTTAGTTCGAGCGTACGATCCAGATGCTCAAGGATATGTTGAGAGCTTATGTACTAGACTTTAAAGGCTTTTGGGATGATCATTTACTATTACAGAATTTGCTTATAATAAATATTATCATTCTATTATCAACATGGCACCATATGAAACTTTATATAGCAGGAGATGTTGTTCTCTCATTAGTTGGGAAGAAGTGGGTGATTGAAAGATTTTAGCTCCTAATCTTGTTGAGCAAGCTTCTAAGGATATTCGATTTATATGTGATAGGCTAAAGACTGCTTAGAGTCAGCATAATAGTTATGCAAATACTAGATGCTGACACTTGGAATTCTTCGTAGGGGATTTTGTGTTCCAAAAGACATCACTAAGTTTGTTGCAAAGTGTCTCATTTGTCAGTAGGTGAAGGCAGAGCATCAAAAACCATTAGGATTGTTACAACCTCTACCTATACCGATGTGAATATATGAGTATAGCACTATGGATTTCATCATGGGTTTGCCGAGGACCAGGAGGAACCATGATGCGATTTGGGTTGTTATGGACAGATTAACAAAGTTAACCCACTTCTTTGCCATTAAGTCCACTGATTCCCTGAGTGCCTTAGCTGATCTGTATGTTAGAGAAATTGTCAAACTGCATGGAGTTTTAACGAGCATTACTACTGATAGAGATACCAGGTTCACCTCTCATTTTTAGGAGCATTTTCAGGATACCATGAGATCTCGATTGAATTTTAGCATAGCTTTCCATCTGCAGACTAATGGTCAGTACGAGCACATGATATAGACATGTGAGGATATGTTGAGAGCTTATGTACTGGACCTTAAAGGCTTTTGAGACAATCATTTACGATTGGCAAAATTTTCTTATAATAAAGATTATCATTCTAGTTTTGACATGGCACCATATGAAACTCTATATGTGTGAAGACCGAGAATTTTCTAAATAAATAAAGGTATCCGGAAAATTTAATTTGGACAAATTAAAATCCAAATTAAATAAGAATGAAAGTGAAGAAAATAATTTTGGATATTTAGAAATCCAAAACTTAATAAGAAATAAAAATATGTAATTTTATATATTTACATAAGGTTATTATATAAATATATTTTTAATTAAATATATATATTCATATATGTATGAAATATATGCACATATCGTACGTTGAAAATACTCTTTGATACCATAGAATGAATACGTATGTATTTTATTATACATTTACGTATATATATGATATACATGTATAAAATATATATATGTATAATATTTTAAAATAAAGTGTGTATATATATATATATATATATTTTTATATGAAATATGTATTTACATATATAAATATAAAATATATGAAATATATATAGTAAATTAAATTAAAGTATATATATACAAATGATTTGTATGATATATATAAGTATTTATATAAATATATTTAAATTTGTAAATATATTTATATAATTTAAAAAAAAACAAAAAAAAACACATGGGAATCGGGATAAACCCGATTCCCTTATTCTCTTCTCTGTTGAAAAGCAGAGAAGAGAAAAATGGAAAGGCCGGCCGACGAGAGAAGAAAAAGGGGAGAGAGGAGAAGGTGGCCGCCGGCCGACGAGGGGAAAGAGAGGCCGACGACGAAACGGAAAAGAGAGGAAAACGGAAAATAGAAGCAAAAAGGGAGGCAAAACCCGAGAAGGAAAAGAGGAAGTGGAACGGCGGTGCCGGCCAATCCGGGCACCGCCATCGACACCAACGCCACCGGGGAAGACCCACGAAGGACAAGGTGGCCACCGGCGGTGAAGGAAACGGCGGAGGAAGGAGAAAAGAGGAAGGAAAAGGGGCGAAACCCACGGACCCAGATCCAGCACCGTCGCCGGTGATGGGGCAAAACCGAGACCAGATCCGGCCTCCCTGCAACCATGGCTAGCTGTGGAAGGTGCGAACCGGCAGTGATGCCGACGGGAAGAGGCAGAACCGGCTAGCAGAAGTAAACCGGCCCGAACCGGCTTGAACCGGTCCGAACCGGTTCAGGCCAAAAAAAAAAAACAGAAAAGAAAAAGGAAAGAAAAAAAAAGAAAGAAAAAAAGAAAAGAAAAGGAGAAAGAAAAGAAGGAAGAAGAAGAAGAAGGAAAGGAAAAAGAAAGAGAAGAAAAAGAAAAAAATGTGGTAAGGAAAAATATAGAAATAAATTGATGGTCTTTATTAAATAATTTATGGTTATATTAATGTAGTGCATTGATTTTGAAATTGTAGCAAAAATGAAAATGAGACGAATGGTGGAATTCGGCAAGGCTCAAAAAATCGGAAAGTGCGCTAAGCTTGGCGAATAGGTAAGATACTTTTATAAAGCATTAGTAGCTTTATATTGTATGTAGGAATTATGATTTTATATATGATGCATTTATTTAATTGATTTTAAATGGAATTGTGATTTTTATATGATGCATCGATTTAAATTGATTTGCTAAAAATGCTAAGAGGACCCACAACTGATGGTGGGGGTCTTAGTAAGAGGTAAAATTGGTGAGAATCAACGGCTGCAAGTATAAATTGTGTTTTCCTTGCAGGAGGTTAGGGAAAATTAAGCCGTTATGCTGCCGAAATTCTTAGGAAAATGTTGAGGAAAAAGATTTAAGTTCTCACGAAAATGGAATCTTGGAAAAAATTATTGAAAAATATACATTTAAAAGACTTTATGATATTACTGGAGAAGTTTGATATTGAAATCGATGAAAAGATAGATCGTTGAAACACGATAATGTGATGAATTATATGGTTTAAACCTTAAGGCTCGATAAATCCAGCGATGTTAATAGCACAAATGGTATCAAGTTGAGATTGAGGTGGAATTAATTATTAGACGGATCATTGATACAGTGATGATTATAGAATTGATAAATTCAAATGAATGGACCGTTTTAGTGGTATGATTGTGATATCGATGTTAAATAGATGTGAACTGAGATTTTTGCAATAATATGGATAGTCGCAAGGCGACTTAAATGATTGAAACACTGTTGATAATTGAAATTGACAAATTCTTTAAGTGGTAAATTGCCAATCAAAAAATTGAATTGAAGATGTCTTATAGATAATTCTAGCATGATATTACATTCTACAGACCATATGAAAAGTGAATTGAGGATTGTGATTTGATTTTACGATAGTAAATGAAATTGAACCGCAAGTTGAGGATTCTGAATATGTACTTATAGGTCAAACCATAAATGGATTTGATAAGCGATTATTGATCTTGTGGTTCTATAATCCTTGATGTCGACTCTGGAATAGATAACGAATGAGGATATTAATATTGCATAATTTCAGTATTTTGATGGCTATATAGTGACATGATATTTAAATATTTATGAATACTAAGAGGATTCATGCAAGTGATGTGGTCTTAGTATTAATAGTGAAAGGTAGACATGATTGGTATAGTTTATAGCTATCGAAAAAGGATATCGAATACTGAATGACTTGAATACCAAATGATCTGATTATTGAATAATCGGAGTACTGAATAAGTTAAAAACTGAATGAAATGAATATTGAATTGATTTGAACACTGATTTACTAATGTGTCAGAAGGATAGTTTGAAATGGAACGATTGATAGTGATAAAGTTAAATGAATTGTTTCACCGTATTAGAGGAAGGTATTACTTATATTGACATTTGAAACTATTACTAAAATTACATACGGAGATGATTTCATAGCATCGCTTTTAAGCATAATTTGCTCTAGTTTCAGATGTCATAATAGCATTTATATAAATGCTATAAAGTATAGATTAGCTTTAAAAATAAAGTATATGGTATATATACGTATTTTTATATACGAAACCTCTTAAAGAATTTCACCATATGCTTTACATGATTTTAAAACGAAAAGCTAAAGATTTAAATGTTTTATGAGACTGTAGGCACCCTAAGAGAATTAAATTCAATAAAGCATAGTGGAAACCGCCTAATTGGAGCTTTGCTCATTAGGCAGATATGCTTGTCCGACAATAGTCGTGGACAGGTCTCAGTCACGCCTGATCAATGGGGCTGAGAGAGATGAGGTCTATGGCCATAGATAGCGCCCTAGTTGGTTTCCAGGGGACGATGATATGATTTCACTGCTAGCTACAGTGATTTAAGTCTTTATTGATAGAGATGATAGGGATCTAGCCTAGTCTCTAACTGATATGATATGAAGTCTAGAGTATGATTTTATTGATATGAACTCTAGACTTGACATGATTTATACTGTACATGAAACAGATTTGAAATGAAATATGTTTTGAAACAGTACATGTTTTAAACATGTTTTAAAAGTCCATGAGATATGATTTCGACACTTATATGATTTATACGTAATTTTGTGTCGAACATGGCATGATATGCGGTCTAGAGTATAGTTTGATTTGATATGAACTCTAGACCTGATATGATTTACAGTATATGTTTTAAAAGTATATGATAAATGATTTCGACACTGATATGATTTATATACGATTTCGTGTCGAATTTAAAATGATATGCGGTCTAGAGTATAAATCGATTTGAAATGAACTCTAGACCTGATATGACTTATAGTATATGAAAAATGTTTTAAAACCGCACATGTTTTAGACATGCTCTGAAAATGAATACATGAATTGAAATTGAACATGTTTTTATCATGCCATAAAGGTAGACTTGAATGAATTGAAAATTCATACGTGGAGCATGTTCTAAAGTACATATGACACGATTAGAGATGATAGCGGTTTATACAGTAAAGTTACATAATTGCATATTAAACCTTGACATGATAATATGCTTCGTACACGAGTTTCATGATAAATGTCATGACTCGACATAAATGATATTTCATCTAGACGATGACATGATATGATACATGAACATATGATAGATATGAAGAGAATTGTGAACTTACACTGTGGTGATCATGATTTCTCTATAAGGAAAAGTGATATGAGATGATAAATTACAGGAGTACAATTATGAAATATAAAGTGAATTGATATGGTGCTTCAATTGGACATGATGTACTCCGAGATAGAGGAAAATATAGACTAATAGTATATGACATTCAATTTGGATACGACAGATTGTTGTGCGATGCACTATAGTGTAAGGACAAGAAGACTGAAAAGTGATTATGATGATAATTTTAAAAGTATAAGTGATAGACAGATGACAAGAAATGAGATAATGATATGTTATCGATGAGAAAGGATTAACTGTGATTGCAAATTTGCAAGTTTTAAGCATTGCAGATTAAGACAGTGTAATCCTACTCTTGTATTTATATTAGTATCTTACTGAGTCGTGGTTTTGCTCACCCCACTAAATTTCATCTCTTTCAGATTATTGAAGTTAACATCTGCCATGTGAGCTGCTCAGTGGGCATCGGAGACGTTATATGGACTTAGTACTAGTCTTCCAAGGTATATGTTTCTTATAAAATACTTGTTTACATGTAAGACTTAAATTGATGCACAGTACATATTCTGTTTAACAAGTTGGGATGTAACTAAGAATCGTTTCCGTGGTTGTTAAATATTTAAATGGAATAACTATAGGTCATCGAGATAGTATAGTAACTACACTGACACCGAATACAAACCTTAAAATGAAAAAGAAAAATTTAGTCCATAAATTTGTAAACTAAGAAAAGTATGAGTATAAAGGAAAGTCGCGGCCTTCGGGTCGGGACAATATGGCAGGAGATGTTGATCTCCCATTGGTTGGGGAAAAGTAGGTGATCGAAAGATTTTAGCCTCCGATCTTGTTGAACAAGCTTCTAAGGATATTTAGATTATATGTGATAGGCTAAAGACTGCTCAGAGTCGGCAGAAGAGTTATGCAGATATTAGATGTTGACACTTGGAATTCTCAGTGGGGGATTTTGTGTTCCTGAAAGTTTCACCCTTTAAAAGCATTATGAGATTTGGAAAGAGAGGGAAGTTGAGTCCCTATTTCATTGGGCCTTTTGAGATCTTAGACCGAGTGGTAGATATGGCATACTGATTGGCTTTACCACTGGAGTTATCCGAAATACACAATGTCTTCCATGTATCAATGCTACTAAAGTGTCATCCAGATCCGTCCCATGTAATTTAGTACGAGCCTTTGGAGATCAGAAAACACATAAGTTATTTCAAGAAACTGATTTGAATCTTAGATCAAAAGGAGAATGTACTACGGTCTAAGACGATCCCACTAGTTAAGGTTCTCTGGCAGTACCATTCAGAGGGAAAAGCTACTTGGGGCTTAAAGAGCCAAAAGAAAGAGAAATATCCTGAGTTATTTGATAGATAGCCTTAGTCAAATTTGGAGGACCAAATTTCCTAAGGTGTGGAGGACCAAATTTCCTTATTTAGTGTTAATTAATTTTAGGAAGATAAGATTTCTTATAACCATTCAAATGCACTATGCTTGTAGGTATAAGGGAGACTTGGAACTAGGCCCACTGAGACTCCTACTATTTGATTGGAATGACACCTGACAATATCAATATTTGGAATGAAATACTAAGATGGTAAGAATTTGCAACTCAAAATTCATCTGTTTGTGCATGTATTGGAAAATGTGCAATAATTTCAAAAATAATGATTAAGTCCATAGGCTTGGACAACTTTTGTGAATAACGGTCAACCAAATTTGACTTATGACCAATTGATACTCATAGATAAATCCTTGTATGAAGAAGTCTCATAATATTCCAATCTGTCGACTGAATCACACGAAAGAGCAAAAAACTACACATATGGACGTTTAGGGCTATTTCGATAATTTCACCATTTTGACCGGTCAAACTGTGAGAGCCCTGAATTCCTTATATTTTATATAAGTTATTGAGAGTATGAATTTAAAAATAGAAAATTTATTGTGAAAATATTTAAATGAAGGGTCTATTCGATAAGGTTTAATGAGGTATTCAGCGTGGGCCCCACCAAGACTTTCTCTGTCCGGATCGAAGTGAGACCCTAGAATGATGATATTTGAGATGAAATATGAATATAATAAGAATCTACATCTCAAAATCATCTTGCTTTAGTATATTTTGAAAAGTGTGAAACAATTTCAAGCATGACGGTTAAGTCTATAAACTGAACAAATTTTCGTAAATTACGACTAAACCGAGATGATTTTTAATCAATTATCAGTGGTGAATAATTTTTCATGTAATAAGGTTTTTGATCATGTGGATTGATAAAGGAAATCAAGCGAAAAAATAGAAATTTATGCGATTTTACGATTAAGGGTAATTTAGTAATTTCACTACCCACAATCGATCAAACCACTTTGAGAGTCAATAATTGACCAAGTTTGACCTAAATGCATGAGAAATAATAAAAATAAAATATTAAATCTGAATTTAAAAATATTAAATTAATGATAGGACATAAAGGGAAATAATGAAATTATACAATGGCATAATGGTCATTTAGCATGGGGCTGGTCAAATGGTCAAATATTGACCAAAATTGATATAAATAAATTTAATTTAATTAAAATAAGATTTAAAAATCTGAAAGTGAAAATAGTAGAATAATAGCATGGTAAAAGTGTAAATAATGGAAATTTTAAAAGGCAAACATATCATTTTATTAATGGGGTGGAAAATATTTAAAAATATCAATTAAAAACCAGAAAATTCTGGTTGTTACTGCTGTGTTTCACCGACTTTCCCTTGTAGTGGTTCTCTTCTCCATTTTGCTTCACGTTACTCTCCTTCTACTCGGTAAAACCTCATTTTTCTACACTAAAGCATCAAGTTTCTTTCACCCATGTCACTTTCTATCTCAAGATACTATCTAAGGCTGAGCTTGGTGACCTGGAAATGAGAAAAAGAAAGGAAGTTAGCTGCTGCTCTATTCCATTTATGAGGGAGTTGTGAGGTGATTAAGTTTTATTTAATTCTAGTTGATGATTTTGCTTGTTTAAATCATGAATTATATGTTTAGACCTTTAAATTTGAAACAAAATGAATTATAGTGCTAGGAGAGGGTTTCGGTTATGGAAGAAATATAAAGGAATTATGACAATTTTGGTACATGATGGATATGGCATGAAGAGATGTGATGAGATGAATGGAATTATAGAGATAGGAATTGTAAAATTTGAGTTGGTAGGAAACAGGCCATTTGGCCATGATGAGGATGAAATGAAGATAATGTGTTCTTTATGTAAGGAAGTCTTCGGCCATAAGGGAATAAAATGGTGATGGTGAATTTTAATGTAGACAAGATGTTTGATGGTGTTGGATTATGCCCTTAGAACCATTCATTAGATGATTGACTTTGGCATTTTTTATGTATCATGACATTTTATTTATCATAGTTCATTATTATATTTGTCTTATAACTGCGTAATATAATCTTATATGATAATGTCCTTAGAATAGTAATAACACACTATTCTTAAAATATCCCTAGTCAAGTATTATTGTGAATAAGGATAACAATGATACGATAAGACTAGTATGTGGTTGACTGATGACCATTGTCATGGATATAAGATATCAAGTCATCACATAGGTACATGTTAGAGAACTATGTACTGGATCGACCCTCCATGAGAACGCTACATGGATTGTTATATGAGTGTCATAAGCGATTCTCATAGTGATGATGGTGTATGTGATCCTTTGACTTGAGATCATCAGAGATCCCAACATAGAGAATTGCATACTTTAATGCTGCTAGATGTCATTCGTAACAGGATGGACTATAAAGGTAGTAATTAGGTATGCCTTGATCTATGTATAGGGATGTTGAGTGATCAAGATAGGATTTATCCCTCTTATATAACAAGAGTGATGTCTTGGGCCCTTTGATAGAGTGAGACTAAGAAATGCATGGCCGTGCTCGAATAAGTCAATATGAGATATTGATTTTATTTGTTTAATTAGTCTACTCAGGAATCAAGAAACGCTGATTAGACTATACAAGTGTGACACATTCCATGACTTGTGTCTAATTGAGACATCAAAGGATAAAGGGATTAGACTACACGGTAACATCTATCACGAGTAAGGTTATGTCGAGTCATTGACATTCTCGTTACATGGGTAGCAATGATGTGTTGCTAGATACCGCTCATTGCCTGTGACAATTTTGTCATTGCCATTGTTTTGAGAACCTATTGGGTCGCACACTTAGAACGGATCAATGAAGAGCTTAATTAATCCTATTCTGAATTGGATTAAGGATATATCTAATCCTATTCTGAATTGGATTAAGGATATATCTAATCCTATTCTAAGTAGGATTAGAGTTCTGTTTGGCAGTAAATTTTAGGGTAAAATTTACTGCCTATAAAAAGGAAGTTTTTCTAAAACAGAGCCGCACCTTTTAAAAAAAAAAACATTCCTTTTAATCGAAGCTAGCAGTTTGGTTATAAGGAATCAAAACGCTCTTCAAGGCTTCTGATCGTGAGACGTTCAAGAGTCGTGAGATCCATTCGTGTGGATACCATAGAGGCAGGAACGAAAAGTTGCTGCTTGTGACTCGACCAACGACAGAAAACGCAGAGAAAATGTTAGGTAAAATCTCGAAACCCTAATCAGGCAACTCTCCGAATCGATCTTGGTGGAGGCCGAATGATTTAAATTCCGCTGCGTGTTGTTTCGGTTTCCTTCAGATGGAAGTATTCAATAAAATGGAAAATATACAAAAGTTCAATTGAGAAAAGAATAAATAAGAAACAAAGAGGATGGATCTTTAAAGACTTTCAGCCATGGCTGTTGGGACCAAATTTGCGCAATTTTTGGTATATAATAGGTATATGGTAAATAAATTAGAAGAGTAGAAAATATTTCTTGAATTAAATTGAGAAGAAAATAAATGGAAAATCATGAGAATAAGATTTTATGGAAATCTGGCCAAGGCATTTTACAAGGAGTTCCTATGCTAATTTATAACTATATGGTTAAAGAAAAATAAATAAAGGATGATAGGATTATTAGTGAAATTGAGAGTGACAAAAGAATTGAATTTTGGGGATTAATTGGAATATTTGGCCAACCATATTCTCCTATACGTAATGATGAAATTTTGGGAAATTAATAAGTAATATGACAGCAAAGTTAATAAGAGTATTGGTGGGAGGTAAATTTGGAAAAAGAATAAATGATGTGTATTAAGAAAGGGTATGGTTTAAGTGTGATTATAGGATCTCAATGTGAATTTTGATAATATGAAAAATTATGAATAAAATATAAATTTTAATGAAATTGTTAGTGGAATTGAATTTAAGGAAAAGAATGAGTTTTGATCTAATGGAAGGAATTTAGAAATTTCATTATTTATTGAAATTCATAATTTATTGAGTAAGGAAAAATAAATTAAGGAAATGAAATTATTGGTATTATTGGAGTTGGAAAAGAATATAATTTAATTGTAATTTTATTGTGGTATTTAGTAGAAATTAATAAAATGAGGTTTGTGTGATTATTGGTAAAATTGGATTTGAAAAGGATTGTAAAATTATGTGCACTCATATTGTGGTGTTTTGTAGAAAATAAAATGAATAAATTATTGGAATTAACATGATGGAAGATGGGAATTTAAAGAATATTTATTACAGTTACATATAGGATTTTAAATATAAATTGGAACTATTGGTGACATGGAATTTAGAAAAGGAATGGGATTTAATTGAAATTATATATTGGAAATAAGTTAAAATAAATTAATTGTTGAAATTATAGAAATAGAATATTTGAATTAAAAGAAAATTTGTTAAAATCATAATATGGAATTTTAAATATAATTTAAAATTTATTTTGCAATGTTAAGTTGGGAAATGAAGAGATTGTAGAGGTGTTAGCGGATTGTTATATTACGCGGAATAGAGGTAAGGACATGTATAGGAGTTGCACATGACATGTTTTACTTGCAATTGGAAAATTCTCAAAAAATCCAATTTTAAATCATTCCTCACTTTTCCTTAATACAAGAAATAGAAACTTATCTTAAATTCCTATAAGTCTAAATATTGCATTTCATGAAATCATTTTTCATGAATTGATTTTTGTGAGAGGATTTATGTGAATTGGTTTATATGAAATAAGTTAACTGAATCGATTTATATGAGATGATATACATGGAGTGTTTAAATTACACAAAATGGAATTTGTTATTATTATTTTGCATGAAATGATTTATCATTTACGTTTAAATATGATATTTTGAATATTAAGATTTACACTGATAATTTAATGAATTTTATTAGTGTCAAATAAAATAAATATTGTTTTACAAGGACTTGAATTGACTGAAGATAATTGCTATTTGAAATGATTTTTACTATTGAAATGATATGATTTGTGAAAATGTTTTAAGTTAAAATAATTTTATGAATTGTTTTTGAAGTCAATTGCCTTGAAACTAGTGAAATTGTGGATACTGGCTGGTTTAGAAACTGTGTTTTCTATGAGGGAAGGCTAAGTTAAAAATAGTCATTATACTGCTAAAAATTTCTAGAAATTTTGTGAAATTATCTTTAACATTCTCCAATGTTAGAAATAACGGAAACTTTAAGTGATCTTCATATCATTTACTAAAATTGCATGTTTTATTATTTATCGAAAAACAATATTTAAATGTTCATGTTAATAAATTTTAAGGCTGAATGCTCAAATAAGGATATAGAGTTTTCGAAAATATTCAATTCAGGATCTAAACTTTTATTTTGCTTAATTCAGGATAAAACATTTTCGATTTTGCTCAAATAAAGACTTTTTAAAGCGCGTGAGTTACACGCGCCGTTAAAATAATAACAGCGTTTATAAACGACACGTGGCAGCATGTGATTGGGCCACGTGGCAAAAGTGGACACGTGGTAGCATAAGGGTGGGACACGTGGCAGTGACATATAATTAATTTTCTTTTAATAGGTAAAAAATACATGGACACGTGGCAGCGTATTAGTGGGACACGTGGCAAGATTGACACGTGGCAGCGTGTGAGTGGGACACGTGGCAGTGACTTATAATCATTAGTGGGACACGTGGCAAAGTTTAGATCCTGAATTGAACATTTTCGAAAACGTTATATCCTTATTTGAGCATTCAGCCAAATTTTTTTGTTATAAATATTAATAAAAAATTAAAAATTTAAATATTATTTATAATATTATAATTAGTAGTTAATTTTGCTAGTTGATTTTTTAATAAAAAATAACTTTTAAAAATTTATATTACATTTTCAAAAAAAATTTGTTAAAAAATAAATTTTTATAAAAAAATATTTCTATATTTTTTTCACTTTGTTTTTCTTTTCATTCCTTTATGTTTTTATTTCTTTTATATGATTTAAATTTAAAATAATTTTTTATTGTAAATTAAATATATTTATTTTTAGAAAATTGAGTTTTTCTAGGAAATACGTTTATTTTTTTAATTACATTAATTTTTCTAAAAAGACAATTCTTGATTACATTAATTTTTCTAAAAAGACAATTCTTACATATTTTTCTTTATTTTTATAGTTTCTTTATCTTCTTTCTTTTTTTGTCAATTAGAAGAAAATATAGAAAAAAAAGAAGAAAAATACAAATTAAATTTAGTAATTTAAAATTTATTCTTTAAAAAATATATAATTTCTAATAATTTTATGGCTAATAGTTTTTTTTCCTTTTTTTATGGTAAAAATGAAAAAAAAATTACGAAAGAAAAATTAATAATTATACTAGTTACAAAAAAGTTTTATAATAATTTTTATGTTTGAGAATTTATTTTCTAAAACAAAATTTTTAATTTTTAATTATTTCAAAAAATAATTTTAAAAAATTTATTCAAGAAAATATTATTTTATCAAAATATATAGTTTTTCTTGAATAAAAAAAGAAAAAAAAAGTAAAAAAATATGTGGACACGTGGCAGCGTGTGAGTGAGACACGTGGCGACGTGTGAGTGGGACACGTGGCAGTGATTTTATAATTATTTTCTTTTAATAGGTAAAAATAAATGAACACATGGCGGAGTGTAATTGTGACACGTGGCAGAGTGTGAGTGTGACACGTGGCAATAATTATCCTTTCATCGTCAGTCACTCTCTTTAACGGTGCATGTAACTCACACGCGTTAAAAAGTCTTTATTTGAGCAAAATCGAAAACGTTTTATCCTGAATTGAGCAAAATAAAAGTTTAGATCCTGAATTGAATATTTTCGAAAACTTTATATCCTTATTTGAGCATTCAGCCAAATTTTAATTACGTGAAAGTGCTAGCAGATACTTATCATCATTCTACAAATAAATAGAACTTTTTTAGAAAAGAATACTAAAGTATGAATATTTTATGAAATTTTATTCATAACTGAATATATTTTCAATATATTTATTTATGGACTATTTGAAGATATTTTTAGTGGAAATAATTTCATAAGTGATGCTTCTACTGTATATCTACTATTTTGAGACTGTTAGGCCCCGTATCATACTCACGTGTACTGTTACTATTATTACTGTTATTGTGTTGATAGACCCATTAAGTCTTTAGCTTCCACTAGTGGCACCTGACAAGTGTACACTGTAGACTCTATAAACTATGGCTATATGTCTCACGTGTTACTATTATTGTTACTCCCTTCGAGGACTATTGTTATAGCATGATATACTTTGGTGTTACCTGGTCTCCCCTGTACTGTTACTGTTTACTATATTGTTTTACTGAACTATGTACTGGTACTGAATTGTTTACTGCTACTGAACAGTTTACTGTATTGTTTATTGAACTATTTATCGTACTGTGTTTATTAATATCGAACTGTTTACTATCACTGAAATGAAGTGTTTACTGCAGTGTTTCCAATAAATAGTTTATAAATTGTTTAATTACTGAAATATTTTACAATATGATTTTATATCATTGTTATATAACAAATTCAATTTATTACTCCCTATAGTCGCTTCTAAGAGCCAGGACACGACAGATATTCTAAAATAGCTCCCATACTCCATCCGGTCTCCTAACCGACTATAGTATCCTTCTTATATTGTTCCTTAATGTACCATTAGGAAATAAATAATGTTATGCATTTTAATGTGATATTTAATATACTTTTTCATAATTAGTAAAATAGGTTATTTTTACTTAACTGCATATAGTACGCACTTTTATATGTGTTTCTTACTAGGCTTTCCCCAAAGCTCACCCCCTTACTCCCACTCTCTCAGAGAGCTTTTCAATGTATGCGTTTACCGCTGCTTCTAGATTTATTGAAGAAATTATTAGAAGCTTAAAGTGACAAATAATCAGGTATATATTATATTTTATATTTATATTTAGACATGTAATTGCACAGCAAATGTAGTTATGGAATAGAATGTAAATTTTATAGTGGGATGTAAATTACATGGATAAATATTGCATTATAGATGCACTAAAATTCTGATCTATTAATTAATTTGATAGCATAATTAATTGATTGAAATGGAAAATGTGGAGTGTGCTTACATTGACACCGAATGCAAACTTAATGATCGTAAGTAAATAAGTGTTCTAAAAAAGAAAAAGTTGGTTTGAAATTTTATAATTTCAGACGTTACGCAAACCCTATCAAAAGTCCACATAATGATTAGAATATGTTAAATAAATATAATTTATGAGTAAATAAAATATTTTGGAAGTTAAATTAAATGTTTAAATAGTTAATAAGTAGTTAGAATATGGCTGGTTAAATCTTATAACGGTATTTTGGTAATTTGTCATAAAAGATAATTTTAAATGGATTTTTCTAGTCTTCTCTACCATACTGGCCAACCATCTTCATTCATGATTGCCATCTCACACTAAAGCTTAAGTTGGAGAAAGAAAAGCCATTAAAACACTACCTTAAACATCTTTGAACCAAAAATTACCTTAAGCAAACTTGTTCATCTCTCTTAGCTTTACCACATACCTCCAATTCAGCTTGTGTAGAGGCCATTTTCAAGGTGTTTTGGTCCATCAAGAATTCGGCCAAGGTGAAAGGTGAGAGAAGGTTTATTCAACCTTGATTTCTTTTAATTTATTTTAACATTTTAAGGTTGTATAATAGGTATTTGGTGCTAGAATTTATCAAAACCAATTGCATGTGCACCTTAGGGTTTTGGCCAAGGTAGGATTTCAATGATACCTTGCTTAAACTCATGTAAAAATGGTGTAGAATTAATGTAGAGTAAGTGTAAAGCATGTATATAACCTTAAATTGATGAAATGGATAGTGTAGGGATGATTAAAGCATTCAGCCAAAGGTGAGAGAAGGGGTTATCATGCTCAATTTGATGGGAAAACGGTTATAAAATATAGTACAAATTAATATAAGATTGTTGGTGATGTCAAAACCAAAGAATAAGGTGTAACATCCCAAAACCACTATATAACAGAATATTCATTTTTAAACTCCACTTATTTATCGGTTGGGCTGTTTGTGATGCTTAACAACTTTTACTACATTATGAATTAATAAAGTCTCTTCCTTAAGATGTATATACATTCCCTTCGTATTTAAAGTAGTACTGTACAACTTTGCTGAATATATAAAAGAATATAACATACCTTCGATATCAAATCTCCGGAAGGTAAGTCTCTTAGTTCAAATCAGTTATCTGTGGAGTGGAAAAATAAGGAGTGAGCGACAATGTGCTCAGTAAGGAAGGTGTATGCTGCTTTAAAAATAAAAGCTATAACCTCGAAAACCATTTAATCATCCTAACGATCACACTCATTAGGAAATAATAAATACAGTTAATATGAAAACAGGATTTACCAGATCCTTTCATAAATCTTTTAATTGAGACTAGGCAACAATTTAAATCATGCAAAGAACACAAGTCATCCGCTTTTGGGGTGCACCCGTAGGCCATCGCCCCTCACGGCTATCTCAGATCTATGGCCATAATCTATATGTGGTCCTCGGGTCCACTTGCCAAGTGACCTCGAGACCGCTGAAGACTTGGCAAGTCCATCAGCCCCGTGACGCCCTAGGGTGCACTCGTTGGTCTCTTTGACCCGAGCCATCGCCCTAGATGAGTCACAACAAGTATATGAGTGATAATGCATGAACTCATGGCCTAATGTCTCAAAATTAAGTTATCATATGTATCATTTTCATAAAATGATTTAGTTTCCAAAAAGGGTTTGTAATTCGTAAAACAACCCTCAATTTCAACATTTTTTTATGAGAGAAAACACTTTTGGAGCTGATTCGCCCATGGCTAGTTCGCCCAGGGTCAGCTCACCCATTTAGTCAATTCGCCCAAGGGACTACTCGCCCGAGAGTCTATTCGCCCAAGGGACTACTCGCCCGAGAGTCTATTCGCCCAAAAATTTTGATATTTTCTATTTTCAAAAATAAATAAAATACTTCATTTTTAGTTTAAAAAATTACATTTTTAAACCGTTCACCAGAGTCTACTCGCCCTTCACAGCTCGCCCTGACTAACTCGATAAGACGGCGAATAATAGTCGCCCGTCTCATAGTTTTCAAAACACAAGTACGGCTGGCTGATAATAGTTCGCCCGC
Source organism: Heritiera fomes (assembly GCA_032173925.1). NCBI lineage: Eukaryota > Viridiplantae > Streptophyta > Magnoliopsida > Malvales > Malvaceae > Heritiera > Heritiera fomes. The sequence continues at coordinate 18,360,942 of JAPDPM010000004.1, read as the reverse complement.
CTTTTTACTTAAAACAAGGGTCGTCTGCCCAAACACATCTAAAAGGGTTCGCCCAACTTTGGCTTGCCCGGATTTTTATTAAAACAAGGGCACTCGCCCAGTTTCTCGTAAAAGAGAGCTCGCCACTTGGCTCGCCCGATTTTCTACTAAGAACAATATACTCGCCCGCCTTAATCAGTTCGCCTAACAAAACAACGTATGGCGGCTTGTAGCTCGCCCGAAACCAAAACAGTTTATCAACCAATGCATGTCAGAAAATAAAACAATTTCTAATATTTTCTTAACGTTTTTACTCCACAGGACATGCATTTGCATCACATACTACTTCCTTACCTGATCTCACGAAGTCTTGCTTCGCCCTGCTTCCTACTCGCCGATAGCAATTTCACTTTCCGGCTGCAAGGTAAAATATTAATTCCATTAATATTTTCTTTTCTTAGCAATTTATTTCTAAAACTATTTTCAACCACTTTGGTGAGACTCAGTTCGCCATTCGCCCAACATAGCTCGCTGTCCATTAGCGGCTTATTCATGGGAGTTCGCCCATGTATTGGATTACGGTTGCGACCTCTTTTTCTCCTACTCGCCCTACTGGCGATCATCAACTTTTACATGGGCGATCACTCTTATCGCCATTCTAACCTTTTGGCGATCATTGGTCCTCGCCCGCCGGGACCACAATACTGGCGAACTCATATAAGCATTTCCTAACCTCGTCCCATCCTTTGGGCGAGTACTCACCCATTTTGACTAGCAATTTTCTACTCGCCCGTCGTGTTTCCTTACTCATTCTTGGTTATTTTTCCATCTATTTTCTTATATATTTAACCATATTCAATTATAACCAGGCTATATCTATGATTAAATATCAAGAGAACTGTAAAACTATGAAACTCACCTTTACCAAGTTACTCCTCCAACAACAGAATGCTTCCTTGTCTTTCTTAGCTTTAGTTTGCTTGTTCCTTAGCTCTTCAATGGTGAGGAAAAAGGTTTACTGATAGAAGGATAAAACTCTATGGCTATGAAAGGAACGGAAGAACAAAGTAATCTTTGTAGCAAACAAAATGGGCGAGAATAATTTTGAGGAAGATGAAGTTGCATCCTTCAATTTTTTTCTCATGAACCCCTCTTATATAGCCGTTACGTTTCACTTAAATCCAACACCTGTTTCCTTATCCTGTTTTCCTCATCATTTCATGCATTAAATTTTGTAGAAAAACTGCAGCTAGTGGACTACGGTAAGAAGAAAATTCCCTGCATGTGTTGAAAATTTTGTTTCTTTTTCCTCTTCTTTTCCTAGTCCACGCCTCTGCCAGTCACTCTTATTGGCTTGCTCCTCTTGCTATTAAATGCTTAGTCTCCTTTGTCAAATAAATCAACCGGCGAGAAGTCCTCAGCGCCCCTTTCTTGGACTTTTCTATTTCCTTTTCTGCAGTTCTCTTTGCCCTGTCTCCTCCAGCCAACATTGATTGGCTAACTCCCCATCCTTTTCCTTGTTTTGTCTTCTAGCCCTTAATTCTCTTGTCCTTCTTCTTCTTTTCTCCACGCCAGTATTAGCCATATTAAATAATTTTATCTCATCTCAATTAATGCTTTCATACCTTTTATCCAAATTAATTCCAACAATTTCTTGTTACTCTTTAATATTTGTTTCACTTTCTTTATACACTACACTATAAATCATCTCTTATATTGAAAAGTGGAATTCACATTCGATTTAATTTCAAAAAAATTTTTATTTCCACTATCAATAATGTACACATATGGCATACAGTACAATAAAATTCGGATTTTACATAAGGTCTTTTTACGGTAGTTGCAATCGTAGGCTCCGGTATGAAGTAGACCAAATTTACAGCTACATTAGAAAGTATAGTAGATCTCAAAGAATTATACACTTTCTATAACTGAAGTGTTGAGAATTGACTGTGTTTGTGTGGTGTTGTGCAGCTCGGAAGTGAGGAGTAGAAACTGGTGCTATTGATCTGCACTGTGTAACGCCAGTGGTAAGGAATATATATGAAGAGCGTAGGATACTATGATTGCATTGATAATATTTGAATTGAGAATAATTGAATATTGTGACTGAATAGAGATTGAAAACTGAGATTGTGGATATCGTAAAATAACCTTAGAAACCGAAATATGCATGTTGGCTCAATTACCTAACTGAGAAGGGGGTGAATCGGTTTTTAATACCTTAGGTTTGTTTTTTGATATTCTTAATTCTCTAGCCTATATTGTAGTTCTTCTAAGTTCAGCAGGCTATTCTAGCATACAATTCATACACAATACAATAAACACAATATAATTGTAAGTAAATAAAGAGTGTAGGGTAAGAGATTGTACGCAAGTGATTTATAGAGGTTCAATAACCTTGCCTACATCCTCTACCTTAAGACACTCCCAAGGATTTTTCCCAAAATCCATTAATGAATTTGTCTTTACACCCTCTTTTTGCAAGCTCAAGAGAAACCTTTATACCTTTCCTTTTTCCTGGCTCAAGGAGGAAACCTTACAATCTCTTCTTTTTATGGCTCAAGGAGAAAACCTTAATTTCTACCCACAACTCACTTTACAAGTTGAGCTCTCAAGGGTTTACTCCCTTTTGCAAATTGTGAATGGGTTTACAAGAGATGTAATCAAGAATAACCTCTAAGAAGGTAGGTGATTACACTTTAAGCTCAAGAAGAACCTGTACAAGGTTTATGCTATACAAGGATAACGAGAATGATAGAGGATTTGGAATTTCTAGTGCAAAGAATGTTTTGAAGCTTAAGGAAGATGAAGAATGAAGTCGCTTGAGTGTTTTAAGCTTCTAAGCTTCTCATTATAGTCCTGTTGATGATTTCTTGATGTTTGAAGGAGCCTAGAGTAAATCTTCCTGTTGTCTCACAAAAAACTAGTCGTTAGAGGCTTTCAACGAGGAGGGGATCGATCCCCTTGAAGAGGGGATTGATCTTGTGGCTTTGGGATGCCTTCTTAAGGTTTCTACCATCAGGGTATCGATCCCTTGGAGAAGGGAATCGATCCCTTTACTATTCATCTATCCCCTTGGTCAGGGGATCTATCCCTTTACTATTCATCAATCCCTTTGGTCAAGGGATCTATCCCTTTTACTATTTATCTATCCTCGGGTCAGCATATTAACTTTTCTAGGCTTTTTAAGCATTAAAAACATTCATGAGCAAATTTTGAATATTTTTAAATATGACATGACTTTGAAAACCTGAATTTGAGTCCAAAAATTTATCAAGTAATTTTCTTAAAATATATTCAATAATTCCATAAGAAAATCACATAAACCAATAATTAAAAATATTTTCTCAATTAATTAAAACCAATAAATATAATTAATATATGGTTCTATATTTGATAAAAGTACTTAATATGGTTTTTGAAAATCATAATTGATAAAGTAAATTTACAATGTTGATCATTCATTTAATATTACTTAATTGTTTGTCATTTCAAAATATATGCATTAATTTAAAGATAATAATCTCTCCTTTTTTATATAACAAAACTTAAGGTAAATTTGCTTTGAAAATACTTTGAAAAAGCTCCCCCTTAATATAAGCATGATTTGGAACATAAAGCTCTTCCTTAATATGAGCATGATTTTCAAAACAATTTACAAACCACATTATCTCTCCCCTTTTTTGTCATAGCAAAAAAAAGGTTAAACAAAAATTGCTCTCCCTCTAAAACTATGGCTTAAAATTTTTGAGGACATAAGAAAAATTGCTCCAACCAACAAACAAAAAATTAGCACATTAGGAGTTATAGCACAAATAAATAAATCAATGTCCATGTAAAGATCATGAGATGTTTGTGCATGAAATGGATATTGTTTATGATCTTATACCAATTGTTCATAAATAATTTTCAATACATTGCCAGTTGGTCACAATGATGCAAGCTGTTTATACATTCTCTATTAATTCTATAACTTGCTTATTTCAATTATATCAAGTACCCAAATACATCAATTGTTCTTTATAGTCCAACTAAGATGCATGTCAATACATAATGATTATTAGTTAAACTTAGATGAAAAATTATGCATTGAGCTCATATACCATTTTCAAGAAAGAATGTGCCTAGAATTAAATTATATATCAATTATCCACATATTCTAGCACAAAAGGTCTCATACAAATGTGTCCTAAAAGAATTCTTTCCTATTTGTCATTTCAATCTTAAGAAAGAGAGAAGAATTATCAATTTAAAGCTCATATCAATTGTTACTAATGGTTGACTTATACATTTTGCATGGATTCAATTGTTATGTGTGGTGTGTTCATGTTAAGAGAATAATCAAGTTAAACACACAAGAACATAATCACACACCACCAAATATGCATATGGATTAGTTAAACATTAGCATACTATCATGAAGCATTAATCATATTCATAAACACAAATCTAATTATATGGAAGATTCAAAAGCTCATGTCATTCAAGCGCACACATTTTCTTCCATAGTCATAAAAACAAAGAATCATATGCTCATTTTCCAATTCAAGATCCTTTACCAATTATGAGCAAAGAGAGATTTCAATATCACCATTTTAATCAATTCATATCCCTAGTTGATTTTATCATTTAATGCTCTAAGGGGTATATGCTATTTTAACAAAATAGTTTTACCAAAGTGAATCAATATCATGCCTAAATATATTTTAACTTTAAAGTTCACAATCTATGAGTGAGATCAAGTAGAGTTTTATGAGAACAAATATTCTCATCTCATAAACATGATCATTGATTCAACTTAAGCGCAAGTTCAACATCAAAACAATTAAGAATCAATGCATAGAAATCAATAAAAGTGTATTTGTTCAAGTTTGCATTTATCCTTGAATGTTGATGTTGTCATTAAAGCCTAATTTTTTGGAAATTTGGCCATAAGAAAAATCTAGGTTCATAGATGACAAATTTTCGTACATTTGAACATTTAAGATCCATTTACCATCACAAATTGTAGACCAATGACAATTATGACTCTAAGTAAAACTTTTTATATCTCAAATATTGCATTCACCTAAATCATATTCAAATTCAAATATTAAGGTCAAGTTTGATCATTTTATCATTCAAGCATAAATATTGACCTTAATTACTCATATTCCACTAATAAACATGTCATAATATGAGTCAAGCTATGAAATATAATCATATAAGCATGCTTGACTAAGATGAACTAAGGAAATTAATATGTCTATCAATCACAAGTTCATCAAATTATTAAGTGCATACAAGAAATCATTGAAATAATTCTTAAAAATATATTCAAGCATTCATTGAAAATATATTTCAAGATTATTTCAAGATTTATGCATTTCATGAATGTCTTCACAAAGAAAAATGATTTTGTTCTTATAGGTTTAATTAGAAATGATATTTATTCCAACCGTTGAAGATGAGGCATGATACCAATGAAAAATGATTTTTCATATTAAAAGATCATCAAGAAGAAGTTAAAATAATGAATTTTAAGTTGAGAAGAGAGATAGTATGAAGATAATGAAAAATCCTTCTCAAATTCGACTTAAATGGAGCAAGAAAGTCATTTTGCCTTGGGGGGATCGATCCCTCATACACAAAATGCAGAATTTTAGCATTTTTGGCCAAGGGGATCGATCCTTTATCTAAAAATTGCAAAATTTTGGCCAAAAAATCAACTTTTGAGATGCCAAAAATCCATTTTTGAGTGTTTTAAGTCCAAGTAAAAGTTTGAACATGTGTATAACATGATTTTGGAATTGTATAATGAAAAATATGGATGAAAAATCATTTGACAATAGATTTGGCAATTTTGGAAGAATTTTAACCATAAAATTCATTTTTGGTTACATGAAAGATCATGTTAAGAATTATGCATATTTTGGCAAAACCAATATGTTGGAAAACACAGATATGCCAAAACAAACATATTCACATAGATTTTAAGCACATATATTATCAAATCACCACATTTGTGAACATTATGTCATAATTTCTAATATGCATATTTCTCATTAATCCTCATGACATGGCATTTTGTATGGATGACATATTTAACATTTTTGGAGCAAGTAAATATATTAACAACACAAAGCAAACTTGCTCAAATTACAAAAATCCAATAATCATTTCAAAATCATGTTATATGCTTTTCATCTAATTATTTAATGCATCAAGAGTTATCCATTAAATAGTCAAAAAATCATCTATCATGCATTCATTTATTTAACTTATAATGCATCAAAGATCATCAACCAAATATCTCATCAAGTCATAAATAATTTAATCAAATAAAAGTTTTTTTTTTAAAAAGCTTAGAATACTCCTTTGCGGGAAAATATTTTTCCATGAGTCATTGAGTTTACTTTGAGCCATTGTTTGAAAGATTGTTGTGACCTTGCCAAAGGATGGATTCCTCAAGCTCTTCCTCTTTCTCATTGGCATAAGCAAACTCCATTGAGGTGTGTAGAGCATTTGAACTTCATTGTTTTATTGTAACTCCATGCTCTAACACTCTTACAACAAACAATTACTAGCATGCTTTGGTACCCAAATTTTCTTGTGTCCATGAAAGTTAGTACAAATAATTTTTTTATCCTTTAGAGATCCATTTCAAACTCAATTCATCATTATTTATAGCATGATTTGGGATCCACGTCTTCCTAACTACTTTTCCTCTAAATGAAGTCTTTCTATATATGCATGCTTGTGAAGAGTGGCCAATCCTATTGTAAAGTGAGCATGTAAGAGATGAATCATGCATATTATTTTTACTCACAAGAGAATTCTTAAGATGAGTTTTGTTTTGTTTTGCATTATAGCCTAACCTATCTTTGTCAAAAAAGCTCTTTGGGTCGCAAGCATGTGATCTAATTTTTGTTGATCCATATAAAACCTAGAAAATGAGTTATGTAAATTTGTATTCTTTTCATTCAACTCATTTACCTCTAAGTTTGCTTCTTCTAATTTCTTTTCTAATTCTGTCTTAGCATTTGTCAAGGCTCCTTTTCTATTTTCAAATTAGCAATGATTTTCTATATTTAGAGTTCATGCATTCAAATTCATTTGCTAATTCATTAAAAGCATTTTATAATTCATCAAAAGTATAAGCATTGCCTTTACTAGAACTAAAACTAGCCTTATCATCACTAAAGGCCATAAAGCACGAATAAGTTATCTCATCATATATGTTTTCCTCATCGGAGCTATCACTATCGCTCTATGTAGCCACAAATGCTTTTTTCTTAGGCTTCCTATTATTTTCCTTTCTAAGTAAGGGACAATCTAGTTTATTGTGCCCCGATTCCTTACACTCATAGCACTCTATGGATTCTTTTTCTTTCCTACTTGACTCTCCTCTCATTACCTCTCTTCTTTAAGGTCTCCTATAATTCGCTCTGGCCTTCATCCTTATAAATTTATTGAATCTTTTGGTAAACATTGCCATTTCCTTTTTTTCCTCAGTTTCACTCTCATCACTATCATCTTTAATATCATGAGTGGAAGATTTTAATGCTACCCTACTTTCTTTGAAGGCTCTTCATTTCTTTTATTTTCATCTCATAGGAAAGTAGGGCTATTTTGTATCAAAATACTCTTAACCGTTGAATCACGAAGTTTTTGGCTCTTTCGTGTGATTCAGTCAACCGATTTGGATGGTTTATGACTTCTTCACACTCAAACTTATCTATGACTATCAGTTGGTCAAAAGCCAAATCAATTTGACCGTTATTTATGAAAATTCCACCTGCCTATAAACGTAATCATCATTTTCGAAATTGTTGCATGCTTTTCAAAACATGCTCAAATGAAGAAATTTTGAGGTGTAGATTTCTCCTATCTCAGTATTTCACTCCAAATATCATAACTCTAAAATTTCACCCCAATCCGGACTATAAAGGTCCCGTGGGGCCCACACGATAGTTTTTTTTTTGTAACTTTTATTATGTTTGGTTTCTTAGTAACTTATTCTTTACCTCTCATTTCCCTAACCTTTAGCTTATGGAATATATTAGGAAAATGTGGTCCTCACACCTTTCTCTTTCACGTTGCAAACCACCTTCCTTTCTCTCCACGTGTACTCTTCTTTTTTTGTTCACACAGCAACTCCTTTTTATCTTTTTAATTTCGTAAACAGATCCTCCTCCTTTCATTCACCAAAGCAGAGCACATTATTTATACTTCCAGCAACCATGTGTAAATCAACAAATGTAGTTTGAGGTGACGTCTAGCAGGGGGTGAATGGCAAAGAGCAACAGTGCAAGAAGCAGTTAATAGTTCAGGTAATTCACGGTAGCAGGAGCGATCTCTGTTGTAAGGATGTGGCTTGAAACAGGCTTGCAACATGGGCAGCAAGAGACAACAATGGCGTGCAACAATAAGGTGGTGGCTATGGCATGAAGATGATGATGGTTTTTTTTTTTAATTTTAAGCTGAGATGCTCCTATGTGTATTCCCCCAACCATAGGTTAGCTCTCTTTTTATATACAAAAAGAATATATGTTCTAATTAAATTCACCTAGTTTATCTATTTTAGTTTTTATTCTTTTTATCTAATTCCAATTCTAATATTACTTCTATCCTAACATTAACTCTAATATATAAAAATTAAATTATCTAATTATCCGATCCTAAAAATTAATTTTTCATTTTTATTTTTGTTTTTTTATTTATTCCTAAATGTTAATGTTTATTTTAATTAAAAATCCTATTTTAATTCTAAATTAATTCAAATATTCATCTAATATCTAATTAAATAATTCTCCTAACTTAAGTTGTTAGATTAAGTTACCCTAATCTAAATTGTTAAATTAAATTAATCAATAAAAAATATACATAGTCATCTACCCTATTAATTTTTATAAGTTAAGATTCTGGACAAAATAAGGTGTCTAAATTCGAAACATGTATTTTTAAATCTATTTTTATATGTATATAAGTATCCTTTATTGAGTATACAGCTCACTCCTTATTTTCCCTGCCCGTAGATTGAGCCTCGGAGAGACCTGTTGATGGCTTTTGTTCTCCCCTACTTCGTTGAGGCAATTCAAGTATATAGTGAGGTATACTTTTATGTTTTGGTTGTATGTACATAGACACAGCATCCAGTTGCACAATGTACATTGTTCTTCACTTGGGATGTGTTGTAAAATTTTGCATTTGGGATGTTATTAGATATTTTGTATACAACATATATGTGCGATCCTTGTCTATGTTGTGAGGCTTATATGGTTGTATCAACAAAAGTAGGCTACGAGATAGTAAGTATATACTTATATTTTATATGGTATGAATACTATATTGGATGCCAGGTGATGAGCTTGATCTGTTGAGCATGAATGGTATGACGTAATTTAATTTGCGAAATGGTTAGAGATCTATATAGAATACTGTAAGAATGTAAGTATAGTTAAGGTTGTATGGCAATAGCCAACTATGTATAAATCATTATAGCTCTACAAGTATGGATTGACTTTTTTAGATATGCTAGCTATTTAGGACTAAATATGTGCTAAGTGAAATCAATGGTGCCACATAAGAATGGTGGGTGTGTTAGAGAAGTAGAGAACTTTGATTTAATGCTATATCAACATCATGTCAAAGAAGTTAGAATGAGCTATTAAAAATAGAATATTTGAGGGAGAGATTATAGGCAGCTTAAATTAGAAAGTTTAAAATTTACCATTATTTTAGGCTAGATTATGCGAAGTTATTGTCTACTACTTACTTTCCAAAGTAGATTTTCTTTAATTTTTGTATATAAGACTTCTCTTATATATTGAAAATATATGAAAGCAATACTTTTTCTACTTGTCTTCATGGCATCAAAGCATAGATTCTAGGACACTGTGAAACTAGGGAAGACTCTTCTTCCTTAATAGAGAGTTCTCAGGGAGAAAGTTCAATCTTTGCAGACTTGTCCTCTAAAATATCACAAATGTTGAATCAGATTTTGACTCCATTGGGTCACGAGCTTGGTGTGGCAATGATTGGTATCCAGCTGGACGATACCAATTATGGTTTTTAGTCTTAGGTTGTTGAGATGTACATCTCAGGAAAATGCAAACTAAGCTATATAAATGGGGATCTTCCACAACCCAAGAGAATAACTCTACTTTTAAGAAGTGGAGAACTGAAAATGCACTGGTGAAAGGTTAGTTGATCAATTCTATGGATCCAAAATTGATAGGCACCTATATCAGATTTCCAATGGCAAAGGCTGTGTGGGATGTTGTTGCTATGACATACTTTGATGGCAGTGACACCTCACAACTTTATGATCTCAAGAGAAAGGTGATAAGGCTCAAACAAGGTGGAGAATCTATTGAGACATATTACAACAATCTTCAAGGCCCTTGTAAGGAAATCGATTTTTGCTGCCTAAGTTCGATGAAATGTGAAATTGACATACAAAGGTATAACTTTATTTTACAAGAGGATAGAGTTTATACTTTTCTAGATGGATTAGACAATCGTCTTGACAAAATTCAAGGAGATATGCTTCAAATTCAGCCATTCCCTACAGTAGAGCAAGCTTAAGCACTTGTTCACAAGAAAGATCTATGAAAAGCAGTGATGTTACTCAAAGGAGATGGAGATACTACATCTAGTGTAGTTATGTTGTCATAAGGCGTTAGCTTTAAATTGACATATGCATTTTGAAATGACAAAAACTTAAGTGATCTTATATGTTTCGATTCATATTGTAAATTTGCTCTACCACATATGATTTTCTCAATCCATTTTTAAGTGATCATATCAAACATTAAGACCATGATTTAATGATTCATTCTTATTGGCCTTAATACTTTATAAAATGTTTTAAATATTTTAGAAAATTACTTAATGAATTTTTGGACCATGTTTTCATCAGAGAAAGTTAAGAAAAACTCCCACAAAAATGCCAAAATGTTTTGGGTTGAATTAAGATCAAAGGCTATATCATTTCTAACCCAAACGTGCAGGAAAAATGCCTTCTGGTAGCATGGGATCGATCCCGTAAGGGAAGGGATCGATCCTTTCATGGCAGAAACTCTTGGAAGCATGGATTAAAGCAAAGGATCGATCCCTTAGGTAAAAGGATCGATCCTTTTATGGCAAAAAGCCTCCAACAGCTAGTTTCTATGAGATATAACGGCTAGTTTCTTTTTTGGCTCCAACCAACGTTCACAAACCATCCAAGGGACTATAAATAGAGGCTTAGAAGCTTAAGGAAGGAAGAGGAACTGCTAAGCAACTCCATTATTCATTTTCCTCATATTCAAAGCCTCAATAACATCTCAAGTGCTTTATATTCTTCATCTTCCATCACTCTCATATTCCTTGTATAGAATAGCACAAATATTGTATAGGCTTTTCTTTGTGCTTAATCTTTGTAATCATTTGCCTACCTAGAGGCCTTCTTTGGTTAGACCTATAGTAAACACAAACACACCTTATAAAAGGGGAGGTTTCTCTTTAGCCTTAGAAAAGAGGGAGGTTTCTCTTTAGCCTTAGAAAAAGAGGGAGGTTTCTCTTGAGCCTAGAAAAAGAGAAATGTTTCTCTTGAGCCTTGAAAAGGAGGGATTGTAACACAAATTCAAGTGAGTGGATTTGGAAAAATCCTTGGGAGCGTCTCAAGGTAGAGGGCGTACATTTCTCTTTCCCTGCTCTCTTTACTTGCAATTATATTTATGTTTATTGTATTGAATTTGGATTGCATGCTTGCATAGCCTAGAGAACTTAGAAAACATTAATATATGCTAGCGAATTTAGAAGAATCGAAAAACGACCTTCAAGGTTAGTGAAAAAACCGATTCACCCCCCTCTTAGTATAGCTTATAGAGCCAACATAAGGCAAACAAAAATCACAATAACAGCTGTCACTTCATATTTCACACAATGGAAACCCAATACATTAACAAAGTTGAGGTCACAAGGGGAAGGAGGAGGTTGCACAGATTTTGGAAATATGAAACATACGAAAGATACATATTTCAAACTACATGGATGCCTAAAGTAATGGCATGAACTCAAGGTGCAGGAGAAAATAATGGCCGAGCAGCATTCATGAACTCTGAACCACAACTATCCTTTATACCATAAGGGAATTCTTCCTCCTCTAATATAATATCACAAAGGTACGCCTATACTGCTGTTGCAAATAAATCCATGGCTTTAAATGATTCAGTTAACAATGTTTGGATTATTGATTCAGGGGCAACCAATCACATGACATTTGATCCATAAGACTTTGTTAAAACTGCTCAACCAAAACGAACATGCATTGCTAATGCTAATGGAGTGACATACCCGATTACATGGGTTGGAAAAGTCCCACTTTCACCTTCTTTGACTCTATCAAGTACTCTAATGGTCTCATCTCTTTCGAAGAAGCTATAGGCTACAGGTCAAGTTATTGAGGAATCAAATTGTTGTGAACTAATGTATCCAAGCTTTTGTTTGTTTTAGGATATTCTTACCAAGGAGATCATTAGTTGTGGTACTGAAAGAGAAGGGCTGTATTACATGGATGACTTTAATCATGGCCAAGTTAATATTGTGAGTCGAACTGGAGATTAAGAATGACAAATCTAGTTATGGCATCATCGATTAGGACATCCCTTTTTTTCATATTTGAAGCATCTGTTTCCCAGCTTGTTTTCTAGTATACATGAGTCTATCTTTAAATATGAGACTTGCATTCTAGCCAAGAGTCATCATATTTCTTATCCAATAAGTTTGAAAAGATGTAAGATATAATTTACATTAATTCATTCAGATGTTTGGGGTCCAACTCCTTCTAAAATTTCTTCAGGAATTATATGGTTTTTAACCTTTGTAGATGATTACACACAAATGACTTGGCTTTATGTGATGAAAAATAAGAATGAGAAGTTTGGAATTTTTCATTCTTTTCATAATATGATCAAAACACAATTTCTGCTAAACTCCAAATTTTGAGATCTGACAATGGTGGAGAATATGACAACAAGGAGTTACAAGAATATTTCCAAGCACATGATCTCCTCCATGAAACCACTTGTTCCCAAACCCTACAACAAAATGGTATCGTAGAGAGGAAGATCAGATGCATCCTAGAAACAGTCAAAGCTATGTTAACCTAAACACATCACCTTGACAATATTAGGCAGATGCAGTTGTTATTGCTGTCTACTTGTTGAATAGAATGCCATGTCAAGTTTTGAATTTTGAAACTCTATTACAAGCTCTTGCTCATCATGTGCCATTATCTTTTGTCTTAATGCTTCCACCCAAGATCTTTGGTTGTGTTGCTTATGTTCATCTTCATAAAAATCAACAAACAAAATTGGATCCATGTGTTGTTCATTATGTTTTTTTTTAGGAAATGGAGTACATAAGAAAGGCTATGGATGCTACGATGTCACTACCCGAAGGCCAATGACGTCCACTCAACACTTACCTTATTGCTTTGGAAAATTACGAACCAAATTTTTCCTTTTTCTATTTACGGTTTGTATTCGGTGTTAGTAGCAACTAAATCAAATCTTGCCTTAATAATATTATATCTCTAGCTATGTCATACTTCTTAAAGTGATTTTAATCATTTTAGCCTTATTTTCACTTATCCAAAAGAAACGAGTCGAAAACCTCCCCCTTGTATTTTATCAATTTTCCCAGTAAAATCACCTGCATTTAAACACATTCTAAACTTCACAATATAGCCAGCTCTTGTTTCCCACAATTCACACAATCATGCATCTCATATATCTCAAGATTCATTTCATTCGAAATTCCACATTTTGCATTTTTATACATACTTCAAAATATATATCTAATCCCATATCGTACTCGATAATCACATAGACCTACATAATAATCTAGTGTAATCCAAAGTTACATCCCATATTTCTTCCTAGTACTGTGAAAATAAAGTTTGCATAATTATCAAAATGATATACCATTGTATACCTCAAAAGCACAAAAGCAAGACTCGGAGAACGTAGACGAGTACCATAGCTAGGTACAGTTCCCGAGAGAGCCTATATGAAGCCTGAGCTGAATATCAACCCGTATGATCTGTAGATGTTAAATTTAAGGAGTGAACAAATCCACGGCTCAGTAAGTAGCTTAAATAAATACAGACTAGGTTCATATCGTAAAACACGATCATACATGCATGAACTCCATAAAATAGCATGTATGCCTTATATCAAGATTAGCTACTAACTTGTATGTACAACAGATTTCATAAGCTCGTTTATGCTTTTCTTCATTTCTTTAACTCACACAATATCATTCTTTTTGTCTCTTTATATCGATATGGTTAAGCGTGAAAGAAACAACCATTACAAATAACACATGATTCTATAGTATAATATAAGTATAGTTCAACAATTATTCCGGTTCTCTGTCTTATGTATAAGATCTATTTTATCTAACGATAGTCATCACATTCACACATCACAATCATTTATTCATTGTCTCAGTGGCATATGATTTCCCATAATTCATTAGTACACGTGTAGCACTTAGCTCTCAAAGGATTCTAGAGGTGGCTCCCATAGTTCCGAAGAGTTTATGTAGCACGTAGGTCCTTTGAGTTCTCTAGAGGTGGCTCACACGGTACAAAAGATCAAGTTTTACTCCGGTTTGCCTCTATGGCTTATGTTTTCAAATGGTTCATCGATACACATGTAGCACTTAGCTCTCAAAGGACTCTAGAGGTGGCTCCTACAGTTCACGAAGAAAGCTGCGTAGCACGTAGTTCCTTTGAGTTCTCTAGAGGTGGCTCACACAGTACAAAGGCATGAGTTTTACTTGGGTTGGCCTCTATGGCGCTTGCTTTCAAATGGTTCATCAGAACTCGTGTAGCACTTAGCTCTCAAAGGACTCTAAAGGTGGCTCCCGTAGTTCACGAAGAAAGCTGCGTAGCACGTAGTTCCTTTGAGTTCTCTAAAAGTGGCTCACATAGTACAAAGGCATGAGTTTTACTCGGGTTGGCCTCTATGGCGCATGTTTTCTAATGGTTATATTCCACCATCATTCAAGCCCTCAAGTTGTATATACACGTCAGTGGTCATACAATTCCAGTGTCCTAGCTTTTCGATAATACCACTAGGAGCTATTCGAGTTCTTTGAGCTAAATATCGTAGGTTGTATACATATTGTACACTAATCCGTATATACACTTTTAAAGAATAACAATGTATTGGCATGCTCACTAGGTACAACTTAAATAAATCACATGCATTTCTCATGACATAGACATCTATGTTTTATACGAGTTCGTAATCTCAGTGAGCACAATAAGTTATAACACATCACACATAATTCGCAAATAATCCAAAAACTATTCACAAACACATCAATCCAACTTGTAATTTATCCATACTTACTCTTATAGTCTTTTCCATAGTATTCCATCAACTTGATGTGAATTTAGATAAGTATTTAATAAAGATTCATTCATCTCTTATGAGATGATACTAGTAAGGCTTATTTAACCCACTTACCTCGATGCTTGGTAGGTTACTTTTCCTCGATCCTCAAACTCAAGCTTAGCTTCTACACTACTTCAAATTCACTTCCTTTTTGGTCGAACAGAACAGCCCAGATCAATGTTCCCACGTCATTTTCTGCTCACTTCCTTCCAATTTAAATCAGTTCATTTGGTAAGAAATAGCTGCTGAAGTAAGCTTGGTGTTTTAGTGATAGAAAATGGTGATTTCGGTGGAAAATATAAGAGGGGAAACAAAAAATGAAGTCGGTGCTGAGATGAATTTTCTGATGGTTTTGGGTCTCCTTTGTCCTATTTTATTATTATTACATCCAATGGGAAATTTACACATGTCAATTATCAAAATCCCCCTTTAAACTCTTTATATTTACACTTTTACCATAGAAAATATCTTATTCTCTATAATTTCCAGATTTGTCATTTCATTCTTTATATATATATTTTGTTAAATTCAATAGTTAACTTACGTTATTTCTTATTAATTGTTTAAAGCATAATTTACCATTAGATTATATTATTTCCCAAATTATATTCCAATCTCTATACTATAATCTTAGTAATTTCTTTCTTTTCCTATCTTCTATTTTATTAATTCCTATAATTAATTTACTTTATTTCTTATTACATATTACTAATATATAATTACACTAAATTGTATTCTTTTTCAATTTTAATTTCACAATATATCTTTATCCATTATGTACTTTAATTCCATAATTAGCAAATATTAACAATTACTATCTTCTTTTTAAATTCCTATACTCTATAGCTTATATCGATTATTAGAAAATTGGGTTCTCACATATGATCACACTACTAGGCATCTGTTTACTATAATGGATGTTACATTCGTAAAATCTGAAAATTTCTTTCCAAAACTAGATGCTCATTCTTGTCTTTAGGGAAAGCTACTATGTGAAGAAAAAATTGCAGACAATTGGGAAAAATGGCCAGGTCTTGATGGCACTAACTTGGAGATAACTGATGATACTAATGTCGAAAGAATTCAACCTTCTATGGTTGAAACTCAACCAAGACTTGATTATGTTCAAGGAGATCTGGAGACTTAAATGGAGGCGATACTAACACCAACAGAACAGGAAGAAGAAAATGATGCTTCTAAAACTAGAAGTGAACAAGAACAACCTGTTTCTCATATTTTAGTACACAACCACTCTCTTGAGAATACTCCTGAGGTACAATCTTTAGACTCTTCTCCAAATAATGCTATAAATGATTTTGTTAGTTATATATTGCCTTTTCCGATATAATCATGGTAAGCCACCAAATCGGTGCACGTAAGAATTGAAGATAAAAGTACAAGGTATCCAATTACTAATCATGTTTACACCTAGAGGTTCTCACCACCACTTAAAGCTTTTGTACACAAGTTATCTTCTGAGCATGTTTCGAATACTAAACAAGAAGCTTTGAATGATCAAAATGGGCCTAAGCAAAAACTGAAGAGATGACAGCATTATAGAAAAATGATACATGGAGGATCATGCCATTACTTGAATGGAAGAAACCCGTGGGATGTAGATGGGTATTTTCTATTAAATACAAGGTAGATGAGTCAATAGAGAGATACAAAGGAAGACTTGTTGCAAAAAGGATATAGTCAGACATAAGGTATAGATTATCGGGAAACTTTTTCACCAGTAGCAAAGTTGAATACCGTTAGTGTATTGTAGTCTCTTACAGCAAATTTTGATTGGCCATTGCATCAGTTCGACGTAAAGAATGCATTTCTTTGTGGGAATCTAGTAGAGGAAGTATACATGGACATCCCACCAGGGTTTGCTACTTTAACGCAAACTAAAGTTGTATGCAAATTATAAAAGATGCTTAACAGACTAAAACAGTCACCTAGAGCATAGTTTAGACGATTCAGTTTGGCAATGAAGAAACATTGCTTTAAATAGAGCACTTCATATCATACTCTGTTTTTGAAGCATCAACAAGGGATGGTAATAGCTCTAATAATTTATGTTGATGATGTGATAATTACAGGAAATGAGCTAAAACAGGAATCCTTGATTGTAAGCCTGTAGACACACCAATGGTTTAGAATCATGGATTAGGAGAATATTCGAACTTTGTACCCACAAATAAAGAAAGATACCAATGGCTAGTGGGAAAATTAATTTACTTGTCTCATACATGTCCAGATATTGCTTATGCAGTGAGTTTGGTGAGTCAATTCATGCATGATACTAGTGAGGATCATACGAATGTTGTTTTTCAAATTTTAAGGAACATAAAGTCTTCCCCAGGAAAAGGACTTATGTTCAGGAAATACAAGCATTTATACATTGATGGTTAATCAGATGCAAACTGGGCTAGAAGTATTACTACAGAAGGTCTATATTAGGCTATTTTACTTTCGTGGGTGGAAAATCTAGTTTATTGGAGAAGCAAGAAACAAAAAATGGTTGCATTGTCTAATAGAGAGGCTGAGTTTAGAAGCATGGTTAAGGGACTTTGTGAACTTCTTTAGCTCAAGAGATTACCGGTAGAAATTGGCTACTTATCTAGTTCTGCAATGAATCTATTTTGTGACAATAAATCAGCCATAGAAATTGCACAAAATCTAGTTCAACATGACAGAAAAAAAAACATTTTGAAGTGGACAGGCATTTTATCAAGGAAAAGCTTGAGGCTAAAATAGGTCAATTCCCTTTTGTAAAATCAAAAGACTAGTTACTAGATATTCATACAAAGGTCGTCTCAAGTAGGATGTTTCATAGCTCACTTGTTGAGTTGGGCATTGGGGGACATCTATGCACCAACTTAAAGGGGGTGTTAGCGTGAGCTGTTAAAAACAAAATATTTGATGAAGAGATCATAGGGAACTTAAATTAGAAAGTCTGAAATTTACCATTATTCTAAGCTAGATTATGCAGAGTTATTGTCTGCTGCCATACTTTCCAAAGTAGCTTTTCTTTAATATTTGTATATACGACTTCTCTTGTATATTGAAAATATATGAAAGCAATACTTTTTCAACTTGTCTTCAAAAGAGAATAATTACTCGAAACAATTAAATTGTGCCTACTCTTACATGGTAAATTAGGACTTGAATTAATTACAATAATACGCACTCATTAGTTAAATTAAGCTAACACTTGTTTGAGATCTACATGACACAAAAACGTAATAAGATTGGAAAAGTGAAAATTTTGTCTATAAATTTAAGCTTCCTAAGTTAGAGGGCGTAACCAAAATTTCAAATAGTGGCCACATAACGAAATAATGCCCGCTATATTGTGATAGCAGCGGTGGCCCCATCACTATTTACAAAAAATCAGGTGTGAAAAAATTTCGCACTCCTAACGACCTTTGTTAGCTGCTACAAAACACTGTAACAGTGGATAGCAACAATAACGGCTTGTTATAGCTGCTATCCTCTGCTTTTCATTGAAGCTAGAAATTATTTAACTTTTCTATCTTAATCAACAAGAATTTGACATCAAATCAGAAGAAACAGCAGAACAATAGAACAATTGACTTGAGTTTTGATTTTTGAAGCAAGAAATTATTTAACTTTCGAAAGTAAATTTGCATCAAGGAAAAGGATTTTCGAATCAGGGGAGGGGATTTTTTCACTGGTGGACTTTTTGGTTACTGGTTACTTGGTTAATGAGGGGTGAGGGCCTTGAAAGTTGAGTGAGTCTGTGGCAAGGCGATTAGGCATGGCGTGACATGGGAGTGGGACAGTAGAGTCGTGGACGTGGCGTGGGCTTCGTGGATCGTGGCTATCGGTGGAAGTTGTGCTGTCGAGGTACCATTGACTGACTTAAGAGAAAAAGATAAGAGAGTAAGAGCTGTAACCATAAAGACTAAAGAGATGTCATGGCCTAATAGTTGAGGGATGACGTTGAGGATTGAGAATGACAGTGTGAATGGGTGAGTCTGTGAGAGAGAAATTGAGAATTAAGTGATGAATATGGGTGAGAATTGGGTGGCTGGTTGGGAGAGTGTTTGGGTCTTGAAAATTTTGGTAGTTAATTATGTCTCTATTACAATGTTACTAAAATGATTAGGAATTAATATAAGGTAATTTGGAATTAAATTATTAATAGAATTTGTAATGTAACTATATATATGGTATTAAATATTATTGCAACTCAAGAGAAAAAAAAATATTGATATTTGATAATATAAATGTGATGACTTTAGTTAATTGACAATTGAAAATAAATGTTAAATTTCTAATGTTAAATAATTAATATATTAATTCTTATTGATACATAATTATTTATTTCTATTTTCAATATTTGTTATTTTTCAATTATCATAAGTAATATTTTAAATATGAATGTTTTATTATAATTCACAAAATTATGAATAATCTTTTTTCATGTAAATAATAGATTTAAGGTATTATAAATTATTTTAAAAATTATAAAAACAAGATTTTTTTATGATTATAATTATAATTATTACATTTTATACAAAGATGTGCGAATCTAAAAAAAATCCACGACTGCGATAACCGTCGTAACCGCGATGGTTTCCATTATGTCCGCAACCGCGATAAATATAACATGATTGAAAACGTGACTACAATATCTATTTGAAACCCTAGACGTAACAAAGTTTGATTAAATTTTGGACTTTTTTTATTAATTTCCTGTTTTCTTTATTGAATTTTTTTAATGTGTAGGAAACTAGAAACTGATAAGAACCCCGAAGAAATATCGTGCAGAACAACGAGCCACACCCTTCATTAGTCTTGCACCAACAAGGAAAGAAGATTTTTTGCCAAGGAAAATATTCCTAAACCGAATCGAAGAAGGCTTGGCAGGAAAGACACAAAAGATGCGGCTAGTTTTGGAAGTTAAATTTGGAAACATAAAGGTGTCAGAAGAATAAAGTACTGAATAAAGCCCAAAATTCTTCTAAGGATTTTGTGTTCAATGAGAATACTACTGTAGATGGGTTCTTTTGTGATGGAGAGGAAACGTTGCAAACTAATAGAACGGGGTGTGCCGGGAGGCAGCGGAGAGGAAGACTGGAGCAGACCCTGAAGAATGAGTGCAGCGGCAGGTGGCAGTAGAAGGCTGAGCAAGGCTGAGAACAAGGCTATGTAGAGAAAACAGTGCAGAGAGGATTTGGGAGAGTTTATGGATTAGCTGATTTGCCAAAAAGTCCCCCTTTATGGTAGCAAGAACTCCTATATATATAGGAATAGAGAATGTGAGTTACATATCTCTGCTATTAATATCGTAATAATGAGGATTGGCGGTTACGAAGCATGAATGCTTTGTCTAATGGAAGTTATACTTTGGGAGAAAGTGTATTGAAAGAAGTAGGGAAGAGCACTCAGGCTTTGGGAGAAGGTGTACTGAAAGAAATATGGAAGAGCACTCAGGCTTTGGGAAAAGGTGTACTGAAAGAAATATGGAAGAGCACTCAAACTTCAGAGAAAGGTTAAGAGAAGAACTCTTAACTATCTCCATATCTGATCCACCAAGCCAAACTCTCCAGGACATCCCAATAGTGAAGATAACTCAAGAACCCTGCCTTATTCCGGAGTTATCTTCACTTCTTCTTGAAAGTGCTGTTCTTTAATGAGTTATTCTAAGAACAAGTTGTTCTGTAAAGAGTTGTTCCGAGCAGAGCTGTTTTGGGAAGAGTTATTCTGTGAATGAATTCTTCTAGAAGTAATGAGCTCTTCTGATAAGAGGTTGTTTTTGTGTAGAAGCTCTTCTAAAGAAGTTATTCTTGTGAAGTATTTATTTTAAGAAAAGGTTATCTTTCACTATAGTATGAAATAAATATTAGTTTCCAAAATTAAGTATCTACATTTTGCCCCCTGCATGGGAATTCTTAGTATAAGAAATTCTCATGGATTAGTACTATAAAGGGTTTTTGGAAAAATAATATTTTTTATTAAAACTTATTATCTTGTATTGAAATTGTTTAAGTTAGACTTATTATATGAATTTTTAATGATGAATAAAATTTTCTCAGCAGAATAATGAATGAAATTTTCTCAGCCAAATAATTGTTTAGCATAAATTTTTTTTTAGGAAAATAATTTTTTGTTTTGCTGTACAGTTGCCTGATGGAATAGTTGCTTACGTTGTGTTGCCCCCTACATAGAAATTTCTGCAGAAAAGAAATATTCTATGCATAGATTGAGAACAAATGAGAATAATTTAGAAGGAGTGTTTCTTTAGAATTTTGGAAATAAGTAAGGAAAGCATTTTTCTAAAATTTTTTTTTGGTACAAGTGAGAATAACATTTCTATAAAATTTTGAGAATGAGTAGTGTTTCTTGAATTTTTTTTTTGGGAATAAGTAGGAAGTGTTTTCCTAAAATTTTGGGAACAAGTGAGTAGAGGAATAGCTAGAGGCTTTTCCTGAAAATTTTGGGAACAGATAGGAACGTTTCCCTAAAATTTTGGGAATAGATAGGGAGCTTTTTCTTAAAATTTTGAAAATATGTAAAAGCTTTTCTCTAAAATTTTGGAGAATAGCTATTAGCTTTTCCCTAAAATTTTGGGAACATGCAAGAAGCTTTTCCTTCAAATTTTGAGAATAGGTAAAAGTTTTTCTCTAAAATTTTGGGAACAGCTAAAAGCTTTTCCCTAAAATTTTGAGAACAGGTTGTAGAGTGCTTCCCTAAAATTTTGGGAATAGGTAAGAGTGTTTCTCTAAAATTTTGGAACAGCTAAAAGCTTTTCCCTAAAATTTTGGGAACAGGCAAGAGCATTTCTCTAAAATTTTGAAACAACTAAAAGCTTTTCCCTAAAATTTGGAGAACATGTAAGAAGCTTTTCCTTAAAATTTTGAGAATAGGTAAAAGTTTTTCTCTAAAATTTTGGGAACAGCTAGAGGTTTTTCCCTAAAATTTTGAGAACAGGTTGTAGATTGTTTTCCTAAAATTTTGGGAACAGATAAGAAGTTTTTCTTTAAAATTTTGGGAAGAGCTAAAAGCTTTTCCCTAAAATTTTGGGAACAGGTTGTAGATTGTTTTCCTAAAATTTTGGGAACAGGTAAGAAGTATTTCCCTAAAATTTTGGGAACAGCTAAAAGTTTTTCCTTAAAATGTTGAGAATAGGTGAATAAAGTGTTTCTCTAAAATTTTGAGAATAGGTAAGAGCATTTCTGTAAAATTTTGGAACAACTAAAAGCTTTTCCCTAAAATTTGGAGAACATGTAAGAAGCTTTTTCCTTAAAATTTTGAGAATAGGTAAAAGTTTTTCTCTAAAATTTTGGGAACAGCTAGAGGTTTTTCCCTAAAATTTTGGGAACAGGTTGTAGATTGTTTTCTTAAAATTTTGGGAACAGATAAGAAGCTTTTCTTTAAAATTTTGGGAACAGTTAAAAGCTTTTGCCTAAAATTTTGGGAACAGGTTGTAGATTGTTTTCCTAAAATTTTGGGAACAGGTAAGAAGTATTTCCCTAAAATTTTGGGAACAGCTAAAAGCTTTTCCTTAAAATGTTGAGATAGGTGAATAAAGTGTTTCTCTAAAATTTTGAGAATAGGTAAGAGCATTTCTGTAAAATTTTGGAACAGGTAGAAAGTGTCTTTTCCTTAAAATTTTAGGAACAGGTAGGAACATTTCCCTAAAATTTTGAGAACAGGTGAGAGTATTTCCCTAAAATTTTTATTTTATATATATATATTTTTAGGACAGGTAAAGGCATTTTCCTAAAATTTTGGGAACAGGTAAGAAGCATTTCCCTAAAAATTTGGGAACAAGTAATAAGTTTTTCTTTAAAATTTTGGGAGTAGCTATAAGTTTTTCCTAAAATTTTGAGAACATGTGAGTAAAATATTTTTCTAAAATTTTGAGAACAAGTAATCTGCATTTCTTTAAAATTTTGAGTAACGGCGAGTTGATGTTGTTTCTCGCAGGACTGTTCCGCGAGCTAATGTTTTATAGCTCGCGGAAGTATTCCCGCGAGCTAATGCTTCAATTGTAAAATCGTAGAGCTCTAGTAGAAGCTTATATCCTGAGCTTCGGTTTGTAGTTGAAGCATATTTACTTTTTTTTATATTAAATGTAAATTCCATTTGGAAACATCATTTAAATAATAATATAAATTTAGTAGTTCATAGCATACTGTCCATAGACTTTCGAATTGGAAGTTTACTTTTGAAAAAATTAATGCTACATGTCTAAATTGTTGACAAGGAAAAGAAAATCTAGTACATCAACTTATTGAATCATAACAAATTATGTTGTTTTTTTTTTATATAAGATTTGATTCTTCTTTTTTTTTTTATTTCTATAAGGAAAGTTAATATTTGTAATTAAGAGTATTTATGATTTAGAATATTCGTAATTAAAATCTTGATTCCTAAAGTGTTATAAATATTAAGATTTTTCTTCAAAGTTTTCTAACATCAAAAGTTAAAGCTAAGCAATAACAGTTTCTTTGCATTCTTCTGTTCTTTGAAAAAGTACGTGTTCTTCATTTTTTTTGTTTGATTTATATTTGTGTTATTCATTAAAAAAAAGTACCTGTTTAAGAAATCATTTTTTTTATTTACATTTTGCTGTCTTTTTTTTATTTGTTTGATTTGTTTTTTTATCATTAAATAAAAAGTTTTTTTTTAATTCACACTAAAAAAAATGCGCAGGAACAGTGTTGTTATTACACACAGGTACTGTTCTTGTATGCAGTACTATTACTGTGTGCAGGTACTGGTCCTACACAGTAACACAGGTACTATTTCTGCATGCAGTATTGTTACTGTACAGGAGTACTGTTCCTACGCGGATACTGTTCCTGTACTATTTTACTGTGCTCAAAACACTGTACTTACGCCAATAAAATGCAAAAATATATATTAATTTTATTTATTTATTTATTTATTTTAAGATGAGAAAAATAGTAATTTAATTAAAATTTTTTTTTATGGTTTATCTCATTATATATATATATATATATTTTTTATGTGTGTGTGTAGATATATCTTTATGAATATTTGTGCTTATCTGAGTTGTGTTATTGATTTCTTGTAGCTATTCTCCAATGACAAAGATTCAATACGGCCAACCTTCTCTTGCTGCTCGAGCTCCTGTAAAGAAAAGAAAAAATAGTACTTCTGAAGATTTTAATATTGAAGCTCCTGTTGACAAGAAAATGCGTCTTCGTATTGGAAAAGGTCGTGCGCTTCCTTCTGTTCCTAACGATTGATCAGATCATTAGGGAAGGAGGAGAAGATCATTTTTGGAAAGAGGTTCGTGGTAGACGAATTGCTTCTTATCCTGATCCTCCAGTTGGCCATTCTTGGCTAATTATTATTCCTGAAGCTTCAACTTTCAAAACTCATATTCCAGGCGAGTCTATTCTGAAATTTAGGTTTGAACGAGGAGAATTCCCATTGTCTTTAACTAAGCTTGGTTCTAATTCTCAACCTGTTCAAGGTTGGGAAGATTGGGTGAATAAGATAATGAAGAATCCTGCTCATGTAAAGGTTCTATCTTCAGCGGGAGTACTTGATGCTATACTAGTTTCCTCAAAACTTCGCATTCGTAGAGAAGGAAGAATGGATGTATGGCGTGCTATTGTGGCACGATGGAGTACTTTTTCTCATACTATGATTGCTGCTTGGGGAGAATTCACTTTTACTCTTGAGGATGTACGTGTTCTTCTTGAACTTCCTTGTCTGGGGAGACATAATGTTTGTTCCATCAAATTGTCCGAGGAAGAAGAGAAGACTCGTAGTTTCTTCTATGATTTGTTCAAACATCAAAAAGAGAGATCTAAGGCTGCCCGTTTCTCTAATTGGATTGGATTATTTTTTCATAAATTCAAACCTAGAAAAGGTGAAAGTAGTTCTCCTGATCTTCCAGATTCTGAGCACGAGTTAGAAGCACTACTAATAATGTGGTTAGCCAGGCATGTCTTCCCAGGATGTCCAGATGATGGTATTAGTCCAGCTCTTATTCCAATAGCTATTAAAATTGCTAAAGGTATGCGCTTTTCTCTGGCTCCTTTCTATTTGGGTTCTCTTTATAAAAGATTGGATTTATATTCTTCCAAGATTGAAGAATCAGCTGGTCGGTATAGAATTCTTACGTATATTGATGTTTCTTTCATTCAAATGTGTTTATGGGAAAGATTTAGTACTTGTGCTCCTATACTTAATCAAAGTCCTCAATCTGTGACTTCTTCTGGACCTCTTTCTAAGAATAATTATAGAGCTTGGGCTTGGCATAATCAAAGTGCTAGGAGATGTGTTCTTGAGGTGTTGGATATGATGAAGGAATTCACTTGGCGTCCTTACTTGCGTAAGAAGAATGGGTATGGTAATCCAGATTCCTATTATGGTGTTCAGAATCAATCTCGTTCTTCTTCATTAAGTAAGGAAGAGATTGAGTTTTACTTGTGGACTAATCCTGTCATCTTACCCTCTATGATAGAAAGTACCTATGCAGGCTTGGATAGAGATTCTTGTTCTATTGAAGTATACTCAATATGTAGAGTTGCTCGTCAATTTGGATATGATCGAATGATTCCACGTGCCCCTTTTAGTCGTTTGGATGAAGACTTCTCTTCTTGTGTTTCTGATTTTCTTTTTGATGAGGTTCAGAAGAAGCGTAAGGAGATCAAACTTTGGGTTGTACCAGCTTCTGATAGGCGTAGCTATTATAGTTCAGGATGGCTAGCTTATTGGGGTCAATGTATTTCTGATTGGAAAGCTCTTTGTATACCTCTTCCTGATCTTAGAAAACGCCTTACTCTTGTTGATGTTACTCAAAGTGACATATCATTGCGTTTGATCCCTTCATGTTCAAGAAGAAAAGGAAAAGAATGTGTTGATCAGATAGATGAGGAGTCTTCTGATATCATTGCTTCACGTACTAGACATGGAAAAGTAAGTTGTTCTTGTTCTCTTTTTCTTTCTTATTCTTCTTTACTATCTCTTTTGATGTCATTTTCTCATCTTCCCCTACTTTTTTTTAGGGTAAATCAATTCGAAAGGAGCAATTTGTTAATGATGATGAGACATCTTGTGATGATGACAATGAATCTGGTGACAAGCATTCTATGAATTCTGAAGAGTCTGATGATGATGCCTTTTCTGGAGCTGATGATGTTCAACTAGAGAATTCTACTTCTCTATTCGACATAAGTGCTGATGATTTCTTTAATGGAATTGAGGAAGATATTCAGAGTGATGAAGTTGCTATCTTGGAAGATGTTCCAAATGTTCAACATGTTCCTAATACTGATCCTGTTCCAAGTGTTGAACTTGTTCAGGCTGACATAGCTATTCCTGTTCCAAATGTTGATCCTGTTCCAAATACTCAACCTGTTCCAAGTGCTCAACCTGTTCAGACTGACACTATTATCGCTACAACTGCTCTTGATGTTATTTCTTCCCCCCCCCCCCCCCCCCCAGTGTCAGAGAACAGGGAAGCTACTAATACCTTTGATACTTTTGGAACATATTCTGGAAATGTTACAACTAGAGTTGATTTTCATGGTTTCTCTGTTCAGTCTTAGTATGTGAAGCATTTGGAGGTCATCTATCAGAAAGGGGGTGAATTTTGGGATTCTTGTATCTTCCAAAGTGAAGATTTTATTTCCTACATACTAGATGGGTTAGGGAAAGCCTTGTTGGTTGCTGATGTTCCAGTGTCTTCTATTTCTTTAGAGAAATTACAGTTGATGTTGCAACTTATGGATGATGCAGTAAAGGCTGGTTTTAGGCTTGATTGTATTGACATTTGCATTTCCAAAGCTAAAGCCTTCCTTTCCATTGATGTTGAGAAGAAGAAGGTAGGAGAACAGTTAAAAGAAATAGAAGTGGAGATTGCCTCACTAAAGAATCATCAAGTTGAGTTGCTGCAGAAGTTAGATTCTTTTTCATAGTTTAGCAGTAGTAATTCTTCTCTTTGAAGCTATGTAGCTAATTAGATATTTGTTTTCTTTTGTTGCAATTCTGTTTTAATATTTCTTTGTTTTAGGATTTTTTCTGATCTCTTGCAATAATATTGGTACTTTCATTGCTTTATTTATCAACAGTAAATCTTGCTTTTCTTTTCTTTTTTTTTTTGGATTGTCATTGACATGGCTTTACAGGCTGAAATGAATGTACATCATTACATCTACTTTGAAGTTTGAACTCTAAGAATTTCCTTGCTCAGAGTAGTGCTTTTTTTTTCTTTTATTTAAGGAGGTTCTGCCATTCTAACTTGTTCTACTAGTTTTGCCTAGCAACAAGCTACATGTGCTACAGCCTCTTGTTGTGTGTTTCTTACGAGATTAATCCTGCAAGCTACCAGGATTATTCCTGCAAGCTCCTATTAAGAAGTATTTTATTATTATTTTTTTTTTGAAAGAAGAAGAAGAAGAAGAAGAAAACTACTGCGTATGCTTATGAATAGATACTTATCTGGATAATGCTTTCGATTTCTTATAGGTATTCTTCACACATTGTGGCAGTAGTCAATTATGAACATTCTTCTTGTGTTGCCTGTACTCCTGCAAATAAGAGAAAAGATTCTTTTGTAGTAAATTAGCAGAAGTGACGTGAGGAGTCGTAGTATTCAAATTTTCTTAAGTGAAGTGGTGTAAGATCACAAAGTTCAACTCATCTAATGGAAGAATTTTTGCATATGAAATTAATGGAAGTGATGCAAGATCACAACGATTGAATTCTCTTTAGAGAATAGTTTGTATGTATATATGCGACCAAGGAAAACCTTTCTCAACTTTACATCAAGGAGAGATTATCTCTCAACTCAATATTAAATAGATTGATTCAATCCTTTTAGATAAGCGTTAAAGCTGCAGTCAATATATGATTTGCAAGTCTCTCAGCCAAAATATGAGTGATAAAGCTGCGGCTGGATTATAAGTAGTAAAGCATAGCCAAGATATGAGCGATAAAGCTGCGGCTATAAGTATAAGCGATAGAGTTGTGGCCAAATAATAAGCGATAGAGCTGCGGCCAATGAGTAAATCTCAATTTCATATTGGGGAGAAGAGTTCTCAACCCAAAAAGAAAGTGATCAAACTCCAATATATATTAAGGAGATAATATATCTCAACTTAAAATCAGCGAAAGTATATTCAACACAATACTTTGGATTAGACTTTTCTTCTGTTGTTGGTAGTTGTGAAACATAAGGTGGATTTACATTTCTCTAATCCATTCTTGGAAAAGTGCTTTCACTCTGTCCAATGGAACTAAGAATAGTGGAAAGTCAGCATCATCATCTTGTCTTCTTCTTAGATTATCTCTTCCAAGATGCATGTTAGGATGAGAAGATCCTCTCTTTTTTTTTCTTTCTTTGAATTGCATTCACTATAGGAGCATTCCTTTGAGTAATATAATTATCTTCTCCTTGCTTAAGAACTATATTATTAGTTCCTCTTGCAGCTTCAAGTAAAGTAGCAAAGGTTGGAAGAGGTAGATTTTCTAGGTAAACTCTACACTCATCAAGCATATTTTGGATACATACTTTCACCAATTCTTTCTCATCAAGTGAGTCTTGAATGTCTAACATTCTTTCTCTAAGACGTTGGATATACTCCATGAGATCTTCACGTGAATTTTGATGCTCTCTCCCTAGATCAATAAGAGTAACTTTCTCTCAAGTAGAAAAGAACTTTTCTCCAAACATCTTATACATCTAGCTCCAAGATTCTATAGAGCCATGAATAAGATTAACATATTAGCTGTACACTTTTTCAGTAAAAAACTTGGAAAATTCCTTACTTCAAATTCTCATCCAATCCAGCTACACCAAGAGTTTCTATAAATTTCATGACATGCTCATGAGCATCTCCAGTCTTTCCATTAGATTGCTTAAACTTAAGACTAGTGTAGTCCTTGGGGTATGGCTTAGCAACCACACTAGCAGGGTAAGGTAACTTGAGATCGAATTCGAAAAAACTCAAACTCTTGTTCTTCTCTTCCAACAACCTTTGAAGCTCTTCTTTTATCACAAAGCCGTGAGCTGTGGCTGAAGGAAGAGTCACAATAGAAGTTCCAGCAATAGTGGTGTTATTTGCACCAGTGTTTTCAACACCTCCCGGAGCAGGTGCATTAGTTGAGTTTCCCCTGTTGCCAGTAGAAGTATTCTCATTCCCGGCAGTAGCAGGAGTGATAGATTGAACTTGAGAAGTTGTGGCATTGGAAGATGTGAGTTGGGAGATAATGTCTTCCAACTTTTGCATTCTTTCTTGAGAAGCCTGGATCATCTTCATCAACTCTTGAATGTAGGCAGGGGCCTGAGCATCCTGATTTCCAATAGAGCTCTCCATGTTTTCCGGCAAACTGTAGGTTGAAGATGTTCTACTTAATGCAATCGTTCCTCCCCAGTGGAGTCGCCAAAATGTAGATGGGTTCTTTTGTAATGGAGAGGAAACGTTGCAAACTAATAGAACGGGGTGTGCCGGGAGGCGGCGGAGAGGAAGACAGAATGAGTGCAGCAGCAGGTGGCGGTAGAAGGCTGAGCAAGGCTGAAAACAAGGCTATGTAGAGAAAACAGTGCAGAGAGGATTTGGGAGAGTTTATGGATTAGCTGATTTGCCAAAAAGTCCCCCTTTATGGTAGCAAGAACTCCTATATATATATATAGGAATAGAGAATGTGAGTTACATATCTCTGCTATTAATATCGTAATAATGAGGATTGGCGGTGATGAAGCATGAATGCTTTGTCTAATGGAAGTTATACTTTGGAAGAAAGTGTATTGAAAGAAGTAGGGAAGAGCACTCAGGCTTTGGGAGAAGGTGTACTGAAAGAAATATGGAAGAGCACTCAGGCTTTGGAAGAAGGTGTACTGAAAGAAATATGGAAGAGCACTCAAACTTCAGAGAAAGGTTAAGAGAAGAACTCTTAACTATCTCCATATCTGATCCACCAAGCCAAACTCTCCAGGACATCCCAATAGTGAAGATAACTCAAGAACCCTGCCCTATTCCGGAGTTATCTTCACTTCTTCTTGAAAGTGTTGTTCTTTAATGAGTTATTCTGAGAACAAGTTGTTCTTTAAAGAGTTGTTCCGAGCAGAGCTGTTTTGGGAAGAGTTATTCTATGAATGAATTCTTCTAGAAGTAATGAGCTCTTCTGATAAGAGGTTGTTTTTGTGTAGAAGCTCTTCTAAAAAAGTTATTCTTGTGAAGTATTTGTTTTAAGAAGAGGTTATCTTTCACTATAGTATGAAATAAATATTAGTTTCCAAAATTAAGTATCTACAACTACCAACAACTCTGAAAAGCGTCCATACAGAAGAAATGATTCTTGTTCACACGCGGATGTGGTTCGTTCTAATATTCTAATAAATGGTTTGGAAAAGGATAAGAGAAAGGATGAAACTAAGAGTGATAATCAGCAGGTGGCCGTGTCGTAGAAAATTTATCTGGACGCTGGTGATTTAGATTCAGAATGGCTTGAATGTTCAGCAATAGCTTCTGTTAAGAATCCTTTGGAGATCAAGTCTTTTTACCATCGTTTTTCTCATATTGGTGTTCCTGTTTGGTCCATTTCAACGTTGGGAGGTAGTTGGGTCTTGGTCAGATTTCAGTCTAGGAAAGATTTGTTGTCTGTGATTGAAGATCGCCATCACTGGTATGATGAATGTTTCTCATGGGTTAAACCATGGTCTGAAGAACTCACCACTGATGAGAAGCTTGTTTGGATCAAAATTGAAAACTTGCCTTTGCATGCATGGAGTGAGGCGGTGTTTAAGGAGATTAGTGATCTGTGGGGAAGGCTAATTTTGGTTGGGGACTGTACAATTAAGAAGACTCGTCTTGATTATGCTAAAATTCTTATCCTTGTGAAGAAGAATGTCTCTTTGTCAAATTCAGCTGAAATGTGGTTGAATGATTTAAAGTATATTATTACTTTATATTTTGAAGAAGACGCTGGCTTTTTATAGAAGCAGGATGTTAACATTGTCAATGGTCTTCCTGCTAGTATATCTCCAATTATGGAAGTGAAATATTTGGTTGACCAATTCCGGATATGGTCCATAATTTCACGGTAAATCTCAACTTAATATTTGGCTATTAAAAGCACGATTTTATGATGGTTAAAACGTGATTTTATTGCCATAATTAGCATGCTCTCATTACTATTTAAGGAGGGCTCCTTCCGGTCCCCAAGTACATAAATCTCAAACAAAAAACACCATATAGTGAGGTTTTGAGTGCTTAGAAGATTTGAAAGGCCTGTGATCGACACAGAGTAGACTGTCAGATTCGGTAATTGCTTCAACAGCAGAGTTACAGAGTGCAATGGCTAGAAGTTAGATCCTGTCGCTTCCGCTTTTATTTGTTTAACATATTTCATATTGTGTAGAAGCATATTTAGGATTAATTTAATCTGACATTTGGCATCAGAGCCGTAGTTTAACCTCTGTCTTGCTAGAGATCTGTAGAAAGAAGTCATAAAAACCCATATTTTGAAACTTTAAGTCTCGGATTTCATGAAACCCATTCTGTTTTCATGTGATTTTGGTTAAAATATTTTAGATCTATTGTTGTAAAGCTCTAGGGATAAAAAATACATGAAAAACGGGACTGTTTGAAGGGGTTTATGCCGGATCGGGTCGAAAAGACCCAAAAATTCTGCAAACTGCCCGTTCAGGCGAAGGAGAAGATGCGTTGCACGCGCCCGACAGTGGGAAACTGGCACGTGATATTCAAGCGCCAGATGAGGAAACGGGCGCGTGAGATCCACGCGCCAGATGGTTGAAACGGGCACGTGAAACACACGCGCCCGTGCCCTGTGTACAGTGCATCCGCACTGTTAAAAAAAAAAGAAGGGTTTTGGCCGGGCCACTGTTTTGGGCTTTTATTTTAGTTGACTTGGGCTATTTTAGTTGGTTTTGGGCCATTTATTTTGGGCTAATTTGTTAATTATTTGGGACATATGAATTAAATAAAAGGGTCATTTAGTTTATTTAGGCCTTAAGGATTTATTTAATCTGAGTAATTAAAATTATTTAATTTAGGCTAAATAATTATATTTTTGATAGTTTTATATCAAATTTTCAGTTCTGTAATTTTCATAATTTTATGAATAATTGGATTATTTTCACAAAATTAATATAATTTTGAAAACTTCTCATTATTTTGGATTTTGAGGATTTTTCATGAATTTGAAATTTTTATAAATGCTGTAATTTTAAATTGAATGATTTTGTGAAAATTATCATAAAATTATGATTAAATTATGAAAATTTGATTTGAATGTGTATATGTGCTCATTTTGAATATGTATAATTTTGTTATTTTTATACTAGAAGCACATGTAGCTAAGTTATTCATATTATTTGGAATTAAAATTGCCTTGTGTTAATTGCAATTTTTAAAATATGAATGAATTTAGAATTTGCCAATATGTCTAAGTAATTAATAATTTATTTAATTAGGGCATAGCCACAGCAACCTTAATTAAGTAAAATTATATTTGTAAAATTACATAATGATATTAGACATAAATTGTAATTAGTTATAAGGTTATAGTAAATTTTATCCCACAGGAATTTTTATTATAATGTTATAACTAATTAGGATAAAATATCAAAATAGTTTCTTAATTTACCCACAGGATTTAGGAAATGATATAATTTGATAGTTTTATCATTATGATATGAATTTATTAGAATTAGAACTTTAGCCCACAGGCAAGTTTTATGTCTGAGATTCATTAATAAAATATGTTTACATTGGTAGACGTAATTAAGTTTGCCTCAAAAAAATTCTAGATACATAAGCATGTTTATTTTCTATATGCAGTGTTTCCTCAAGCTAGTATTAACTTAAAAGTTCCCGAGCTAGATGGAGAGAACTACAAGGTTTGGAAGGAGAGAGTTCTCCTCCAATTAGGGTGCATGGATATAGACTATGCTATAAGGAAAGACGAGCCCGTATTGACTGAGACCAGCACTCCTACTGAAGTAGCTTTACATGAACGTTGGGAGCGATCCAATCGCCTTAATGTCATGTATATTAAGACAAAAATATCTGCTGGGATACATGGTACTGTCGAATAGCATACCAACGTTAGGACCTTACTGAAGGCCATAGATGATCAATTTGTCACTTCAGACAAAGCGTTGGCCAGTAGCCTGATAATAAAGTTCTCATCGATGAGGCTCACCAGTGTCAAAGGAGTGCGCGAGCACATAATGGCCATGAGAGATATAGCGGCCCAACTCAAGAAGCTAGAGGTGGAGATGTCTGAGTCTTTTCTTGTGCATTATATATTGAACACTCTACCAAAGCAGTACGGACCATTCAAGATATCCTACAACACACATAAGGATAAGTGGACCATCAATGAATTGATGACCATGTGTGTTCAAGAGGAGGGAAGGCTGCTTATGGAATCGGGTGAAAGTGCATTTTTTGCAAGCCAAGGAAAGACCAAAGATCGAGCCAAGAACAAGGGAAAAGGGAAAATCCTTGCCCAAGCTGACATTAAGAAAGAGTCCAAGTGTTTCTTCTGTAAAAAGAAGGGACACATGAAGAAGGACTGTGCTAAGCTTCAGCAGTGGCTCGTTAAGAAAGGTAATCCACTCTCATATGTTTGTTTTGAATCAAATATGGTTGAGGTTAATCATAACACATGGTGGATTGATTCTGGATCTACAATTCACATTTCGACTTCCTTACAGGGTATGACAAACCTAAGGAAGCCAGTGGGAAATGAGGAGAGCATCTATTCAGGAAACAAGATGCGCTCGCGTGTTGAAGGCGTTGAAACATGCACTTTAGTTCTTAGGAGTGGTTTTGTTTTGCAATTCGAAAAGACCTTTTATATACCTAGTTTCTCGAGAAATTTAATCTTTGTTTCTAGGCTGGTACCTTACGAATATTCCTTTCAATTTTCAAATAAATCAGTATTGATATATTTTAAGTCTGATATTGTTGGGAATGGTACCTTATGTGATGGTCTTTTCTCTATTGATTTGCAAAATGACACTGCTCATAACGCCTTGCATGTTCAAACTGGCACTAAAATATGTGTTATGAATGAGGACTCCTCCACGTTATGGCACCGGAGATTAAATCATATCTCCATAAATAGAATTAAGAGATTGGTAAATGACGGAATACTTAGTACTCTCGATTTTACTGATTTCAACACTTGTGTGGATTGCATTAAGGGTAAGCAAACCAACAAGTCTAAGAAAGGTGCCAATAGGAGTTCAACCATATTAGAGATCATACATTCTGACATATGTTGTCCAGACTTTGATGCATATGGTCAGAAAAACTTCATCACCTCTATTGATGATTACTCGTGGTTTATGTATCTCTACATGCTTCATAACAAGAACGAAGCATTAGACGCCTTTAAAATATTTAAGGCTAAAGTAGAGAAACAATGTGGACAACCCATAAAGCTAGTAAGAACTGATAGAGGTGGGGAGTATTACGGTAGATACACTGAAGATGGATAAGCACCTGGACCATTTGCGAAGTTCCTTCAAGAAAATGGGATTGTTGCCCAATATACCATGCCTGGTTCACCAGATCAGAATGGTGTTGCAGAAAGAAGGAACCGAACTTTGATGGAAATGGTGTGTAGTATGCTTAGCAACTCGAAGATGCCTAAGTCTTTGTGGATTGAAGCTCTTAAAACGGCAGCGTATATACTGAACCGGGTTCCAACCAAGGTTGTTCCAAAGACACCTTTTGAATTATTTAAAGGTTGGAAACCGAGTTTGCGTCATATGCGCGTTTGGGGATGCCCTTCTGAGATAAGAGTTTACAACCCACAGGAAAAGAAACTGGATCCTAGGACCATAAGTGGGTATTTCATCGGATATGCTGAACGGTCCAAAGGCTACAGATTCTATTGTCCATCTCATAGCACTAGATTTGTGGAATCAAGGAAGGCCAAGTTTCTTGAAAATGACTTAGCTAGTGGGAGCGATCAATCTCAAGACCTAGTTTCTATGAGAGACCAACCCTCTACCTCGAGTCAATGATTGGTTATCATGAACAATGTCCCTTCAGTACAACTGGACATTGAACAACCAATCGTTGAAGATCCACAAGTAGCTGATAACTTACCAGTAGACGAGGCTCCTCTGGATACACCAGAATTGAGTGAGCAACCAGTTGAACAACATGATCCTTCGGAGAATGTTGAACCAACATTAAGAAGGTCTACTAGGGAAAGGAAATCAGCTATTCCTAGTGATTATATTATGTATCTACAAGAGTATGATTTCAATACTGGGCCCGTTAATGATCCAGAGATGTTTTCACAAGCCATGAACAGTAAAGAATCAAAACTTTGGTTCGATGCTATGAAGGATGAGATGGATTCGATGGCATCTAATGGAGTATGGGATCTTGTCGAGTTGCCTAATGGGGCTAGGGCTATAGGTTGTAAATGGGTCTTTAAGACCAAGACCGACTCATTAGGCAACATTGAGCGTTATAAGGCAAGACTCGTAGCCAAAGGATTCACTCAAAAGGAGGGAATCGATTACAAGGAGACCTTCTCTCCTGTATCTAAGAAAGATTCTCTCCGCATCATAATGGCGCTTGTTGCACATTTTGACTTAAAGTTGCAACAAATGGATGTTAAAACGGCATTTCTCAATGGTGATCTAGAGGAAGAGGTTTACATGAAACAACCTGAAGGTTTTTCCTCTAGTAATGGTGAGCATTTGGTCTGTAAGTTGAAGAAATCCATATATGGGTTGAAACAAGCATCCCGCCAATGGTATCTAAAATTCCATGAAGTCATCTCTTCATTTGGTTTCGTTGAGAACATCATGGATCAATGTATATACCAAAAGGTCAGTGGGAGCAAGATTTGTTTCCTTGTGCTATATATGGATGATATTCTGCTTGCAACCAATGATAAGGGGATGCTACGTGAGGTGAAACAATTTCTTTTTGAGAACTTTGATATGAAGGATATGGGCGATGCATCTTATGTCATTGGCATTAAGATCCATAGAGACAGACATAGAGGTATATTAGGTCTGTTACAAGATGCCTATATTAATAAAGTCTTGGAAAGATTCAGAATAAAAGATTGTTCACCAAGCCCAGCTCCCATTGTGAAGGGTGACAAGTTCAATTTGAACCAGTGCCCGAAAAATGATCTTGAGCGGGAACAGAAGAAGAACATTCCATATGCCTCAGCTGTTGGAAGCATTATGTATGCACAGGTCTGTACCAGGCCTGATATTGCTTTTGCTGTGGGAGTGTTGGGTAGATACCAAAGTGACCCGGGGATGGACCACTTGAGAGCTGTGAAGAAAGTGCTTAGATATTTTCAAGGCACTAAGGATTACATGCTTATGTATAAACGGACTGATGAGTTGGAAGTGATTGGCTACTCAGACTCAGACTTTGCTGGCTGTGTTGATACCCGGAAATCAACATCCGGTTACATCTTCATGCTTGCCGGTGGAGCTATTTCATGGAAGAGTGCTAAGCAGACACTGACTGCCACTTCTATTATGGAGGCCGAGTTCGTTTCCAGTTTTGAGGCTACCTCACATGGTGTATGGCTTAAGAGTTTCATTGGTGGGCTTAAAGTTGTTGACTCCATATCTAAGCCATTGAGGATATATTGTGACAATTCAGCTGCGGTATTCATGGCTAAGAACAATAAGAGTGGAAGTCGAAGTAAACACATCGACATTAAGTACTTGGCCATTAGAGAACGTGTTAGAGATAAAAGAGTGGTCATTGAACACGTTAGCACTGAATTGATGTTAGCTGGTCTTTTGACTAAAGGCATGCCACCGTTTAAATTTAAGGATCATGTAGAGAGAATGGGACTTGGTCCCACATTTTGATTGTAATTGAAACTCTTATTAATAATATGATGTTTCTCATTTTGATTTGTATACACTAAAGTTTTATTTGAGAAATATCCTTGTTGTTTGGACCGAGAATAAACATAAGGTTTATTCATTAAGTAAAAATGGGTTGATTTAGAAACATTTTACATAGTAATACATGGAAGATAATACTCACCATTAGAGGAACTGTTGCCATGATTCATGTGATTTGTTTCTTCTATAAGTGAAATATATGGACCAAGTGGGAGAATGTTAGTATATCTCTAATTATGGAAGTGAAATATTTGGCTGACCAATTCCGGATATGGTCCATAATTTCACGGTAAATCTCAACTCAATATTTGGCTATTAAAAGCACGATTTTATGATGGTTAAAACGTGATTTTATTGCCATAATTAGCATGCTCTCATTACTATTTAAGGAGGGCTCCTTCCGGTCCCCAAGTACGTAAATCTCAAACAAAAAAACCATCTAGTGAGGTTTTGAGTGCTTGGAAGATTTGGAAGGCCTGTGATCGACACAGAGTAGACTGTCAGATTCGGCAATTGCTTCAACAGCAGAGTTACAGAGTGCAATGGCTAGAGGTTAGATCCTGTCGCTTTCGCTTTTATTTGTTTAACATGTTTCATATTGTGTAAAAGCATGTTTAAGATTAATTTAATCTGACACTTCCTTTTGTGCATCTTTCCGCCGACTCTGAAACTTCAGATGTTAAGTTATTTGTTAAAGAACAGTCGGTACTCCTTGCTCAGGAAGAAGAAGTTGAAACGTTTGCCGATGGAGTTCAAACTCAACATCTACAAAAAATTAATGAGTCGGCCTTGGTTGTCACTGATACCTCGGAAGCTGTTGAAGCCAATGAAGCTGGTCATGCGCATGCTTTAGATGAGCTGGCTGTGGTTTTTAATAGGGATGTTTGAAACATGGATGTTACTGAGCAGTGGAAAGTTGCGGATGACGTGTTGAGGGCTGAGGCCAAAGTCTTTGACAACATGAACCTGTTATCTTTTAGGCTGAATGTTAAAGGCGACCCAACTTTTCCTTTGTGCCTTGGTACACAAACTAGCAACCCAGCAGAAGGGTCGTTGGCTTCAATGGTCACAGATAAAAAACAAAGAAAATATATCTCTATTGCCTCATTAGATTCGGTTTCAGCTGGTTTGGATAAGACAGATCTATGCTCTTTAAAGAACAAGTGAAAAAAGGGAAGGAGGAAGACAATTTCTTCAAAAAAGAAAGAAAATTTGAAGATGAGAGAAGTCATGGAAGAACAATGTTTTCTGGAGGAAGAACTTTCCGATGATGATATCCGAAATAGAAAAAGAAGTCTTAGAAAAGAGGCCCAAGCAACTATTGATGTGGCGAGATTAATGAGGTTAACTTTTACTGCTGATGCAGAAGAGATCATTAGAAGATTGTTGGAAGCTGAAATTGAGGACATGGCTAAGAACATTTGTCGGGAAGAAGAGCAGATCTGGATAGATTGAATTTCCTTTGATCGGGGTTTGAACAGTAAAGATGAAGGTTATTTCATATAATATGAGGGGTTTGGGTTCAATGACTAAAAAACATGAACTCAGAAAATTTCTTAATAAGGAGAAACCATCACTGGTTTTGATTCAAGAATCTAAGTTATTTGGGGTATCCGAGAGGTGCATAAAGCAACTCTGGAATGCTAGCGGGGTGAGTTTCGTTCACTCTGATGCTATTGGGACTGCTGGAGGTCTTATCTATATGTGGAGGGAGGGCAAATTCGATTTGTTGTCTTCATCAATCAGCGACAGATTTATACACTTGAAAGGTAAACTTAGCAATTACTCACCTGTGGTTAATTTCATTAATATTTATGCGCCTAGTGATATACAAGAAAAGAAAGATTTCTGGGATGCTGTTTCTAGCCTCAAGAACAATAATAAGGAGCTCTGATGCTACGCTGGAGATTTTAATGCAGTGATGAATGACGATGAAAGGTATGGTATATCAGATAGTGGCCGTTCGTAAGCTGATTTTAATGATTTTGTTCAGATTACCGGATTGATGGACCTTCCTCTTATTGGAAGGATATTTACTTGGCACTCTAGAAATGCTGAGTCGTCTCAACATGTTCTTAATCACTCCCAATTGGAATGATCATGTGGCAAATATTAATCAATGGAGTCTAGCTTGTTCAATATCTGACCATGTCGCTATTTCTCTGGGCTTGGATGTTCACGATTCGGGCCCGAAGCCGTTTAAACTCTTCTCTCATTGGTTGGAAGATATTGACTTCAACCATTTGGTGGATGAAAAATGGAGCTCTTACCTTGTTTATGGGAGCGTAGGTGCCAGATGTTTCCATAAACTCAAGCTGCTCAAGAAGGATATCAGGGGTTGGAAAGGATATAAAAAATGTAGTGTCTCGGTGGACATTAAGGATCTTAATAATGAAATTGGTGATCTTGTTAATAAACTTGAATGTGATCCTCATGATACCTCAATCTTGGAGACTCTCAGCTCAAAAAAAAGATAGTTGTGGCACCTCCAAAACATTGAGGAAAGAACATGGAGACAGAAGTCAAGGTTGAAGTGGATTCAAGAAGGAGACAAGAACACTAGATTTTTCATTGCATTGCCAATAGTAGATGGAGAAATAATTTTTTGGGGCACTTATCTTTTGGGGCTAAATTTCTCAATACTCCAAAAGAAATTAAATCAGCAGTTGTATCTTTCTTCAAATCACAATTTGGAGTTGATCAACCCCCTCTTTTCAACTCTGGATTTTTGAATTTTAAAAAGTTGAATGATAATCAGAGGAGGGATCTTGAAATTCTCTTTTCAATGGAAGAGATTCGAACGGTGATTAATGATTGTGATAGCGAAAAATCTCCAGGACTGGATGGTTTTAATCTTAATTTCTTCAAGAAGAAATGGAAGATTTTGAAAAATGACGTCTTCGGGTTCTTCTAGGATTTTTATTGGAATTGTAATATTCCAAGGGAGGTTAATAATTCTTTTATTACTCTTGTTGCAAAAAAGTAGTGTGTTGAAACACTACATGATTTCAGGCCAATTTCACTCATTGGCAGTCTTTATAAAATCTTAGCTAAAGTCTTGGTGGGTAGATTGAAGAAAGTTATGGGATCGATCATTAGGTTCACTCAATCTGCATTTGTTGAGGGAAGACAACTCTTGGACAGCAGCATGATTACAAATGAGGTTATTGATACAATGAAACGATCAAAGGCTGGTGGGTTGTCTGTTAAATTAGACTTCGAAAAAGCCTTTGATAGTGTCAATTGG
Organism: Heritiera fomes; assembly: GCA_032173925.1. Taxonomy (NCBI): domain Eukaryota; kingdom Viridiplantae; phylum Streptophyta; class Magnoliopsida; order Malvales; family Malvaceae; genus Heritiera; species Heritiera fomes. Next base: position 18,320,393 of record JAPDPM010000004.1, on the reverse strand, counting down.
ACTTTTCTGTTGGAAGCTTTGAGGCTGATGGGCTTTGGACATAGATGGATTTCTTAGATGCAGAGCTGTATTTCTTCAGCCTCGATCTCTGTTTTGATCAATGGTTCTCCTTCTAACCCAATTCAGATGAAAAGAGGCCTTAGACAGGGAGATCCACTATCACCTTTTCTTTTTATTATTGTGGCAGAATGTCTTAGAATTTTACTCAATAAAGCCGCATCATTGGAGTTGTTCTGTGGTATCCAAGTCGGCATAAGTGATCTTTCAATCACACACCTCCAACTTGCTGATGATACAATCATTTTTTGTCACGCATCTGAGCATCAGCTGATTAATATTGAACGAGTGTTGAGAATTTTTCAATTGTCTTCTGGACTGAAGGTTAACTTCTCTAAAATGACACTTTATGGTGTTAATGTTGAACCTCACTTGCTGTCTCAATGGAAAATCAATTGTAGATTGGGCAAACTTCCTTGTAATTATCTTGGACTCCCTTTGGGTGCTAACATGGGAGTTGCTACTTCTTGGCAACCAGTGATTCTGAGGTTTAGAAGCAAACTTAGCTTATGGAAAAGCAGAATGCTTTCAATGGTTGGTAGGTTGGCACTTCTCAAATCTACCTTATCTAATCTTCCAGTGTACTTTATGTCTTTGTTTAAGGTTCCGATGGGGGTGATGAATGAATTGGAGAAAATACAAAGACAATTTTTATGGGGTGATTCAGATGATAAAAGGAAAACAAGGCTTGTTAGCTAGAATTCCATTTGTAGAAGCAAGAAGAATGGGGGATGGGGTGTTATTAATCTTAAAGCTTGTAATCAAGCTTTGCTCATGAAATGGCCTTGGAGATTTGGTGTGGACGATAAGGCATGTGGAAACAAGTTATTTGCGAAAAGTACTATTTACCTTCATATGGGCTGTGTCCAAAACCTTGTAAGGATCAGAACCTCTCAATAGTGTGGACAGATATACAAAATAACTGGATTAGGCACTTTTGCACTAATAATACAAATTCTAGTTTTTTGTTTTCTGCAGGTGACGAAGCCAAGGTATCTTTTTGGATGGATATGTGGATTCATGGTATCATTCTCAAGGACTCTTTTACAAGAATTTTTGCTTTGGCGATTAATAAAAATGGCTGTATCAAAGAGTTTGGGTCATGGTCTAATGGTGTGTGGAATTGGAAGATTGAACTTAGAAGACCTTTATTTGACTAGGAGAAGGATGTGTGGAATAATCTTCTGCAGACTCTTGTCACAGTTACAATCTCTCTTTTTGCCAAGGATAGGATGATTTGGATGCATACTATCAATGGGGCTTTTAATGCAATCTTTTAGACTTGCAATGGAACCCGTACATGTTGGCAACAAGGTGGATACCAGCATTTGGGATAGTTGTGCTCCTCCAAAAGTTATCCTGTTTTGCTGGAATGCTTTAAATGGTTCTGTCCCAGCACGTGAAGTCCTTCAAAGCAGGGGTTGCATTTTAAATTCTAATTACAATTGCGTCTTCTGTAAAAAGGTAGAATCTGTATTGCATTTGTTTGTGTCTTGTAATTCTGCATGGAGGATTTGGTCCTATTTCATCAGAATTTGGAATCAATCATGGGTTACTCCAGAGAGCCTCAACACTGTTTTTGGTCTGGAATTCAATTGTCATGAGCAGTAGTAAGAAAATGGTTTGGAAGACTATTTTTTATTCTATTGTTTGGTCCATCTGGCTAGCAAGGAATGACTTAGTTTTCAAGTTGAAAGAATGTTCAATTGATCAAGTTTGTCACCTCGTTACAATCCGTTGCAGCTGGTGGTTGAAGGCAAAGTACTCTAATATGGATTTAAACAACATTCTGTTCAATATACAGGAGATATCTATTCCTATTAAGAAGAAAGCTTTTAGACCGAATATCTCTTGGTCTCCACCTCCGAAAGGATTCTGGAAATTAATGTAGACAGTTCCTCACTTGGGAAACCAGGAGCGGCTGGCATTGGTGGGGTTATTCGCAACTATGATGGTAATATTAAACTTGTCTTTTCTAAAAATATTGGGATTGTAGATTCCAATTTGGTTGAGCTTCTTGCTATTATTGAAGCATTGAGTATTGTTTCCAACACTAGTCTCATGCATTTGCCTCCTCTTATCATTGAGAGCGATTCTCGGATTTTTATATCGTGGCTTCAAGATGTTGACAAAAGCCCCTGGAGGTATTCCAATCTTATCAACAAGATGCATAATCTTATTTCTTGCCTTGGAGTGATTTCTTTTGTTCATGTGTTTAGAGAGGCCAATTATTTGGCTGATTTCTTGGCTAAATCTGGAGTCTATAGGAACTCAAATCTTGTAGCCTGGCTTTAACTTATTTCTCAATAAAAACCTGTTTCAACTTTCAAAAAAAAAACTGAAGAAGCCCCAAGCCTTACTGGTGAAGGGGGCTGGTGACAATAGCTCTTCCTTCTTCATTGCTGCGTTCTTTAGTTGTTTCTCTAATTTTTTTCTTTCAAGCTTTCGATCTACTTAGTTCTTAGTTCAGTTTAGTTTTGAATTAGTTTATGTAATTTTACATCAAAACTCAAGTTTCTTTATAAATTTGATGAAATAAAATTACAGCTTTTCCTTTATTCTTCAATGTTCTATTTTTGGCGTTAGCTTTATGGTTTTACTGCCTTTTGATATTTCTTTGCTTAAGTTTCTTCAAAGTCTGATTTAAATCAAGTTCTTGTTACTGAATTCTGTTATTCAATTGGTTCTTACTTTTTCAGCATGAATTTTCTGTTTTGCCTATTTTCGTTTCTGCTGTGTCACCGTTTCTGATCTTCTGCTGTTCATGGAGTCTTAGCTGGCTAGTGGCCACTGCATTGCTGAAGTTGCGGCTTGTCTGTTGGACACTGCTGCAGGGGTTGAAATTTGCTGTGACGTGCTGGTGTAGCGGCGACTGGACTGCTATGGGGCAAGGGTGAGTTTAACGCTGGACAGAGCAGGACTGGTCTGTCTTCTGTAGGTGCGGTTCGGGAAGGGCATTACTGCCTCTTTGCTAGCTGTGTGCGACCTTGAAGCGTGAGAATCTGCTGCAGAACGTGGTCGCTGCTGTGTCCCTGCTTGTTGAAGCGTGGTTGAAGCTGTCTAGGCTGTGTGCGTGGCTTGCGGGGTTGATGAAATCAAAGCTAAAGCGAGAAGCTGGTGTAGGAATCAGGATGTGCGGGCTAGTAGGCCGGGCAGTCCAAGCTGATGTAACCGCGTGTTGAGCTGGAAGCAGTGGTGAGGGGCACGGGTCAGGTTATCTTTATGATTTTGGTGCACAGGTCTTCATGTTTTTAGTTCACTAAGTTATTGTTCTAATTTTCTACTATAATATTTTATTCAATTAGGTAGTTAGTTTAATATTTTTAGTTTAATAGTTTCTTTTAGTTTAATATTTTAATTTAATAGTTTCTTTTAGTTAAATAATAGTAAGTGTAAGGTGTTTAGGATGATATTTTCTTCTTTACTTTTCAAGTAAGTTCAGATTAAGTTTATCAATATATATTGTTAATTTTAGAGTTAATTAATTTCTTTTATTATTATTTGTTTTAATTAATTTCTTTTATTATTATTTGTTTTTGTCTTTTAATGTTTCTTAATTTATTTTTGCATTTTAAATTTTCATGTCCTTTAATTTTTATTTGCAAATTTATATTATGCTCATTATTTAAATTGTTAATTTAATTTAAGAAAATTTTGATTATTTGAATAATTCTAGGGTGAAATGATTTTACTATTTAACTAGAACAATTTTAATTAGTCATTGTGGGAACAATACTCTAGTTTATTATTTTATTACTTGTCAAGACCCGTATACTTGTAGTATAGGTTTAGATGCAACAGAAAACCAACACCGTGACTTGTTATTAGGATCTAACTAAGTAATGTCAAAATCTTAATTGGTCATGTTAGACTCCAGATCAAAAAAATTTACAATAGATCTGAAAAAAGATCAAAAACAGAAAAATTGTTCAAAAACCCAGTCTAAAGCTCTATGGCCAGCCACCCCTTGAGAAATACCATGGATTCTGTGCTATATGCATGGGACATTCATGGAAACAAGGAAAATCTCACCTACCAAAAATATGAGAACCAATAAGATAAGAGATAGTTGAAAAAATAGGAAACTTATGGGATAATTATCAACCATAACTTATTTCTCATTGGCTAAGGCTTAACCGAAGCCTATTTTGCTAACATAAGCCCTTTAATGAGCTTCATACCCCACAACCTCCATCATCTTCCTTGTCTAAACCAAAACTAAAGAGAAACCATGAAGAACCGTGAGCTCCCATGGCTTTTCCCTTGTGATTCAAGCTTGTTTTCAATTCTAAGATGATTTTCTTAGTCTTCTTCACCATCTCATCTCAAATCTAAGCCTGGTTTTCAAGGAAAACCCAGAAAACACAATGGATCTAAAAGATAGAGAAGTTTTCAGCTAAGAATAAATTCATGGGGTAAGAAGTTGTTTCATGTTTTAAGCTTCTACTACGTTATATAAGGAACAATATTTCTAAGACTTTCTATGGTTTTGGTTTGAAGCAAAAAGCTTCCTATGGTGAAATGACAGTATTGGCCAATATGGAGTTTATTAGGCAACTTTTGATTCAAAGCTTAATTTAGATATATGTAGGCTACTAAGTGTTATAGAGATGTTGTATGGAGTTAAAATTGAATGGGAGTGAGTGTGTGACAACGTACAAGGTTCGGCAACTTAGGGTTTATAGGGTAGTCATGCTTATTTTCACTTGAAATTGTGACATGAGGTGTAATTCACCTAGCTAAGCATGATTATAGTGCTAAGAGTGATTGAATTCAAGTGTAATGTGCACTTGTAGAACCAGCCAAGGTGAAGGGCATAGTGAAATGTGTGTGATTAAGCCTTAGTTAATGTGATTTGTAAGTATACAAGTGATGAGAAAATGATTGGTGTAATTGGTTTGGAAAGAAACCATGAAATGTTGACATTTTGTTAACTATTGGCTTGAAAATCCTAGTGGTATCCTATGTGAAAGTAACGTAAAATAAAGTACTAAGTGATATTTAGAGTGTCTAAGATGTAAAACAAAGTAAATGGTGGCTTTTTGTAGGAATTTGAATCATTTGGTTGTGGAATTGAGTTAAGCTACTGAGTTTAACGGCAAGTAAGCAAGCATGGAAATTTGGTAAGTTAATTGTGCATAATGCATAATAGCATCATACAAAGTAAGTATGAATAACAAGTTAATGATTTATTTGCGACTGAACCATATATATGAATTGTGTGCCAATATTTGCCTATTAGGGCATAGGAGCCCGATTAAATGTGTAAATAATATAAACATAATTAATAATATTGCCTATTAGGGCATGGTGAGTATGAATAAAATTCAACAATCGAATCAACAAAAACATAAATAATATAAACAAATATAAACTGTGTAAAATTACATGTGGATATATATATATATATATATATATATATATATATATAGAGTTTGTATATAATGCACTGACAGTGTATAGTTTCTATACACTGTCAATACATCAAAGGTTGACACCTCATTAATAGGCTCTTATGGGCAAATTAAAAAAATTTATTTATATTTGCATATAAGGGCCTATTGATGAGGTGTCAACCTCTGGTGTATTGACAGTGTATAGAAACTATACACTGTCAGTGTATCATATATAAATTCATATATATATATATATATATATATATATATATTATATATAAAAGCTTTCTTGGGTTCAACAAAAAATTACAAATCAAATATATGATCTCTACTTAAATTCTAGTTTCACCTTTACCGTTCATTTGGCATATGATATGCTTAAACGAAAAACAGCTTTTGCATTAATCATCATTTCTTGAATAAGTGGGTTTTGTTTTAATGAGATGCCTCGTACAAGTTTAAGGATCTTTTAGCTTATTAATCAAATAATTAAGCAGAGGTTTTAAAATCAAAACCTAGGATTATTCGGTCAGTTTGATTAATTAATCCCTAACAGAGTGTACTAATAATTTAATCCTAACAGATTCCCTTCTTGTAGTGTTTTAACAGGCAGTATATTATTTATCAAAGGGAAAAAATCAATATTATAATTTATTTGCATTCTAAGGATCCATCATGATTGTTCATGGATAACATAATTAATATTTTTGTCTCCAATATAAGGATATTGGAAACCGATTAGATGCAAGGTCACTTGGAGCTTCTTTAAAACCATTTAATTTCAAGAATGAACATAGAAGGTTAAAGGCTAAAGGAAAATAGTCTTAATCAAGATCTTAGAACTATACAAAATATGGGTGCCTTTCTTTTCTTCTATCTTTCTTGGCTATCATCACCAATCTAGCATACCAACTTTTGTACAGACATTAAAGTCTATCAATTCCACCAATTTGTGCTTTTACTTGCCGAGTTCTATATAAAATCCTTAACAAATTTTACGAAAGTATAGTTAAAAGAGTTCATGCTAAAGTTCCGCCACTACAAAGAACAAAGTGGGTTTTCCCAAGAAAAGCTTTCTTTTCCAATTACTTTGCTTTCTACTCTTTCAAGACCAACATTGCTCCCTCGCCACAGACGAATATGAATTTGTGGTGAGTGCTTAATATCAAATTATCAATCCCTTTGTACTCTCGAGATCCTCCGATTGTAGATCATAATTTTTCTAGCTAATTAATGCAACGAAGCTGTCTTACTCTGCAGGTGAAGGAAGATTCTTACACCAGACTCTGCCGCACAAAGAAGATTTTGACTAGAGGTGTCAAAAATTGGCCCGAACCCGAAAACCCGCCCGAATCAGCCCGAGACCGAACCGGGATCAGCCCGAATTGATCAAAAAAGTCAAAGGTCCGTACTTGAAAAAGCCCGGAACCGAAAAAACTCGAAACCGAAAAAACTCGAACTCGACACAACCCGAACCCGACATAACCCGAGCCCGATACGATTTGAAACTGAGACCGACCCAAACCGAAAACCGAAAAAAACCGAATTTATAACCCGAGAAAATCCGAATTATATTTATATAATTATTATTTAAAAATAAATAAATAATTGATACACTTTTTTAATTAAAAAGTTTAAAATTTTGAAAACAATTATTATTTATTATACAATTTTATCAAATATATTACCAGCATAATAAATATTGAATATTTTTAATTAAATTAAATTAATTTAAAATACTATAATATATGATATTGTGACGTCCCCGTCACTTCACCTTATCACTTATCTTTTTCTTTCTTTATTTAGATTTAGTTCATCCAGTGTCATTCTTCCCTTATTCTTAAGCTAATTATCTGATAGCTCATAAAATTTTATTCAATTTCCATAAACATAAAAATGATATATATATATAAATACCATTCCATTTCCACAGGATCTCATACATCATCTTATCTTACATCCTCAGCCATCCTATATACATAATTGCTACTTGTACTGTATCGTAACTGAATTGCAATTTACTATATACATGAACATATAACTATACCTTCTATGATAATTGGGAAGCGTATCGAGAAGGTACACTGCAATCTTTTCAAAACAAGCTCCTCTAATCGGAGCGAGGCTCACTTCAGGTAATCTGTAGGAAAAATGGTCGTAAAGGGGTGAGTTTACGCTCAGTAAGAAAAATATGTAAAAGGGCGTACTATGCCTCTATATGCATTTTTCCTACTTGGCTCTACGATGTCATGTAAAGCATTATAAAACATGCATCATAAACATCTTTCATGCATTGTTTGCAACCATGCATATTTATTTCAAATAACATGGAAATCATACTTTGTATGCTTCTTTTAAAATATAGCATACATATAAAACATGCATCATACTTCTTCTTTTAAAACATCTTACTTCATAAACTTGCTTTTAAACATACATCATATATCCTTTGAAATAGGATGGAGACTATGTACAATATTTAAGCGATTGAATCGTCATATAAACCGTTCATTCCCATTTATATGACTCTAATCATGCATTAGTACAGTAGTGCACTCCGTAAAGGTCAGGGATTCTCTCCTGCCTTTAGTAATCCACAGTGAACACTAGTCGGGTGTCACATGTGGGATTGAGGACCTGACTAGGGTTCCTCGCTCAACATACATATTACTGGGGACTTGATCAGAGTCACTCAGCCATCAAAAATGCATAATCATCACGCAGTCCATAGTCTCAAAACATTTATAATATACTTTTTCAGAAAATACTTTTGTGTTTAAATCAATTAAGCTTTAAAAGCTCGTTTCATACATGGCAGTCGACTGGCCTCATAGGGTGGTCAGCTGCTGCCTCATAACTTCATTTCGAAAAATACATGGGGGCAGTCGACTGGTCCATATAGCAGTCGACTGGTTTTGAAACAGAATGCATTTTAGCAAATAGCAGTCGACTGGTCCATATAGCAGTCGACTGGTCCATATAGCAATCGACTGGTTTTCAAACAGAATGCATTTTGGCAAATAGCAGTCGACTGGTCCATATAGCAGTCGACTGGTCTATATAGCAGTCGACTGGTTTGAAACAAAATGCATCTGGGTAAATAGCAGTCGACTGGTTTGAGTCGGTTTTCGAGAAAACGGCGTTTTGGTTGTCTCTAGGCAGCCGACTGCTAGGCAGTCGACTTCCCTTTATGGCAGTCGGCTGCCCCTAGCCTAATTGGTACTAGGAGACAAGTCCGAAAATGTCATTTTTCCTGTATGAAATCAGCTGGTGTTTCTTTCCAAACCACATACACATGTCATAAAACATGCGGACATAGCCGTCTTACGTCCGTTACATAAATTTCTTACCTTGATTCCTCCGGGAACGTGAAATCACTTGGCGCGTAACCCTGGCTTTCACTCCTTCAAATCTGAAATCATTATACCATTTCAAACCTTAAATTAAACAACATACACATATCATATCCACTCAAAACAACTCCAATTCATGAATGGAATTGCAAGAATTATCTTCTTCTCTTACCTTCACTAGAGACCAAAATTTCAAACTTTGAGATCTCCTCCAATACTTGAATTCAATCTACCAAACTTTGGATATCACTTAGTCTAATGACAAGGATCGTTTTTCATTTAATGAACTTAATGGATCGATGGAAGAGTGAGGTGGTTTATCAAGGAAACTGGGAATGGAAACTTAGAAGATTGGATGGAACGAGAGGGAAAGGGCTGGCGTGGTTGATAGCTGATGGGGATGATGAGTCATGCAACATTTAATGCTTCCTCATCTCTTCATCATGTCAGCCATAACTCCTAGACCTTTTGACCATTTGACCCATTAAATCCCTCTTCTCCTTCTTCCATTCATGCATAAGCCACATGTATTTAATTAACCAATAAAAATCTGATTTTGTTTCTTGTCTCATATTCTCATTATTTTCTGATATTAACATTAAATCTTTTGACTAATTGACTTTCACTTCTTTCTTAGTTCTTCCATATTCCATACATCATGCATACATCATTCATACATTATACTTCTCATTCATTTAATCATATTAGATTGAATTACTTGACAAACATGGAGGAATTACATGAAAATTAGGGATTTCACAGATATAATATATGATATCAAATAATCTTTAAAATTATCCTTATTGCATGTATAATAATAAATATATTACTAATTTGACATTTGATTTTATTATAAAAATCATTTTAACATTTTATTATTTTTATTTACAATAAAATTTTAATTTTAATATAATAATAAATCAAATATATAAAAATTATATAATTTCAATATTTGTTTGAAACTTTTAATTTGATATTTTGTGCAACACATTAAAAATATTTTTAATAAAATTAAATTTAAACTATATTTTCTTAAAGTTTCAAGTTTAGAAAGATATTAAATTTAGATTAAAAAAAACCTAATCTTAAAATTAAAATTCAAGTTTTTAAGATTAGAAAAAGTTAAGTAATTAAATTAAACAATACAAGTACAATTTTTTTATACTTGGGTATCATTAAAAGAGAAAATTATAGTGGTAATTTTATTTTTAGCCTTAAAACAAAAGACATTAAAAAATCAAGCTAGTGATAATTAATTATTTATTATATTATAATAATCTTATACATGAATAAACTAATTTGGTATCTTATAATAATGATTTGTATATTATATTATAATAATCTTTTAAGAATAAATTATGTAACCTCTTAGTGTGTAAGTATTATTTTGATAGAATTAAGTATTTTTTAAAAATAATTTATTTATTATCTATTAAATGTAAAATTAAAGTGTGGATAAAAATAATAATTCTAATAGTAAATTAAAGTGTAATTTAATAATATATTAGAGTTGTATTACTATGTAAGTGGTAATTTTAATAAAATTTATTTTTTATACTTTGTTAATATTATTATTAATTATATTGAAATAACTAGCATTATATTAATTAATTTAGTAATATTTATTATTTAACATTTTAATCAGATATTCAATCAATTGGTGTGTATATCTAATATTATTATGTTAATCTAATATTATTATGTTAATGTGAGTATGAAAAAAAATCAGTATTCAATTTGGAATAGTTTTTTTGATAGCAAATAAAATACATAATATAGTTAATAAATAACGTCTTATCATAATGATTTGTATGTTATTATAACTTTAAAAATAATATCTTATCATGTGATATATAATCAATTATACAAGCTCTTAATTATATAAAATAGATTATTAATATGTTTATCTTATCATAATGATTTGTATGTTACATTATAATAATCTCTTACCATATAATATAGAATAAATTAAACAATCTCTCATAACATATTATAGTTTTACTTTCAGACATTTTTCATTCCAATTTCTTATCATGCTTTTAGAATATACTCTTGTTTTCAATTTCAAACATTTAATCTCTTATGATGTATTCATGTAATTTAGTTTAACTTGATCAATTAATAATCATAATATTGGATGATTAAATAGATATTAACCTTCTCAACTACTTTTTTAGTCAAAAAAAGTGTTTTTTTTTAATTTATTATAATGAGTTACAAATAAAATAATAAACATAATATACTATATATATATATATTAAGATTTACATTATAATAAAATGTCATATATGTTAAATTATCAATATCTTAAGAATTGTATCTTAACATATTAGGAAATTTCTATTAATTTAATTTTAGTACTTTATGTCTAAAATTTTAAAATCTTATTATCTTAAGAATAAATTATTATTATTATTATTATTATTATTATTATTATTATTCAGTAAAATATTTTTTTGGCCAACAATGTTTCATTAAATTTTAAATTGCAAGTTGTGTTAAAATAAAAATAAAATTTACAACAAATATAACAAATTCCCAATCTAGCTCTCGTGATTAAACATATAACAATAAATATAAGAGGCCATGGTTCAAATCTTTGTACAAGCATATATAATTTTGATTACTTTCATATAATTGATGAACAAGTTCAGGTACCAGATACTACTTGATCAAAAGTTAATCGGATATAGCGTACCCTAAGGGTACTACCCGAATCCGATACGAATAATAAAAACACTATTCGAACCCTATAATTATTCGATTATAGAGCCAGGTAGTGTCGGGTACCTGATTATATATTACCCATTTATATCATTATATCAAATGTTTTTTTTTACATTATATCAAATGTTATTATTTATAATATAATGTCAATTGGTGTATATAACTTGTTTAATTTAACGTTCTAAATTTTTAATGAGATATTTGATTAATTAATGTGTTTGAGTATGATTATATTTAATAAAAATAATGTTATATTATGATTTATGTACAACTAAAAACAAAATAAATATAAAATTGAGATAATTAATTGATCAATTATTCGTAATATTAATTATTTTTTTAATGTATACTATAATTTTATTCAACAGTATAATAGCAGAATTAGTTAACTAGTTATGCGGTTAAATTTAATTTAATTACTAATTATGTTGGTATTTAAAAGACAAAATAAATGTAAAAAAGATTCTTAAAAATTTAAAATTTTATTAAAAATATAATATAATTATTAAAAAAGCTAATTAAACAAAGTAAAAAAAAAACAAATTTATTGAACTAAGAGTATCTAAATTCCAATGACCCAATATTGACCCAAAAAAAAACACAATGACTCAATAAGTTATTGTTAAGATGATAAAGCTATTTATATAAATGCTTAATTGTTTAATGTGATTTATTTATAATTTGTTCATTATTTATTTGTATAGCTAATACTTTTGGATTTTCACTTTCTTTTAGTTTTACTATATATATTTGGCTCATTTAAAAAATAAATTTTTATATAATTATTAATATATAATTATATATTTTATAACAAATGTAAATATCACAGGAAATTAAAAAAATAATAACAATTATCAAGTAATAAAAACATTAAAATGTAAAAATTTATATTTATATATATTTAGTCAAAACAACAAAAGTAATTAAAAATAATGAATAATAATATTTTATTTATGAGAATTTCGTGTGAAAAGAGATCTGTTTGATTTTTATTTTTCAATTCCCTCCAAACAAGCTTTTCCCACATTACCAAAAAATTTCAAATTCTTTGGGAATATGCCTTTTCCCTCCCTTGAGAATCACATGAAAAAACTTCAAAAGCAAACTTTGAAATATTTTTATCTCAATATACTGTCATGCAATGTAGATATGATAATTAAAGAAAATGAACGTGACATTGGATCAAATTTTGATAAAAATTAGAAAAAAAAATTGTGTTTGGTATATCAATATAAATTTTAATACAATAATTTTTATATTTTATATGATACAAATATATTTGATGCAATACGAATACAAAATATATATATATATATACAAATTATTAAGTCTAATATAATGTAATGTCTATTATAATCGTTTTAATTATAATCGAAATTCAAAGATGATTTTTTTATTATAAGAGAAATATTAAATAACTGAGGATGGGGGTGTTGGATTCAAACCCAAGACTTACAATACGTCACAACTCATCTTTAACCACTAGGCCAAGAGGTTGTTGGCAATTCAAAGATGATTTTTAGTAGTTGGAGTTTGTGGACAAAAAAATTAATTAGTACAGAAATCCATATGCTTCCAAGACAGAAGTTTACAATAGCAAAAGTGCTTTCATTTCTTGCAAATGCAATGCAAGATTTAAAACTTTTTCAATGTTTTTCACGTCTTCGAGTATTTTACTTGTAATTTTTTTTACGATAATTAATCAATTATAATTAAAAATTATGTACTGGTCCATTATTTACAAGTGCAAACTTTATGTATTATTTTGATAGATCTCATGTGACTTTAAATTTTGATTAATTAATTATAATGTCATAATTATAGATAATATGTTCTCTTTTATTATTGTAGATAACTATATTCTTCATTGGTCCACTCCCAATGTTTTCAAAATCATCCCAACCCAATTTCTCAATATATATATATATATATATATATATTATCAATTCTCATTTATTAAATTTTAACTTTAATTTAGCATTTCTATTATATTTTTGTTTAACTATATAAAATTAAATTAATTATTACATTCAAAATTATAAAATATTTATAATTTATAAAATTTTAAAATAATTTGACTAAGCCTGCCTGATTAAAACCGGACCGAACTCGAAAAAACCCGTAACCGAAAAAACCCGAAACCAAGAAAACTCGAAACCGAAAAAACCCGAGACCGAAAAAACTCGCAACCGAGAAAACCCGAGACCGAAAAAACCCGTAACCGAGAAAATCCGTAACCGAAAAAATCCGCAACCGAAAAAGCCCATAACCGAAAAAACTCGGACCGAAATCTACCCGAACCCGCCCGTTTACCACCTCTAATTTTGACGGTTAATGGACAATTTCCGGGGCCAACTTTACAAGTTCAGCACAGAGAAACAGTTTTTGTCAGCATTTCTAACCAAGGCAAACACAACGTCACAATTCACTGGTATGTCTAGTCAAACAAACCATTCCACTTGATCCCGATTCCCGAGTTGCCTTGTCACCTAACATATGTACTTTGGTTCAGGGTGTACTAGGTTTCTGGATCGCTACTCATTCTTCTAGAAAACCATCATGTTTTTCTAATTCCTTCTGCAGGCATGGTATTAAACAGCCAAGGCATCCATGGTCAGATGGACCAGAATATATCACACAATGCCCTATCCAACCTGAAGGAGCATTCAGGCAAAAGCTGATTTTTTCCACGGAGGAAGGGACCCTATGGTGGCATGCTCACAGTGACTGGACAAGGGTTACTGTTTATGGAGCTTTCATAGTCCAGCCAAAGATTGGAAATAGGTAACCTTTTCCCAAGCAAGATGCAGAAGTGCCCATTATGTTAGGTATGAAATTCTTTGCGATGGCTGAAAAAGGAAAATCAATTTCTTCACAGGAACAAAGGAAACTAAGCAGAAGAAAGAGCTAATTAGTTATACTGCTATACGTATTGATGATATAGGTGAATGGTGGAAGGGAGACGTAGCACAGATTCTCCAGAGAATGAATAAGTCTGGAGGGGACCCCAATGTCTCTGATGCCTTTACCATCAACGGTCAGCCTGGTGACCATTATCCATGCTCAAAGCAAGGTGCTATTTCTAAAGTAATTCCTTCTTTTCAGCATCAAAGAAGTCAGATTAGTTTGGAAAAACGGTGAATTTGACTTCATAAAGATTGAAAAAAAAATGACAATTAAACATATATAATTTTTAATAAAATAATAAAAAAATTTGAGATGAGAGGTGAAAGGGTGATTTAACCCTTCCATTTTTTTGTCTTTTACCTACTGTTTATGAATAGAATGGTGCGGTGACATTCAAATTAGACCTTCATCAAGGAGTAGGCGTATATTTTCCAATTTGTTTCGTCCACTAGGATTACTAAAAGAAATACACGTTGCAGGAACATTCAAGCTAGCTCTGGATCGAGGCAAAACTCATCTACTCCGCTTGATAAATGCTGCTATGAACATCATTCTTTTCTTCGCCATCAAAAAACATAATCTCACTGTTGTGGGTATTGATGGCAGCTACACGAAGCCACTTAGTACACAATTTGTAACAATTTCTCCTGGACAGACCATAGATGCCTTGTTCTATGCCAACCAAAAACCCGACCGGTATTACATGGCTGCTAGGGCTTATTCTAGTGGTCTTCACGTTCCGTTTGATAATTCCACCACCACAGCAATAGTTCAATACAGAGGAAAATACAATAATCCAACTTCTTCATTTCCTTCCTTGCCTTCTCTTCCTTTCTACAATGATACAAACGCCGCCTTTTCTTTTCTTGGGGGCCTCAAGAGCTTAGCTGATAAAAACCATCCAATTGATGTCCCATTAAAAATCACAAATCGAATAATTATCACAGTTTCTGTCAACTCTTTCCCCTGCCCACATAATAATTCTTGTGCAGGTCCTAATGGAACAAGATTTGCTGCTAGCATGAACAACATAAGCTTTATTGATCCAACAACTGCTCTTCTCCAAGCTTACTATCAGCATGCCAATGGGGTCTATGGAAATCGTTTTCCAACTACGCCTCCCTTTCTATTCAATTTCATAGATGAATATCCTCCACTGAACTTGGAAACTCCGAAACGAGCAACGGAGGTGATGCTTTTGGACTATAACTCCACGGTGGAAACTGTTATTCAAGGGACCATGATATGATCCCACAATGACTTCACAAGCAATTGTGAAGGGGTATTTAAGTTTGAGGGGTTCTTCTACCTACTAGATCGGTCTTTTGGGCTAGGCTCTCTCTTTGGACTTGAGTACCTAACATTGATGCTTGCATTGAGAGTCGACGTAACGGAGAGGGTAACCTAGAAAAAGGCTACCTGGTGCTTGATAAGCTCCGGAGTGAAGCCATCTAGAGTGGGCCACTGTGGAGTGGAAGGGGCGATCTAGAAAAAGACTACTTGATGCCGAGAAGAATTTGGAGTGAAAGCCATCTAAAGTAGGCCGTCGTGGACGTTGGCTTCTTAAGGGGTGGGCAATGTTATGATCTCACATTGACTCCACAAGTAATTGTAGAAGGGTATTTAAGTTTGAGCGTTTCTCCTACTTACTAGATTGGTCTTTTGCGTTAGGCTCTCTATTTGGATTTGAATACCTAACAGACCAACTTGATGGCTGGGATTGATCATCCCATTCATCTGCATGGTTACAACTTTTATATTGTTGAATCTGGCCTCGAGAACTTTGACATATGCAAGGATCCTCTAAAGTATAACTGAAGGAAACCGAAACAACACGCAGCGGAATTTAAATCATTCGGCCTCCACCAAGATCGATTCGGAGAGTTGCCTGATTAGGGTTTCGAGATTTTACCTGACGTTTTCTCTGAATTTTCTGTCGTTGGTCGAGTCACAAGCAGCAACTTTTCGTTCCTGCCTCTACGGTATCCACACGAACGGATCTCACGACTCTTGAACGTCTCACGATCAGAAGCCTTAAAGAGCTTTTAAATTCCTTATAACCGAATTGCTAGCCTCGATTAAAAGGAATGTTTTTGTTTTTTGTTTTTTTAAAAGTGCGGCTATGTTTTAGAAAAACATCCCTTTTATAGGCAGTAAATTTTACCCTAAAATTTACTGCCAAACAGAACTCTAATCCTACTTAGAATAGGATTAGTTATATCCCTAATCCAATTCAGAATAGGATTAGTTATATCCTTAATCCAATTCAGAATAGGATTAATTAAGCTCCTCATTGATCCGTTCTAAGTGTGCGACCCAATAGGTTCTCAAAACAATGGCAATGACAAAATTGTCACAGGCAATGAGCGGTATCTAGCAACACATCATTGCTACCCATGTAACGAGAATGTCAATGACTCGACATAACCTTACTCATGATAGATGTTACCGTGTAGTTTAATCCCTTTATCCTATGATGTCTTGATTAGACACAAGTCATGGAATGTGTCACACTTGTATAGTCTAATCAGCGTTTCTTGATTCCTGAGTAGACTAATTAAACAAATAAAATCAATATCTCATATTGACTTATTCGAGCACGGCCATGCATTTCTTAGTCTCACTCTATCAAAGGGCCCAAGACATCACTCTTGTTATATAAGAGGGATAAATCCAATCTTGATCACTCAACATCCCTCTACATAGATCAAGGCATACCCAATTACTACCTTTATAGTCCATCCTGTTACGAATGACATCTAGCAGCATTAAAGTATGCAATTCTCTATGTTGGGATCTCTGATGATCTCAAGTCAAAGGATCACATACACCATCATCACTATGAGAATCGCTTATGACATTCATATAACAATCCATGTAGCGTTCTCATGGAGGGTCGATCCAGTACATAGTTCTCTAACATGTACCTATGTGATGACTTGATATCCTATATCCATGACAATGGTCATCAGTCAACCACATACTAGTCTTATCGTATCATTGTTATCCTTGTTCACAATAATACTTGACTAGGGATACTTTAAGAATAGTGTGTTATTACTATTCTAAGGACATTATTATATAAGATTATATTACGCAGTTATAAGACAAATATAATAATGAACTATGATAAATAAAATGTCATGATACATAAAAAAATTCCAAAGTCAATCATCTAATGAATGGTTCTAAGGGCATAATCCAACAATAACCTCAAAGACCCCCCACTTCGAAACACGGTGACTGTGCCAATCAATGGCTGGACCACAATCAGATTCAAGGTAGACAACCCCGGTAAGTTTCTTAGCCACATAGATTGATCGTAGACTTGATCATGGGCGGGTTCGGGTTGGACTTCAGTAATATAATTTCTAATCAATTTAATTTTTAATTAAAGTTCCGGTTATTTCATTAAAAATAATTTTTGTAACAAAAAGAAAACAACTTTCGGTTTACATTTTTTTAAAAACTAAAATTATTCTGTTGTTTAGATGAGTTAATGAAAAAAATTTTGTATTATTTGGTCTTTTTTAGGGAAATCTGCTTTTTTATGTTGATATAACTATTAATATATTAAAAATTGTTTATTATTAAAATATATAAATTATTTATTTACTAAAATTTAAAAGATATTTATATAAAAATATTATATTATTAAAAACTAAAAAAGATTCATTGTTATTCATATTAATGTTCCTAAAATATTTAACAGAATGTTATTATTATCAAAAAAAATATATATGAGTAACAATTAGTATTATTAAAGCGTTGTTTTTATAAATATAATAACAATTAAGAAATATTAATTTTTATTCTAAAACGATTAAAAATATTTGTACTATTAAAATAATTATCTTATATATTAAACGTATTTATTATTAAATCATAACAAAAGCATTCATTGTTAAAATATCAATATAAATACATTTCTCAATTAAATATAAAAAAATCTAAAACTAAAAATATTTTAGAAATAATTAAAAATATTCATAGTATTAAAATAATAATAATAATGTTACCATAATAAATATTACTAATTATTCAAATAATAAAATTATTATTTAGTATTAAAATAAGTTGAACTTCTATACGAGCAGATGTGCAAGCCCCACGAAAGCGCGTGCCAACTCAAATTTGTTTGAATCATCGTATGTTAATGATATTTTGTCTTAGATAAATCAATTTCAATCATTTAAAATTATTTGTGTTCAATTATGACTTATATAAAAATATGTGAAACAATTAAAAATTAATAATTTTATCCATAAGTCGGTAAATCAAATAGTCAAAACAAAAACTATAAGTTGACTTTAGGAGTGGTACTGAGTTATGTCCAAGCATCGAATTGCTACGTCAGACCCTGTAATGAAATTTTTTTTGAAAAGGTCGAAAAAGCAAGGCCACACATAGTAAACTCAATCCAAGCTCTTCTACTACGAAATTAAGATTGCAGGACCCACATAAAGATCATGGGAACAAGTTATTTATCGTAGTAAACACAGTAAATAACCATCAACTTCTTTCCATAAATATGACATGTACAATTAAAGTAATTAAGTTCTATATTTTTTTTTTATCTAGACCATCCGATATCCTCATACCTTAAAGGTAGATGACTAATCCATATTCGAACCGGGCAGGACCCAAATGACGGCAAAGCTCTCCCTCAAAAGTTTTAACACAGTTGCATACCCAAAGACTCGAACTCGAGATCTCTGGTTAAGCTAGAACAACCCTTTGCCAGTTGATCTATGTGCTCTTGGGTCATTAAGTTCTATATTTTGGCTTAGTGTTTGTTTTGCCAACCTAGAGCTGTCATAAAAAAATGTTATTTGAGTAGAGTTTTTATAAAAGTATTGTTCATCAAAGTTAAATTAATGTTTGGTAAACCTAATATAAAAGTATTTTAGAATGTTGAAAACTATTTTATAAAATTTTTGTATATTTTTAATAAATGAAAAAAAATACGAAACTTTGTTAAATTAAATTACAAGTTTTTAAATTAACAAATAAATAAAAAATAAAAATTTTGCTAATTAAAAGAAAAAATGAAATAAAAAATGGCACAAAATAAATAAATAATTGTGAAATAGTATGAATCATCTTTTATAATTTTGTAAATTATTGATAAACAAAGTTTAAATGTAAAAAAAATTTGTATATTTTTAATAAATGAAAAAAAAATAATAAACTTTGTTAAATTAAATTACAAGTTTTTAAATTAACAAATAAATAAAAAATAAAAATTTTGCTAATTAAAAGAAAAAATGAAATAAAAAATGGCACAAAATAAATAAATAATTGTGAAATAGTATGAATCATCTTTTATAATTTTTTAAATTATTGATAAACAAAGTTTAAATGTAAAAAATTTTTAGCAGTTCTTGAAAAAGCTTCGATTTATAACTTCGTTAAAAAACTCAAATTTGCTTTCCGTATAAGCTAAAACTTTTAAAATTTTGAAAGCTAAACATCTGGCTTTTTGTTTCTAAAGTAGATAAGCTCTTCCATAAGCTAGGCACAACACGCACTTACTATAACTTTGTCAAACTCTATACTAACTTAAACATCAGAGTGCTTACGCAAGAAATAACTCCTACGTCTCTCTAATCCCTTTCTTTTTTGCAGAGTTTTTAGTAGCATATGACACGACGATCGAGGATCTTATGTCACTGTTGTATTATTGTTGTTATGAGCAACAATATTAATCAAGGGTGAAGTATATTTGAAAGTGTTTGTGAGTGTTGGTAGAAATTTATTTTGAATGTTAGAGGTTCTATATTGAGCCTAGAAAAGACAGGGAGCTAGAAGTTATACCTTAACCCCAAAAAAGGTAAATTGTGAATTTTATAACTTAACCTTAAAAAGGTAGTTGATTACCGGATTAAAACTTCTTAGCGTGGATGCTAAAAAAAAGGACATAAGCAAGTGAAAAGCCGAACCTCTATAAAATCTTTGTGTTTGATTTTGATTTGTTATTTATTCAAATTATTCATATACTAAAAAATATAAATTACCTTATAATTGATTATAATTTTATGCTTAGTTAATCTACATTTGAACAAGCAAAAATAAAACATAGTCTTGAATGATGATTAAAGCACATTTGGATACATTCTCACTCTTGTTTGCACTTTTTTTCTTCTTTTGTTTTAGGCTTTGCTTGGTATGGTGGAAAGAAAATTAGTTAATCAAATAGTTAAGCTACAAAGTAGGAAAGTTATTATGAAACATAACCATTCGATTAACTAATTTTTTTCTTCACCCCTTTCTTTTCATCCTACCATGCAAAGTCTTAATGTGTAACGGAGTTAAGGCGCACATAGAGATAAGGACTTTTTCGGTTTTCTCAAAAGAGGATTGAGATTTCTTCTGAGTACAAAAGTTTTTTCATGCTTTGTGTGGTTTTTGTTATAGCTGCTATGACTGGCCTTTGGATTCTTTTTCTTTTTTCTTGCTTTTGCTGTTATATTAATTGTCATGAGATTTTTTTTATGTTATTTTATTTAATATTATGGGCTTAGTGTTTTTTTATTAATCACTATAAATTATTCAAATTTAACTCTATCTTAACTTGATTTCCTCTTTTCATAGCCATTTTTATTCTTCGCTTGAGCACAAGTGTCTTAGGTTTTCTTTCTTCCTTTCCATGAACATGTTTAGTGTTTAAATTTATTTGTGATGGTTAGTTTTCTTTTCTCTATACCCATCTGTAATCTTGATTTTATACATTTGACAGTGGAGTTTTTTTTTTTCCTATTAATTATTTTCGGTCTTTTTAAACTTTGAACTAGTTTAGTTCTTTCGCATTGGATATATAATTGATTTAAATTTGGAACTTTAAACTTTCTTAAATACAAGAACTATGTTGCCTTGCTAGAATTGTCATAAGAGTTCATGCTTTTTGTTTTTATGCACTTCCTATGCCTTTCAAAGGTTAACTAAATCTGTCCGGTTCATAGTCACCTAAGCACGTGGATCACCAAAGTTTATGATATGGAAATGACTAAAATGTTAGAATGAAAGTACCTTAGTTTAGTTGTAATGGCTTGTCATTTTAGTTTTTTTTTTAAGCATTTCTCATTGAACTTAATCATTTTAATCTTTCTTTGCACTTGTTCATGCCCTTCAAGGGTGAATTTTAAACCGGCCCAGTTCTTGCTCATTTTGGCACATGGATGCCTAAAGTTTGTTATATAATACTTGCGAGAATGTTGAAACAAAGCTGTGTTGCTTGGTTTGTCAAAAAACTTAATGATTTTCTTGCTTTTTTAAGAGTTTTGCATACGTTTCATGGATTAACTTTTTATCCTATTCAATTGTTACTTAAATTTGACCTATTCAACTTATTTAACAAGATCGTCTTACTTACCAACAAGTGGTTAAAAGAAGTGAAAGTAGAGTTTTTTCTCAAGTACTTGGACAGGATTCGAGTCTTGAAGTTTTCGCTATTAGAAGAGCTTTACCATTTATCACTCCCAACCCAAACATAATTAATCTCAAATTATAAAATTGATGAAGATACCTGTGCTTACACCAAAGAAAAACGTCTTACTTGATTTGTCTAAAACTTTGGTCATTTTAAGCTTTTTGAGCATTTTTGTGAAGATTGTAAATTCTTTGCCCTTGTTTGTAAATAAATAAAGAAATTGAATGAACTTAGCGTGAGATGTACTACCAAAAATATACATATATATAAATACTATTATTGAGCAATGAAAGCATCGTTATGGGTGTAACGCAAAGATTAATAAATATATTTTGGATTTAAACGAATAAATTCAAGGTATATAAATATATATATATATATATATATATTGATTTAATAAGGAATATAGGTAATGTTTGGCACATTGTGAAGAAATCTAATAATCATATAAATGTGCTTATGAAACCTAAGTGCATAGATAATTAAAAGAACAAATATATATATATATATATATATATATATATATATATATTCATGTGTGTATTCATTTAACTAAACAAAGAGTACAAACATGCTGAATTAAAGGTAATATACACATGAATAAATAACTAAATAGATATAAATGTAATAAAAAGAGGAAAATATACAAGTGTCAAGCATTGTATTATGAAATGGATATTTAAAATAAAGGAAAATATAATATGTAATTATATATTTACTAGTATATATATTTATATACTTTAGACATGAAAAAAAAAAAATATATATATATATATATATATATATATGTAGATATATGTATATATATAAACTATATATATTTATATATTCAACATTTGAAGAATATGTACATATACATATTATATATAAGGAATATAACAAAATAAATAAATATATAAATATATATTGGTTGTGTAAATATATTTGTAAATTATGTGAATATAAATATTAAAGATTAGAATAAAACTAAAATAAAGTAAATTTTGAAATCTTAAAATTTAAATAAGTAAAATAATAGTTAGTGGAGTTTGGCGGGACTTTCTCCCATCAAACCCCACTAAGCAACCATCACCGGCATCATCATCTAAGGCGTATCAAAGAAGCTTGGAAATAAAAAGAAATTGAAAATGAAATGTGAGGAAGAGAGACACGAGAGAGAACCAGAAAAAGAAAAGAAAGAAAACTGAACGGGAAAGGAAAAGAAAAAGAAGGAGAAGCCGAAAGGAAAAGAAAAGAAGAGAAGAGTGACGAGGGAAGGGAAGGAAGAGGAGCTGTAGTCGTGCAGCAAAGAGAAAAGGAAAGGGAGAAGAAAATTTACAACAATGTGAAAAAGAGACGAAAGAGAGAGGGAGATACAAACCGAGGGAGAGACCTTGAAGCAGGAACCGAAAGAGAGTAGTGAAGAGTTGCTGCAAGTGCCGACTGAACAAAGGAGTAAAAAAAAAAAGGATCGAAAATGCAGCAGCTTCACACAAGAGGAAAGGCCTGAAATTTGGGGTAAGGAGCTACTGTTTGGAGCCATCTTCTGACGGCAGAATCTGGAAGAAGGAAGACCCACAGGTTCGGCTAGAGAAAGAGCAGTGTAAGGGCTGATCTCAAAGCCAAATTAAGGGGCTGTTAACAGAGGTAAACGATGTCTCTTGAGCTGATTTTAAGCTGACTTTTGAGGGCTGTTATATGCATGAAAATAGGTCACGTAAGGGATACTAGGAATGCCCTCTTGCTTAAATGTTTTAGATATATATATATATATATATATATATAAGGATGAAAATGATGATTTTAAGATACGTGTTTTTGGTACATAACTAAGTATAATGAGAATAGGTTATTAAGTTGTTAATGAATTGATATGTAGTGAAACGGAGCGGTGAAGGAGCTCAATTTGGTTTGGAAGATCGATGAAGTAAATCGCTAAGCACTGAGGTAAGTAGGTTAAATAAACCTTATTAGTATCATCTCATAAGAGATGAAAGAATCTTTATTCAATAATTATCTAATTTCATATCAAGTTTGGTGAAATATCACGGAAAAGAATATGAAGGTAAGTCTTGGTAAGATACAAGTTTGACTTAATGTGATCGTGAATAGTATTCGTCTGGAATGAAACCTTATTTGTGATTTGTGCGTTATGTGTTATGACTTGTTTATGCTCACTGAATATATAATAAAATCATATAAAATGTCGGTGTCTGCATCATGAGGAATGCATGTGATTGAATTAAGTCGCACCAAGTGAGCATACTAATATATTGCGATACTTTGAGAATGTATATATGAATTAGTATACAATATATACAACTCAAGATGTTAAACTTATAGACCTTGAATAGCACCTAGTTGTATTCATCGAAACTAGGATAATGGAATTGTATGACAACTGATTTATATATGTAACTCGAGGACTTGAATGATTTTTAGAACATTACTACTAGAAATCATACGCTAAAATGACGACCGAATAACACCAAATTCTTTTTGGAACCATGTGAGCCACCTCTAAAGAACTCAAAGGAACTACGTGCTACGCAGATTTCTTCAGAACTGTGGGAGCCACCTCTAGAGTCCTTTGAGAGCTAAGTGCTACACAAGTACCTATGAACTATTAGAAAGCATGCGCCAAAGAGGCAAATTTGAGTAAGACCCATTCTTTTTGGACCATGTGACCTACCTCTAGAAAACTCAAAGGAACTACGTGCTACGTAGATTTCTTCGAAACTGTGGGAGCCACCTCTAGAGTCCTTTGAGAACTAAGTGCTACACGAGTACCGATAAATTATTGGAGATTATATGCCAAAGAGAAAAAAATGGATAAAATGATTATGACCTTGTGACGTTGTATCCATCACTAGTTAGAATGGATATTACACATATGATAGTGAGTTGGAATAACTGTTGAACTTTATTTGTATTATGCTATAGCATCATGTGCTATTTGAAATGGTTAGTCACTTTACACTTAACCATATCGATGAAAGTAATGAAAAAGATGAAATTGTGCGAGTTAAAGATATGAGGAAAAAGTTGAACGAGCCTATACAATCTGTTGTAGATTATATGTGAGTAGCAATTCATGGAAGAGGGCATACATGATATTTTATACGATACATGCATGTATGATCATATTTTACGACATGAGCCTTGTTTGTATTTATTTAAACTACTTACTGAGTCGTAGATTGCTCACCCCTTAATTTAACATCTACATATCACACTAGTTGAAATCCAGCTTCAGGCTTCGTATAAGCTCTCTCGGGAATAGTACTTGGTTATGGTACTCGTCTACGTTCTCCGAGCTTTGCTTTTGTATTTTTGAGGTATACGAATTGTATATTATTTTGATAATTATGCAAACTTTAATTTCACAGTACTAGGAAGTAAAATGGGATGTAACTTTGGATCGCACTAGATTATTATTTAGGTCTATGTGATTATCGAGTACGATCCGGGATAAGATTATATTTTGAAGTACGTATAAACTGCAAAAAAAATTTGGAATTATTATTGTGTTGGATCTTGAGAAACATGAGATGCATGATGGTATGAATTGTGTAAATTAAAGCTGGCTGTATTGTGAAAATTAAAAATGTATTTGCAATGCAAGTAATTTACTGGGAAAATTGATAAAATACAAGGGAGAGGTTTTCGACCCATTTCTTTTGGGATAAGTGAATATGAGACTAAAATAATTAGAGTCACCTTGAGATTTATGATATAGCTAGAGAAATAATATTATTAAGGTAAGATTTGGTTTAGTTACTACACTAGCACTAAATGCAAACCGTAAATAGAAAAAAAAATTTAGTTCGTAACTTTCTAAATGAAATAAGGTAAGTGTTAAGTGAACGTCATGGCCTTCGGGTCGTCACAATTTTCGTGGTTTTCAAAGGAAAAAACTTGAACTTGGACAATTCTTGCTTGTTTAGGAGTGTGGATGCCTTAACTTTGTGATGTTAGATTTTCTTAAAAGATATAACTATGCTACCTTACTTTTTTTGTTACAAGAGAAATATTAAATAACTGGGGATGAGGGTGCTTGGATTCAAACTCAAGACTTACAATATGCCATAACTCATCTTTAGCCACTAGGTCAAGAGGTTGTTGGCAACTATGCTACCTTACTTGGTTTGTCATAAATTTGGTAATTTTGGTCCTTTTATACACTTATTATCTTTACGGTTGAAATTGCAAGCATGCTCAATTTCTCCTCATTTAGACACATTAATAACTTAGGTTTGTGATTTTAAAGTTTCTCAAATGTTTGAGCAAAGTTGCATTGCTTGATTTGTCAAAATATTTACTGATTTTACCAATGTCTGTTGGGTCGAGTGAAAGTAGCTTGGTGCCTCTTAAGTAAAGTCTCGAGTTCGAGCTTTGTGAATAGAAAAAATAGCATTGAGAGAACTCCTCTTGT
Source organism: Heritiera fomes (assembly GCA_032173925.1). Taxonomy (NCBI): domain Eukaryota; kingdom Viridiplantae; phylum Streptophyta; class Magnoliopsida; order Malvales; family Malvaceae; genus Heritiera; species Heritiera fomes. The sequence continues at coordinate 18,294,107 of JAPDPM010000004.1, read as the reverse complement.
ATCGAGTCTGATCGTAACTCAATTTCGAATTAGTCAGAGCCCAAAATAACTTTCGGATACCGAAAGGTTTCGACAACAAAAAATATATAGTGATTTTAGGCTGCTTAAACATTTTCCATACCTTAAAATTTTTAACCTCCCAAGTTCATAGCATGATCGTTGCTTGATGCAGGCATTGACTTGAGCATTTCTTTTTCCTTTTTTTCCTTTGTTTTTCGATTTTGAAGGGCTTGCTTTACATATATATATATATATATATATATATATATATATATATATTTGTATGTGTATTTAATTCCAGTTATTAGGGATTTTTATATTATAGCATTTTATTTATATCGAAGAAAACTTTTTTTCTTTTCACATACTTTTATGTTTTTTAAAAGAATAATTATTTTATACATCGCCTATGACACATTTTATAAAAATATTAAAAAAAATAAAAAATAAATAAAATAAAATATGTGTCATGATTTTAATCCTGCTTGTGAAATAAAAAAACTCTACTCAATATGTATGGAACAATTATTTTTTTCAAAAAGTATTATTATTATTTCCAAAGGAAACTCCGGATCTTTTACTAGGGTTTTATATAATTCTCGAATTGGAGGTAATTCGAGTTTTGAATATTGAAATCAAATTCATACCTACTTTTTAAACAAACCTTATAATTTTATCCCTACTTATTTAACAGACTAATTTCGTTCGAAACAAAAAAAATTTCCCAAATATCAAATTAACTTTTAAACCTGTGCAGATAGCCCATATCCAATGGACAAGTCCAACCCTCCTTATAATAAAAGATGCTTCCTCAAATTTTTCGAGAATATCACGTTACGCGCGTCAGTCCTTTACTTTTTTTTAACAAAAAAAGCTTCACTGTGTATTTGGAGCAAGTAGAACACGAAGAACGCGTGAATTACACATTTTACAGGCATTTAGTTTGCAAGTAATTTAGACAGACAAGTTTTCCCTTTTGTCCTTTTTATAACTACATATAATCCGTTTTACAAGTTAGAATGTTTATTTTGAAACCACCTGTTCTTTCGCTCTATGATCGTTCAGGAACTCCCCCGAGGTCCGATTGGTAAGTCGGGAATGAGAGAAAACCCCGGCTATCAACAAGGAGAATCAGCTAATGCATGAAAATGGCGTTGTCCGAAGAAGAGGAAGGATTTTTTGTCCCAGAAGACTTTAAAACCTGCCATTCATAGATGATGGTGGTACTAAGGATACCCTGAATGATGGCGTGCACTGATATTCCAAAATCCATAGATGAGGTTATTGCCAACATTCTTACAAAATGCAGGTGACTACCCTTTATCGAACTAAAAATAAATAGATGAAGTTCACATTTAAGCTAGAAAGCACCACACAACAGGCACAGTCACACCATACATGTCCAAGCAAGTGTGACAAGCCATAGGAAAAACAAATCAATTAAACATGCATATATAACTCATAGCTCAATCAAATGATATAGCATATTAACTTACAATTTCAACAGGCTCAAAACCTTTTTCAATGGATGCCTTGACAGCATCCAGAACCAACTGGGTCTTCCTGCTGATTGTTGGCCATTTTTTATCAGGCTGCGCACCATTCCTTTTAATATTTTCCACCAAGCCAGCAAACTCGCTCACCATGTGGGCTTCCTGAGGTAGATCAACTGTGACAATGTGTTCACTTGGATGCGAAGCCCATCCTGTTACAAGTTCATTAAATCCAGGTTTTGTAGATGTAGTATAAGAGGCCTCTTGCTCTTTGTAAGGAATGATGAAATCAGTGAGATGCAAAGTTCCAAGTGTTCCTATAGCAGTGATATTCATAGTCAAATTTGAAAAGAAAGAACAATGAAAGGTTGCAGTTTTGCCGTCTTCCCAATGTAGTGAAGCCCCACAATCTAGTATAACTCCTGCTTCATTGAGAACAGGACCTCGCAAGGCTGTAACAGTCTTGGGCAGCTCATAGTCAGCCGCCCACAAGATTGACCTGATGCCATACCACCCAGCATCGCCAAGAGCACCAAGAGCATCAAGATCTGGCTTCACACGAATGTCATTCTTGAGAAAATCTGGATCGGCAAAAAATGTAAAGCAGCTGTTTACCTGAGGAAGCCAAAATTTATTAATCAACCTTGTTAGTCACTGTTAAAAATACATAGCTTAATACCATCAGCTGTTCTTTGTTTTTATTTTCCATCATCTGCAACTCTCAAGATTTAACATTTCTTGTCCAAAACAATCCTAATTATCTATTCTCATCACAAGTCCTTGGCTCCTTGCTCACCACATACCCCACTTTTCTTAGCAATCCTCCCTCAGCATTTTAAATTAGCATATAGGGTATAATGTAGATCTAAGGTTCTAAATTGCCAATTTAACAACTAACACAAGATTTTGCCACAACATTGATGAATCAGTATTAGATTCTGATTAGCCTCTTGTTTTAACAATAACAAGCTCGACTGAAGAGGTTCAGAAAAGCACCAGGAATACAGGATGACTCCCTAGAGGTGATGGGCACTAAATATAATGCTCAAGTAAAGCAAGTTACTGATTTTTAAACAGATAAGAAGGATGCGATTCCATTGCCTAATTATTTACAAAAATCAGGCAATACTAAAAATCTCATCAAACTAATAATAAGAATAACAATAGGTAATAATCTATAATATTAATTTTTTTTTTTAGAAAATAATTAAGTTGGACTCCCAACTCCTACTTCCCTCTTATCTTTCCTGTATAAAATAAGCTTTAATGCCTAAGAAGAATTGGTAAACTACATAACAAAAGAAAAACCTGAAATTGAGCCGAAACCCAGTAAAATATTTACCGTTTTAAGCTGACCGAATCGCTCCTTATCGTTTAAAAACTCCTTCATTTTCTGGGTCCTAGGATGATGTACCCACATGGTTCCATCCATAATTTGAACCCCGTTTTCATCACAAGCCTTTAGAATCTTATCAAACTCACCCACGTTCAACGCTACGGGCTTCTCCGTTAGAATATGCTTTTTTTTCTGAGCCGTCATTACAGCCCATTTGAGGTGGAGGCTAGTGGGTAAAGGCAAGTAAACGGCGTCGATGTCGGGGTCATCTAAAAGGGATTCGTAGGAGCCGTAGATCTTGGCTTCAGATGGGAACCCATTGGCCTTGACGAAATTGGCGGCTTTGTCGATAGAGCGGCTGGCTACGGCGGAGAGAGTGGCGTTTGGAGCAAGAAGGATGGCTCGAGAGACTTTGCGGGCTATCTCGGCGCAGCCAATGATTCCGAATCTGATTGGCGCATCACCCATTTTTTGGTCTGCAGAAGCGAGAAAGGAGATGAGAATTTGAGATGATGGCAGTGTTTAAGTGGACGTGGCTCGCTTCGGTCGCTGATCATACGGAAGTGCGAAATTTGTGAAGAGGCGTTTCAAAGAGCCAAAGCACTTCTGTCCAATAAAAAGTGAAAACACATTTAATCCTATCAACTAATAAAATACGAATTCTATGGTGTTGCTTTGATTTCGATTAATTGCAAATAAAAATTCTCAATGATTGATTTAATAATTTTAATATATTTAATAATGTATTTTAAAATTAATTTGAAATAAAATTTAAATAAAAAATATTGAATAAGATAAATACTTAAACATCGACTTATAATTTAATGTAGAAAAGCTTCGTTCTATGTATTTATAAAAAACTTAAAATTGTATTCTTTTATCCTAAAAAAAACTTATCATTTATTACCTATCTATTCATTATCTATCTATATCTAATTCATTTATCAAGTTTACATAAATTTTTCAAATAGCTCAATGTTATATTATTATCTATTAATTCATTTCAATGGTTTTCACTTCTCTACCACTATCCCTTTTAGAGACTGCTAAGAGTATTGGCATTGAAAAAAGTCATAATAATGAAGATGGCAATAATTAAGGATATCTCAAAATAATAATGAAAGTCTATCTCAAGCGGAAGGATGAACAACACAAGTTGATCAAATATTTATGATTAATTAAAGAGAAAAAACTAGCAAACAAGCTACTTAATCATTAAATTTAATTATTCAAATATATTTATACTATTTTAATTTTTTTCTAAATATTTTAGATTTAAAAGTTATATATATTTTTCTCATATTTCATACTATTATTATAAAATAGAATATTTCAATAAAAATTGATTTTATTTAAAATAATAAGAAAATATGGGTAAAAATGTAAAATTTCAAAATTCAACATTTATAGTTATCAAACAATATATTTATATTAAGCACTTAATTTTTAGTAAAATACCAAACAATTTTCATAATTCAAATTCAATACTTATTAAATTCAGTACTAAATTTTTAGTTCTTAATTTTAAAACACTTAATTTTTTTCAATTTATCAAACAACACCTTAGTCTCTTATGGATACAATTACCATTTTTGCATTTTATAATTATCTCATTCAAAATATTACTTCGAAACAATTAATAAATTCTAACATCTATATTTTAGCTCTCATTAAGTCTAATTATGTTTAAAGGTTTTTCTTTTTCAAAGACAATTTATTCAATTCAAATATTTTTATATAACATAACATGTGAAAATTTTGACTTACTAAAACTATGTATTTGTCGTCATGTGACAAAATAATTGGGACAACAGGATTAATTTTTTTTTATTAATTATTATCCAATATATTGAGGAGTTTTTAGATTCTATAAGTGAAAAATTTTACAATAAGTCAATTATAGTATAAGATCAACCTATTTTATAAATATTGACACTAAATTTATACTTATTTTCATGTAAGAAGTATAATAAACACATAAAATAAATGTAAAATTAGTGTTAATATATGTAAACACATGATAATAAGCATAAAAAATTAAAGATATGCATAAACTTACTGCTTGTGAATGTAGATATAAGAAAATAAAGATAAAACACATGAAAATAAAGAAAAACATATGAAATAAGTGTAAATTTAGTATTAGTAGATATAAACATATAATAATAAGCGTAAACACATAAAAACAAGTATAAACTTAACCTCAATAAAAAAAATAAAATAGATTGACCTTTGATACTGAATTTTCAATGAGTGTACCGCAAGTATACGGATCGTAGCAAATAATAAAGTGATAAGTACCGGATCGTTCCCATGAGGATTGAAATTGTGAGTTGTTTACTAAATACTAAAACTCCACACCCTAATTTTATTCAAATGATCAAAAGAATTTTTTAATCAAAACACTAGTATTTCTGAAAAAGAAGTAGTAGGAAAGTGAAAATAAAAAAAAATCTTTATTTAAATCAAAACTTCTAAAATATTACAAAATAAAAACCGAAAGAAATTTAGATGAAAACTTCTAAACTTCTAAACTACTCTATATCCCCTAGTGGGATTGGATATATTTTCATGGTGCTGAAGCTGGTTATTTATAGAGGCAGTGGTGATGATGATTAGCTCAAAATCTTGGCTGATAAGGCATGATCTTTATCTTCAAAGAAAAATTTTTTTTTATTAGCTCTCTTGTTTATCTCTATCCTTAGCGAAAAGTCCATCTCGATAATTTATCTTCATAAAAGATAATTACAACAATTTATCTTTCTTGGCAGTAAGTAGAGATATCCATGCATGAAGCTTTATCAACAAAGTCTCGTGTTTGAATGGAATTTGGAACTAAAGTCCTTCACATCTTTGACTTCTTTATGAATTAGAGTTCTTACAGCATTGAGAGAAATTTAATAGATAAATGAGGGATTTTAATCTAATAATAATAATTTACAGATAAATTATATCATTAAATTCATGATAATTCTATAAATTATTGAATTATCAACCTTGCTATAAAATTTCCTTTGCTAAGTTCTGACCATTGTTTGTTGTTTACCTTAACAGACATCTATACGACCATATCAAAGATGTCTTTTTTTTTTCCAAACATGTATTTGGAGCACTCAGCACATACAATCCTGTTATGGAATGGGTGGAGGTAGGCCTAAATCCAAGGTAAGGGAGTTGGGGTAGCTACCACCATCAGAATCTTGAAAATTAAATATTATTATTAGTAATATGCTCAAATTTTTAATCAATATAATATTTTGCTCTCACTAAATACACCTTTGGAGAGGGATGAGGAATCTTAACTGTGACAAAGGCTCGAACAGGATTAGTCTCAAACTGTTAAAACGGTTGAGGATACATGTGTAACGTCTCGATCACTCAAATTTCAGACTAAATTTTTCTTTCATTCAATTATTTGGTTAGTCTATGAGCGGTGTCATACAATTAAACTTACTTAACTAAATCAATATCCACTTAATCAGAGAAGTCCCAGTACAATCATACATTCACATTTTGTTGATGTTAAGTCAAATATGATTATTACGTAATTATATTCCAAGTGAAAAATCCCAAAATATATGTAACTATCAAATATCATGCTGCAAACTTTAGTTTTTACATTCCTGTCTAGATTTACTGACTATCATTAACATTAAAACTTCTTTTGTTTACATCCCTTTGACACAATAATGTACTGTACCATAAAGTCTGAATACATAAAGTAACTGTGCAATTGTACCTCCAAAATGCAATATGAAAGTCTCAAAGGAATACAATTGAAATCCTCCCTCTAACAAAGCAGCTACTACTGTAGATTATCTATAAGGTGAAAGAGAGGGGGGGGGTGAGCTTATGCCCAATAAAAAATACATATAAAAGAGCCGATATCGTGCTAACTATATGCACGTATCCTATATAGGTTCTTACAATGACAATTTCTATCTATAACATTAAACCTAACCTCGATAGAAATAGATACTGTGCAACTATATGCGGGTATCCTAACTATAGCAAAACATTATCATTGACATACTCTAACAGGGAACTAGTACAAAGTCAATACAATTATTTCAATTAATAGCTTGTTACCTATCAATAACATTAACACAGACTTGAAGGAAGGAAATTACTATAATCAGTTAGGGATACCGAGTTGAGTATGAAAAGATACTTTAAAATAACTCACTTATCCTAGTCCCTAGATTTGACTATAGGTTTTCTAACGAAACTTACAAATGGTGCATTAATGCTATGAACTATCAGTTGAAATGCATGTCATACTTCAAAATCATGGAAATTCCATTTCTTTTAAAACCATAACAATATGATATATTTCTTTTAAAGCTATGCCAATGCATATTATTATCTTTGAAATCACGATAATGCATCTTACAAACATCTATTACAAAAAATCTGACTTTCAAATCATTAACAATCAATCAGTACATAATCATTTATTTCAAATACGCACAATAAAGCTTATCAACAGTTAAATCAAATATAAATAAATAAACACTTTACTTTCAATCGGTATAATCAAATCATTATCTTTTCTGACTATCAAATATTTCATTTCTATCAGTAAAATATTCAAATCGATAAAACATTCGGTGGAGACTATTAACATCCCAATAGAATCATGCATAGAAGATATCCTATAAGGGATGCACATAAGAAATGGCATACCGAACGCATGGGCCAAGGATACACCCCTAAGCCAAGCACATAAAAGGAGACAAATGGCCATTGTCAAAAGTCCACAATATGCACTAGTCAGGTAATAGCTGTGGTGCTGAGGACTTACTAAGGTTTCATAGCCAAATACACATAATCCACATAAGCACATAAGCACATAAGTATGCATGATCACCAAAGGAACTAACAATCCCAAAACTTTTACTCAATTCCCATAAACACTAAACATTTGTACTTTAAGGCATAGTGTAAAATATAGTCAAAACTTTTCATTCAACTCGTAACCAAGTTTCGTTTACCATTCCATGGATTCTAAAGGTGAGGTATACTATGTGGCACATAGCTCCTTCAGGATCCTAAAAGTGACTGTCACGGTCTTAAGGAACTCGTGTAGCCTATAGATCCCTTAAGACCCTAGAGGTGACTATCACAGTATAATCCCTCAAACCATAGTATACCATGTTAAAACATTTACAGTAAACCATCTTTATCAAATGTTTCATTCAATAAACACGAAAATCATTTACAATACTTTCAAGCGTTTGATCATTTCAATACGATTAAACTAAAGCACTCCATATTCATTCAATTTTCAAAACCTTCAAACTATGCATTTTTTTTCGAAACAATTAAACATTAAAATAATGCATTTTAAAACCATCATACATAATGATTGAAAATCTATCAAATAATGATTATGCATGTAAGAAATGCAATTATGCATAACTGATGCATGCTTATGAGTTAGCCTTTCATTTTCGATCTTATTCTTTCAATTCCAATATTTCAGTACAAACAATGACATTCAATCGACCCTGATGCTTTCATTTTAATTAATGACCTTTAATCAATTCTAATGCTTTCATTTTGATTAATAACATTCAATCCATTCTAATTCCTTTAATATGATCAATGCCATTTAATCAATTTCAAATACTTTCAATACGATCAATAACATAAGATCTATGACTTTTGTCAATCATTAACCAATCTCCAAAGGTTTCTTTTACCCAATTACATTAGCTGTTCTAGTTATTCAAACTCTACAATTTACTCAATCACTTCAATCAAATCAAACTCCAAAACACCTCATTTTACAATTTTCGGTACATTTCATAAACTTTCGATTATTCAACACCAAGCAATACTTTCAAACATATATTTTTGAATTGAAACTAATCATATGAGGATCTAATGATTCATTCTAATAGTCATATTTCACTATCAAAATCCAACGATTTCAACAATCAATTTAACTTACTTAAAACTCTTACTTTATCTAACACTTTCTTAGGTTAGAACCATTCTGACTTAAGGCAATCGACTACTCTTTTGGGGCAATCGACTGCTTTGTCTTTTCCTTAATTGTTTTATTTCCAAATTCATATTTTTAACATTTAAAATCTTATTATAATAGGGGCAGTCTACTACCCTACATGGCAGTTGACTGGTTCTCAAACAGAAGGCTTCTGGGTAAAATGCAGTCGACTAGCCTCTAAGGTAGTCAATTGATTTAGGTCAATTATAGTTAGGGGCTGTCAACTGTTATTTATGGCAGTCAAATGGTTTATGTCAGTTACGATAAAAATATTTGAATTCTGTATCTAGGCAGTCAACTGCTCCTCTTGGGTAGTAGGTTGCTCCTAAACTGAATGCCATCTAGAAGTTAAAATCCCATTTTTCCAAAACCTCATACACGATCAATCACAATCCAATATACTACAATTTAATCACAAATCAATGCAAACACGATATCCTTATGTTCCTTTATATATATCCCTTACCTATATAGTAGCAATATCACTTGTACAGTCCAAATTTGTAGCACCAAACTAGTAGGTAGGCATCCATTCGCCTACTCCCTAATTCACTCAACTATCTTTGGAGTTGCACAAAACAATTTTAAGCTCAATTACTTGTCCATACTAAGGGAAAGTCGACTAATCTTTAAGTCTATTATGGGCAATCAACTACTATGCAAGGCAATCGACTGCTTTAAGTCAATTATCGTATATTTAAGTTGGTTATGATAGAAAATGCCTAGTTTTGTGTTTGGGCAGTCAACTGCTATTCATGGCAGTCGGCTGCTTTCTGGACAGAATACTAGTTAAAATTCGGACCCATTCCCAAGTCTTTCCATACATTCAAACCTAATTTAATTTACCCTCAATTCAGTCATACACATGTATTTAACCTCAAAACATTGACATATATTGAAAGAAATCAAGGTTATATGAACTTTCTCTCACCTTTCTTCTTGACTGAAATTTGAGAGACCGAAACACCATGATTGCTTCCTTTCCCACGGCTGATTCCAGAACATGTGGTAGAGGATGATGAGATAAGCAAGTTTTCTTAGGGAGTTTTAGGTTTTGAGGCTTATAGAGTAGAGTTTCTCAAGTAATTCTCTCTTTACACTTAAGCTTCAACATGGTGAAATTGAGAGAGAGGTGGTCAGCTTGGAAAAGATGAGATATGAGAAATATCTCATTTAATATAAATTTTATATTAAAAATATCTTCTAAGACAATTGACTAAAATGCCCCCTGAGAATTCTAAGAATTCCATCTATATCCCTTACAATATAATACTATTTATTATAACTAAATAAAATTCATATTTATTGCATTTTCACACAAATAATATATATTTATCATAATTTAGTCAAATAGTTGACTTTTGATAGGTGTTGATTAATCAAAATGGTAAAATTACCAAAATACCCCTAATTGTTAATTTGTGTTATTTTCAGTGTATTCATGTGATTCAGCCTACGGGTTAGATCACACAAGACATCTTCGCACAAAAATTCACTTATGACAGTCAGTGGGTCAAAAGTCAAACTATGCTAACTGATATTCATGATTGTTTTTCCAGCCTATGAACACAATCGTCATTATCGAATTTGTTGCACATTTCTCAAAACATGCACAAACGGAGAAATTTTGAGATGTAGATTTTTGTCCTAATTTAGACCGTAGAAATCCTAGTGGGACCCACATCCAATGTAAGGACCCGACCCAGTCCACATAGTAGGGTCGCCCATCCTTACAACGTGAGATGGCGATCGGCCAACCTCACCAACGAATTGTCCGCTTTGGGCGATCACCGCCTTCACGGCTTTATTCTCCACTAGGACGCGTCATTCCACGTTCGAACCCAGGCCCTCCTCAAGTATCCGGGTTCGACATACACGTTACCATATGGACAAAAAGTCAAACTATGTTAACTGATATTCATGATTGTTTTTCCAGCTTATAAACACAACCATCATTATCGAATTTGTTGCACATTTCTCAAAACATGCACAAACGGAGAAATTTTGATATGTAGATTTTCGTCCTAATTCAGACTGTAGAAATCCTAGTGGGACCCACTCCAATGTAAGCACCCAACCCAATCCACACAACAGGGTCGCCCATCCTTACAACGTGAGGTGGTAGTCGCCCAACCTTACCAACGTATTGTCCGTTTTGGGAAATCGCCGCCCTCACAGCTTTATTCCCCACTGGGACGCGTCATTCCACGTTCGAACCCAAGGCCTCCTTAAGTATCTGGGTTCTACATACACGTTACCACGTTACCATTTGGACAACTTGTCCAAATGGTAACGTGTATGTGGAACCCGGATACTTGAAGAGGCTCTAGGTTCGAACGTGGAATGACGCATCCCAATGGAAAATAAAGCCGTGAGGGCGGCGATCGCCTAGACTGCCACTTCACGTTGTAAGGATGGGCGACTCTACTGTGTGGACTGGGTTGGGTCCTTACATCCAATTTCCTCCACATTGCAATTATTTAGAAATTTTAGCGATTAGCTTTCACCTTTCGATTTCTAAAATAAGTAACTTATACTAATTATTGGGAAATTGGGGTTCTTCAACATGTGGTTTACACCAAAAAAAAATATTTTGCTCCCACTTCAAAAAAAAAAGTAAATTATTAGAAACAAACCCAATTTTTAATTTTTTTTATTTTTCCCTTGCTGAATTGTAAAAGAAACATTTAAATATGGGTTCTTAGTAATATTGAAAGGTATTAACAAATATAAAAAAGGATAATTGAGTAAAACAATGGTTGACAATGTAAATAAGGAATTATTATCGACAGTTATTATAATAATTTTTATTTACATTAGTTGGAATTAACTCGAAAGAAATATTCAATAATTTAGAAGACACTATACAAAAAACTATAAGAGATCTGTTCAAGGGTCGGGCAACCTACCCAAACCCAAAAGCCTGTTCATTTTTTAGCGAGTTTGAACAAAAATATTAAGCTCACTAGATAAACTTGAGCTTAATAATCAAAACTCATTTAAAAATGAACCATGCTTGGGTTCATCTTTCCCAGCCTAAGCCCCTACCCCATTTGCCCATTTACTATACTTTTTTATTATTTTTTATATTAATATACTTTTAATTAATTTTGCTTTCATTGTGCAATTTATTTTGAGTTTTTATTATTTTTTATGCTTTAATTTAAATTCTCATGTTTCTTTTAGTCTTTATGTAAAAATTTATTCAAATTTATTGTGTTATACTTATTTACTATTATGTGTTTTAATTTTTTTTATATTTTACTATATATTTTTTTTAAAAAATTATAATATTTGGGCTGACTTAGAAGGGTTTGGGTTTCTTTATTATATGTAAAAACTGACTTAGGCAAATAATTAGGTTCAAACAATTGGTCAAGCTGAGTTTGAGCACACTTTCACTTGCTTAATCCTTACTTGTAACAGTCCACAGTATAGTAAATAACATATTTTATACACAATTTATGGTTGGGCTATCTCTGATGCCTTTAATACTTGAACATTAACAGTAATAAATGGTAAACATTTATTCATTTAATAAATTCAGAATATAAAGTTTTTACAAAATTCCTTACACTTTACATCTCCTATCTCTATTTTACAGTAAAGTAGTACTGTATACATGTGTTTGAATTTACAAGAGAAGAAGATCTCAATAATCCTTGCATTTAATCTAAGGAGTTGGAAAAATAAAAGGGTGAGCGACAGCGTGCTCAGTAAAGGAGTTATATGCTGCTTGATACGATGAATCTATATGCTGGAAAATATTTATTTTTCCATAAATATAAATGGAATAATCCATTTAATTTTCATCACTTCAGTAACAGTTCAAAACACGTGATAGTTCAGTAGTAAGGCAGTATAGTGACCAGTAGATATAAAACTGTAGAAACAGTAATCAATCACTTTTAGTACAGTAGTTTGTAAATATTCAAAATCGTTGGATAAACAGTTCAGTAATTATTTCTATATTAGAAATAATTTTTCATAATATTCTTTTCCACCAAACAGTAGTTCTCAGTACGGTTCAGTAGACAATAATCAGTACGATACAGTTCAGTAAACAATATTTCTTAGTACAATACAGTTCAGTAAACAATATTTCTCAGTACCGTATAGTTTAGTAAACAGTATTTTTCAGTACCGTACAGTTCAGTAAACTATATTTCTCAGTAAAATCCAGTTCAGTAAACAATATTTCAATAGGTTGAGACTAGGCATCACCCTAAATCATATCATGCTATCATCATCCCCTAAGGGACACAGTAACAGTATACAATGAGATCTATGGCCATAGTCTATAAGGGGGTCCTCGGTGCACACTTGCCAGGTGACTCCGGGACCGTTGATGACTTGGCGGGTCAACCAGCCACGTGACAGTAACAGTAATCAGTAAGCATGAAATCAGGGCCTAAGTCTCAAAACAGTATAAAATTGTATCATACCCTTAATGGATCTTATTCAAAATAATTTGAAATATTTCATGCTTATCCATAACGTCACAATTTCATATATTTCCTCTTTTCATGAATTTCCATCATTTTCACATTTTTTCCAAAATCATCTCAAACATTTTATTTACCATCTCATCACCATCATGGAATTTATAAAATAAATAAGATCATTATTTAGTTCCATAAAGGTATAAGATCATTTCTTTTTCCCGTAAAAATACCTTTAAGGAATTGAAATGAATTAAATCATTTATTTCAATTATTATTTTCAAAAAGGTATTTATTTCTCATTTCCAAATACAGGGAAAACAGTCGATAAATATTCATTTATTTAGTGAGAAATCTCATAAATATTATTTTTGAATAATTAATAGTAGAAAGAATATATTTCATTCTCACTTTAAATAAAAATCCACAACATGAATATTTAATTTAGCATTTTTCAACAATTTCCACTTTATGGAAAATTTATGGAAATGATTTCCAAAATTCAAGATTTATTCCATTTATGCATCTAAAATATTTCATGATATTTTTGAATAATTTTAATAATTTTTCGGCAGCATAACAACTGTGAATTTTTAGCCTCCTGCATGGAAATTACAGTATATAAAACCAGCTTTCAACCACAATTTGCATGATTTTCAAAGCAATTCAAGCTTTCAACAATTTCATAAAATTAAACTTGATAAATCATGCAATTTATCATATCCATACAACTCACACACTTCCCTCTTACCTGTCTAACGAAACCGAGCTTCTCGGTTGCGCATATCGAAATTCGTAATTTCCGGCTGTAAAATAATTTTATAAAAAATTATCAATATTTTTCCTCTTAATTTCAAGCCACTAACTTCCATAAAATGCAGCCACTAATTATACAGTATATATACAACTAGTATAAATTACACTGGTGCTAAAACTAAACTTTTCCGTTTTAGCACCTTTTTCGGTTTCGATTTCACCAGTCTTTCTCTTCCAATTTCTATATTCCTTTTCTATCATTAATTCATAGAATTTAGTATAATATCATGGCCCAAACCCCTTAAATGCCCACTTTCATGATTTTGTTTCCTTTTTGGCATTCTAATGTTTCCATCCTCCTTATTCCATCATAAGCTATTGTTTTATATCATTTTCATGCAAAGAAAGTGCATGTCTTCCATGAGTTCACAAATCCACCGAAACCCATAAACTGGCATATTTTTTATTTTCAATCTTTCACCATAATTTATTATTTTAACCCTTAATTCCTCACTTACTTGCTTAATTTCTATTATTTCCTTGCATGAAACCATAAAGCACTTCTACTTTCTCATGCCAACCGAACTTCACTTCCATGGCAATTTTTTATCTAACCAATATCATGGAAAACTAATTTCATAAACTTCCTCTACACCTTAGGCTAAGCTAGAACATAACTTTGGATTTAATTAAAACAATAGGAAATGATTTCTCCATACCTTAACCGAACCAAACTGCTCAAGGTTTGTGTTGTTTCCTTTCACGTCAGCCCTCCTTTCTTGGTCTTTTAGATGGTCTCAAGATGGAAGGAAAGTTTGTTAAGAAAGCTTGGATGTTTAGATAGCAAGAAGGTGAGGTTTTTGCTTCTAAATTTTGGAAGAACGGAAGCAAAACAGAGCAAGGTGCAACCAACAGAAAAAATTGTGGAGCAGCAGAGAGAGTCAGCAATGAAGAAGAATTTGCTTAAGTTTTACTCTATTGAATTTTCTACTTATCGTATGGTCCAATAAGAACATGCCACTTAGCTAACAACCCATTATTTTTATCATTCCCTTTTTTTTAAGTGATACAGTTGAGCAGCACATAACAGCAAATTAAGTGGCGTGAAAGCCAATTTTTTTATGCTGCACAGTTTGACTCATTTTCCCTCTCTTTTTATACACCGCAACCAATCACAATTTATCACTTGTCCAATTAATCTATTCCTTTCCTTTAAATATCATTTATTTGTATATTTTATACCATAAAATTGCATCTCAATTTTTTTTCTTTAGATGGATGAACCGTGCAGCACAACAGTAGCAAAAGAAATGGCGTGCAGTCCAAATTTTCTGCACATTTTTTACTTAATTCCCCTCCTTTATGTGTATTCCATCTAATGCCAAATTACCATATATCCAAATAATAAAACTCCCTTCTCTTATAACTCATTTATTGGCATATTATACTATGAAATTATCACTTCCACTTATAAATTTCAGATTTGTTTTCTTTATTTATTCTATACCCTCAATTCATCATTTAATATACATTTTACCTCTTATACACCATATTATAAAGGCTTAATAGTCAAAAAGACCATCAACCTTTAACATAAAATGGAATTAAGCCTTCAACGTTTTGTTGCGTGGAAATCAGTCCATAAACTTTTATTTCACTGTAAATAAACCCTCAACCTTTTAAAATTATGCAATTAAGTCGAAATATGTTAAATGACACTGACTTCTATTAGTATTGCACACGTGGCATGCCACGTGGCAACAACTAAGCTATCTACGTCAGCTTTCACGTTAGATGTCCAAACGGCAGTTAGTGTCATTTAACATATTTGGACTAATTTTAAAAGGTTGAGGGTTTATTTACAATAAAATAAAAGTTTATGGACTGATTTCCACGTAATAAAATGTTGAGGGCTTAATTCCATTTTGTGTTAAAGGTTGAGGGTCTTTTTGGCTATTAAGCCTATTATAAATCATAATTCCATTAAATCCAAAATCCACAGTTGAATCCACATTGAATACTTATTTAATTTCACTAAGTAATTTATTTCCACTATCAAGGATTTACAAAAATATGATGTACAGTATTGTAAAATTGGGTCTCACATTACTAAAGCTCGAACCAAATCCAACCTAGCCTGGCTCATGAGCAGGTTTATTCACTACTGTTGAATTATAATAAAACCTTGAGAACCTAAGAAACTAATGACATGGTAAGCTACTGTTGGGCCCTTCCAACACTATTGCCAAGTATTTTTATTTCCTTATATACATGTATGTTCATATTAAATCAACTCCCCTCCTCCTTCCCCCAAGTTAAAAAAAAAGACTACATTCATATTTATTTATTTATTTTATCCACTAATCACTATTTACAATTACCTAAAATTAATTGATTTGTTACCATTATTAAATCAATCATGTGAGCTTAGAAAACTCAATTTAACTTTATAAATTCTAGCTTTCTCACTACAATTAAAAAAAAAAGCAAAGAAACCTATAATATTTTTCTTACCCATTAATTATAATTTCTTTTATATTCTATATTTTTTTAAATCTAAATTGCACTTTTGCTTGCCACTTGTTATATCTTGAAATTTGCCTACCATCCCCTTAAAGGGAGAATAACAAAATTATTAAACTTTTTTTTGTTAACTTATATTTTTAATAAATGTTTACGTAATCTTGTCATTATATTCCTAGATAATCTATCAATTTTTACGTTTAATTAAAATTTTGTGATAATTATTTTTTTAATTTCTATTATATAGTAGTTGAGAAAGTTATTTTTGGTGAAGTTAAAGGCATCGTGAATCAAAAAGTATTTGGATAAAAAATAAAAAATAAAAACAAAATAAATCTTGAAAGATTAAAAAAATTAAAAAAAAAACCCTCCAAGTCAATAAGTATTATTTGATTCTTATTATTAGTTAAAAATTATTTTTTGAATATAAATGCTGCATTTCATTAATATAATAAATATGGATTACAGATTTGATCTGGAAGACAAGCATCCCAGACACAATGATCCCCTATCTGACAGTCCACCTTAGCTAAAGCATGAGCCAAACTATTGGCTAATCTAGACACATAACCAAACAATATAGAATCAAAACCCAATGCTATAACTTGAATATCTAATATTAAGCTGCCACCCTCCCATAATGACAACTCCTTATAGTTGATTTCTGGAATGGTTAAGAAAGAATCACTTTCTAAGTGCACTCGTGTAAAACCCCTTTCCAAAGTCATTGATAACCCCCATTGGATTGCCAAAACCTCAGCAAAAAACGAGCTCCCAACTCCATTTAATCCCTTTACCCCAGAAAACAGCATTTGTCTCGTAGCATCTCTAGCCACCATCCCTATCCCAGCAACCCCATTACCTGCAGAAAAGGAAGCATCTACATTTACCTTTACCACGTTTGTAACTGGAGGAATCCAACCATTGATTCGGAATACTGAGTGACAGTAGACTCCCTAACCTCTGCTACTATTTGTATTGCATTTGCTAATAAGTTCTCCACTGTTTGAGAACAATTCTTATACAAACAATTATTCCTATTCTCCCACAAAAGCCATAATACATACATGGCAACCTCTAGGCTTTCCTGTTCCTGCCATTGGCCCACCATTCTTGTAAGGACTCGCATGGCACTTTGTTCCTGCATGATTCAAGAGGTGGCCCCTGCGACGACCTTACAATCGTGAGGTGGCGATCACCGATACTCACTCAACGTATTGTTCGCTTTGGGCGCTCGCCACCCTCACAGCTTTATTCCTTACTAGGACGTGTCATTTCACGTTCGAACCCATGACCCCTCAAGTACATGGGTTCTACAATCACTTTAGCATTTGGCAAGTACATGGGTTCTACAATCATTTTACCACTTGGCTCCAAATGGTAAAGTGATTGTAGAACACATGTACTTGAGGGGTCATGGGTTTGAACGTGAAAGGACGCATCCCAATGGGGAATTAAGTCGTAAGGATGGAGAGTGCCCAAAGCAAACAATACGTTGAGTGAGTGTGGGCGATCTCCACCTCACGATTGTAAGGTCGCCACGGGGGCCACCTCTTAAATCCTGCAGGAACAAAGTGCCACGCAGGTCCTTACAATTCTATCCCAATATGCCAATATATCATCAGTAAAATGCTCCCAAATATTTTGTGCAAAAATTTTCTGCCATACCTCCTTGCTAACATAACACGTGACAAAAACATGCCACCAAGCCTCTTCCATAAGCCCACACGTAGGACATTGCACAGCAAGATCTATTCCTCTACCTTTTAGAGCTACTGATGTAGGAAGAATTTGTTATACTAGCCTCCACATGAAGATTTTAACTCTAGGAACCACCTTTGCAGCCCAAATATGTTTCCACAGCGACAATCTTTGCATTCTGTTAGGAACCTCCTTTCCTATAACCCCCATACCAATCACATATGCATATTTAACTGAAAACTACCCCAGCATATAATCATTCCAAATCAACTTACTATTTATTAGTTTTAAGTAATGTTTTAAAAAATTATTTATGTAAGATTTTTATTTTTTTAATACCAAAAAAGGGTATTATAAATATTTCATCAGTAACAAATGTTTAGATTAATAGATTTTTTAATAGTAACTAATATAACAATTTTTTTGTACCATTAAATTTATAATTTTGGATAAAAATGTCCATTTTTAAAACTAATAAATTAGAGTTGAATTATAATAAAAAATTGAGGACCTTAGTGGAATTTACTTTTTTTTCTTTTTAAATTAAACTTAGAAGAATCAAAATGTTTTTAATGCCTTTAACAATAAAAAAATTTCTTTTTGTCCTTTTGGATAGATGTCAAATGGAGAACTCTTTGGGATTCTTTTTATATATAGTTATCTATTAGTTTTCAAAATGAACACTTTGATCCAAAATTACAAATGATTTTAGCAAATATCAGTCAATTACTCAACATGAATTAATAATATTACATTCTCAAGTATCAACAATGAATTTTATTACACTTATTATTTTTAAGTAATTTTTTAAAAAATTATTATATGTAAGATTTTTATTTTTTAATACCAAAAAAGGGTATTATGAATATTTTATCAATAACAAATGTTTAAGTTAATAGATTTTTTAATAGTAACTTAATAAAACAATTTTTTTGTACCATCAAATTTATAATTTTGGACAAAAATATCCATTTCTCAAACTAATGTATTAGAATTGAATTATAGTAAAATTCACCTTAGTGAAATTTACCTTTTTTTCTTTTTAAATTAAATTTAGAAGAATTAAAATGGCTTTAATACCTTTAACAATAAAAAAATATATTTTTGTCCTTTTCTTTTTTTTTTTGGTGTAGGCAACAGTTATCCTCATCCGTTTTAACAATCTGAGACTAATCCTGTTTGAGGTTTAGTCACAGTTAAGACTCTTCACCCCTCTCCAAAGATGTGTTTAGTGGGAGTCGAACCCGAGAGCTCTTCCCACAAACTCAGCCTGCATTGTCAACTGAGCCACAACCCTTGGGTATATTTTTTGTCCTTTTCGGCATATGCAAATGGAGAATCCTTTAGGATTCCTTTAATATATAGTTATAGATGATTGTATATACCAAAATAATTATGACTACTTCCTTAAATGCTTACTTCATAACAGTTCAATATTTGTGTCAATGGTTGATGCATGATCTTTTACTAGAAATCAATGCCCAAATCCTTTAGGTTGTGTTTGGATGAGGAATTTTAAGGAGGGAATTCATTTCAATAAAGATATTTAAAAGTTCAAAATGCAAATTTCTTGTTTGGCAAAAAATTTTGAAGAATTTAAAAATTTAGGAGGGATTTCAAAAGGGAATTTGAAATGCTCAAATTCTCTTTTGAAAATCCATCTAAAAAGTTGGTTTTTCAAAATTCCTTCCACTCTTTTCTATTTTATTAGACATGATCTACTATTAAATATAAAGTTAAAAACAAAAAAAACATATTATTTTATTTAAATTTAATATATATCTTTATTTTTTATATTATTAATAATATTTATACAATTTTACAAATCTAATGGTACCCATATTGTATATTTTATTTGATATTTTTCTTTTTCTACTATATAATATTATTATTCTTTTATAATTATTTTTAGTTAATCAAATTCTAGTATTCAAAAATTCTTTCTAAAACTTTTTTTATCCAAACAAGTCAATTATAAATACTAGCATTTTAAAATGATGAATTTTGAAATATTTTTTATTTTAAAATGCCTTAAAATTTTAAAATTCTCCATCCAAGCGTACTCTTAAAAAAGGCCCTTTGAGAAGACATTGATTAGGTCATAGAATATCAATTTTCATATGGCAGGAGCGGTTTCCTACTTTCCTGTAAACCAACACATGCATTATCAATTCATTGCTAGTCGCATTCTTATCAGCAAATGCCATCGAGCTCTCATCGGCTGCAATGTGTAAGACATAATTAATACTTTGGCATGTAATTAATTGATAATCTAGCCATCTATAAGTCAAGTTACTCAAGCTCAACTAAATAATTACTCGAATTTGAGTCGTTTATTTTCGAGCTGAACTTAAGTTACCGGAGCAATGAATCGAGTCAAATTCGAGCTTCTTAATACTTGACTTCAAACGGCTCAAGGAACTTATCAAATTTTTTTAATATATATTTAATATTTTTATTATTAATTTATCATTTTATACTCATAATATAATTAAAATTGGACAAATAGAACCTATTGAATCGAGTTTGAGCGGCTCAAATATTTTGTTAAGTCAAACTTGAGTTTAAGCTTCAAAAACTAAACTCGATCGAGGTCAAGCTGAACTTCGGGCTTCAAGTTTTCAAGTGAAGCCAAGCTCAAACTTGATATTGAATCGTTTCAACTTGGTGTAATACTATATACCCAATTTTTCCAAGTAATCCTACCAATATTAAATGGCAACAGGTTGGTGCCTACAAATTGAGCTGCTTCAATTACCCAATGATCGCATATTCCATCAAATCATCTTAGCAAATTTAGTTATAGAAAGTGCTGGTTCGCCCTGGCCCCTGAAGCATATGCCATCCACAGCTAATGCAGTACAGGAAAGTACCATCACTAAGCCTAGTAGAGATCATGGTTCCAACTGTGGATTATATAACTATCAAAATATCAGAACAGGCCAGTGGAACTGTGAATGTATGAGCACATCTAACTTACCAGTATATAAAGAAGTACAATGGCCTTAAAATTAGATTGGATACCTAATTGATTGTTCTATAAATTTCATATCCTTTAATTGCTGATTCATGCATACTTAACCTGAATGAACAGAAACGGACTCTGTGCACTCATCACTCACAACATAGAAATTTAATCGCACAAAATAGCCTCTTAGAGTCCATAGTTGTCGTGGAATCAAGTCAGTAACAACTCTCAAATCTAAATCATACATGCCAGTAAGAGATCACTGACCAAACAACAGTTATAAGTAAGACTATGCTTGAATACTTTTTTAAGTTACCTTCTGAGTTGATTCTCACAGAAGAAGAGCATTAAGTCCCATAAAAGCCATAGGGCATATACTTCTCTATCGCTGCACATTCTTACCCTCTAAGACGCGTGAGGTCAATTCTCTCGCTTCATAAATCATGATACTATACTCCTATAGTTACAATTGATGACAAGCCTCCTCAATAAAAAAGTGGATCAGGGAAAGAGCCATTAAGAATGCGAGTTGCAACCCACAAGTTGGCTGCCTCAGTTAAGTGTATGCCATCCCAACTAATGTGCCTTTATGGGTGGCTACATGAATTACCGTAAAGTGTTCCATTAACTTTCTTCCCACAGTCAACATGGTGCCCATGGTGTCCATAGCTGCCACAGCAAAAATTTAATGGATCGACGAGTCCTGCAATCACCAAAATCATGGCAGTTAAGTCGCCATCACATTGCAAATCACTTCGACTGGTGTGACATTGTTTTAGACAATTATCTTGATTCTTTGCATCAGTAATTAGTGCATATTTAGCTGAATAGACGTCCACATAAGTGAAAGTATGTGGTGAAGGAAACCGAAACAATACGCAGCGGAATTTAAATCATTCGGCCTCCACCAAGATCGATTCGGAGAGTTGCCTGATTAGGGTTTCGAGATATTACCTAACGTTTTCTTTGAATTTTTTTGTCGTTGGTCGAGTCACAAGCAGCAACTTTTCGTTCCTGCCTCTATGGTATCCACACGAACGGATCTCACGACTCTTGAACGTCTCACGATCAGAAGCCTTGAAGAGCGTTTTGATTCCTTATAACCGAACTGCTAGCTTCGATTAAAAGGAATGTTTTTTTTTCTCTGTTTTAAAAAGTGCGGCTATGTTTTTGGAAAAACATCCTTTTTATAGGCAGTAAATTTTACCCTAAAATTTACTGCCAAACAGAACTCTAATCCTACTTAGAATAGGATTAGATATATCCTTAATCCAATTCAGAATAGGATTAGATATATCCTTAATCCAATTCAGAATAGGATTAATTAAGCTCCTCATTGATCCGTTCTAAGTGTGCGACCCAATAGGTTCTCAAAACAATGGCAATGACAAAATTGTCACAGGCAATGAGCGGTATCTAGCAACACATCATTGCTACCCATGTAACGAGAATGTCAATGACTCGACATAACCTTACTCGTGATAGATGTTACCGTGTAGTCTAATCCCTTTATCCTTTGATGTCTCGATTAGACACAAGTCATGGAATGTGTCACACTTGTATAGTCTAATCAACGTTTCTTGATTCCTGAGTAGACTAATTAAACAAATAAAATCAATATCTCATATTGACTTATTCGAGCACGGCCATGCATTTTTAGTCTCACTCTATCAAAGGGCCCAAGACATCACTCTTGTTATATAAGAGGGATAAATCCTATCTTGATCACTCAACATCCCTCTACATAGATCAAGGCATACCCAATTACTACCTTTATAGTCCATCCTGTTACGAATGACATCTAGCAGCATTAAAGTATGCAATTCTCTATGTTGGGATCTCTGATGATCTCAAGTCAAAGGATCACATACACCATCATCACTATGAGAATCGCTTATGACACTCATATAACAATCCATGTAGCGTTCTCATGGAGGGTCGATCCAGTACATAGTTCTCTAACATGTACCTATGTGATGACTTGATATCCTATATCCATGACAATGGTCATCAGTCAACCACATACTAGTCTTATCGTATCATTGTTATCCTTGTTCACAATAATACTTGACTAGGGATATTTTAAGAATAGTGTGTTATTACTATTCTAAGGACATTATCATATAAGATTATATTACGCAGTTATAAGACAAATATAATAATGAACTATGATAAATAAAATGTCATGATACATAAAAAAATGCCAAAGTCAATCATCTAATGAATGGTTCTAAGGGCATAATCCAACATGTGGAAGCCGCGGAAGGGAGTTGTATACTCAGCTGGGATACTTTGTCCTTAAGCTGCCTATTGAACTCCTTAGCCATCTCATTTTGTGGTTTAACACACCCATTTTCATCCAAATTGTGAGCCTTTGGCCTGTAGAGCATGACACTGAAGGGCAAGCACCCAATTGGATCCATGTTATGTATCCAAAATATCCTAGCTCCTTGATATGGTTCCACATCAAGAGGTAGTTTTGGAGAGGCGTTCCTCAAGACCATGTCAGAAGCCAAGCTGGCAGAGGGACTATGTGACTGGTTCACCAAGCAAACAGAAGGGAAAAGATCTGGCATCTTCATCCAGATAACTTCAATTACATTTAGCAGTTTTATTTTCTATTGTTGTTGGTTGGGTTGTTATACTGAACACATGTAATAAGCAGATTGGTGAATGGTTGTTACAGATTGGTGAATGGTTGTTATATTGCTAAAGATTTACAATGAGAAAAGGGAAGAAAAAAAATACTTCAATCATTTCAAATTTCCCTCTTCTTTTTTGGAGTTGTAGGCACCCTCGAATTGCCTAATCTTGATTTTTAACTAGCTCTATCATTGGTGCTTTCATTGATCTGTTCTCTCTCCCCAATTTTCTTCGCTTGATGGCCGACGGAACGAGAGCTGTTACTCGAGTTGCGGAAGACTGCATGCATCGTTTATCCGTTCATGAAGAGCAATTGAATGCTTATGGGGTTTTATTAAAGGAGATTAGTCTTAAATTGACTACTTTGGAGGGACGATTCGATCAAGGTGCACGTAATACGGCGCCTATGGCTTTTGAGGGATCGATTGATCATGGTGGTCCATCTGACTTGGATGCCGGAGCTCGTCATTCTAACGATTCCATGTTGCGAGCGATTAAGCTCGTGATGCCGCGTTTTGATGGATCTGACCCAGCTGGATGGATCTTTAAGGCTGAGCAGTATTTCAACTTTCATGCGGCACCAGAGGAGCAGCGGCTATCCATTTCATCCTTTTACATGGACGGTCGGGCTCTTGCTTGGTTTCAGTGGATGCGGCGAAATCATCAACTGCATTCTTGGAGTGGATTTTTAGAGGCCTTACAGATGCGTTTTGGTCCTTCTGAATATCGTGATTTGCAAGGTGAATTATCTAAACTGGTGCAAACTTATTCTGTTGATGATTATCTGGATAAGTTTGAATCATTGTCGAATTAGGTTTCTGGTGTTTCTGATTCCTTCTTACAAAGTTGTTTTGAATCTGGTTTGAAACCTAATCTTCGGAAGGAGATTCGGGCCTTTCGGCCTAAATCTTTAATTCAGGCTGCTAGTTTGGCAAAATTGATTGAAGATAAATTGCATGATACTGTCGTTCCTCGCTCTTTTGATCGGAGTCATTGGACTGCTGTTGGTCAGTTAAAATCTAGTTTATTGCTGAATCTAGGGGTTAGTGCTAAGAAAATGCTTCCTATCAAGCGATTGACTACAGTTGAGATGTTGGAACGAAGGGAGAAAGGATTGTGTTATAACTGTGATGAGAAATTCCACCGTGGCCATGTGTGTCAGAGTAAGATGTTTGTTTTACTGCTTCATGATGAGATCGATGACTTGAATGCAGCCCCTTCTCCTGACTTGCCTACAACCACTGATATTGAGGAGATCGTAGTCGAGGATGATGTGATGCCGGAGATCAGTTGCCATGCTTTGGCAGGCCAAAATTCTCCTCGCACATTACGTTTGCAAGGTCGAATTGGTAATCACGATGTACAAGTATTGGTGGATGGGGGTTCTACACACAACTTTATTCAAGATAGGTTGGTACAGCATCTTAATTTACCTGTCTTGTCTTCCAAATATTTCAAGGTGATGGTCGGTAATGGTGATTCCTTGTCTTGCTCGGGTCGGTGCCTTCAACTTCCAATTGTTTTGCAGAATTACAAGTTTGCTATTGATTGTTATGTCCTTAATATTCAGGGCACAGATGTTGTGCTTGGTGTCCAATGGCTGGAATTACTTGGCCCTGTGGTGACTAACTATAAAGAGTTAACCATGGAGTTTTCTTGGCAGGGGCAGCTTGTTAAACTACAGGGGATTCGTGGTCCTATGTTTGGCCAGATTCAATTTCATCAATTGCGTCGACTGGATACTTCTGATTCTATTGCTTCATTCTTTCAGTTGTGTGTTTTAACTGATTAGCCTTCTCCAGGGGAGCTTGAGGCACCTACACCTGCCATCCAGGCTGTATTGCATGAGTACCAGGATCTTTTCACGAACCTACGACACTTCCTCCACGAAGGGACGTGGATCACCAGATTCATTTACTGCCGGGCTCTAGTCCTGTTAATGTTCGTCCTTATCGCTATCCCCATTATCAAAAGACGGAAATAGAGAAATTGGTCACCGAGATGCTTACTGCTGGGGTTATTCGTATGAGTCGAAGTTCCTATTCTTCTCCTGTCCTTTTAGTCAAGAAAAAGGATGGCTCATGGCAATTTTGTGTGGACTATCGTGCTCTTAATCAGATTACTGTTCCGAATAGATTTCCTATACCCACTGTGGATGAGTTACTTGATGAGCTCCATGGTGCTGTTATTTTTTCTAAGATAGTCCTCCGTGCAGGGTACCACCAAATACGGATGGCTGAGGATGATGTGTTCAAAACTGCTTTCCGAACTCATGAAGGGCATTACGAGTTTTTGGTAATGCCTTTTGGGTTATCGAGTGCGCCTGCCACATTTCAGGAGACCATGAACAAGGTTCTTAGGCCTTATCTCAGAAAGTTTGCTTTAGTTTTTTTTGATGACATTCTCATTTATAGCACTTCCTTGGCTGATCATGTTCATCATTTGCGAGTGGTTTTGGCTTGTTTGCGCCACCATCAGCTCTTTGCTAAATGGAGTAAATGTGCTTTTGGGAAATTTCATATTGAGTACTTGGAGCATATTGTGGCTCGTGAGGGAGTCTCTCCTGATCCATCTAAAATTCAAGCGGTGCTTGAATGGCCTTCTCCTGTAACTATTAAGCAACTTCGTAGCTTCTTGGGTTTGGCCGGTTACTGTGATAACCGCAAATTTTCCATTTATTGGAAATTATTAATATTAGAAATTAATATTAAAGAAAATAGATAAGAGGAAATAAATAAATTAAAGTAAATAAATAAAATTGTGAGAATCGGAATATTGTGGAAATTCCGAGAATGGAGGAAGTGATAAAATTTGGAAATTTAAGTGAAGGAAATTAAATAAAGAATAGGGAAATTTAATTTGGATAAATGGAAATCCAAATTAAATAAGAAAATGAGAAATGAGAATAAAATATGGTTATATAATTACAAATTATATAAATGTATTTTGATATAAATACATATGTGTTTAAATACTGTATGGTATATAGTATATATTAAAGGTACATTGGTATATATAAGAATATATATATACTATTTGATAAATTTAAATAATACATATGTATTCAAGTATGATATTTTATGTATATGTAAGTATATACATATTTGAGAAAATATAAATATTAAATTACATTAAAGTTTAAATGTATATATATTGTAAATACAATATATATGGAATTATGACATTTATATAAATATTTATATAAATGTTATTTAATTTTAAGTATATAAATATACATATATATATATACTAGATATATATTTTTGTAATGTACAATATATATAATTTATATAATATATATATATATATATTGTATTACATTATACATGAAATAATATTATATGTATAATATATGATAAATATTATATGTATAATATATGATATATAGTATATAATGTAGTATATACTTAATTTAGAAAGGGAACTAAAAAGAAAAGAGAAACAGAATCGGGAAGACCCCGATTCTGCCTTCCCCAGGCGAGATCGCCCCCGTCAGCGGCCGCCGGAGAAGGAAAGGGAGAGAGGAGAAGAGAAAGTCGTCGCCGGCAAAGCAAGAGGAAGCCGGAGGAAACGCCGGCGAAGCGAAACGGAGAAGGAATCGACGCGAAACGACGGAAAATCGAGGAAGAAAACGAAACTAGATCTGGCGGTTGCCGGCGGAATTGGCCGCCGCCACTACAACCGAAGCATCGGTGGAAGGAGAGGAATGGGATGGAGGCCACCGGTGAGGCCAACGACGGCGGAGGAAGGCCGACGGAGGAGGAGAAGTGACCGAAGGTAAACCGAGTAGATCCGCCGCCGTGCCGCCGATCCAGGCTGAGCTGAGGCCACCGACAGCTTCGTCTCAACGCCGGCCAGCTGCTGAGCCACCGAACCGCCGGAGAATCAGCCGCCGGAGGAGAACCGGCAGTGGAGGAAGGTTGACCGGTCTGACTGGTCTGAACCGGTCAGACCAAGGAAAAAAGAAAAAGAAAGAAAAGAAAAAAAAAGAAAAAGAAAAAGAAAAAGAAAAGAAAAGAGAAAAAGAAAGAAGGAAGAAAAAGAAGAAAAGGAGAGAAAAAAAAAAAGGGAATTCCGGGAATTTGAAAAATTCCCGAGAATTCGGAAATTACGAGAATTCGGAGAATTACGGGAATCGGTAAGAAATCCCGAAAAATAGTAAATTATTTAAATAATTTATTTATTTAAATAATTGTAGAAAAATTCTAAATTTTAGAATTTAAATTCCAGAAAAAATTCTCTCGATGATCGAGATGAGGAATCGGAACAGATGGAGTACGGGCGCGACCGGTAGGAGGCAGTCGCCAACCCGAAACAGGTAAGGGAGACATGTGCCGCCTGTAAGGATATTCGGCCATGTTTTTAAATTGCATTTAATTTTATAAATGCTATTGATAACTATCGGTTTTATAGTGTGATGGTTTATCGGATGAAATTGTGATGAAACACCGGTTGAAAATATAAACTGTATTTTCGTGCAGGAGGCTAACCAAATCGGTAGCCGTTATAATGCCGAAAAATTATCGAAAAAATTACTGAAATTTACCGAAAATCACCGAAAACCAAAATAAAAGATTTGATTTCACGTGAAACGATTTCTAACATGAAAATCGAGAAATCGATTAGTTTTCATAAAACATGAATATATTGATAATTAATTTTAAAATATTCATGTTTTGAAAATGGTGAAAAAAGGAAATCACCTAAATTTATTCTGATAGGTGATATTTCACGTGAAACGAAATGAAAATGAAAAAGAGACTGAAGTGAATATTTTTACAAATATTCTTAAATATTCACTTGATTTTACAGAAAACCTTTGTGGTTTAATTATGGAAATAATTAATTATGAATATTCCATAAAGGTTAAGAAAGGATGAATAATTATGATTTCGAGACTAAAGGTCCCTACACTTGTTTTTAAAAGAAAACATTGAGATGAGAATTTAAAGTTAGAAAATAAATATTTTATTTTCATAAAGTATAAAAATAATTTATTTGAATTCCGATAATTATAAAATCATGTTTTCAATTTAATGCATGGAAAAACGTGCATATATGTTTTATGGTGAAAAAAGATAGTTTTAACCTTTTACATGTTCAGTGATGATTTTTCAAACTATCTTCATCGCAATTTATAAAGAAATGTTTGAAGCATGAATTTCGTTCTGAAATTAAATTCCATAGTCTTTTGATAATTAGCTAAACGAATTTATGATTTCTATGTATATTTTTCAATAATGCTATAAGTATGTTTTCCGAAAAAGGTATCGGAGTGGCACCCCCCAGGCTAACTTAGACCCTGGCACGCCCGGTCCTTACTATTTTATATCAGTTGTATGATTTAAGTATATGTTTTCTGAAAAAGGTATCGGAGTGGCAAACCCCAGGCTAACTTAGACCCTGGCACGTCCGGTCCTTACTATTTTATATCGATGGTATGTAAGTAAGTTTTGAGACTAAGGCTTTCCTATAGTTTATGTTATTGCCTGTCATGCTTGCCACATTGTGCATGTTTCCGTCCCTTGTGGCATATGTTTAGCCCACGTCGTGCATGTTCTCGCCCACATTGTGTATGTTTTCATCCTTTGTGGGTATGTTGGTCCTTCGTGGTGCATGTTCGCTGTACGACTCTGATCAGGTCTACAGCCCATACCATGGCCATAGGTATTCCGTTCCCTCTTCGGAGGAAGAAGTAAGTGTCATGACCGCATACTTGCTATATGATTTTGCCTAGTCTCCATGAATTGTATGAAAAGTTTTATTAATTATGATGTTAAGTTTCGAAAGTATGATGCATGTTTGAAACAAGTATGAATTTTAGATATATGCATTAAAGAATTCATACAATGATTTAAAGTATGAAATGCATTATTATGGCATTTGTTTTCTGCATATATCGATACTATGACTATTTTAAATGCATTTCTTATGAGGCTTTAGTACGATACGGTTATTGAATTGAAAAGAGAAATAAATGTTTATTCTAAAAGAGTAACATAAGAATTATTTCTAAGATAAAGAAAATCGAAGAAGTAATTATCCAATGATTTGATATTTGCAAATCACTGTACTGTACTGTTTTTACTGTACTGAAGAGAAGAGAAGAGAAGTAAACCACTGTTTTTATTACTGAACTGTCAAGGGTTTTAAAGTATACCGAAGTGGAAAGGAACAAGTGGTTTACTCTGTGGAAAAACGAAAATTATATCGTTTTGAAACAACAAAATTGATATTCTCTACAGTTGCTTCTAGGTTCCGGGACAAGTATGGTATTCTAAAATACCTACCTTATTCTATCTGGATCCCTAGCCGACTGTAGTATCCTTCCTACATGTGTGCCTAGAGCCAGCTAGGAAGATTTTAAAGAAAGTGAAGAAAAAAAATATTTTCAGCATATAGATAGCTGAATATCAAGTGTGACATATAACTCTCTTACTGAGCCGTGGTTTGCTCACCCCTTAATTTTAAACATTTCAGGTTTTAATGATTGTGAGATCAATTGATTGTGAATTACGGCTGTACACAAAGGACAATGTGACAGATCGACTGATTTATATGAGGTACGATTATTTATTTTCTGTATTTAGACATATCTGCAGTACTACTTATCTGATTAATTAAGATAGGGGATGTGTATAATATAAACAATGTACTGTACATTTGTTTAACAGTTAGTAAAAGTGAAGTATCACAGACAGCCCAACCGAAGGAATCGTGTAAAATAAGGTGAAAAATACGGTAACGGGATGTGACAGGTTTAATGGTATCAGAGCATGGTTGGCCTGATGTCTGTGAATACTTTTGGAAGGAAAAATGTTAAAACATCCCCAGTAGTACTGTGTCGTCTAAATACATAGAGAAAATAAATGATTGTAAATAGAGTAAAATAATTTAAAGGGAGTGAGAAAGTATAAATTGAAAATGTTAAAGAAGAAAATAGGCTCAGAAATTACCAGAAAATTTGTGATCTTAAAATTTATTTGAAGGCCTGTTCGGTAAGGAATCGAAAGGACTCGGTGAGGGCCCCACCAGTACTTTACGGTCCGAACCGAACTGAGACCTGAAAGTGATGATATAAGGAGGGGAATGATATATCATCATTAAATAGACTTTAAGATCACCGATTGAGGGTAATTTGAAGAGAGAGAAAATTTTTGGTCAAAATGACCAAAATACCCCTACCTCTGAAATTTTACAGGGAGTTAAAATAAACCAGCAGAAGTTTGATTTGAGTGATTTGACAGAGAAATTGATGATGTAAAGCTACATTACATACAAAATAATTCAATTATAGATTTTAGTGGAATTCTCTGTCGAAATCGAATAAGATCTCAAATCGCTGATATTAGTACGAGAAGAGGTACTATCAGCACATAGATATTAAGATCCTTGATTCAAATGTATACTGAGGAGAAAGAAATAAATGTCAAAATGACGAAATTGCCCTATGTTGGGCAAAGCTCTGAATAGTGATGAAATCAAGTTAATCTTGAATCCATTGATAATAATAGAATTATTAATGGCATGAGGATGAAATGTCCGAATTAATAAGAAAGGTGTGATTGAAGAAAGCATCGGATTTGAATTTCGATGGAACTTCTAGAATTATATAAATTGGAGGAATCGAGATAACTTTGACTCGATTTTGAATATGAAATCTGATTCTAAGCTTCTATCGGAGAACTTAGGAGAATCCGAAAGCTTAAGAAATCCACTCTAGAAAATGAAAGAATAATGAAGTGCATGTGTATAAGGTGTGATTGATGGAAATACCGATAACATAAATTGTGGATAAGAAAGTTATCTGTATAAGTGTAAGTGAGAGAAGCACAGATGACATTGAAAATTAGATGAATAAAAAGGATGTATTAAATTCCTATCATTAATAAAGTTCTTTTGAAGAACAAATATTCATCTACATTATGGAATAGATGTCTTATGGATCTGATTCGATATCCATGAGGAGTTTATAAGACCTGTCTTGGTATAAAGCGTCCTTAGATAAAAGATTGGAGATTGATGTCTGTAAGATTATAATTAGAAACTCGGAGTGAATTTTACGAGTTCCTATTGAGGTTACAAGGTTAATGATTTACCTTGTGAGGTATATAAACCTAAAGAATGAGGCATTCATACATGAGTAAATTGATGAAATGCTAATAGAGCCTAAAGTACAAATGAAACATGAGCAGCATTGTGGTATAACTCTTAAACTCTTAAAGACTGTGAAATTGTGTTAAGATTGGCAAATAAGAGATGTGGCTAGATAGTATCTCCTCTTGAGATATATGATCTCGGGATGACCGGATGACAGTGAATCTGTCTACGATATAGAGATAATGATTGAGATACGAGATTAATGAGTCTTGCTAGATATTACTGCCAATCTATAAAAGAGTAATGAGATTAGCTGCTCTACTAATGTGATGTAATTAAAGAAAGAAGTTAAAGTCGGTAAATGGATGATGAACAGCATAGAGCAGCTGTAATATGAAAAATATTGTGTATGGACTCTTATGTGAAAAGAGTAAAAGTGAATAACTCCTGATTTGAGAAATGAACTTACGGGAGTATAGACACATATATGATGAAAGACAGCATGTAGTGGTCTAAAGTATTCTTGATGTTGAAAGTGTACTGACAGTATGACTTGGAGGATGAACTAGAGATCAGAAGTCGTAAGTATACGGCATATACCACCTTCTGAATTAAGCCAAATTCGGAGGACCGAATTTCTTAAGGTGGGGAGAATGTGATAACCGCAAATTTTCCATTTATTGGAAATTATTAATATTAGAAATTAATATTAAAGAAAATAGATAAGAGGAAATAAATAAATTAAAGTAAATAAATAAAATTGTGAGAATCGGAATATTGTGGAAATTCCGAGAATGGAGGAAGTGATAAAATTTGGAAATTTAAGTGAAGGAAATTAAATAAAGAATAGGGAAATTTAATTTGGATAAATGGAAATCCAAATTAAATAAGAAAATGAGAAATGAGAATAAAATATGGTTATATAATTACAAATTATATAAATGTATTTTGATATAAATACATATGTGTTTAAATACTGTATGGTATATAGTATATATTAAAGGTACATTGGTATATATAAGAATATATATATACTATTTGATAAATTTAAATAATACATATGTATTCAAGTATGATATTTTATGTATATGTAAGTATATACATATTTGAGAAAATATAAATATTAAATTACATTAAAGTTTAAATGTATATATATTGTAAATACAATATATATGGAATTATGACATTTATATAAATATTTATATAAATGTTATTTAATTTTAAGTATATAAATATACATATATATATATACTAGATATATATTTTTGTAATGTACAATATATATAATTTATATAATATATATATATATATATATTGTATTACATTATACATGAAATAATATTATATGTATAATATATGATAAATATTATATGTATAATATATGATATATAGTATATAATGTAGTATATACTTAATTTAGAAAGGGAACTAAAAAGAAAAGAGAAACAGAATCGGGAAGACCCCGATTCTGCCTTCCCCAGGCGAGATCGCCCCCGTCAGCGGCCGCCGGAGAAGGAAAGGGAGAGAGGAGAAGAGAAAGTCGTCGCCGGCAAAGCAAGAGGAAGCCGGAGGAAACGCCGGCGAAGCGAAACGGAGAAGGAATCGACGCGAAACGACGGAAAATCGAGGAAGAAAACGAAACTAGATCTGGCGGTTGCCGGCGGAATTGGCCGCCGCCACTACAACCGAAGCATCGGTGGAAGGAGAGGAATGGGATGGAGGCCACCGGTGAGGCCAACGACGGCGGAGGAAGGCCGACGGAGGAGGAGAAGTGACCGAAGGTAAACCGAGTAGATCCGCCGCCGTGCCGCCGATCCAGGCTGAGCTGAGGCCACCGACAGCTTCGTCTCAACGCCGGCCAGCTGCTGAGCCACCGAACCGCCGGAGAATCAGCCGCCGGAGGAGAACCGGCAGTGGAGGAAGGTTGACCGGTCTGACTGGTCTGAACCGGTCAGACCAAGGAAAAAAGAAAAAGAAAGAAAAGAAAAAAAAAGAAAAAGAAAAAGAAAAAGAAAAGAAAAGAGAAAAAGAAAGAAGGAAGAAAAAGAAGAAAAGGAGAGAAAAAAAAAAAGGGAATTCCGGGAATTTGAAAAATTCCCGAGAATTCGGAAATTACGAGAATTCGGAGAATTACGGGAATCGGTAAGAAATCCCGAAAAATAGTAAATTATTTAAATAATTTATTTATTTAAATAATTGTAGAAAAATTCTAAATTTTAGAATTTAAATTCCAGAAAAAATTCTCTCGATGATCGAGATGAGGAATCGGAACAGATGGAGTACGGGCGCGACCGGTAGGAGGCAGTCGCCAACCCGAAACAGGTAAGGGAGACATGTGCCGCCTGTAAGGATATTCGGCCATGTTTTTAAATTGCATTTAATTTTATAAATGCTATTGATAACTATCGGTTTTATAGTGTGATGGTTTATCGGATGAAATTGTGATGAAACACCGGTTGAAAATATAAACTGTATTTTCGTGCAGGAGGCTAACCAAATCGGTAGCCGTTATAATGCCGAAAAATTATCGAAAAAATTACTGAAATTTACCGAAAATCACCGAAAACCAAAATAAAAGATTTGATTTCACGTGAAACGATTTCTAACATGAAAATCGAGAAATCGATTAGTTTTCATAAAACATGAATATATTGATAATTAATTTTAAAATATTCATGTTTTGAAAATGGTGAAAAAAGGAAATCACCTAAATTTATTCTGATAGGTGATATTTCACGTGAAACGAAATGAAAATGAAAAAGAGACTGAAGTGAATATTTTTACAAATATTCTTAAATATTCACTTGATTTTACAGAAAACCTTTGTGGTTTAATTATGGAAATAATTAATTATGAATATTCCATAAAGGTTAAGAAAGGATGAATAATTATGATTTCGAGACTAAAGGTCCCTACACTTGTTTTTAAAAGAAAACATTGAGATGAGAATTTAAAGTTAGAAAATAAATATTTTATTTTCATAAAGTATAAAAATAATTTATTTGAATTCCGATAATTATAAAATCATGTTTTCAATTTAATGCATGGAAAAACGTGCATATATGTTTTATGGTGAAAAAAGATAGTTTTAACCTTTTACATGTTCAGTGATGATTTTTCAAACTATCTTCATCGCAATTTATAAAGAAATGTTTGAAGCATGAATTTCGTTCTGAAATTAAATTCCATAGTCTTTTGATAATTAGCTAAACGAATTTATGATTTCTATGTATATTTTTCAATAATGCTATAAGTATGTTTTCCGAAAAAGGTATCGGAGTGGCACCCCCCAGGCTAACTTAGACCCTGGCACGCCCGGTCCTTACTATTTTATATCAGTTGTATGATTTAAGTATATGTTTTCTGAAAAAGGTATCGGAGTGGCAAACCCCAGGCTAACTTAGACCCTGGCACGTCCGGTCCTTACTATTTTATATCGATGGTATGTAAGTAAGTTTTGAGACTAAGGCTTTCCTATAGTTTATGTTATTGCCTGTCATGCTTGCCACATTGTGCATGTTTCCGTCCCTTGTGGCATATGTTTAGCCCACGTCGTGCATGTTCTCGCCCACATTGTGTATGTTTTCATCCTTTGTGGGTATGTTGGTCCTTCGTGGTGCATGTTCGCTGTACGACTCTGATCAGGTCTACAGCCCATACCATGGCCATAGGTATTCCGTTCCCTCTTCGGAGGAAGAAGTAAGTGTCATGACCGCATACTTGCTATATGATTTTGCCTAGTCTCCATGAATTGTATGAAAAGTTTTATTAATTATGATGTTAAGTTTCGAAAGTATGATGCATGTTTGAAACAAGTATGAATTTTAGATATATGCATTAAAGAATTCATACAATGATTTAAAGTATGAAATGCATTATTATGGCATTTGTTTTCTGCATATATCGATACTATGACTATTTTAAATGCATTTCTTATGAGGCTTTAGTACGATACGGTTATTGATTTGAAAAGAGAAATAAATGTTTATTCTAAAAGAGTAACATAAGAATTATTTCTAAGATAAAGAAAATCGAAGAAGTAATTATCCAATGATTTGATATTTGCAAATCACTGTACTGTACTGTTTTTACTGTACTGAAGAGAAGAGAAGAGAAGTAAACCACTGTTTTTATTACTGAACTGTCAAGGGTTTTAAAGTATACCGAAGTGGAAAGGAACAAGTGGTTTACTCTGTGGAAAAACGAAAATTATATCGTTTTGAAACAACAAAATTGATATTCTCTACAGTTGCTTCTAGGTTCCGGGACAAGTATGGTATTCTAAAATACCTACCTTATTCTATCTGGATCCCTAGCCGACTGTAGTATCCTTCCTACATGTGTGCCTAGAGCCAGCTAGGAAGATTTTAAAGAAAGTGAAGAAAAAAAATATTTTCAGCATATAGATAGCTGAATATCAAGTGTGACATATAACTCTCTTACTGAGCCGTGGTTTGCTCACCCCTTAATTTTAAACATTTCAGGTTTTAATGATTGTGAGATCAATTGATTGTGAATTACGGCTGTACACAAAGGACAATGTGACAGATCGACTGATTTATATGAGGTACGATTATTTATTTTCTGTATTTAGACATATCTGCAGTACTACTTATCTGATTAATTAAGATAGGGGATGTGTATAATATAAACAATGTACTGTACATTTGTTTAACAGTTAGTAAAAGTGAAGTATCACAGACAGCCCAACCGAAGGAATCGTGTAAAATAAGGTGAAAAATACGGTAACGGGATGTGACAGTTACTACCGACGTTTTGTTCGCAACTATGCACATATTGCTTCTCCACTTACTTCACTGTTACAGAAGGATTCTTTTTTGTGGACAGCGCAAACTGAGGAAGCTTTTCAGGACCTTAAACGTGCACTTACTTCTACACTAGTACTTGCTCTTTCGGATTTTTCCAAGCCTTTTATTGTTGAAACAGATGCCTCGGGAGTGGCTGTTGGGGCAGTGTTGATGCAAGATGCTCATCCGCTAGCCTTTTTTAGCAAAAAGTTGAATCCTCATATGCAGCGCTCTTCTACTTATGTTCGTGAACTTTATGCTATCACTGAAGCTGTGGCTAAGTGGCGCCAATATTTGTTGGGGTCGAAGTTTCTTGTTCGCACAGATCAGAAAAGTATTTGCAGCCTAATGCAACAGGTTGTTCAGACTCCAGAGCAACAACGATTTTTAGTCAAGTTGTTGGGCTATGATTTTGATATTCAATATCGTCCTGGTCCTAGCAATCGTGTCGCGAATGCCTTGTCTCGACCAGTTGAGGATCTTAGTGACAGTGATGGTGCAGGGGATGCTACGGGCAAGCTTCCTCTTATCCAAGGTACTTTGGTAGCTTTGACTCAGGTGGTTTGTTCTCTTTTGACTGATATCAGGGCTGAGACCAGTTAATTAACTGACATGCAACACTTAATTCAGAAGTTCACCCACACTCCTCACTTGTATCCCTTTCATCAGTTGCAGGATGGCTTGGTGTTGTTTAAAGGGAGAGTTGTTTTAAGTTCTTTTTCTAAACTTAAAACAACGGTTCTGCAAGAACTTCATTGTACTCCAATTGCTGGTCATGGTGGAATCAAGCGTACTCAGGCTCACGTCATGGCACAATTCTTTTGGCCTCACATGAAAGCCGACATTCGTCGCTTTGTGATGACTTGTCCTACTTGTCAAGCTTCCAAATATGAGGCTTTAGCACCTGCTGGGTTGTTGCAACCTTTGGCTATACCATCTCGAATTTGGGAGGATATTTCTATGGATTTTATTTTGGGACTACCTCCTTCCCACAATAAATCTGCCATATTTGTAGTGGTTGATCGTTTGTCTAAATATGGGCATTTTAGTGCCTTACCCGGCTTTTTTTCTACTGTCCACGTTGCTCAGGTTTTTGTCTCTGCTATTGTTAAGCTTCATGGTTTTCCACGCTCCATTGTGAGTGATCGCGATTCTCTGTTCCTGAGCATCTTTTGGAGGGAATTGTTTCGGCTTAGTGGGACTAAACTCTGTTTTAGCACTTCACATCATCCTCAAACGGACGGGCAAACGGAAGTCACAAATCAAGGCTTGGAACAGTATCTGCGTTGCTTTGTTATGGATAATCCTTCTTCTTGGGTTCAGTACTTACCGTGGGCTGAATTCTCCTACAATACTTTCAAACATTCTGCCAGTGGCTATACACCATTTGAGATTGTTTATGGCAGACCTCCTCCTCCTTGAACAACAGCTGGAACGTGGAAAATGCTAATGGATTAGTAATTGTACAACCATACATTTTTTCATGCCCCAAATTTTTTTTTTCTTGCATGGATTGCCTGGGAAAACTGACTAAGAATATCAGGAATGGAAGCTCGAATTTTTTCCTCAGCTTGACGCTGAAGATAGCCGTAAGCTAGGTCATTATGTCCAATATCCAATGTGTATATAGCTTTGGAAAAGTCACCAGGTCTTGGACGACCAGTTTTGGGTGATGGTATTTTTCCTCTACACTAGGATTCACAAATTCAAATATCATTCCTGGCAAACTTCCTAGAGATAACAACCCCTCTAATTGCCATCAATTACTATATAAGATACAGAAAATATAGTGCTACTGACGTTCAAATGAAAATTTGTTTGATATATTATACTGCAGAGAAGGGGAAAGACTCACCGTTGTGCCGGAGTTAATTGTAGAGAGCAGTTGTGCGAGCTTTGAAGTGTATGAATTGAGAAATTTGCTTTGCAAAGCTGAATGGGCTGTAACCACACGAAGGTTGAATGCAGGAATCTCCGGTTGCAAAATTAGCACGATGCCTGAAATTTGTCCCAATCGAGTCCAGGTAGGCACTCAGGCATGGTAAACCCAGACTTTCAGCTGCACAAGGAAATAACTAGGAAATGTCATTTATGTATAAATTTATTAATGCTATTGTAATAGAACGTGAGATTAATG
The DNA here is from genome assembly GCA_032173925.1 of Heritiera fomes. Classification (NCBI taxonomy): domain Eukaryota; kingdom Viridiplantae; phylum Streptophyta; class Magnoliopsida; order Malvales; family Malvaceae; genus Heritiera; species Heritiera fomes. The sequence goes on along the minus strand of JAPDPM010000004.1, from coordinate 18,255,187 downwards.
GAAGCAATGTTAATTGCAGTCTCCTTGCGGAGTAGTCTTATACAATGAATACATATATTAAGCAAGCAATAACAGCAAACTGACCTATAAAATCTATGATAAGGTGCCCGTCAGAAGCCCGTCCCGAAGGCTGTTTGAAGAAAGTTTCACCATATGGTGATGGAATCTCTGCAAGTGCCGCATTATATCCCCAAGTGTCCGAGTTCGATTCCCCAATTCCCCAGTGTTGTAAATTGCTGGAAAACTGCATCTTTGTGAATCCCCGCCGCTACCCACCAGCATCATTGGTTCCACGAATGTCAAAACCAAAAGCGCAGACACAGAAAATAACCCGATAGATTCCATAGTTGCCTTGCCAATAGCACCCCTTCACTCCCTTGCCTACTCTTGGAATGAAGACAGAAAGAGATCTTTAGGACAGCCAAGATCCAAGTTTCGAAATTTTGCAGAGATTTGTTTCGGAAACATCATTAAAGTTGGCATTGAAATGGGTGCATAGCCAACCATGCCCATGACTGATAAGTCAAAAGGTATCCGATCTCGTTATTTTTTCTCATAAGCTATGAAAATATGGGCTTAAATTTTTTGGTTGATTATTGATACAGCGCACAAACATTAAACTTTAGATTCATGATAGGTGATGTGAGTCAAGTTGGATCAAGTCGTCGGGAATAAACTTGAGAGAAATTTTATATGCAATCAAAATTTTCTAAATAAAATCATTTTACTTATACAACCCTCTCTTCTTTAACATGGTTTTAGAAGGCATTAAGAATCTAGAGCAAGAGTTGTAATATTGAGTTGTAAATTGCAAATACCTATTAACAAGGGGATGAAAATAATAAAAGTGAAAAACTTTTTTCAAACATTTAATTATGATTCAAATTTTTAAATCACTATTATTGAAAAAATTTTATTGTTTACTATTCTCAATCTGAACAAAATTAATTTTAAATTGTAAAACAAAAATACATACATGTTATAAAAAAAATTTGCTAATACCTACCATGACTTTGAAAAGCTTGAACCTAATTATATAGGTCCTCTCTTTTGAAGCCAAAAAATAAAAGAACTGCCTTGTTAAGCAGGACACAAGTTTCAACATAATTAGACCACTCATAAAAATGGAATATATGAGAGACACGAGAGGTTATTAGGAAAATCAAGATACCCATTGCCTATTTCAGCGAACACTTCTTCCTTTACATTCAAGTTACTGTGAGACGTTAAACTATTTATTGTCAAAATGTGGATAATTATGCAGTAATTTCAGCAACCTCCCAGTTGAACAAAATTACAAAACTTCCCGTTTACACGCATCTTCACGAAAAGCTAGACCTCCCTAGGACCCTAAACGTTGCTATTGAGAACCATAGGATAGCACATAAAGCACCTAAAATAGAAATTAAAAAGAATCCCGTATTCACGCCCATCCTCCTAACAGATGAAGCCCCATTAACCGCAGAAGCATTAATGTTTGTAGCATTTAATCTCAACCTACTGAAGCTAGACATTCGCTCGAAAGCCTGATTTACCAATGGAATCTCAGATGCAGAAGCAGGAGTTGAAGGTATTGACTCCACAAACGACCATAGAGCAGAAGAAAACCAGCTTGCACCACCACAGTTTTCGTCATCCTGATCTTGATTACTACCATTGTGTACCAAACCTAAAGACGATAAAAAATAACCATATTTAAGCAAAATTTTACAGTTGAATATTTGCATTCTTTGTATGACAGCGACTTTGTCCATAAGAATAGCACAGCTCAGTGAATGTAAGATAATTTTGCAAATATATGCATATTGATATCCACACTTGTTCTACCTGAAGTTGGAGAGGCATTCCCAAGACTTGGTCCTGACGGAATGAAGACATCACAGCTCTGATCATGCGTCCAAAGTGAGCCATTAATCTCATCCATTTGGAACTGCTGATCCAGCTCGTTTCCAACAGACTGAAACTGAAACTCGTAATCCACCTGGTCCACAGTTGAATGGGGTATCAACTGCTGATCCATCAAGTTTATATTTGAATGGAAGTGAGATTCATAACCCACCCGATTTAACATATTATCCCCAAAGGTATTCAACTGAGGCTGCAACTGCTGATTATCACCAATGGCATTCAATTGAGACTGCAACTGCTGATTGTCTCGAAACAAACTCAATTCAGGCAGCAACTGCTGATCCATCAGATTTATATTTGATTGGTGTTGCAATTGCTGATCCATCAGGTTTAAATTAGATTGGGCCTGCAACTGTTGATCCATCATGTTTGTATTTGACTGCAATTCCAACTGGTAACTTGCCTGGTTTATCATATTATCATATGAGAATGGAAATGTTACTTGATCAATAGGTCCCATGTCCTGTAGAAGCATGGCAGCATCATGGTACAGATCAAATTCACTCAGTCCATCCAACTCATGGAACTGCCCATTCTCCACAGGTTTCTCAATATTGGAGGTCAAAGGTTCAGGATTGATGAGATCGTCAATTTCCAGGAAATCCTCCTCACGTATTTGTGGTACCTGTTCAAAGTGGTTGGTAACAGATGTGACCTCAGGTGCCTCATGAAACTGTAATTGAGAAGTAGGTGACTGAGAGAAATCAAAGCTTGCTTGATCATGGAGAACCCCAAAGGGCTTAGGAACATCTCTTGGAGATGAGTCCAGCAAAGTACTTTGTGTCTCTTCTTCACCAGCAACCTGTGGCAATACATTGCCAAAATGAGGTTGTTGCTGTGGAAGTGCAGGCTCATCAGCTAATTGTCTCATAAACTTCTCAACATCATTCAATGCAGACTTAACTTGACTGCTAGCTTTCACATTATCATCAGGAATGGCCTCATTCGCTGGCTTCACAAGGGTGATTGTTTCTTCCTCATCAGCCCATTCTTCTTCTTTAAATGGTGCCCCATAATGCTCACCATTTTTAGGGCCAGGTCCACTCTTTTTGTACACTTTATAGAGGGCATAATAGTCCTGAAATGCAAAAGAGAGAATTATTAAACAGTTCATACAGAGGAAGAAAACTGAAAAAAGCGTATTAGGAAACTTCTTCAGCTGCATACCTTTACATTCTGGCATCTCTTGAGTTCCTCTTCATCAAGGGTATACTCATGCATCACCCAATCAGTTCGCTCACCATTAGGTGCACGCCCTCGGTAGAAAACTAAAGTTTTCTTGACTCCAACTACCCGAGAATTACAATTAACACTACGATCCTTTCCTGTTGCCTTCCAAAACCCATGTATGGTTGCCCTGTTTGACCTTGCTCCATTAGGGTATTTCCTGTCCCTTGGACTGAAAAAGAACCACAGCCTGTCCCCAGTCTTCAGTATCGATTGTGCTGTATAAAATTTTCTTGTTCATTAGAAAACTGATAATACAACCCAATAAAGCAAAATCAAAAACCATAAACAAACATTGTCTACTGCTGAACTTTTCAAACAAGCAGTCCATCTAAAAAACAGATAGCATCAAGAGCCACAAAGAGGAATAGAAAAATAAAACCTTAATCTATAGAATCATAATATCTGAAAAATTCATCGTTGGTTTCATCAGCTTTTCATAGACCATACCAATCAGAGGTTAAAAGAAGATAGCTCTCACAGAAACAAAAGCCCCAATGCGTTAGATGACTAAATAAACAAATATGCAATAAAAACGCAGCAATAACTATAGTAACAGCATCTAATTTAAGTAGGGAACCTCAATAAATCATACACTAGAACACATTCCATCAGCAATGATCAATTTTTACACTTCAAATTCCAACAAAATCTATTAATAATTACGAAAAGAAAAAAAAAACTAAACAAACAGTCCAATTACTCTGCAAACCGAAGTCAACGCAATCCAAGGATACTTTAAACTGAGAAGATGAAAACAGCGATTTGCATATAAGCAAATCAATAGCCACAGAATCCTTATCAAACAAACCCATAAAACAAACAAATCAACAAAAAATAAATCAAAACCAAACCAAACCCTAACAATTAACAAAAAATATTTTAATGAAACTAAAACGGCATTTTAATGAAACTAAAACGAAGTCAGCGCACCAGAACAACACCCTTATATTTGCATGTTAAAAGATAAAGCCCTAATATCAGATGAAGAACATGTAACTCCAAAAATCCACATCAATAATTAATAATTAACCAAAAACACCCAAGCCAAGAAAATAAAATTTAGGGTCAAACAAAAGGAAAAAATTACCAGGTAACTCCTCAGGATCCCATTTGTAAACATCTGTTTCCCTTATGATATCAAGCTTGAGATTTCTTTTACAGATCTTCCTCTTTAAATAATAAAGAACAAGCTCTTCATCAGTTGGGTGAAATCGAAACCCTGGTGGCCACGCATGATCGTCGCCGAAACATGAATCAGCCGTCGCCGTCTCCGTCATCTCTCTTGATAATAAAATATTTTTTTCTTTTTTCCGCTAAAAGACCAACAAACCGGGAAAACTTTCTAATAAAAAAAACCAAAAACTGATCAAAACACCAAACTTTAAAACAAGAAGTTTAATGATGAAAGTCGAAAGCTGATCTTAGGGTACAAAAGCTAAGAAGAGATTTGGGTTTTTTTTTTTTTCGTCTTTTAATTTTTTTAGAAGAGAAAAGAGAAAATTGCAGTCCAAGGAAAAACTGGTAGGGCGGGCATGGACTCGGGAATTTTATAGTCAGACTAGGATTTTAAAAACCGGAGTGGTTCGAACCGGTGGATCAAAATCCCGGTCCTGCTGATCTCATAAGAGAATTCAATTTTTTTTTTGGTTACACGTAAGAGAATTCCTTGCATTGAAAGTTCAAAAGTGTGTGATCTACTTTTAGGAATGGCAATGGATATTCGGCGCCACTCAATCTAATTAAGTAGATTAAGGTATTATATATAAATCTTCTTTATATAATTAATCAATAAGTAGTTATAAAATGTAACAAAAAAAAATAGTTATAAAAAGTAAAAGTGAATTTTTTTCCTAATTATTTGAAGTAGAACGAATCTCAGAGTCGTTACTATTGGAAGAGTTTTACCTTTTTTTTTAAGTTAGAGTTTTTTCGTTTACTACTCTTGATCTGAATAAGATTAATATTAAATCGTAAAACAGATAAAAATAAACTGTGATTACACCAAAAAAAGTATTATATAATTAAGTTCAAATAGTGTTTGAATAGTAAATTTACTACGCATTACAGGCTCATATTGAGTTTGGAGATTGATTGGTACTCATTACTTGAACTTAATTTGTAAATAATATTTTTTATATAATATTTATATTTTATTTATAATTATTCGATATTGATGTAATATTTAATTAAATGAGTTTATTAAATATTACAATTATGATTTTTAAATATAATTTATTTTTATGAGTTAAATTAAAATTATTAATCTAATTTTTTTAATAATTTGTTCTAAAATTGATTTTAAATTTATAATTGAAAGTCAAATTTTAACTTAATATAAACGAGTATTTAACAGGTTCAAATATTTAACAAATGTTTTTTTTATTTTGTATGAGTAGGTTACGAGTAGCACAAATCAAAATAATCGAATAATTAATTGGGTTTGGATACAGGTATCCCAAAATTAGCTAATAAACCAATTCGTTTACATCCCTACTTACCTCAGTCAAATGAAATTCTTACTTTTATATTATTGAAATATATGATATTCTCAATATTTTAAAATTTTAAACTATATTAAAATGATCTTAAAAATTAAAATTTTAAATATCATTAATAATTAGGGGTGCTCATATTTCGATTTTAATTGAATTAATTGACCGAATCAATTTAATTTGATTAATTGATATTCTACCTTATTAATTTTGGTTAATTAAAAAATGATTTTAAAAATATAATCAACTTTTGGTTAATTCGATTTGAAAACTAAATTGATTGAAATTTTAATCAAAAATTCAAAAATTCAAAAATAAAACTAAAAATATATAAAATCCAAATACATGTTCAATATTTGATGCTTGAATGATATTTTAAGTTTAAAGTTATCATAGTTTTTAAGTTAATACTTTGGTATTTGAATCTTTTGTTAAATGATTTTATTTAGTTTATTTCAAGTACGAAAAATTAAAAATTAAAAATATAACTTAACCTAAAGGGTCATTTTGGTTCATGGTTTTTAAGATTTCGATCAAGAATTTTGCTTTTCATAATAAAATCATATTGTTTGGTTGCCATATTTTCCCCACATCAGAAATATGACATTCCTAATAGTACTAAAATGGGGGCAAATAAGGGTGAAAAAAAACTCTCCTCTTGAAGTTTTTTTGGATTTCGAGGGAAAATGATATTTTGTCCCTATTTTACCTTTAAATAAGACAACTTCTAAATACACTACAATTTCCTCTCTTTCCACCACACTCAAGAATAAAAACCAAATCTATCCCATAAATTTACTATTTTAACCCCAAAGAAATTTAATCTTCCATTTTTCACTTCATCCACTTTTCACTTCATTTCCTCCCGCCAGAGACACCTTCGTCTTCATTTTCATCGGTTTCACCTTCACCTTCATCTCCTTTCATTTCAGGTAAGGGCATTTCCATCCCATCTTCATCGTTGGCTTGCGCTTTGTGAAATAAAAGGATGTGATTTGTGAAAGTGAAGCCATCCCATCTTCATGGTTGGCTTGCGCTTTCACGCAACTTGGGTGTGAGACCCACGGTCTCGCGCAGGACGGTTGTGCAAAACCTCGCGTCTCACGCAACTGTGCTTGCACGAGGTGCATGGTCTCTCGCAAGTTGGCTTGCACGAGACGCATGATCTCACGCAACTTTGCTTGCACAAGACCGTGACTTGCACAGGTCACCTTGCAAGCAACCTTGATACATACAAAATATATATTTTTTACACATTTTCTAGGCATTAAAGCATTTTTGTTAAACCTTTTGATTAGTTCATTGAGTGTTTTGTTTATGCAGCTTCTTTTATCGCTACCTAAACCAGAGGCTCCAGTTTTGAAGGCTGCTTTTGGTCGATTCTGATTCAAGTATCCTTACATATGTAATTTATAATTTGATTTGTGCTAAAACAGGCCTCTCGATCTAATCCAAGACCCTTAACTTTACATACTTGAATTTAATCCGTATCGAAGTTGCATTATCTGTTACTTGGTTTGTTGGATATTGATGATGAAATAAAGTTAAAGTGATTAGCAACGCATGAAAAAAGTTAATTTGTCACGGACAATACTTTAAACATATTCATTTTTTGCTTCAATCTTGGGGCTGTGAGCTAGATTAAAATTTGAGGCATGCATTTTTTTTGTTTGCTTTTTGGTATTAAATTTAAGATGAATGCTCTAAAGGATATGCATGAACGTAGGGTCATTTTGATTAATGATTAGGCTTGTTTTGGTGGATGTAGAATTAATTTTATTGAAGTTTTAGAAAGCTATTTAAGATCAGTATTCTTGGGATTAATTGAGAGCAAAAGAGATAAGAATGTACTGTATCTATGTTTTACAATAGTTAACAGAGAATAGTATTTAAATGTTTTTCTTGCGCAAACATGGCAATAACACGAGGTGCAGGATCATCTCAAGGAAAACGATGGTGACCCACAGGCTCTGAGAGGAGACGACGAGTTATGAAATATCATGCTGAGCAAGCCGAGCAAGCGAAACCTATCATGCAAGCTGAATAGGTCGAACCTGCCGAGCATGCTGAGCAGGTCGAGTAGCCCGAATAGGTCGAGCAGAATGAGCACCACCAGCAAGCCGATTCAAATGATGCAGAAGAGGTATTCGAGTCTTATCCTAGAGGCTCGAGTAATATGTCGATTCTAAAAAGTTTTAGATCATATGTCGCTTTTGCCATATGGACGGTCAGGTAATTATTTTGTTAAATTTAAGAATATAAATCTATTTCATTTGTTAAAAATGATCTTATTGTTTGTTGTTTTTTATATAAGAGGAGGCAATTTGAAGGTTCTTAATCACAGCTAGAAAATCTCTCAGTGGACTTTAGATGATGATCGATCATGTATTCGCTCCATTGTTTTGCAGTTCGGCTTAGGTTATTTAGTTGAGTGCAGTTATCGCACTTGCAACAGTACCATCATCTCTGCTTTTTGTGAGAGGTGGCAGTCGAAGACGAATACATTCCATATGCCTTTTTGGAAAATGAATATTACCCTGGATGATGTAGCTACACTCCTTAGCGTACCAGTGGTCGAGCAGATAGTGTCATGCTGACACATCTCCAGAAGTGCGCAAAAAAAATGTTAGTACGTTTGTTAGGAGTCTCTCTTACGAAAGCTAAAGTGGCGATGAGTACCAGTTGTGAGTTAAGTATGACATTGCATTTGTTGAGAGCAAATTTTGGCAATGTGACGAACAGAAAAAGTGATGAGGAAATAGTGTATGCTACTCGATCATACTTGCTTTACTTACTTGGGTTTACATTTTTTGTGGATAAGAGTGGATTGCATGTTCCCATATCATTATTGTCTTATTTAGAGGATCTATCAGCTATTAGTGGATATACATAGGGTGCAGGTGCTCTTGCTCATTTGTATAAATAGCTAGGTCTTGCAAACGGGTCAAAAGTACATGGGATTGGCAGCTATATGACCCTTTTACAGGTATTATAATTTACTTTAGATAAATAACTTGTTAATTATAATTTGTTTATATATAATTTATTAATGATTAATGCTTTATTTGATGTAGGCTTGGATTTTTGAGCACTTTTCGTCATTGAGTCCAGAGGTGAACTTCAACTACGAGGATAGTTTGCCGCGAGCTCGATGATGGAAGCCATATGGTTATGGCCAAGATGTGAAGGTCTTACGAGAGTAGCTAAATGACCTCCAGCATAATCAGGTGTGCTGGGATCCATATGCAAATAGTCGAAGACATCACCCGTTACCTCCGATCACATTTTTCATGGTTTGCTTAAAAGCTGGGGATGTCGTGGAGCCGTATCATCCAGAGAGAGTGTTACGTCGGTGGGGCTATGTATAGACCATACCTTCAAGACATTTAATGCCATTTAAAGCACAGAGAGGTCGTACGAGTGCCACTTATGATGTTGTTTATCAATTCATGGATCAGTTGTGGGAGAGATGGACTATGTATGTGCTCATCGAAGAGAATAGAGAGTGAAACTGTGTGATCCTAGGTGAGACAGCTCCAGACTACATGGCTTGGTACGGCTTCATTTCTCATCGCTTCATACAAAACCCTACATGCAGATCGCCTACATGCAAATCCGGGTTTCAAGTTAGACCGATCAATTCCGATTATTCTTATGTAAGTTATTAACATTAAATTCTAGGTGAATAAAATTATTTTCATACCAATTGATTTGATAAAATCTCTTTCATGTCTTGTCTTGCAGCGCATGGCGAGGGCAATGTCTCGTATTGAATTACTCATTAATGGCAACAAAGATGCGGAGACATTAACAAAAGGACTTTACGACTTACATAACATATTATCTGGGTCATCAGATGCAGCTTCAGCCTCAACTCCGTCGAAGGCAGCTCTTATTCCTGTTCCATCAGAGATGGCTTCTCCTCTAGTTCAATCAGTGACAGCTCATCCTCCAGCAACTCCTACACCAGTTACATCAGAGACAGCTCATCCACCAGCTCCATCAAAAATGCTCCTATCCCTGTTCCATTTGAGATGGCTCCTCCCCCAATTCCATCTAAGACTGCTCCCAGCCTAGCTACATCAAAGCCAACTCCTCCAGCTATACTTTTTTTACTAGGTCCGAAAAGAGGAAGGGTAGGGCAATTATATCGGATGCGTCGAAGGATCAGTGTTTTGTATTCAGTGATTTTTGTTTTTTAAACATATAGTTTATCTTTATGATATTAGATAACGTTATTAAAATATATAATGCATAAATAGATAATACATTCATAAAAAGGCATAAATGTCAAAATACAGTAATATTTAATAAAATATCGTGGTTCATCTAAGTCAATGGTTTCTTTAATGGTAACATCTAATCTCGACAACAAATTTTGAAATTCCTCCATGTGACATACATATGGAAGTTCCCACTCACGAGCATCGGTATCGATGCCAAATGCAAGTAATCGAAGGTATTGGTGCAAAAGGGTCCATAAATACCTGAAAAATAGCACTGTTAAACGTATAAAAAAAATGTAAAACAAAATATCTCAAGTTTGGCATACATATTATTATCAATACCTCAACAAAATGAGAATTGTTAATAAGTCCAATTGCTATGAATCCATGTTGTAGAGGTGGAGGTGGTGCAGTTCTAAGCGGAAGATATGTCAAGTATTATCTCGAAGATAAATGGACTAGCACAACTTTATACTTTCTTGCAATCAAGTGACCCATATCAGGTAAAGTCATCCATTTATCATAAGGAGACGGTATGTTGAAATATGATAATGTCTCTATCAATTCATCAACATGCTCCACGGATCCATAGAGACTAACATAATAGAAATCACATATCTCTTCAATCAAATCTTGTCGCACCTTAGCCCATGCATCAATGCTCATGCCTAGCAAACCAGCTATAGCTCGAAAACCACAATATCCATAGAGACTAACATTATAGAAATCACATATCTCCTCAATCAAATCTTGTTGTACCTTGGCCCATGCATCAACACTCATGCCTAGCAAACCAACTATAGCTCGAAAACCACAATATCCATCCGATTCAACATCCACAGTAGAATGTATGTATAGGCGTACCTCTAAATGGAAAGAATTAATAAATTTTACTTTCTTTTTTTGATGAACTGGTAGTTTCATCCTCTTCACTGAATTGAAACAGGTGTTGATGCACTATCATATTGAGATTTAACAATCTCAAACGATGAAGAAGCACTGGAGTTGATTTATTTGGATGGCCTTTGGTCTTAGCCTTCTCGAGTGGAGGAACAAGAAATATAGTTGCTGGATCACCTAGTTCCCTTAACTTTTTCTTCAAGGCTAATTTTCTGAGAGATCACAAGCATTGAAGTGTTTCACTATAAGCTCCCACTCGACATCAAGATTCAACTTAGCCAAGTAATCAACATGTTTCTTCTTTAAGTCCAACTTCGACCAATGAGGATCCAAAACGGACAAGGGAATTAATGAGTGTCATCAGTCATCAAAAATAAAACTTCCTAACTTTACTATGTAGATAGCAGAGCAAGGGTCGAATCCACAGAGGCTGAATTATTTAAGTTAATTATTAAATCAAAAATCTAATTTTAGGGTTTAGGGAAAGAAGAAGAAAATTTGGGACTTTAGAAAATTTTGGGGTTTTGTAAGCTAGGTCTAAAATAGAGAAAGCAAGGATTATTAAATATAAAAAACAAATATCAAAAAGCTTTAGTTACGAGGCAATTAATTATTCTTGGATTTTGATGTTGATCATTGATTATAGAATATTATTGTCAATTAAATAGTCAACCGTAATATAACAAAAAGCTCTGTTACACCATCTTTCCTTACAAGTCATTAGTTAAAACAATCTCTTTAACTAATCTCTAACTACTTAACCTACCTAGAACAAGCTTTCTAGATATAAGTTGTATCAACATTAACAACAAGAAAGATATGGGTTGACATTAGATAACAAACACATAAGCTCAGTTCATTTAATCTAAACCTTAATTCTCCTTCATCCCTAGTGATTAATTCCACAAGCAATTATGGACTTATGTTTTTAATCTGGCGGTAGATTATTTAATTTAACTAAATAGTATGCACCCTATCTAATCAAGCAAACAATCATTATAATGTGCTCAGAGAGTCTTGGATATTTAATCAACAATTATATAATACGTTCAAGAATCTCACAACATGCTTTTCCCAAGAATAATCAATTTACCTCATAACTGAACAAGAAACCTATTCACTAGTCATATTCAAGATCACAAAATTCAAGTTTAATATTATAAAGAAGACAATTATCATGCAATAAACAATTAAACTATCAATCTTTAATAATATCAAACAAAAAAAAATCTATAATCAAAATTATGATCTAATAAGATTCAAACAAACAATACTTAAAAATAGAACAAGAAATCGCAAAGTTTAAAAAATATCCAAGAAAGAAATCGTTAAGAAAAAAAATATAATTTTATACAACAATAATAAGAAATCAGCAAGAATAGGAAAGAAAAGAAAAATAAAATATTTTGGCTAAACTTAATATAAGAATTAACAACTAATTAAAAATAAAGAAAAATAAAATTTTTATTAAAAACCCTAAAGAAAATCCTACAAGACTACAAGAGGAAAGAGGGATATGAGGGATGCGAGGGATGCTGTAAATGAGAGTCTTGTGCTCTTTATATAGGCCTAAGGAAGAGTTTAAAAGGCTTTCCTAAGTAATGTGGGATTAAGATAAAAGTTTACTTAGGGAATAAGTAATTTGACATGTTAAACTCTTATCTTTATCTCATTATCTTTATACAATTATTTTCTAAATAAAATTCCTAAGGTCTATTTTTATTAATTAATTATAGATTTAAGACATAATAAAATTAAGAAATTATCTTGTCTCAACAATATCTTGTCTTGAACTTGCTTTGTTGGAATTCTTCTCAATCTCGTTATTTCTGTCCAAAATTTCGTACTGATTTCATCCAGATGTTTGACCCATCAAACGAACTCCGATTTTCATGATCTTATACATTACAGAAACCTTGAGAAGTCCTTTACAACTTCCATGAAGGCCACTTCTTGAAATCAGATCGTTAAGTTGGTCAAATTCATCAATCTTTTGAACTGGATAGAAAAATCTGCATTTTGCTCTTTTTAGCTCCTTTTAATTCCAACTTTGATTTTTAATACCTAAATCATAAAATAAATATTAGCAAGCTATTTTAGGCATAAAACATCAATAAAGCAAATATATTAGCACATATAAAATTAATAAAATATCATCCAATCAGGAATCGATTACCTATCCCTTATGAATTCAGCAATCTCGTGAGCACAAGGCAACCCATGTGTGCTTCTAATGACGCAACCACAAACAAAAGGGTCAATGCCGATATCATTTGCTCATTGCACCTTCTTCAAAATAATATTGAATGCTGTCCCATAAACCAATCCCTGTAAATCCCTAAACAAAGTTGGCCGAAAATTATGTTTCACAATAGTAAGACTTCTCTTGAACGAAGCCTTTATCTCCGTATGTTGCAGCTCAATCAAGGAGCTGATAACATTCCAAGATGTATCGAAATCTCCTTGGGATGATCCAAGGTGTCTCTTTAACTTTGCATGTGCACTTTCTGTCTTACATGACGTTAGAAAATGTTTAATATAATTAATAAATCGTATAATTTGTGAAATTAACAAATTTTAAACCTTATAAACCTACATACTGATTTGTTGTAGCATTTCCAAAGTGCTTTACTTTATTTGTCCAAGCAGCAACAAATCTCTCTTTATGCTGAGGTAACCAAGTATCTTTCAAATACTCAAGCGCTCTAGGATAAGAATGGTAATGAGTTACCATTGAATTTAAATTTGTTTCGTACTCGTGCTCATTCAAAGAGCATACAAGAATACCTCCCACTTGTCCTTGCTCTCAAATAACTTTTTACAATTAGCAAGTACATTCTTTGATATATGTCATCTACATAAGAGATTATTTGTGCTAGGAAACATTGTTTATACTGCTTTCATCAATGCTAAATCCCTATCAGTAACAATGACAGAAGGCATTGAATCAGAAGACATGAAGCTTTTTAACTTCTCTAATGCCCAAGTGTAGTTGTCAGTGCGCTTAGCCTCCACGTAAACAAATGCAATTGAATATGTCAAATTTGTACATGTCACACCAACAATCTCAAGGAGTGGGAGTCGATATCTATTAGTTTTATATGTACAATTCATAATTAACACATTGGGAAAAGCATTCAACAAATCTATAGCCATCGGATGCCCCTAAAATAAGTTTCTAATACAATCACTTGACTCATCACTCCTATGCCACTCAACATATTTACAATCATCCAAGTGTTTTATGAGTTGTTACATCTATGATCTACCAGCTTTTTCAAACATTCTATATTTCTGTCATGAATTGTAGATGGTCTTTAAGGTGCTCACATTCTTCTTATCATGTTGTTTCAACATCAGTAGTATAGTTCTTTGTCTTACCATACTATTTGTCATATCGGCCACTACACTTTACTCTTTCACCATCAATCGGCCAACAAAGGAATGTCCTTCTAACTGTTTTGTAGCCAAATGATTATGTATCCCACATACTATGTTGACTACCCAATCATCGTCACTCTCTAATTTCATCCCTTGTAACTCAAATTGACAATTACACTTCTTTGTTCCTGTTCCCAAGCAACAGAATACAGATCTATTTGACTTATATGTTCCATACCGTTCACATGCAAGTCGAACTCTAGGCTTTCTTCTAAGAACACCAACTTCAAATGATCTAATCACAATAACAAAACCTAAGTCTCTTCCAACCTCTCTAGCCTATGTGATCAAAGTATTTCGACTATTGAAAACCTGAACAAAATAAATTTAATAATTAGTTTTTTTACTGATTTGTATTAAAACATTATATTAATTTTAAATATACTTACTTTGTTAGTAGTAAATGCATGAGTACAATTAAATATTTCTTCATCCACACTCTTGGATTCTTCATTTTACGCTACTATTGTTTTGTTACTCTACAATTATTAAACCCTAAATTGCCCTATCATACTCCTCTCTTCATCTACACCATTGGTTCATCAAATAAGCTGCAAAACAAGAGGAAAAGAACGCCAAGAAGGTTCGGTCAAAGGTAAGACCATGCTTTCCTATTGGTTTCTTCAACATTCAATGGTAGATTTCTATGTTTCTCAACATGCGAAGCATAGATCTAGCATTGTTTTTGTTTGAATCTCATTAGAACATGTTGAAAGGGCACTTTGGGGTTTCGGTGTGGACAATAGCATGGTGGAATCATGGTGAAACTTGAATGAAATTGGTGCCAAAATGCATGATGGAATTAGATAAACAATTTGGTAGCTTTAAATTGATGAACTTTATGAAGGGAACCTTAATGAAGCATTTGGCCAAGGAGTTTTAGGTAGGATAAGATGCTGCATTTTATGGTTTGAATATGCTAAATGACTGTAGAATTAAGGGAAGAAGATTGGTGAAATTGGATCTGAAATCGTAGCTAAAATGGGAAAGTTAAGTTTTACTACTGGTGTAATTTACACTGGTTAGGCATAGATAGCATCCTACATGGCTGCATTTAGTGAAAATTAATAGCTTAAAAATAAGAGGAAAATTAATAAAAATGTTTGGGGAAATTGTTTTGCAGCCGAAATTATCGGATTTCGATTGGTGCTATTGAAAGAGTCGGTGTTACTGGACAGGTAAGGGAAAAGTGTGTAGGCTGTAAAGATATAATGAATTTCATAGTTTTATGAATATGATTTTATGAAATTATTTGGGTGATGAATTGCCTTGAAAATCATGCAAATGTGGTATTACGGCTGGTTTATGAATTGTAATTTTAAGTGCAGGGGTAAAGGAATTGCAACTGTTATGCTGCCGAAAATTTAAAAAAATATTTTAAAATAGCATGAAATATTTTAGATGCATAAATTGAGTAAATTATGGATTTTGGAATTTATTTCCATAAATTTTCCATAAATTAGAATTTAATCGAAAAATATTAAATAAGTATTCATGTTATCAAATTTTATTAAAGTGAGAATAAAAATATGTTCTTTAAAATATTTCATAGTGAAATTGAGAAATTATAAATTTTTTCACAAAAACATGAATATTTTATCAACTGTTTCACTGTACTGTTAAATATGATATTAATACCCTTTTGGAACTTTATTAAATTTAATGATAATTATTATTTAAATTCCTTAAAGGTATTTTATATTGAAATAAAATGATTTTGAGACTTTAGGCCTCAATTTCATGCTCACTGATATTGTACTGTCACTGTTGCTGATTGACCTGCCAAGTCATCAACAGTCCCAGGGTCACTTGGCAAGTGTACTATGCGGACATCCTATAAACTATGGCCATAGATTTAACTATATACTGTTACTGTTTTCCTTCAGGGATAATTATAGCATGATGGATTTAGGGTGTTGCCTAGTCTCAACTTACTGTTAAATGATTTACTGAACTGTATTTTACTGAATTTTGTTTACTGTATTGTATTGAGAAACACGATGATTTACTGATTACTACTTACTGTACTGTACTGAAATACACTGTTTATTGAACGAAAATTATCTATGATATTATTTCTAAAATTGAAATAATTACTAAACTGTTCACTTACTGATACTGAAGAGTTTTACTGTACTATTACTGAACCGTGTTATATATTGTTTACACTGTTTAAACTTTACTGTTTACTGCACTGTTTCACTACTGTACTGTCACGTGATTTTAAAATATTGCTGAAGTGATGAAATGGTTTATTTACCATTTACATTTATTGAAAATATTATTAAATTGTTTAATAATAATAATAATTTATTAAATACTCCCTATAGTCGCTCTGGGTTTACGAGACAAGACAGGTTTTCAAAATACCTTCCATGCTCCATCTGGATTTCCCAACTGACTATAGTATCTTTCCCTTTTACTGTGCTTAGTGAACTGTTAGGAAAATAAGTATTTTCCAACTTATAGATTTCATTATATCAGACTTGCATACGACTCCTTTAGTGAGCACGTTGTCGCTCACCCCTTTATTTTCCACTCCACAGGATATTATATTTGGATAAGAGATATATCATCCTGAGAGTATCGACTGTGATTTCGGTTACCCGAGTCTGCAGATTTTCGATCTTGGAGGTATTTTATTTTTTTTTATATATTCAGAATTTTTGTGCAGTATTACTTAAATTGTAAGTAGATTACAAGGATTGTAAATGTGTTAAGGAATATTGTAAATTTCATATTCGAATTCGTAAAGTAAATAAATTTTACTATTTATAACTGTAACTATTTAAGTGATTAAGGCATCGTAGACGTCCCAACCGTCAAATATGTGTAAAAATAAGTGTTTTACTGTATACTCAGATTGTTACAGTTTTATTGGTATCAAAGCAAGGTTGGTTTGATGTCTGTCGGTGCCTTAAAATAAAAGTGAAGTGGTAAACATCCCCTATAGTACCGTATAGTTTGAATGTATAATGGAGTAACTAATGGGAAGTGAACTAAATTATATCTGTGGTGCAGATATGAGTGGAAGGAGGGTAACGCGCTCAGTTAGGGGCAAAGGTAGAGGTAGGGTAGAGCAAACTCCGGAGCCCCATACACCTGAGCCAGTATCGAAGCTCGCCCCAGGTCCTGCTCACCCACAACACCCAGAGAGTCCTAATACCAGTATGACGAGGATGGAGAGGATGTTAGCTGACTTTATGGCTATGTATCAGGCTGATCGAGCTACGGATAGGGCGGAGAGAGAGAGAGAGCAGCTCCAGCAATATCACCACCCCCACCTCAGCCGGCACTAGTAGTGCCCGAGCCTCAGTCAATTCCACCATTGGTACCTTAGCCACAGGCAGTTCCAACACAGCCACCAGCACAGCCGTCCAAGGATGTGGAGTCATACTGTGATGTAAATTTGGTGCGGTCATTTAGGAAATTGGATCCGCTAAAATTTAAGGGTGCCAGGGATCCGTTGGTGGCAGAATAGTGGATTAACATGGTCGAGAAATTATTCAAGTATATGAGGTGCACGGAGACCAAGAAAGTAGGTCTAGTAGTATTCCAGTTGACGGATGAGGCGGAGCACTGGTGGAAGGCTACACAGACTGTTTTACTTGCTCAACATCAAGTGGTGACCTGGGATATTTTTATAGAGGCATTTAGACGACAGTACATCCCTGACACTCCTCAGCAAAGGTTACAGTAAGAGTTTTTAGATTTAGTTTAGGGGAGTATGTCTATAGATGAGTACGAGGTTAGATTCACCACCCTGAGCAGATTTAATCCCCAGACTCGGGTTGATGAGAGACATAAGATCGATAGATTTAAGGCTGGATTGAGACCTTCTATTAGATCTAAGTTAGCCCTGTTCGATATTCGCACTTATGATGAGGTTGTACAACGGGCGCAGTTATGTGAGAGGGATTTCGAGCAGTACCATATAGATGTCAGTCAGAAGGGAAAGGCAAAGGGAAAATGAAAGGCTAAGAGAGTTTCGAAAGATAGACCAGGTAGGGAGCAGCCTAAGAACGCTAAGTTATCAGGCATCCAGATTACTGAGGGGTGATTTATGAGATCAGCAGCTTTAGCCTCTGCTACTGGCCCTACCTCTACTCAAAGGAGTACTGCGACCAGATGTGGACATTGTGGTAAGTCGCATGGCTCACGGCCATGTTATTTATTGACTAAGGCATGCTTTAGATGTGGACAGATGAGGCATATGGTTAGAGATTGCCCGATGCTCAGAGAGTCTGCTGCTTCCACTGTTCCTTCTGCAGCTCCACATGCACCAACACTGGCAGCTCCAAGTGAGTCGAAGAAAGCTACACCCTCATAGCCGAGGCATGCGATAATAGCAAAAAAGGGGAAGACAGATGTGACACAAGGACGAGTGTATGCCTTGGATCAGGAGACTGTCGATGCTTCCGCTGATGTGATTAAAGGTAAAGTATATATCTTTGATATTCTGGTACTTGCTTTATTTGATCTGAGTTCTACACATTCATTTTTGTCACCTACATTTGCTAACAGGACCCCTGTAGAGCCGGAGCCATTAGGGTATACTTTACAAGTTAATACCTCATTTAAAGAATCACAGATGACAGAGGGTGTATATAAGAACTGTAAAGTGACTGTAGGAGAGGAGGAAACGACAACTAACCTGATTTTGTTAAATATGTATGATTTTGATGTAATTATAAGAATGGATTGGTTAGCTATAAATCATGTTAGTTTGGAATGTTATATTAAATTTATTACCTTCTCTGAACTTGAAAAGTATATTGTAAAGTTGTTTGTAAATTAATAAAAGTGATGTGGTTATATGTTTACTAAATGATATGTGTACTGAATTGTGTGGTTGTGTATGAATGTGTGTGAAGGTTATATTGCTTGTGTAGAGGACGTAGAAAAGAAATGTTCAGAGTTATTTGAGATTCCTGTGGTTAGAGAATTCCTGGACATATTTTCAGAGAAGTTACCAAGGTTACCACCGAATTGGGAGATAGAGTTTACAATCGATTTGGTACCCGATACGGAGTCGATTTCTAAACCCCCATATCGGATGGCACTATCGAAGTTAAAGGAGCTTAAGAAGTAGCTCTAAGAGCTATTGGATAAGCGATTCATACGTCCCAATGTGTCTCTATGGGGTGCTCCAGTGTTATTTGTCTGGAAGAAGGATGGTAGCCTACAGCTATGTATTGACTACAGGATGTTAAACAAAGCTACCATTAAGAACATATATCCCCTACCCAGGATTGATAATTATTTGATCTGCTTAGGGGTGCATAGGTGTTCTCTAAGATAGATCTCCGATCGGGCTATCATCAGTTGAAGATTAAGGAGTCGGATGTTCATAAGATAGCATTCCGGACTCGGTACGGACACTATGAGTTCTTGGTGATGCCTTTTGGATTAACGAATGCCCCTACAGTATTTATGAACTTGATGAACAAGGTATTCAAGCTGTATTTGGATAAATTTGTTATAGTATTCATCGATGATATCTTGGTGTACTCTAAGTCTCCGAGGAGCACGAGCAGCATTTGTATATAGTCGTACAGACCCTCAGAGACCGAAAGCTGTATGCGAAGTTCAATAAGTGTGAATTCTGGTTAGATCATATTATCTTCTGGGACACGTAGTGTCGAACGACGGGGTGTCTGTTGATTCGTCCAAGATAGAGGCCATTGTACAGTGGGAGAGGCCTAATACTGTTACTGAGATACGGAGTTTTCTAGGTCTGGCCGGATACTATCGCCGATTTGTCAAGGGATATTCCAGATTAGCTGCTCCACTGACATGACTCACATGTAAGGATATAAAGTTCTAGTGGATTGATGCATGTGAGAGCAGTTTTCAGGAGTTAAAACGGAGACTGACTATTGCCCTTGTACTTGCCCTTCCTAGCAAATCTAGTGGATTTACGGTTTTATATTGATGCTTCCGCACAAGGATTGAGATGTGTACTCATGTAGAATGGTTGGGTTATTGCTTATGGTTCTTTGCAGTTGAAAGATCATGACAGGAATTACCTGACGCATGATTTAGAGCTAGCCGTAGTGGTGTTTGCATTGAAGATTTGGTGGCATTATCTATGCGGGGAGAAATTTCAGGTATATACAGGCAATATGAGTCTGAAATATATATTCTCGCAGCGAAAGCTGAATATGAGACAGTGACGATGGATGGAGCTGTTAAAGGATTATGACTGCGAGATTTTTTATCACCCAGGGAAGGCTAATGTAGTGGCAGATACATTGAGCTGTAAGCATGTGGGCATGGTATCATATATGATGGTCAGGGAGCATGATCTTCTAGAGCAGAGTTCAAGCCTCAGTCTGAATGTGATTTCTTCTGACAGATATGGGTTTATGACTAGTTTCAGAATAGAGCCGGATTTAATGGATCGGATTGGAGAAGCTCAGAGGAAGGATACTTACTGCATTGGGGTTTCCAGTCAGATTTCGAGATTGGCACCGACGGTATTTTGAGGTTCAGGGGCAAGATCTGTGTTCCCAGTGTTCAGCAGTTGAGGGATTTGATTTTATCAGAGGCCCATACCTCCAGGTACACTTTATGTCTTGGTAGTACTAAGATGTACCAAAATTTACGGAGGGTACACTGGTGGCTTAAGATGAAGAAAGACGTCGCAGAGTATGTTGCGAGATGCCTTACATGCTAGCAGATTAAGATTGAGCATCAGAAGCCTACAGGTATGTTATGACCTTTACCGATTCGTACGTGGAAATAGGAGCACGTGACTATGGATTTTATTATGGGTTTGCCACGGACCCGAAAAAGGTATGATGCTATTTGGGTGATTGTGGATAGATTGACAAAGTCTGCTCAATTCTTGGCCATTAAGTCTACTGATCCAGTTAGTGCCTTAGTCGATCTATATGATAGGGAGATAGTGAGGTTGCATGGTGTTCCAACGAGCATCACTTCTAATAGGGATTCCCGGTTCACATCTCATTTTTGGGAGAGATTTCAGGAGGCCATTGGATCCCAACTGAATTTCAGCATCGCTTTTCATTTGTAGAGTGATAAAAAGTCCTAGCGTATGATACAGATGCTCAAGGATATGTTAAGAGCGTGTGCACTGGATTTTAAAGGCTCATGGGACGATCACTTACCTCTAGCAGAATTTGCCTATAATAATAGCTATCAGGTGAGCATCAGCATGGCACCTTACGAGACATTATATGGCAGACGATGTAGATCCCCGATAGCATGGGAAAAAGTGGGTGACCGTAAGTTATTAGCTCCTGATTTGGTCGAGCAGGCTTCTCGAGATGCATTGGTGATTTGTGAAAGGTTAAAGGTTGCTCAGAGTCGGCAGAAGAGTTATGCGAATACTAGACGCCGACCACTAGAGTTTTCAGTGACTATGTATTTTTTAAGGTCTCACCATCTAAAGGTATAATGAGATTCGGTTAGAAGGGAAAGCTAAGTCCTCGATATATTGGACCATTCAAGATCTTAGCTCGCGTGGGAGATGTGGCATATAGATTGGCATTACCACCAGAGTTATCAAGGGTGCATAATGTGTTCCATGTCTCGATGTTGAGAAAGTACCATCCAGATCCTTCTCACATAATTCGATATGAGCCATTGGAGATTAGGGAGGACATGAGTTACATTGAGAGACCGGTACGGATCTTGGATAAGAAGGATAAAGTATTGCGATCTAAGACTATCCCTTTAGTAAAGGTGCTGTGCCAGTATCACACTGAATAGGAGGCTACTTGGTAGTTAGAGAGCCTTATGCGTGAGAAGTATCTAGAACTTTTTCAGTGATAGGTCCAGGTGAAATTTGGAGGACCAAATTTCCTAAAGGTGGGAGAAAATGTGAGACTTGTTTCTATTGTACTATACATTAATTTTGTAATTATTTATTTAGTGAAATATAATATATTTAGTGATTTTAAGTGAAATTGTAATGTGAGCCCCATTTTAATTTTATGGTTTTAATGGATTCAAGACTGAAAATACAATGTACAGTGGGTGATATAAATATAAAATAATGATTCTAAGGTATAAAAATAATTTTCATATTATTTGGAATTGTTTTGTGAATTTTGGAAAACAAATTGGAAAATGATAGTTACGTCTCGATGGCATTTCGTAAATTACGTCAAAACTAAAATGAGTTGGGACGAAGTAAAAAATATCATGATATTCCACATGAAAAGGAGAATAAGATAGTGTCAAGAGATTGATTGAATCGATGGTTTAAGCGAAAAATTTCGCTAGCAGTCCACTAAGGGTAAAATTGTAATTTCTCATTATCGGTGCACCCTATGTCAACGAAACCACTTCCAATCATTAAGATACATTCAATGTGATTGATTGGTGGTGGAATCCGAAAATTTGGAGTCCAATTACATAGTTTTTACTATTACGAAAGTTAAGGACGAAATTGTCTAAAATTTTCATAATTAGGGGCAAAATGGTAATTTCACCCCTCTCTCGAACTTTCTTTATAACTCAGCCAAGTTGAAAGCCGGCCACTATTCATCATCTTCCCAATAGCACCTTCACGCCATAGCCAAGCAAAAAGAGAAAGAAAATAAAATAAAAGAAAACCTTAGCAAAATTAGCTTATTTTACCTAGATTAAAATACAAAAATTATTCCTATCATCCTACTCTGTTCATCTACACCATTGGTTCATCAAATAAGCTACAAAACAAGAGGAAAAGAAGGCTAAGAAGGTTTGGTCAAAGGTAACACCATGCTTTCCTATTGGTTTCTTCAACATTCAATGGTAGATTTCTATGTTTCTCAACATGCTAAGCATAGATCTAGCATTGTTTTTGTTTGAATCTCATTAGAACATGATGAAAGGGCACTTTGGGGTTTCGGTGTGGACAAAAGCATGGTGGAATCATGGTGAAACTTGCATGAAATTGGTGCCAAAATGCATGATGGAATTAGATAAACAATTTGGTAGCTTTAAATTGATGAAATTCATTAAGGGAAGCTTAATGAAGCATTCGGCCAAGGGGTTTTGGGTAGGATAAGATGCTGCATTTTATGGTTTGAATATGCTAAATGACTATAGAAATTAAGAGAAGAAGACTGGTGAAATTTGATATGAAATCGGAGCTAAAACAAGAAAGTTAAGTTTTACTATTAGTGTAATTTACACTGGTTAGGCATAGACAATATCCTACATGGCTGCATTTAGTGAAGTTTAATAGCTTAAAAATAAGAGGAAAAATAATAAAAAATTTTGGTGAAATTGTTTTGCAGCCAGAATTATCAGATTTTGATTAGTGCTACCGAAAGAGACGGTATTACTGGACGGGTGAGGGAGAAGTGTGTAGGCTGTAAGGATATAATGAATTACATAGTTTTATGTATATGATTTTATGAAATTATTTGGGTGATGAATTGCCTTGAAAATCATGCAAATGTGGTATTACGGCTGGTTTATGAACTGTAATTTTAAGTGCAAGAGGTTAAGGAATCGCAGCTGTTATGCTGCCGAAAATTTATCAAAAATATTCTAAAATAGCATGAAATATTTTAGATGCATAAATTGAGTAAATTATGGATTTTGGAATTTATTTGCATAAATTTTCCATAAATTAGAATTTAATTGAAAAATATTAAAAAAATATTCATGTTATGAAATTTTATTAAAGTGAGAATAAAGATATGTTCTTTATAATATTTCATAGTGAAATTGAGCATTATAAATTTTCTCACAAAAACATGAATATTTTATCAACTGTTTTACTGTACTATTAAATATGATATTAATACCTTTGGAACTTTATTAAATTTAATGATAATTATTATTTAAATTCTTTAAAGGTATTTTATATTGAAATAAAATGATTTTGAGACTTTAGGCCGTAATTTCATGCTCACTGATACTGTGCTGTCACTGCTGCTGATTGACCTGCCAAGTAATCAACAGTCCCAGGGTTACCGGCAAGTGTATTATACGGACGTCCTATAGACTATGGCTATAGATCTAACTGTATACTGCTACTATTTTCCTTCGGGGATAATTATAGTATGATGGATTTAGGGTGTTGCCTAGTCTCAACTTACTGTTAAATAATTTACTGAACTGTATTTTACTGAATTCTATTTATTGTATTATACTGAGAAACACAGTGATTTACTGATTACTGCTCACTGTTCTGTACTAAAATACACTGTTTATTAAACTAAAATTATCTATGATATTATTTCTAAATTTGAAATAATTACCGAATTGTTCACTTACTGATACTGAAGAGTTTTACTGTACCGTTACTAAACCATTTTATATACTGTTTACACTGTTTAAACTTTACTGTTTACTGTACTGTTTCACTACTATATTGTCACATGATTTTAAAATACTATTGAAGTAATGAAATGGTTTATTCACCATTTACATTTATTGAAAATATTAATAAATTTTTTTATAATAATAATTTATTAAATACTCCCTATAGTCGTTCTGAGTTTCCGGGATAAGACAAGTATTTCAAAATACCTTCCATGCTGCATCTGGATTTCCCAGTAGACTATAGTTTCCTTCCCTTTTACTGTGCTTAGTGAACCGTTAGGAACATAAGTATTTTCTAACATATAGATTTCATTATATTAGACTTGCGTACAACTCCTTTACTGAGCACGTTGTTAGTCACCCATTTCTTTTCCACTCCACAGGATATTATCTTTGGATAAGAGATATACCATCCCGAGAGTATCGACTGCGATTTCGGTTACCCGAGTTTGCAGATTTTCGATCTTGGAAGTATTTTATTTTCTTTTATATATTCATAATTTTTTTACAGTTTTACTTAAATTGTAAGTAGATTACAGGGGATGTAAATGTGCTAAGAAATATTGTAAATTTCATTTTTCAAATTCGTAATGTAAATAAAATTTAATATTTATAATTGTTACTGTTTAAGTGATTAAGGCATCGTAGACGGCCAAATATGTGTAAAAATAAGTGTTTTACTGTATAGTCAGACTGTTACACATATCCGTGGAAGCAAGCTTGCGCAGGTATTTTTTCGTAGCACAAATGAATTTGCACTGGTATTTGGTTCTGGCACAAATTCGATTGCGCATGAAGTGAAACCGAAAAAAAAAAGTCTTACCTCCTCTTTTTCACCAATGCTTTCATACTCTTCATAGCTATCATGATAGCTACTTTCACTTATATTTTCCATTTTTTAAAGAAAATAGAATTTAGGGTTTGAGAGATGTAGAATGAGAGAACTATAAAAGAAAAGTAAGATAACAGAAGAGAATGACGAGAAGAGAGGGAAAAAAGAAAGGGAAATAAATGGGATGAAGGTGTTGGATATCAATGTCATTTTACATATGGGTATTTTTGTCCATTCAATATTTGTAGTAGAAAAAGGGGAAATGGTAGTACGTTTGAAATTTTTCCTTAAATAATTGCATTTTCTATCCATTTTGCCCCAATTACATTTGAAATTACAAGAGTTTAAATTAGAAACACAAAAATATTTCAATATCCTCTCTCTCTCTCCTCCTAAGCCTCTTGTCCGCAGCCCCTATCTCAACCGTGCATTTATCTTTCTTGCTTTAACTGTCTGCTACTGCTTTACTATTGCTGATTGTCGTCATTCACCTTCCTCAAGTAAACTTCTTTCATGTTTCATTCTCTTTATATGCTTTTGGTTTTTCTATGTTGAAACAGAACTTAAGTTGGGTAGAGGTTAAGGGAACTACCAAATCTGAGTTTGGGTTTTGCATAGTTCTTGCCAATCTTTGTTGATGTACTGCAATTTAATATTGGGTTAAAGGTTTTTTACCAATTTTTGAGCATGGGTTTAGGGATCTACCAAATCTATCTTCAACAAACAGAATAGACAGATAGACATGAATTCTAGGTTTGGCTTATTGATAGAATTTGCTTTTTTTTTTCTTCTTGATTTTTTAATGAGTTTATTTATTTATATTGCTTATGGACTGATCGAGAGCTAGAAATTTTCTGTTAATTGATTGAGTTTATTTCTCTATATACTTATATAGATTGATTGAGTTTATTTCAATTAGCTGATTGAGTTCATTTCTCTATATATTTATGTAGATTGATTGAGTTTATTGCTGTTAATTGATTGAGTATATAGATTGATTGAGTTTATTTATATATTTGGTAAAAGGGTAGAGTGTGGTTTGATCTTAATAGTTGAGTTTATTACTATTTGGATTGGTTTGCAAATGTCATTGGAGATTGGTTTTAGGAGTTTATTGGTTGAATTAAATCCTTTAATGTTAAATAGATTACTAGTTTTACTAAAAACAAGGATCCTTTTACATAGGGTAACCCATGAGTTAACCTTCAAAACTTTAGGTGCTAATCTTTAAAGCTCCACCATTGCATTTGTGACATTGAGAAACTGAACTTAAGATAAACATCATCAAATGCTCACATTTTTTTACTGCATGTGTTTTCTGTACTGAGATGTACATTGTTCTTAGTTGAGATGTGCACTTCTTGACCTTATAATTACTGCTAGATGCTTTTCTAATTATATAATAATTTTGCTATATTCATTTAGCTTGGGCATTGAAGGAATTGCTTGAGTTTTGTACATTGTATATATTTAATTCTTATGTAATGTTTTTCTTTATTGAGATGTATAATATTCTTGACTCTTGTTCAAATCTCATGTCACAAATAACTTAATAAAATATAGTTTAATTTGAAAATTGCTACACTTCCTGGCCTTTTAATTGTTGTTACATGCTTTTCTTGTTATATAATAATTTTGTTAGGGTAAATTCCATCTAGGTCATTCAATTTTAACCTTAATTCAAGACTAGGCCATTGGTTTGAGAAATGGACATTTTTGCAAGAACCTTGTTATTGAAAATTTCAAACCAAAATTTTTTTTCCATTTACATGGTTGGGCTATGCTTAGTATCTCAGATTTGTTATAAAACTAAATTCATGTTAGCTAAATGTCACATCCTGAATATGCATTTTTACACACTTTTCCACAGTATTTATATCGTTGGGCTGTCTGTGATGTCTTACTTTACCTTTTTCTTCATATATCATAATTGGCTATACAATAAATGTTTATTTATTTCTTACATCCCCTGTATAATTTACAACGCAATAGTACTGTAAAATATTGTCTGAACATATTAAATAAATGATTATACCTCTAAGGTATTAGCTCGCTGCTCCAGGGCAATAATTGCATAGCCAATAATCCCCAGACGCTAATCACGTAGTCACTAGAAATAATCTGTAGATGTTGAAAATAATAGGGTGAGCAAACCATGGCTCAGTAAGAGAATTGTATACAAACTTGATACTCCGAAATCTATATGCCATGAAATCCATATTTTTCCTATAGGTATTCTAAAGACTGCAATAGGAAGGATACTATAGTTGGCTAGGCAACCAGGTGGAATAATGGGAGGTATTTTGGAATACCATACGTGTTTCGGCACCTAGTAGCAACTATAGAGAGTAATTCTTGATGTTTAAATTTGTCAAATCTCATATCATATCATATTCATTTCAAAATAATGCTTTAATAAAATAAGGCATTTATATAAAATGAACTCATATTCATATATATATTCTTTATAAAGAATATTAGCTTAAATAAACCATCTTTCACATTTAAAAATCCATTTCACATATCACTATATAAATCATAAATAGTACAGTACTATGTGTAGTTTAGAAAACTGTTTAGAAATCATTCTTCTTCCGTATAAAAACATATTCATATTCATTTTCCATATAATCACATCTTTTCATATCTCATATCATATCATATTTCATAAAATGGAGACTAAGGCATCACCCGAAATATATCATGCTAGAGAGAAAGTACCCCGTAGGGCAAAAATAATCATGTCAGATCTATGGCCATAGTCTGTGGTAGCCCTCGATCAACACTGATCAGGTGTCAACCAGGACTGCATACATATTACATGTCACATATCACATATCACTTATCACATATCGGCATGATAGAGGGCTTAGAAGTCTCAAAACAATATCTTCATAGTCTTTTCACCTTTATGGAAATAAAGAAAATTATTAAATTTTCAATCAATCCATAAAGGATTTTAATAAATCAAATAGTGAATATTTATAAAAATCATTTATAAAATATTCACTTTTCATCATTTCATCTCATAAATCATTTCATTTGTTGTAAAACATATAAGAGGAATTTTCAGAAATCTCACTTTTGTCAAAAGCTGTAACACAAATATTTAAATAATATTTTTTAGTATATTCATATTTTATGAAAAATATTAAATTCCTCTTTTTCAAGGCTAGGAAATCATCAATACATGAAATTAAATATTTCTATTAATTTTAGAAAATATTCTATAATTTTTCAGTAGCATAACGGTTGCTATTTCCCTAGCCTTCCTGCAAGGTAAATACAGTACTATTTTCACAACCAGCTTTATTTCCATAGATCTTCATGCAATTCTTTTCAAGAATATTCATAATAAAATATTTGCATAGAAATCATGCATTTTAAATATCGCTACAGGTTATACACGCATCCTTTACCTGTATAGCATATATGGACTTCTCGGATGCACCACTCACTATCCAAATTTCCCGGGCTGCAAACAATTCCATTAAAATTATTAGCTCATTTAATACTTATTTTTGAGCTATTATTTATTTCTAAATGCAGCCTTATTAGACACTGCAATTATTTTTGCAGTTAAATTCTACTGGTATTATATTGTAACTTCTTCGTTTTGCGTCGGATTTTAAATCCGAGCATACCAGCAGACCCCTCATCATTCCTACAGTCATAATCTATCATTAAAACATCAAGATCAGCCATGAAACCCATCTCCTTCTTCATGGCCAAAAATGGTGATTTATGTTTCTATGGCATTTTCAACTTTTCAATGGTCAATCCTTGTTCTACCATGCTTGTTGACTAATTTGGCATGCATTTAATGCATGAAAGCTCAAGAATCTATCATGTTCTTGCCATGGCCGAAACCCTATCCCATGGGTATCATCTTATTTAGCTCAATTTCATTAAATCAAATGGTATATTCATGCTTAGCATACATGAAACTATAGGAATCTACCATTGAAAGTCAAAAAAAGCACAAACATAGTGACTTATCAAGCTTGGCCAAAACTTCTACTCTTCTTTTCTCCTTGTATTCTTCTTCTTTTAAATAAATATTGACTTCAATGGAGAGAGGAAATGATGTAGGTAAATTTCCTAGTAATTGGTTTGGTGAGAAAATTTAGTCTTTAGTTGTTTTTGTTGACTTTCTTTCTTTTTCTTTTCTTTTGAGTGAAAATGGCATGAGCTTGGTGGAGAAGAAGCAGCAATAATGGCCGGTCAACATGGATAAACTTGTAGAAAATTCTACAAAATCGTAAAATTATCTTTTTGTCCCTTTTTATAAACTTTTCGAACATTTCCTTACCCTTAAGTTCCGTAACTGTAAAAACTGTGTTCTAGTGCTCCAAAAATTTAGATTTCTTCACCAAAAATTCATATTAATCATATTTTGATGAATGAAAGTGGTTTCATGCACGAGCCATGCACGAATTTATGAGAAATTACGATTTTACCCTTACCGGGTAAATCGCGTAAAATTCTATTTAGATCACTGAGTTTGATAAATCTGCTGGTACTATATTAGATGCCTTTTTCATGTAGAATATTTTGATATTCTTACTTCATCTCAACTTATTTTATTTTGAGTACAATTTTCGAAATTAAATTTCGGGATGTAACCGTCATTTCCTGAATTGTTTTCCAATAACTCCAATTGTTAAAATTTTGTCATTTCAGGTCTCCAATATTTTCTTTTCATCATTATTACACTGTTAGTACACTATTCCCATATTCACATTTTCATATGGGCTCAAAATTTCAAGTGGGGCCCACTTCCTAATTTACTTATACTTTAAGAATTATTTGTGAAAAAATTCATTTATTTATAAATAAATGAATAACAGTACATATACAGTACAAAATAATTGGTTCTCACACTAAATCAATATCCATTAATATTGTTGGTCCTAATTCAAATTTTTCAAAATAAGCATGTAATCTCATGAAAACTAGACTGATTGACAAGATTCACATACATCAAATTAACTTGTACCTTTTTGCATGCATCAATATGAACTATAAATATACTTTCTATTTCTTTTAATTACATCCCTTTTTAACTAAATAAGTACTGTAATACAAGTCTGAATACAAGAATAATAACTGTACATTATATACCTTCAAGGTCAGTACCAAAAGCCTAGAAGGAATCGTGTCAGAACCCCTCACGCAGCAAGGTCTACTGCAAATAATTTGGAAGGGAAATTAAAGGGGTGAGCTTACGTCCAGTAAAGAATACATATAAAGAAACAAATACTGTAACTATATGCAAGTTTCTAAATCATGCATTAAATATGAGAATGTATAGGATAATTCTGAAATGAAATTTTAGAAGGAGTTTTCTTTATAGCTCGTTAGGTGTAGGGCTGAGTCAGAAAGGATGCTTTAAAGCACCTCACTTGTCCTTTTTGCTAACACCTAAACTATAGAGAATAACGAAGGAATTTATCAAAGAAGGAATTCATGTAATCAGAAAAAGCAATTCAAATCAATGTAATGCATCATAAATTAATTTTACAAATAAACCATGTAATTCTTATAAATAAATCAAAATTCGAAACACAAATCAAAACATAATATATATATCATAATTCAAAATCAAAATCATGAATATTCATAATGAACCATTCGGGTTTCGAAATTCAAATATCAAAATTTCAAAGTTCATATATAAAATATATACACATACTAATAATAGGAGACATAATAACAACTAAATAAAAATCATGCAGTCTGGATATCCCATAAGGGAAAGTGCAAATCAAATAGAAATATGGCCATAGCGAAAGGGATCCTCAGTGAGCACTGATCAGGTGTCAACTGGGCTCGCTGTGGACTGGATCAAGGCCTCACAGCAAATCAAATTTCAAAGGTATAATACTGTAAGATCTTAGTTAGTCAATGTCTCAAAATATATAATTTCATCATCTGAAATTCAAAATAGCATTTTCAATTTTCACAGAGGTTCATAAGCAATTAAATTACAAAGTCTTTCAAAATCAAGTAATTATAATTATTCATAAATATTTCTAAAATACTATATTTTATTAATTTCCATAAAACCAAAATTATAAATAGAAATTCATGAATATTCTAAAATCATATACTTTAATATTTTCAAAACAAAATTTCTTAGGAAATTGCTATTCTAATAGCATTTCTTAAATTCCTAGCCTAAATCACAATAAAAAATATTTTTACGAAAATTTGACAGTATAATGGTATAAATTTTCTAAAACCTCATGCAAGGCAAACGCAATTTATAAACCCAAGGCAATTGATTTTAAAATCATTCAAGTATCTTCTATGTTCCTTATATATATTCCTTACCTTAATCAAGCACAATCGTAGCCAAATCAAGCAATCCTATAATCGATATTCAAAAATCGAGTTGTATAATCTCAATCACCAACTCACTCTTGGACTGCAGAAAAGTCATTTAAATATTTTAATTTCCAAAATTACCTTCACATAATATTATAAATCTTAGAGATCTCTCAAAATTCCCAGTACCTTTTCCTAACACCTTTAGAAGAAGAAACTTTCAAATATACGAAATCTCCTACAAAGAACTCAAGATGTTTGCGTTGACTGTCAGTATAACTCTTCTGCTGACTCTGAGCTATCCTAAGTCTACCGTAAATCAAATGGACATCCTCAAAAGCCTGTTCTACTAGATCGGGAGCAAGTATTTTACGGTCACTCATTTCTTCCCAACTGATCAGAGAGCGACACCTTCTACCATAAAAAGCTTCATATGGTGCCATCCTAATGCTCGAATGATAAGTATTGTTGTAAGCAAATTCAACCAGAGGAAGATGATCATCCCAAGAGCCCTTAAAATCCAAAGCACATGCTCTCAACATATCTTCCAAAGTCTGAATGGTATGTTCAGACTGTCTATCTGTTTGTGGATGAAAAGCACTGCTGAAATTTAATCGAGATCCCATCGCATCCTGAAAATGTTCCCAAAAGTGGGAAGTAAACCGGGAATCTCGATCTAAAGTGATGCTCACTGAAACACCATTAAGCCGTACAATCTCCTTATCATACAAGTCTGTTAGAGCATTGAGAGTATTAGGAAACTTAATAGCCAAGAAGTGAGCTGACTTAGTCAATCTATCAATGATAACCCATATGGCATCATGGTTCTTTCTAGTTCTTGGTAATCCTATGATGAAGTTCTTGGTAATCCCATGATGAAATCCATAGTAATATGCTTCCATTTCCATGTATATATAGATAGAGGCTGTAGCAAACCTTCTGGTCTCCGGTGCTCTACCTTAACCTGCTTATAGGTAAGGAACTTGGCAACAAATTTGGCAATGTCTCTCTTCATCCCTGAGCACCAGTACAATTTATGTAAATTTTGGTACATCTTAGTATTACCAGGATGTAAAGTGTATTTAGTAGAGTGAGCTTCTGACAAAATTAGATGCTTGAGATTTCTGTCATTCGGGATACATATTCGTCCTTTAAACCTCAAAAGACCATCAAATCCAACTCCAAAATCAGTTTGCTCCCCAATCTAAATCTGACTAGCCATATCCACATAATAAGTATCCTTCCTCTAAGCACGTCTAATACGTCCCATCAGATTTGGCTCAATCCACATACTAGCCACCATACCATACCTCTTAGAATGAGTAATGTTCAAGCTCAAACTTGCAAACTGCTTTAACAAATCAAATTCCTGGACCATCATGTAAGAAACCAATCCCAGGTGCTTTTTACTAAGAGCATCAGTAACTACATTAGCTTTACCTGGGTGATAAAGTATCTCATAATCATAATCTTTAAGAAGCTCCATCCATCTTCTTTATCTCATATTCAATGTGAGAACAGATACTTCAAACTTTTATGATTTGTGAATATATGAAATCTTTCTCCATAAAGATAGTACCGCCAATTCTTCAAAGCAAATACCACTACGACTAACTCCAAATCATGATGGGGGTAGTTCTTTTCATGATCCTTAAGTTGTTGGGAGCCATAAGCCACTACCTTTCCATTCTACATGAGCACATAACCCAAACACTGAGCAGATGCATCACTATATACCGAAAAACCTCTTGAACATAGAGTAAGGATCGATGCTGTAGTCAGTCTATGCTTCAACTCTTGGAAACTATGCTCACAGGTGTCATTCCACTCAAACTTTACATCCTTGTGCTTGAGGCACGTCAGAG
Organism: Heritiera fomes; assembly: GCA_032173925.1. Taxonomy (NCBI): domain Eukaryota; kingdom Viridiplantae; phylum Streptophyta; class Magnoliopsida; order Malvales; family Malvaceae; genus Heritiera; species Heritiera fomes. Next base: position 18,221,673 of record JAPDPM010000004.1, on the reverse strand, counting down.
GAGTAGCTAGTCTAGAAAATCTCTCAACAAACCTCCAATAATAATCAGCTAGACTAAGAAAACTCCAGATTTCAATGACTGACTTTGGCCTTTCCCATTGCACAATAGCTTTTATCTTGGACGGATTAATAGACACCCTATTATTATTCACTATGTGACCCAAAAAAGAAATCTGATCCAACCAGAAGTCACACTTACTCAGCTTGGCATATAATTTATAGTCCTTGAGAGTCCGGAGTACAATCCTTAAATGTTGCTCATGTTCTTCCCATGACTTAAAATAAAAAAGGATATCATTTACGAACACAATGACGAATCTCTCTAGATAAGGCTTGAAAACTTTGTTTATCAGATTCATAAAAGCTGTAGGTACATTCGTAAGCCTGAATAGCATCACCAAGAACTTATAGTGTCCATATTGAGTCTTGATGGCTATTTTAGGGATATCATCACTTCTAATCTTCAATTGATGATACCCTAATCTAAGGTCAATCATGGAAAAGACTTGAGCACCCTTAAGTTGATCAAATAAGTCATCGATCTTGGGAAGTAGGTACTTATTCTTGATAGTAGCCTTATTCAACCACCAGTAATCAATACACAATCGCATGCTACCATCTTTCTTTCGAACAATTAATACTGGTGTGCCCCATAGAGATACACTCGGTCGAATAAAACCTTTGTCTAAAAGTTCCTGGACCTGCTTCTTCAATTCATCCAGCTCAATTAAGGCCATCCTATACGATGGCTTGGAAATAGGTTCTATACTAGGAACCAAATCAATGGCAAACTCCAACTCCCTATCAAGAAGTCTTGGCAACTCATCCAGGAACACATCAGGAAACTCTCTCACCACGAGGATCTCATGTAACTCCAGACGGCTCTTTTTTATGTCATCAACACATGCAAGAAATCCTTCAACATCAAACATACATTATAAGTTATCATTTAAACATTCACTTGATAAAATAGTACATTCTCATTACTTAGAAACAAAATTTACAACATATCTTTTAGGGAATGAGAAGGTTATAGTCTTAGAGTAGCAGTCTAAATTAACTCAATTGGCAGATAGCCAATCCATATCCAAAATCACATTAAAGTCATACATATTCAATAATACTAGATTTGCCATTGTTTCCTTCTCTTCTACCCTTAACTTTTAATTTCTATACACTATATCAGTGATGTGGGATTCTTTTAGAGAGTACTAATTTGTAACAGATGTCCTAAGGGTTCAAGTTCTACAGGAATTTTCATAGCAAAAACAAGAGATACAAATAAATGTGTGGAAATAGGATTAAATAATACAAGTGCCATAATATCAAATATAAAGATCTTCCCCTTGATAATATCTAAAGATGTATCTGCAGACTCCTAATCTAAGGCATAAACTCTACCCTAAACCATTGCCTTCTAACCTCTCTCTGTGGCGGTGGCTCATTTCTAGGGCTGGGTAAGATGCTTTGGTTCTTTCTGTGTAGTCTTCTCCTGCAAACAATCCTTTATCATGTGTCCCTTCTGTTCGCACTTAAAGCAAGTGCCTGTAGCCCAATAACAAGGCTTACCCGTATGAACCTTTCCACATGTACGACATGCAACCCTATTAGTGTCTTTCTAAGTATCAACACTCTTATAAGAAAAAGTGGACCTAACTGATCAGTCCCTAGAGGTCTTATCTCTAACTGGTCTCTTACTGGAAGACTGATCTCTCCTAGGCCTCCTATTATACGCCCAACTGTAGGAGATTATTTATCATCAAGAGCTCTCTTACCTTTCTCTTTGCCCTTACTCTTAAAGTGGGACCTAAATTCAGCTTAGTGGAACTCGTAGTCCTGCTCACACAACTAAGCTCTCCTATCGCCTCATCATAAGTAGAGATATCAAATGGGGCTAATCTTGATCTGATAGATGGTAGTAGCCCCGCTAAAAGCCTCTCAACATGATGCTCCTCACTACGCATCGTTTTTGGATCACAGCGGCTAAAAGCAGTACATCGGGACTCATACTGATCCACAATCAAATTCCCCTGAGTGAAATTCGGATACTTAGCCTGCATCCTCTTCTGGGTTGGATGGGGAATATACTACTTGCGAAAAGATTCCAAAAATATATCCCATGTGACGGTAAGATTCCTAGCTTTCAAAACAGCTTAGTGGATTTCCACCAGTGCTCAGCCTTACCGACTAACAAAAATGTTGCCATGCCCACTTTTTTGTCTCGAAGGTTGTGGAGCAGGTGGTGATGGAGACATGGGATGAGGTACTATTGGTGGTGGATGTGGTGGTACTGGTGCCAATAGTGGGACTGCTTGACCATGATTATTATTATTATTATTAAAACTCGCCATGAATTGAGTGAATATCGTGGACATGGCATCCATATTCTTGGACATAGTATCGAGATTCCTCTCAAGCCGTGCGGTACGAGAGCTAAGACTCTCGGGCTAAGGAGGAAGAGGAGGCTCTGGGGTCAATGTTTTTGAAGTCGGCTCCTTATAACGCCTATTGACGTTCTTTCTGCGATCTCTCATTTTTAAAGAATACCTATACAAAACAAACATTTTCAGTACCATTTAAATAGATATGTACAGTATAAATTCAGACAAGTAAAGTATTTAAGGGATGTAAACAATTTCCTAACCTATCAACACTAGCACATATCAGACCAACCTTGCTCTGATACTAACTTTTGTAACAACTTTTTTACCAAAAATTTCAAACCAAAATTTTTTTCCATTTACATGGTTGGGTTGTGTTTAGTGTCTCAAATTCGTTATAAAGCTAAATTTACATTAATTAAATCAATATCCATTAATATTATTGGTCCCAGTTTATATTTGTGAATCTCCAATTTTCTGTAATTTTCCATATTTGTAAAGTATTCCAAGCTAGAATGATTTAAATAAATATGTAATTTTGATGTATGAATGATATATGGGATAGAAGGAATAAGGAAATTGAAAGTCAAATGGTCAAGGAATGAATTTTGATATTGTAAGAATAATTGGAGTACAGGGAAATAAATATTAGATTTTATAGTGTTTAATGGACATGTGGCATAGGGAAAAATGAGAACAATTAATGGTCAAAGGTCAAATGGTCAAAGAGGATGATTTAAAGAGATAATTATGCATTAAATGAAACCCTGCATTGTCATCATCTTCACCATTAAGTGCCGGCAGCCATTTTGCTTTCCCTCAAGTTCTCTTAAGTTTCTTCCACACTCACCTTGTAGAACTGCCTTAATTCTACAACGAATCAATAAACTTCAATAATGAAAATCGATCCTCAGTATTAGCTTTAGCTATACTTGAAATTTGGAAGGTTGAATCCAAGTAATTGAAGAGATCTTGTTATTGTTAGCTTTGGCTACTCACAAAGGTAAGAGATGAAGTGGTTTCATTTAATTCTGTCCATAGTTTGGAGTCGTGTCGAGTTGGTATAAACCATTTATGGTCTTGAAATGGAATGAAATTAATTGTAGAGGTTTATCGAAGTTTTGAGTCATGATGGTTTGTAGCTTTAAAGAAGAAAAGGACAAGTGTTGGTGCAACCAAGCTATTGGATTTTAGTTATTTGAGGTAAGGAATATATGTAACGGATGTAGGGTGACTATGTCCGTATGTTTTGAATGTTTTGGGATGAAGTACAAGTTTCTTTAAATGCAGGAAGTTCAAAATTCAGGTTTTACTCCTAGTTACCAAATTGCTAGAAGCAACTGACTGCCTTAAGTAGCAGCCGACTGCCTAGAGACACCCAAAGCGTAGATTTTCGAAAACCGATTCAAACCAGTCGATTGCTATTTTTCAGAAAGCATTCTGTTTCAAAACAGTCGACTGCTATATGACCAGTTGATTGCTATCTACTTGAAAAGTATTCTGTTTGAGAAACCAGTTGACTGCTATATGACCAGTCGACTACCTTGTTTTCAGAAGCATTCTGTTTGTGAAAACAGTCGACTGCTATATGACCAGTCGACTGCATTTTCTCGGGAAACATTCTGTTTCAAAACCAGTCAACTGCCTGATATGACCAGTCAACTACCTCACGTGTTTTTAAATTTAAAAATATCGAAATTTTAAAAGAAAATAATTTCGATAAATCGAGATATGTGATAGCAGTCGACTGCCTTATAAAACCAGTCGATTGCCTTATTTGTTAATAAGGTTTTAAAGCCTAATTGATGTAAGTACATGGTATTACCAAAGAAGTATATGACAAATGTTTTGAGACTATGGACTACTTGATGATCATGCAGTATCTATATCTGCTGAGAGACTCTGATCAAGTTCCCAGTATATGTATCTGTACTTGGCTGAGGAACCCTAGTCCGGTCCTCAGTGCCACAGATGTCACCTGACTAATGTTCACTGTGGCCTATCGACATTGGCCAATTGTCTCTGTTATATGTTTGGCTAAGGGAGGATTCCTGGCCCTTACATGGGTACGCCACCTGCCCTCATGGGATATTATCTAGTGCATGATTCTGTTAAAATGTTAATAGTCTCCACTTTATTTGAAAGATATCTGTATATGTGATTTCAAGTGAATTTAGGCATATGCAAATACTCGAATAAATTGAATATATGTAAGAATTTTACATAATGCATATGCCATTATCTGATTTACCTGAATAGGTATTACTGGATTTATTTACTTGTACGAAAACGAATTAGGGGATTTGATATTCGATTTCAACGGTTTCCACATGACATTATAGAGCCAAGTAGGAAACCAACATATAGTGATATAGTACACTCTTTTATATATATTTCTTACTGAGCATAAACTCACCCCTTTACAATCATTTTTCATACAGATTACTTGAAGTGAATTCCGCTCCAGATAGAGGTACTTTTGGGATATTATAGTGTACCTTCAAGATACGCTTCCCTATAATTCCTGAAGGTATACTCAATTGTTTGTATTTCAGCTATTGTACAGTACAGTACTACAGAGATGTAAATTAGTTGTTTGGGGATATAGGTTATGTAAGATATGTGAGATCCTGATGTATTTGACGTACGTGTATATGAAAATACATTTCATGTGAAATTTGATATCATGCTATAAGTAATAAACCATAAAGTATAATAAGAAGAAAGGATGACAATGACAAACAAACCTAATCAAGTTGTATGTGAAAGAAAAAGTTATATGTTAATTGGTAGTGATGAGGATGTCACAATATTTTTTTAAATAAGCATGCAATCTCATAAAAACTAGACTAATTGACAAAATTAACATACATCAAATTAACTTTTACCTTTTTGCATGCATCAATACGAATTGTAAATATACTTTCTACTTCTTTTAATTACATCCCTTTTTAACTAAATAAGTACTGTAATACAAGTTTAAATACAAAAAGAATAATTGTACATTATATACCTTCAAGGTCGGTGTAACAACCACAATTTCTTCTACAAGTTAAATAGTGTTAAATGAGCCCTAGATGTGTTTGGAGGCCAAATTGAGATACATTCGGATTTTGGCGTAGGAACGCAAGCTTCCATACGAACAAGTTGGTAGGTCCCACGAGAATGCACACTTATCCAGAAATCATGTAAGTAACTTAAATTCATCATAAATGGTTTCGGGTAAGACAATTTGTTTCACCCTAATCTGAGAATTTGACAATAAACTAAAAATTTTAGCCTTTGGCTCATGACCAATCTGCCTTGTTTCGATCATATATCTTGATCAAAGTATCGAAATGATAAACCGTAAAATTCTTATGAAAGCTGACTTAAAGATATTTTAGTCATAAAAAGTTCATAATTTAATTCCCTATAGATTAACACCAGAAAATTTTCGAAATTGAACCATGTGTAGTAAAACCTGTCAGTCGACACCTCTGTAAAGAATTGAGCATATCTCTTAGTAGGAAACTCTGATTAAGGCGATTCAACTTTTATTGAAAAGCTAACTCAATAAGCTTTTCGAAAATATAATGCTTGCTGTGTAATTCAATATGGATCAACAGCAATGAATTTTTACATTCACGTCATAATAAGGAAATTCTGATTGTGAGCAGTCAGTAAAGAAACGAGCATAACTTTTGATAGAGAATTCTGATTTAAGTGATTCAAATTTCATTGAAAAGCTAAATTAGAGACCTTTCTGATCATGTATGGCGTACCCTTAGAATCATTGTAGATCAATACAACTAATTGTTGGAAGTTAGGCTTAAAACCAAGTAATTTGAAGGTTGATCAAATGATTCATTAAATTAGAAAAGTTAATTTAATTTGGGGGCTTAGCATGATTAAAAGTGTTTTGGAAAGGGCCTAAATGGAATGAAATAATGTTTATAGGGGTCCAAAATTTAATTAGATTAAACTACCTATATGGAAATTGAGAAATTTTAAGTAAGTAAGGCTTGAAACATAAAATGGAGTCAATGAACAGCAAAAATAAAATAAAATCTATCAGCCCTTTTGCCCAAAACGTGAAACCCCTTCTCCCTTTCCCAAACCAATAGCTTTCTTCCCCAATTCTTTCCCTATCCAATTCAGTAAACCCTTGTGGAACAGAATTTATTTAGCCTCTTCCCAACTGATTCAAGCATTCTTTCTTCTCAAGGGAGTTTTCAGATCATGTGTGGCACCATTTCTCCTCCCCTCATTTTCTATCCATCTCAGTTTGGAAGTGAAGCATGGTGACAGCCATGGTTTGAGAGGATTCTCACCATTTTTAGATTACCCAAGGTGGAATTTGTGAGGATATGCAGGAGAGTAAACATGAATTAAGCATTGCATGTGTGTTTGGTGGAGTATTACCGTGAGAATCCAAGAGAGAAAGGAGTTGAATTTCTACCATTTTTGAGTTTGAGGTAAGAAAATGTTGTTGTATCTCATGATTTAACTATGCTTTTCCAAAATTTGGATTAAATGAATGTTGCATGTGGGAAATATGACTAGGAGAGCTGAAAATCGAAAGGGAGAATTAAGAGGGAGTTTAGCTATTGGTCAAATCAGAATTTGGGAAAGACTGATTTTGTGAACTTTGAAGAAGCTAATTGTTGGAATTTGGTAAGTGGGTAAGATTCTAATTTTATAATCCCTGATTGTTGAATATGAAACTATAATGATTTGAGTTGACTTGCTATGAAATTGGCATGGCATGATTGGATTTTGGTTTGCTGTTGAAATCTAGGTAATGGTTCTGTTCTAGACTAATGTTAAAATGTTCAGTTTAAATGTTATACAGTGAGAAAAATTCTAAAAAAATCGTGGTAGATAGCTTTCTAAGTTAGGAATAATTTAGTTTTGGAATCACTTGATTTGGAATTCTGTAGCTTGAGATATGTACAAATGAGTATAGGGTACTTTGCCAAAAAACGTGAATTCCAGTCTTAAATTTGAAAACTTGTAGAAAATAGCCTAATTTGAGTTAGGTTACAAGCCATACATTTCCAGAAAGGCAATTGAGCTAGAGTTATTATGGTTTTGAGTTTGCACCAATTGGATATGCCTATAATTAGATATGAAGTATTTTGTGCAAGTAGGTCAGTGTAACACTGTGCCTAAAAATTGCCAGAACATGGTGCAACTTTGGAGATTTACTGATGTTGATCTAGGAAGAATTATATTATGAACCTTACATTTCTAGATAGGAAAATGAGTTAGCTTTCATCCAGTTCTGGAATTTGTTGATTTGGAATTATGTAGCTTAAGATATGTATACATGAATGCAGGATACTCACTGCGAGGGACAAACAGCCTGGTGTCAACTTCAAAAATGCCTAGAAAATAATTTACATTGAGTTTGGTTGTAAACTCTATATTTCTAGAAAGGTAAATGAGTCAGGATTGATATGGTTTTTGGTTTGTACAAATTAGAAATCCCTATGTTGAAATATGAGATAGTTTGTGCACTAAGGTCAGATTACCATTCTGTTTAGTTTGTGCACTAAGGTCAGTTGACCATTATGTTTGAATGTACCTGTACATAGGGTAACTTTATGGAATTAATGGAAATGATTGAGAAATGATAAAATTGTGAAATTTTCGTATATGAATAGAGAATTGAATTAGGTTCCACATGGTCTTTGATTCATAATTTTTGGATACTCCCATAATTATTAATGTAAATTTTAGTGCACAAAAGTTAGAATTACATGTGAACAGTAGGGTCAAACAGTAACTTCTATTGCTCGACAAAAAAAAATGACTGAGCTAGTATGATTAACACAAATTCAGGGAACTAATATATCATATAATTCTTATATGTAGCTAATCGTCAAGCTACATAGCATTTCGCACGGAATTTGAAAACGTGGGTCCAATGGTGCAATGACATATATAAGTTTAAGTGGAAGTAAGAAGAAATTGCATGATTTGAAATATTTTATAAGTTCTTGTTTTGATCGTGTTTTGATACCTTGATTTTTATGCAAAGTGTGCTTGATTGATTTACGTCATGATTTATTTAAAAAGGACATGACGAACTTGTAAAATAGTTACCCTAGTGTTTATTTGAGATGCTCGCATGCATGTGGAGTTTTGATTTATAAACTAATGATGCATTGTACTTTAAAGGAAATAAAATTAATTTAAGCATGTTTTTCCTATACTTAGTCGAATGTGATGTTTTTATATAAATTTTTATATGAATTTAACGGCTAAGAGAGAGGTAATAGGGTTTTGAGATAAACGATATGTTTCCAGCACACTATGGTTTTCAATCATGGTCTGAGTAGTGTTGGGATTGGATCCCTTCAAGGTGATTTTGTGAAAATAGCACTTTTAAATTACTAGAGCAAGTATTAGGTTTCATTCTGCCATACGAGGATCTGTATTTGTTTTGGTCCTACCGCAAGAGGATTGGTATATATTGTCAAGTACTATATGATCAACGCCTTGGCAAGCTTGTGTGCACATAAGTAGGTTCCTAGAGAGGAACAGTTCCTAGAAAGGAACGAGTAGGTTCACTGATAGTGCTGCAGTGAACCGGTGATGATGATATGAGCTCTAGACATGAGATTGATTGGTGCAACCTCACACTTTTACGTATATGCCAGACTTGTTTCCTGAAACGATGTTTTAATATGTTTTTGAAATTTATGATTTATATGATTTATAAGTGCATATACGGCTATGTTATTTCTGATAATTGCATAGCGAACTTTAAATGTATGATTGTGGACCATGATTCATTGATTGCACGTCTAATAATTTTCGATACCATTTATAAATATGATTTCTAAAGAACTGCATAGTGCTCTTTATTGTGATTTTCGGCATGCAGACTTTTATAAAGGTATCATTAACTTAGTTTTGGTTTTTACTACTTATATTTTCCCTTACAGAGCCTCACAAGCTCACCCCCTTCCTTTCCTCACAGATTAGCTCGTGATAGTCTCGAGTGGACTACAGTTGGGTCGATACTCCGAGATGCTTAGTAGTTAGCTTAAGGTATTAATAGCGGCATTATATTTTGTTTGTATATATATGTATATATACACGGATTATGCAATCATGCACAGTGTAGTAGTTGTATATATGTCGAGCATGTGGCATGTATGATGATGTTATAGTTTCATCAGCTATGATATGCCTTCTAGTATCTATATCGATGAGGTTTGCAATTATGCCAATTTGGAAGAACAAAATAGTTGTATGAAAAAAAATGGTAGCATGTTGGATGTTGTCCATTAACAAGACCTGGCAATCTGAGACACGACACGAATACACGACACAAAAACAATACAAATATAAGACACGAGGTGACACGAATTAAAATTAAGTAAAAATTGTATATCAATATTGTAAAAGCTTATGTTTTCCGTGTCAACACGAATTTTTATATGAAATTTTCATGTTTTACATGATACGAACACGACTTTACATGACACGAAAACGAATTAGAAACACGAATTGCCAGGTCTACCATTGACAATAGTTATGAAATTTTGTATATCAATATTGTAAAAGCTAAAAATAAGCTAAAAATAAGATTTTATGTTTTCTGTGTCAACACAAATTTTGATATAAAATTTTCATTTTTTACATGGCACGAACACAATTTTACATGATACAAAAACGAATTAGAAACACGAATTGCCGGGTCTACCATTGACGATAGTTATAAAATTCTGAGTTGTGTTTGTGGTGAATATATTGTGGTTGGGTTGCGTTATTGTTGTGTTTACCTTGCAGGAGGGTTAGGTTAGTAATAAGCTGTTATGCTGACGGATTTTCTAAGAAATCTATTACTTGACGAATCCAAATTATAATTATTTATTAAAGCAAGCTTGAGTTGATGCCTATACTATACACACTCAAATGGTACAGCGAAGGATTCAATCAATTAAAAAAAAATTTGGCCCTAATTTCAACTTCCATAAAACAAAGTGATGTATCGGGTTGTGACAATCAATAACAAAAGCCTCGAAGGAACAGTGTTAGAACCCCTCATGCAGCAAGGTCTACTACAAATAATCTGGAAGGAAAATTGAGGGAGTGAGCTTACACCTAGTAAAGAATACATATTAAGAGAGATACCGTAACTATATGCAAGTTTTCAAATCATGTATTAATTACGAGAATTATAGGATAGTTCTTAAATGAAATTTCCGAAAGAGTTTTCTTTAGAGCTTGTTAGGGTTTAGGGCTAAGTTAGAAAAGATGCTTTAAAGTACTTCATTTTCCCTTTTCCTAACACCTAAGCTATAGAGAATACAGAAGGAATTATCTGAGAAGCAATTCATGCGATCATAACCAATTCAAATCAATGTAATGCATCAGAAATCAATTTTACAAATAAACCATGTAATTCTTATAAATAAATCAAATTTCAGAACATAATATATATCATAAATCAAAATCATGAATATTCGTAATAAACCATTTCGAGTTTCGAAATTCAAATATCAAAATTTCAGAGTTCACATATAAAATATATACACATACTAATAATTGGAGACATGATAATGACAAAATAAAAATCAAGCAGTTCGGATATCCTATAAGGGAAAGTGCAAATCAGATAGACATATGGCCATAGTCTGTCCTCAGTAAGTATTGATCAGGTGTCAACTGGGCCGTCTGTCCTTAGTAAGTATTGACCAGATGTCAACTGGGCCCGCTGTGGACTGGATCAAGGTCACACAACAAATCAAATTTCAAAGGTCTAATACTGCAAGATCTTAGTTAGTCAATGTCTTAAAACATATGATTTCATAATTTGAAATTCAAAATAACATTTTCAAGTTTCATAGAAGTTCATAAGCAATTAAATTACAAAGTCTTTCCAAATCAAGTAATTATAATTATTCATAAATATTTCTAAAATACTATATTTTGGTAATTTCCATAAAATCAAAATTATAAATAGAAATTCATGAATATTCTAAAATCATATAATTTAATATTTTCAAAATAGAATTTCTTAGGAAATTGCTATTCTTATAGCTTTTCTTAAATTTTAGCCTAAATCGCAATAACTAATATTTTTACGAAAATTTTGTAGCATAACAGTATAAATTTTTTAAAACCTTCTACAAGGAAAACACAGTTTATAAATCCAAGGCAATTGATTTTAAAATCATTCCAGTATCTCTTATGTTCCTTATATATATTCCTTACCTTAATAAGCACAATCATAACCAAATCAAGCGATCCCGTATTCAATATAATCCCAATGACCAACTTACTCCTGGACTGCAGAAAAGTCATTTAAATATTTTAATTTCCAAAATTACCTTCACATAATATTATAAATCTTAGAGATCTCTCAAAATTCCTAATACGGTAGCAATTCGATCTATTTTCTAACCAACACTAAAACTGCAATTGCTAACAAATCATCTCCATTTTTGAATCTGACTTCACTAACAGTTTTCTTTTATTCTATACATCATTCTAGAATCCATTTGTATCAAATTGGGCATGATTTCATATACCCCTTCACCATGACCGAATACACAGACACACACACATCTCTTAGTTTCATGCCATTCTAACGCCAAATTCATGCTTCTCACATTCCCTACATTAGTATTCCTTAAGCTATTAACCAAATCAAGCATGGCACTATTTAACCCCTAAGTGGCCGAAACCTTAAAGCTCCCTAAACATGGTACTTGTTTCAATCTTAAGCCATACACATGCTTAACTATCCTTAAACAACAACATATATCCAAAAAATTTGAAACAAACTTTCCTATCCTATACTTACCATTTGGCCGAAACTTAGAGGAGAGATTTCACCCACTAAATGGCCTTTCCCAAGCCTAATTCCAAGAAATGTGACAGAGGATAGTGAGATGAACAAGTTTGTTAAAGAAGGTTTTGGATTTGAAGCGATTTTAATGGTGTTCCTCAAGGTATCCTTCACTTAAGCTTAAGAAAGAAAATGGAAATGGTGGAGAGGAAAACATAGAGAATGGTGAATTGAGGGAGTAGCAAACCAAATATGAAGTGGATGAGTGAAATATCTCATACTTTAGTTATTAGGGACATAAGGTAGTGGGGTAACTATGCTTGCATAGTTACTTCCACTTACATCTAACTTATGTTAGTTTATTCATTAAAATTTCCATCCTTTTCTTCTCAAAAACATGTGAATGGTGGGAAAGCTATAACTGTGGCCGGCTAAGAGAGGGAAATGAGTGAAAAAATATCTCAATACTTTATTATTAAAGTATTGTGTAATGGGGTAACCATACATGTGTGTATGTATATATATATTTCATAATTTATAAAATATATATTTCATAATTTTTATAAGCTTTAATTTCTTTAATAATTTATTTATTATTTTTTATCATAAAATATTCATTCACAAGTCAAAGTTTGACCTCAATAAAAAAAGGTGGCTGGCCATGTGTGTGCTTTTACCAAAATACCCTTTATAACTTCCTTGATTCCATTTATGTCCTAACCTTCACAATATTATTTAATTACCAACTATTTTTATTTAGTTATAGAATATACTTATTTAATATAATATAGTTCAATTTTTGACTTTTAATAGGATTTGACCGGTCAAAATGTGAAATTACTAAAATACCCCTAATAGTGTTTTTAGGCATTTTCGTGTTATTCAGTTTGCAATTTGAAACTGAGTGACATTCTCATACGAGGGTTCAATTATCAAATTTTGTGGGTCTAAAATCAAATCATGTTGACCTATGTTCAAAATTTACCTTTTTCGACCAACGAGCAAAATCGTCATTTTCATATTTTTGGCATGTTTCCCAAGACATGCACAACTGAAAGAATTCGAGATGCGAATACTTACAATTACCATATTTCATCCCAATTATCTTTATTATGAAATTTGGTATCCCTTTAGACTTTAAAATTCTCAGTAAGACCCGTGATCCAATTTCCTCCGATATAGCAAACTTAGAAAGTCACCCACTTATCATTAAATCTCATTATTTAAATTTTGAATTTAAATATACGAAGGAAATAAAATTAGGAATTTCATAATTTTGGTCCAAAATTATCAATTTGACAGTACAAAAAAATCGTTCTATTAAGTCACTATTAAAAAATATATTAACTTAAACATTTGTTACTCACGAAATATCCATAATGCCTTTTTTGGTAATAAAAAATAAAAATCTTACATAAAATTTTTTTGAAAAATACTTAAAAAGAATAAATAGTAATCAAATTTATTTTTTATACGTGGGAATATGATATTATTAATATAATTTTAGTAATTAATTAATATATGTTAAAATCATTTGTAATTTTGGATCGAAGTGTCCACTTTCAAAACTAATGTACTAGAGTTCAGTTATGGTAAAACCTTGAGGAAATTAATGTAATTTACCCATTTTGTTATTTCATTTCGTTTAAGCATTAAGGAAATTGCATGAGTCTAGTACATTATAATCCATGTGCTTTGTTATGTTCAAAATTAATTGTATATTATGATCAACTTTTTATTGGCCATGCTCAATCTTTGTTTTTACATAGTTATGGCTCATTAATCAACAAGAAAGAAGATGCAACTAGTTACAGTACGTATTTTTCAAATGAGGCAATTGGAGTTTATGTTTGAAATGCTTTTGTTTGTGGCTGTTAGCTTTAAATTTACATATGTATTTTGAAATAACAAAAACTTAAGTAAGCATTAATGTTTCTTTCATATTGTAAATTTGCTTTATCACATATGATTTTCTCAAACCATTTTAAGTCTAAGATCATGATTTAATGAGATATTCTTATTGGTCTTAATACTTTATAAAATGGTTTTGAATATTTTCATTAAGGAATGTTTTCAAGAATATATTTGAACACAACCTTAGAAAATTACTCAATGAGTTTTTGGACCATGTTTTCATTTGAGAAAGTCAAGAAAAACTCCCACAAAATTCTAAAATGTTTTGGGTTGACTTAAAATCAAAGTCTACATCATTTCTAACCCAAAATGGTCTAGAAAAGTGCAAGAAATGCTCTCTGGAAGCATGAGATCGATCTCCTAAGGGAATAGATTGATCCTTTCATGGCAGAATGCATTGGAAGGCATTCTGAAAAATACAGATCAATCCTCTATGGCAAAGGATCGATCCCTTTTCACGAAAATAGTGCCCAACGGCTGGTTTCTGTGAGATACAACGACTGGTTTCTGTGAGATACAACGGCTACATTCAGTTTTGGCTCCTACCAACGTTCATAAACCATCCAAGGGACTATAAATAGAGGCTTGGAAGCTCAAGAAAGAAAAGGAACAACTAAGCAACATCTTTTTTCATCTTCTTCATTTTCCTCAAGCTTATCAAAATCACAAGTGCTACAAAGTCTTCATATTCTAGCATAGCACAAATATTGTATAGGATTCTCCTTGTGCTTAAACATTGTAATCACTTGTCTACCTAGAGGCCTTTCTTTGATTACATTCCATTGTAAACACAAACACATCTTGTAAAGGGGAGGTTTCTCTTAAGCCTTAGAAAAAGAGGGAGGTTTCTCTTTAGCCTTAGAAAAAGAGGGAGGTTTCTCTTGAGCCTAGAAAAAGAGGGAGGTTACTCTTGTGCCTACAAAAAGAGGGATTGTAAAGACAAATTCAAGTTAGTGAATTTGGGAAAATCCTTGGGAGCGTCTCAAGGTAGAGGACGTAGGCAAGGTTGCCGAACCTTTATAAATTGCTTGTGTACATTTCTCTTTCCCTTATCTCTTTACTTGAAATTATATTGTGATTATTAAATTGAATTTATATTGCATACCTGAGTAGCCTAGAGAACTTAGAGAACTTAGAAAACTTCAATATAAGCTAGAGAATTTAGAAGTGTTAGCTTTAAATTGCTATATGTATTTTGAAATGACAAAAACTTAAGTAAGCTTTAATGTTTTAATTCATATTGTAAATTTGCATTATCACACATGATTTTCTCAATCCATTTTAAGTGTTCATATCAAACATTAAGACCATGATTTAATTACACATCCTTATTGGTCTTAATTCTTTATAAATGTTTTGAATATGTTAGAAAATCACTTAATGAATTTTTGGACAATGTTTTCATCAAAGAAAGTCAAGAAAAACTCCCACAAAAGTGCCAATATGTTTTGGGTTGGATTAGGATCAAAGGTCACATCATTTCTAACCCAAAAGTGCAGGAAAATGGCTTTCTGGAGACATTGGATCGATCCTCTAAGGGAATGGATCGATCCCCCAGTGGCAGTAAGCTTTTTGGTGGAAGAAAAGGTCCCTCAGCCCAGAAAAATCAGTTCTGGAAAGAAGGGATCGATCCCCTAATGGAAGGGATCGATCCCCTAAAGGCAGAATGGCTCCCAACGGCTAGAAAAGGTCCCTCAGCCCAGAAGATTCAGATCTAGAATGAAGGGATCGATCCCTTTGCCCGAAAATAGCCTATAATGGCTAGTTTTTGTGAGACAACGGTAATATCCGAGATTTGACTCCACTCAACGGCTAGAATACATCCAAGGGACTATAAATAGAGGCTTAGAAGCTAAAGAAAGTAAGAGGAACTATTCAGCAACTCCAAATCTCATTTTCCTCAAATCCTCAAGCCTCAACAACAAATCAAGAGCTACAAAGTCTTCATCATCTATCATTCTCTTATTCCTTGTAGTGCTTAGCACAAATCTTGTATAGGTTTTCATTGTGCTTAATTTCTGTAATCACTTGCCTACCTAGAGGCCTTTCTTTGATTACATTATTTGTATCCCATCATTCCTTGTAAAGGGGAGGTTTCTCTTAAGCCTAGAAAAAGAGAGAGGTTTCTCTTTAGCCTTAGAAAAAGAGGGAGGTTTCTCTTGAGCTTAGAAAAAGAGAGAGGTTTCTCTTGAGCCTTGAAAAGAGGGAGTGTAACACAAATTCAAGTTAGTGAATTTGGGGAAAAATCCTTGGGAGCGTCTCAAGGTAGAGGACGTAGGCAAGGTTGCCGAACCTCTATAAATCGCTTGCGTACATTTCTCTTTCCCTACTCTCTTTACTTATTTGCAATTATATTTGAGTTTATTGTATTGAATTTACATTGTATAATTGCCTAGCTTAGAGAACTTAGAAAACATTCAAATAGGCTAGAGAATTTAGAGAATCGCAAAATCGGGCATAAGGTTAGCTAAGAACCGATTCACCCCCCTCTCGGTATAACCTATAGAGCCAACAAGAAGAATCGAAAAACGAACATAAGGTTAGCTAAGAACCGATTCACCCCCCTCTCGATTTAGCCTATAGAGCTAACAATTGGTATCAGAGCTTGAGCTCGAGATTGATTTAGATTAACGTCTATCGAGTAAAACGATCATAAATGGCTCACTTGAATGTAGGCACACCCCTAGGAGAAGAGGGACACTCGTTAGTTAGACCTTCACTTTTCAATGGAGAAAGTTATTTATATTGAAAAATTAGAATGATGTTGTTTGTGCAATCAAATGACTATAAAGTGTGGAGAATAATAGTTAATGGTCCCAAAATTCCAATGAAGAAAGTAGATGGAAAGGATGTCCCTAAGAGTGAAGATGAGTGGGACACAAATGATATAAGATTGGCATAATTGAATGCCAAGGCTATGCACACTCTCTTTTGTGCATTAGGTCCCAATGAATATAATAGAGTCTCCCTATGTGAGAATGCTAAGCAAATATGGGACAAATTAGCCATTACACATGAAAGGACAAATCAAGTTAGAGAAACCAAAGTAGGAATGCTCATACATGACTATGAGCTTTTTAGGATGAAAGAAAATGAGTCCATGAGTGAGATGTTCACTAGGTTTAATGACATAATCAATGGGCTTAAGGCTTAAGCCTTTAGGTAAGACCTATTCCAATGTAGAAATGGTTAAGAAAATTTTGAATAGCTTGCCAAAATCTTGGGAGGCAAAGGTAACCGCAATAGAAGAGTCTAAGGATCCTAATACCTTGTCTCTAGATGATCTTATGGGCTCCCTACTTACATATGAAATAAAATTAAAAAGAAATGAAGAGCCTTCAAAGAAAGTAGGAGTAGCACTTAAGTTTTCCACTCATGAGATCATTGAAGATGATAGTGATGAGAGTGGAAATGAGGAAGAAAAGGAAATGACAATGTTTGCCAAAACATTTAATAGGTTCATGAGAATGAAAGAGAGAGAAAATAATAAGAGACATCAAAGAGGAGAGTCAAGTAGAAGAGAAAAAGACCTCTTAATGTGTTATGAATGTAATGAACCGGGTCACACTAAGCTAGATTGCCCCTTACTTAGGAAAGAAAAGGATAGGAAACTTAAAAAGAAAGCATTCGTGGCTGCATGGAGCGATAGTGATAGCTCCGACGAGGAAAACATAGATGATGAGGTAGTCTACTTATGCTTTATGGCTATTAGTGATGATGAGGCTAGCTGTAGTTCTAGTGAAGATAATATTTATACATTTGATGAACTACAAAATGCCTTTAATGAATTAGCAAATGAATTTCAATGCATGAACTCTAAATATAAGAAAATCATTGCTAATTTGAAAATAGAAAAGGAAGCCTTGACAAATGCTAAGCTAGAACTAGAGAAGAAATTAGAAGAGGCTAACCTACAGATAAATGAGTTGAATAAAAAGAACTCAAATTTGCATAATTCATTTTCTAGACTCTACATGGGTCAACAAAAGCTAAATCATATGTTAGAGACCCAAAGAGCTTTCTTTGACAAAGATGGGTTAGGCTATAATGCAAAACAAAAAGAAACTCATCTTAAGAATTTCTTAGTGAGCAAAAATTCTATGCATGATACATCTCTCAAATACTCACTATGCAATAAGATAGGCCACACCTCTCAAGCATGCACATATAGAAAAATTACTTTTAGAGGAAAGGTAGTTAGGAAGATGTGGATTCCAAAGCACACTATAAATAATGATTTGAGTTTGAAATGGTCCCTAAAGGATCAAATATTGTTTGCACTAACTCTCATGGACCTAAGAAAATTTGGGTACCAAAGCATGTTTGAAATTACTTGGTGTAGGAGTGTTAGAGCATGGAATTACAATGGAACAATGGAGTTTGAATGCTCAACACATCCTCATGGAGTTTGCTTGTGCCAATGAAAAAGAGGAAGAGCTTGGGAATCCATCCTTGGTAAGGTCACAAAAATTCTTAAAAGGATAGCTTAAGGTGGTCTCAACAAATCAAGGCAAAGCATTCTCAAGCAAGGAGTTTTGTAAGCTTAAATTCTATCTTTTCAAAACACATATGTGTTAAAATTATTTGTTTGATTTAATGAGGCATTTTGTTAATGATTCATGATGCATTGTGAGTTAAATAATTGAACAAAAGGCATGATAAATAATTTTTGATTATTTTGTGGATAATTTTTAATGATTGAATGAAAAACATGTTTAAATGATTTTGAAATGATCTTGTGTGATTTGAGGAAGTATGAGATATGTTGATAATATGTTTACATGTTCTAAAATGTCAAATATGTCATACATGCAAAATGCCATGTCATATATGTATGTTAGAAATCATGGCATAATGTTCACAAGTTGTGATTCATTGATATATGTGCTTAAAATCTATGTGAACATCTTTGTTTTGGAATATTTATGTTTTCAAACTTATTAGTTTTGACAAAATATGCATAACTCTGGAAATAACCTCTTTCGAGACCAAAAATGTGTTTTGTGGTGAAAATTGTTCCAAAATTGCAAAATCTAATGTTAAATGGTTTTTCATTCATATTTTTCATTCATACAAGTCCAAAATCATGTTACACAAATGTTTAAACTTTTACTTGGACTTAAAATACTCAAAAATGAAGTTTTGGCACCTCAAAAGTTGAATTTTCTATCAAAAGTCTGCAGAAATTGGATGAGGGATCAATCCCTCCGCATGTAGGTTTGATATCATTGGACAAAATGCAAAAAATCTGCATTCTGGAATTAAAGGATCGATCCCTCTAGGCAAAATATGCCTATTTCTGGGTTTTAAGCAAAAACTGAGAAGTTTTCTTAATTTTCTTGATACCTTCTTTCTTCTTAACTTAAAATTCATTGTTTTAACTTCTTTTTGATGATCTTTTAATATGAAAAATCATTTTCATTGATATCATGCCTCAACTTCAACAATTTGTATTATTTTCAACAATTAATATCATTTTCTTGAACTTAAAAGTGCAAATTCTTATTTCTTGTTAAAGACATTCATGAGTTGAACATTCATGAGTTGCATAAATCTTAAAATAATCTCAAATTAGACTTTCAATAAATGCTTAAATATTGTTTTGAGAATTATATCAAGGATTTGTGTATATATTAGAGAATTTGATGAACAAGTGATTGATAAGCATTTTAATTTCCTTAGTTCATCTTAGTCAAGCATGCTTATAGGATTATGTCTCTTAGCTTGACTCATTTATTCCACACTAGGTTTCATGATAATTATACATCTAGTGGAATATGAATAATTAAGGTCAATATATATACTTAAATGATAAAATGATCAAAACTTGACCTTAAGGATTGAATTCAAATATGACTTAGGTAAATATAATGTTTGAGATGCCTAACACATAACCTGGAGTCATAATTGTCCTTAGCTTACATTTTGTGATGATAAATGGATCTTAAATATTCAAATGTATGAAAATTTGTCATCCTTGAACTTAGAATTTTCTTGTGACAAAGTTTCTAAAGAACTTAAGCTTTAATGACAACATCAACATTCAAGAATAAATGCAAACTTGAACAAATGTACTTTGATTGATATCCATGCATTGAAGCTTGATTGTTTTGATGTTGAACTTGCATATTTCCTTAAGTTGATTCAATGATTATGTCTATGAGATGTGAATATTTGATTTTATGAAGTTATACTTGATTCCACTCGTAGATTGAAAATCTTAATGATAAAAGACATTTTAGCTTGATAATATTGATTCATTTGAGTAAAGCCATTTTATCATATACCCTCTAGATCCTTAAATGACAAAAACAACTAATGATATGGCTATTAAATGATTAAGAGGAAAATCTTAAACCTTTCCTTGCTTATAATTGGTTAAGGATTTGAATTGGAAAATGAGTATAGGATTTTTGTGTTTATATGTGAGACCCGATTCTATAATACTGTACACCATATTTTTGTAAATTGTTGATAGTGGAAATAATTATTTAGTGAATTTCCAAATTGAAATTTTGAATGTTTGAGATTATGGTTTATAATATGGTGTATAAGAGGTGAAATAAATATTAAATGATGAATTAAGGCATAGAAATCAATAAACAAAACAAATCTAGAATTTATGAATAGAAGTGAGATTTTCATAGTATAATATAAAATAAATTATCTCTTTAGGAGAAGGGGATTTTATTTTGAAAATATGGTAATTTGTCATTGGAAGGAACATTCAAAAAGAAGAGGAAAAAAATGTGCAGAAAATTGGACTACACGCCACTTCATTTTTGCCATTATGATGCACGACCGAAAATGTTCCAAAGAAAGTGAAATGTAAAAGATACTTAACAGAAGAGGATTTTTAAAGTCTAACGTGGGATTAAGCCTATTGTTTGGAGCTTTCCAAAAGAAAGCAAACAAGTCAAAGAAACGTGCAGCACACTTCATCACCGCCACTCCTTGCTGCAGTCTTTTTCTTCTCGTTTTAATGCTCAATGGGACAAGAATTTATGAGGAAAGGGGATAGGAATATAGGTGGAAAAATATTATTGGCTAGCATGTATATAAAGAAGACTAAGGGGAATTAAAACTTCAGTAATTCTCTTCTTCTTCCTTGTTCCTTTTCTTTGCTGCATTGACTTTCATTTCTGTCCAGTCCGGTCGATTTCTTCTTCCTTTCTTCTTCACGTGTTCCCATTTTCACCATGGAAAATCCTTCCTTTAAGCTTCTAAAACCACCAAACCTCTTTCATCCACCTTGCTTCCCATTATAAGGGCTGAATAGAACTGGTGTTTTGTGGACAGAAAACCCACGAAAAGAGCTGGACAGTTCGGTTGTGCAAGTAAGAATGGTGATGACAAGTTCATGAAACTTTGTTTAATGTCTATGTTCGTATTAGATGAATAAATGATATGTATGATTATTGTTTGAACTGAAAATTTGTTGAGAACATGTGGAACTAATCTGTTATGGTGTTTAAGGGGCTGAGTAGAAAATAAAAGCTAGATCGAAATTAAAATGGAACCACAAATTTGAATTAATTAAATTATAGTCATGGTGGGCTACTATGTTTAAGTTGATTTCAAAGGAAGAAAACATGGCGTTGATAGTGTGAACGAAAGAAAACTATATGGAGTAATCCTTGGTATGAATGGCCTGACAAAAAGGGGCTGAAAATTTTGCTGTGTATGGCGTGAAATGTGGAAACAAATGCCAACTTTGAGTGTTGCATGGCAAAGAAAGTCAAAAATAGTGGCTTGTTGTGAAATATCATTAGCCATACAAATTAAATTTAATAAAAGCATAAGAAAATAAGCCTACTTTATGGCTTCATGACAGAAAATAATAAGAGTGGTCACGTAAGCAAAGAATGGAAAGAAGAAAATAATAAGGCATGGAAAAGATTAAAAACCATGAAAGTGTACTTCAAGGAGATTTCGGCCATGGGTTAATTGAGCATGAATTCATGCTGAATTTTATAGTTTGATAGTAGGAAATGAATATAGAAATTGAAAGAGAAGGATTGGTGAAATCGAAACCGAAAAAGGAGCTAAAACAGAAAAGTTTAGTTTTAGCACCAGTGTAATTTATACTGGTTGTGCATAGGTTATGACATTAGTGGCTACATTTTATGAATTTTAGTGGTTTAAAAATAAGAAGAAAATTATTAATAATTTTCAATAAAATTATTTTGCAGTCGAGAAGTACGATTTCGGTAGACGCAATCAGGAAGCTCGGCTTCGTGAGACCAGGTAAGGGAGTTGTATGTGAAGTAAAATGCATGTCCTGTGGAGTTAAATTTTATGAAATTATTGAGAAATTGTTTGTTTTATGACATGCATTACTATGAAAAATTGTGTGATTGGCAATCTAGCAAAAATGGCGGGCGAGCCACTTGGGCGAGCTCACTTTTTATGATTTTGATATCATGGGCGAGTAGCTCTGTTTAAGAAGAAACCCGGGCGAGCTAAAGTGGCGAACCCTTTTAATGTTGTTTTGGGGCGGGCGACCCCTGTGTTTTTATAGGCAGGCGAGTTAGATAGATAGCCGACCCCTATTTGCTTGTGGGCAAACTGATTTGGGCGGGCGAACTAAACCCTTTTACTTAGCTTTGGGCGAGAGACACTTGTTTTAATTGAAATCCGGGCGACCTTTGTTTTAAAATAATTCTGCGCGAGCCAAAGAAAATAAAATATGTTTTGATTAAGGTGGGCGAGATGATCATGGTAGTACCATTTGGCGAGTTGACAACTGACCATGAGCGAACCACTATTAGCGAGCCAGTTTTACATGTTTCTTTAAAAACAAATGTTAGCGGGCGAACACAAGTTCACCGAATTGGGCAAGTTGACCATTGGGAGAGTTGACCAATGGGCGAGTTGACTAATTGGCGAGCTGACCATGGGCGAACTAGCCATGGGCGAGCCACCTTAACCTGTGCCTTTCTCACACGGAAAATGTTGAGATTTCAGACTGTTTTACTATTCTATAAAACCTTTTGGAAATCAAATCATTTTGTGGAAATGATAACATGAGTGAAATAATTCCATAAGGGTTTTCATGAGTTACAAAAGTGATTTTTGAGACTTTAGGCCCTGAGTTCATGCTTTACTATTCATGTAATTGCGTGACATACCTGGGGCAGTGGCTCGGGTCAATGGACCAACGAGTGCACCTCAGGGCGTCACAAGGATGATGGACTCGCCAAGTCATCAGCGGTCTCGAGGTCACTTGGCAAGTGGACCCGAGTACCACCTATAGATTATGGCCATAGATCTAGCAGAGATAACCGTGAGGGGCGATGGCCTACGGGTGCACCCCAATAACGGTAAATTCTGTTCTCGCAAGGGGGAGGGGGAACGATGATAGCATGATTTACTCGTTGGGTGATGCCTAGTCTCAACTTGTTGATTTCTATTTACTGAAAGGATTTGTTAAAATCCTATTTGTTGTTTAATCTATTTTATTGTAAACCGTTGAGAACATGATTTGAATGACGTATTGAGAGTACTGGTTAATATAACCACTGTTTTCCTATTTGACATGATTTGAGGAAAAACAAATTTATTGTGGTATATGGCTTTGGTTTTGTAAAGCAGCATATGTCTCATTTACTGAGCAAATGAATGGCTCATCCTTTTGTTTTAACTCCACAGATAAAGACACGGAGTTAGAAAAGTAGCTTCAAGATAGAAGATTTACATTACAGGTACAGTCCCTTCTCTTCTACATTTCAGACATAAGTATACAGTACTACTTTAGTGAAACAAAATCAGTAGGGGATGTTAGATGTAAGGAAATAAAGAAAAAAAATTTATATTTCGTATTTGTTAACAAATGTTTATCACTTATAATTGTCACTGTTAAATGTTAATGGCATCGCAGACAGCCCAACCAGTAAAGTTGTATAGAAATTCATGAAAAAGGTGATAACGGGATGTTATAGATTTAATGGTATCAGAGCAAGGTTGGTCTGATGTCTGTTGATGCCTTTAGCATGCGAAGTGTTGAAAAAGGTTAACATCCCCTGTAGTATTGTATAGTCTGAATGTATAGAGGAGTCAAGTGACTGTAAATTGAGTTAAATGTTTCAATGAGGTGAAAGTTGATGAATTATGGGTTACAGATAGAGATAGTAATCCGGAAATATTGCTTGAGATAGGCGATCTTTAATCATAATGTCAGATCTATTCGGTAAGGTATAGTGAGGAACTCAGTGAGGGCCCCACCAGGACTTCTCTGTCCATATCGAACTAAGATCCTGAAATGATGATATTGAAATGCTTTCTCTGAGTCATAAATGACAAAATTGATTTAAAATAGATTGATGGTGAAATAGTATTTGATGGTGTAAGGGACATATTACATGTTTAATGATCCCTACTGTGAACCCCACTTATATTTTGATGGGTAAGGCGACCCGGAGTATATACTATGAGAGGTCGTGAGATAGTCGGCCCTGTTGTAAATTTTAAGGTCTGAATTAAAGTGAAAATATGGGTTATATTGGTTAAGGATTATTGAATAGTATGAAAAGTGATATACTTATAGGGTGTGAACCAAAAAGGTGAATTGTGTGATCAATGATTTAAAATCGATGATGTTAATACTGGTTCTATATACTCTTTATGTTTTTAGGAGAATAAATACGATATTCATAGAACCGAAATATTATGAAATATATGTGACATGACTTGAAAATTTATACATATGTGTTTGGAGGATACATAGTGGATCTGTTGGATGTAAATAATGAGACATCCAAAACGATATGAGTTTGTGAATTAGAAATTATGGGATGAAATTCTAAGTAAACTTTTGGAGTAATGTGGATTCGAGAGATTGTTAACTCGATTCACAACATAGAATCTTTTTGTAAGCCCTTACCCGAGAAAAAAAAGAATCAGAAGAGCTTGAGAAATTACTCAAGAGATTGATGAGTAGAGCAATCATCTGTATTGATATAACTGGTGAAAACACAAATGTTATGGTTCAAAAGAATAAGCATAGCTTATGAGTATGTACCAAATTTCAATTATTCAATCGTATTATTGTTGAGAATGAATATGTACCGGTTCAAGATCGATGTTTTACTTGATTCACTCAGTGATGTATACAAAGTTGCAAGATCAATTTTGAACAAGATGTTGATGGATGAAAAACTTATAGACGAGTGGTTATACGAGGATGTGCAGATGCAATATAACCTTTATGAGTTCTCTGTGGAACTTAAGAGAATTATAAAATCTCTTGTGATGTATGTGAGTTTAATGAATGAAAGATTTTAAATCACATACAGATAAATTATAATGGCATGTGACTGTGAGGTGTGAACATGTGTATATAAGTAGCATCCTGGAGTAATGCCATAATTCCTAGAAATTGAAGAACTTATTGTTAAGTTCAGTAAACATAAGTCTAATTGAGCTGTGTACAGTAGAGACGTGAGGTCTCAAATGATTAAGTGGAAATTGAAGTTGTACGAGTAAAGGATCTCACTACGTAAGTGAGATTAAATTGTGGTTATTGGGGTATAAAATTTATGAGGTACCCATATGGCATAAATGATTTGTTGAGGATTTTGTGGAATTTGTTACCTTACTGATGTGATTTATACTTGTGAGAAAGTGGAAGTGAATGGGTATGTATGAATATAGTATTCGAAATGGTTATAAGATAGTAACAGTAAAGTACTATATTAAGTGGAAAAAAAATGACAGTGGCAATAAATGATATAGAATAGAAATATCTTTATAGACAAGTCATAAGATGACTAGGGAACACGAGTTATGAGGTAGTTCCCAAGTATAAGAATAAATGTGATTTCCTTTGATCATTATGCAGTTACGGCTGGAATTAATGACAAGCCAGAATTAAAAAGATGAAATTGTCATACTTAGAGGAGCAGATACAAGAAGTACTGCTAATCCTGAAAAAAAGGATATACTTATGTGTATATATGTACATATTGGGAATGTGAAATTGTATAAATAAAGTGGTGATGAAAATCTGAAAGAAAATAAAATTTAAATTTCAGGAATTGATGTGAGGAAAAGTATACTCTCAAGTATATTCTCCAAGTAGTGACATTACATGTACTAGGAGAATAGAAGAGATAAAAACGATAACTTGATATAAAAGAAGTTATCAAGGAAAATGATTACTTGAGACGTAATCGATGGTTAGTATTAAAGTTTGCAAAAGAAGGGCAGTCATAGTTTAACCATGAAATAACCATTGTGGGATGGTAAAGAATCCGAAAGAACCATGAGGTTATAGAGGTGATTATGGATTGAGTAACCAAATTAATTCACTTCATCATCAGGTTTCGGGATGTATTGAGTGCTTTAGTTGATAAATATCGGTGAAACAGTGAGAATGTATGTGAAGTTTCAGTAAGGAAGTACATGTGATAGGGATCCTTGAATTGCCACATGCTTTGAAAGAATAGCAAGAGGCTTTGGGATTCCAAAATTTTTACTGTCAGCACCGCCTCTGATTGATATAGATATCCGAGCGCATTGTCTGGATGCTCTGGGATATTGAGAGCGGGTGCGTTGTAGTTAAAGACTACTGGGACAATTACATACGATTGATTAAACCTATCTAAATGATAGTCACCAAATTATTATCGACTTAGCACCGAATGAGATGATAATTGGTAAGTAGTATGAATGAGTTACTGTGTAAAAGAAGTGGAAATTTGTTAACTCCCAAGGATGATAAAAGATTTCAGGGAGTATGAATTGATTTTGAGAGAAGAAGCCCGAGTTCTTCAGGATCCTTGAATAAAATCCGGGATGGCGACCCACAAGTGGGGCGATCGCCCAACAGCGGATAACATGTTATGAGGTGTGGGCGAACTACGTGGTCGCCGACTCACATGAAAGAGTAATCCTAGAGCGTGGGAGAGTGCCAAAGGGATAACTGTTAATAACTTGAAGAGACAGACAAGACTCTTAAAGAAAATTTGCAGCATAATGAAATGCTAGCAGTCTGATTTTAGAAACAGGATTTAAATAGAAGTTGAAAATATGATAAGGAAGAAAAATACCTATGTGGGTGGTACTTCCTAAACTACGTGAAAATTGAATTACCTTTAAAAAGGGTATGTTGCTATCTGGATAGTTGTGGATATGTTGACTGAGTCTGCTGATTCCTTGATTTTTGGAATTTATTGAGCTGATTATTGCCTTAGCCGAGTTATATGTCAAGGAAATGGTGACGTTTTACAGTATTCCAGTGAGCATTACATCTGATAAGGAGTCCTGCTTCGTATCTCAGTGTTGAGGGAGATTTTAGGAAGCTGTGGGATCCCGATTGAGTTTTGCACCGCAGTTCATCCGCAGACTGAGGGACAGTCCGAGCGTATGATATGGACGCTCGAGGATATGGTGTGAGCGTGTGCAGTTGATTTTATAGGCTCCTGGAATAATCCTCTACCCTGGTAGAGTTTGCTTATGATAATGGCCAAATGAAAGTATAGGCATAGCACCTTAAAGGGTTATTTAGCAGACGATATAATCCACGATAGCATGAGAAAATAGGAGACCGAGAATTATTTTCGACTTGTTCGAACAGACTTCCTGAGATATACAAGAGATTATGTATATAAGGTATCACCATTTAGAGGCATAATGAGAGGGAAATTGAGTCCCTGACGTATTGGATCGTTGGAGATTTTAGATCGTGTGGGAGATATGCACTACCTCCAAAGTTGTCAGGAGTGCATAACGTATTCCATGTCTCGATGATGAGAAAGTACCATCTAGATCCTTCTCACGTGATTCGACATGAGCCACTGGAGATCAGAGAGGATGTGAGTTACGTTCAGAAACCGGTACAGATTCTGAATAGGAAGGATAAAGTGTTGTGATCTAAGATTAATTCTTTGATTGGATGCTCTGGTAATAGGAGGCTACTTGAGAGTTAGATAGCCTTATACGTGAGAAGCATCCAGAGCTCTTTCAGTGATAGGTCCAGGTGAAATTTGGAGGACCAAATTTCTTAAGGTGGGGAGAAAATGTGAGACCCGATTCTATAATACTGTACACCATATTTTTGTAAATTGTTGGTAGTGGAAATAATTATTTAGTGAATTTCCACATTGAAATTTTGAATGTTTGAGATTATGGTTTATAATATGGTGTATAAGAGGTGAAATAATTATTAAATGATGAATTGAGGCATAGAAATCAATAAAGAAAACAAATCTGGAATTTATGAATAGAAGTGAGATTTTCATAGTATAATATAAAATAAATTATCTCTTTAGGAGAAGGGGATTTTATTTTGAAAATATGGTAATTTGTCATTGGAAGGAATATACAAAAGGAAGAGGAAAACAAAAAAAAATGTGCAGAAAATTGGACTACACGCCACTTCATTTTTGCCATTATGATGCAAGACCGAAAACGTTCCAAAGAAAGTGAAATGTAAAAGATACTTAACAGAAGAGGATTTTTAAAGTCTAACGTGGGATTAAGCCTATTGTTTGGAGCTTTCCAAAAGAAAGCAAACAAGTCAAAGAAACGTGCAGCACACTTTATCACCGCCACTCCTTGCTGCAGTCTTTTTCTTCTCGTTTTAATGCTCAATGGGACAAGAATTTATGAGGAAAGGGGATAGGAATATAGGTGGAAAAATATTATTGGCTAGCATGTATATAAAGAAGACTAAGGGGAATTAAAACTTCAGTAATTTTCTTCTTCTTACTCGTTCCTTTTCTTTGCTGCATCGACTTTCATTTCTATCCAGTGCAGCCGATTTCTTCTTCCTTTCTTCTTCGCGTGTTCCCATTTTCACCATGGAAAATCCTTCCTTTAAGCTTCTAAAACCACCAAACCTCTTTCATCCACCTTGCTTCCCATTATAAGGGCTGAATAGAACTGGTGTTTTGTGGACAGAAAACCCACGAAAAGAGTTGGACAGTTCGGTTGTGCAGGTAAGAATGGTGATGACAAGTTCATGCAACTTTGTTTAATGTCTATGTTCGTATTAGATGAATAAATGATATGTATGATTATTGTTTGAACTGAAAATTTGTTGAGAACATGTGGAACTAATCTGTTATGGTGTTTAAGGGGCTGAGTAGAAAATAAAAGCTAGATCGAAATTAAAATGGAACCACAAATTTGAATTAATTAAATTATAGTCATGGTGGGCTACTATGTTTAAGTTGATTTCAAAGGAAGAAAACATGGCGTTGATAGTGTGAATGATAGAAAACTATATGGAGTGATCCTTGGCATGAATGGCCTGACAAAAAGGGGCTGAAAATTTTGTTATGTATGGCGTGAAATGTGGAAACAAATGCCAACTTTGAGTGTTGCATGGCAAAGAAAGTCAAAAATAATGGCTTGTTGTGAAATATCATTAGCCATACAAATTAAATTTAATAAAAGCATAAGAAAATAAGCCTACTTTATGGCTTCATGACAGAAAATAATAAGAGTGGTCACGTAAGCAAAGAATGGAAAGAAGAAAATAATAAGGCATGGAAAAGATTAAAAACCATGAAAGTGTACTTCAAGGAGATTTCGGCCATGGGTTAATTGAGCATGAATTCATGCTGAATTTTATAGTTTGATAGTAGGAAATGAATATAGAAATTGAAAGAGAAGGATTGGTGAAATCGAAACCGAAAAAGGAGCTAAAACAGAAAAGTTTAGTTTTAGCACCAGTGTAATTTATACTGGTTGTGCATAGGTTATGACATTAGTGGCTACATTTTATGAATTTTAGTGGTTTAAAAATAAGAAGAAAATTATTAATAATTTTCGATAAAATTATTTTGCAGTCGGGAAGTACGATTTCAGTAGACGCAACTTGGAAGCTCGGCTTCGTGAGACCAGGTAAGGGAGTTGTATGTGAAGTAAAATGCATGTCCTGTGGAGTTAAATTTTATGAAATTATTGAGAAATTGTTTGTTTTATGACATGCATTACTATGAAAAATTGTATGATTGGCGATCTGGCAAAAATGGCGGGCGAGCCACTTGGGCGAGCTCACTTTTTATGATTTTGATATCATGGGTGAGTAGCTCTGTTTAAGAAGAAGCCCGGGCGAGCTAAAGTAGTGAACCCTTTTAATGTTGTTTTGAGGCGAGCGACCCCTGTGTTTTTATGGGCAGGCGAGTTAGATAGATAGCCGACCCCTATTTGCTTGTGGGCGAATTGATTTGGGCGGGCGAACTAAACCCTTTTACTTAGCTTTGGGGGAGAGAACCTTGTTTTAATTGAAATCCAGGCGACCTCTGTTTTAAAATAATTCTGGGCGAGCCAAAGAAAATAAAATATGTTTTGATTAAGGTGGGCGAGCTGATCATGGTAGTACCATTTGGCGAGTTGACTAAGGGCAACGCCATAATGGGCGAACTGACCATGAGCGAACCACTATTGGTGAGCCAGTTTTACATGTTTCTTTAAAAACAAATGTTGGCGGGCGAACACAAGCTCATCGAATTGGGCAAGTTGACCATTGGGCGAGTTGACCAATGGGCGAGTTGACTAATTGGCGAGCTGACCATGGGTGAACTAGCCATGGGCGAGCCAGCTTAACCTGTGCCTTTCTCACACGGAAAATGTTGAGATTTCGGACTGTTTTACTATTCTATAAAACCTTTTGGAAATCAAATCATTTTGTGGAAATGATAACATGAGTGAAATAATTCCATAAGGGTTTTCATGAGTTATAAAAGTGATTTTTGAGACTTTAGGCCCTGAGTTCATGCTTTACTATTCATGTAATTGCGTGACATACCTGGGGCGGTGGCTCGGGTCAATGGACCAACGAGTGCATCTCAGGGCGTCACAAGGCTGATGGACCCGCCAAGTCATCAGCGGTCTCGAGGTCACTTGGCAAGTGGACCCGAGTACCACCTATAGATTATGGCCATAGATCTAGCAGAGATAACCGTGAGGGGCGATGGCCTACAGGTGCACCCCAATAACGGTAAATTCCGTTCTCGCAAGGGGGAGGGGGAACGATGATAGCATGATTTACTCGTAGGGTGATGCCTAGTCTCAACTTGTTGATTTCTGTTTACTGAAAGGATTTGTTAAAATCCTATTTGTTGTTTAATCTATTTTATTGTAAACCGTTGAGAAAATGATTTGAATGACGTATTGAGAGTACTTGTTAATATAACCACTGTTTTCCTATTTGACATGATTTGAGGAAAAACAAATTTATTGTGGTATATGTGTGATAACCGCTAATTTTCTAAAATTAATATTAAATTTTTGTAAATTTAATATTAAAGCAAATAGAGAAACGTAAATAAATAAATAAATTATTCACATGAATTGGAATTGGTGAAGTTATGCATAGGTATAATGGTCATTACTCAAAAGGGCTGGTCAACAATTGACTTAAATGGTCGAAATAAATAAGATTTAATAAAAATTAAATATAAAGTCTGTCCTGGAAACAGATTTTTCAATATGTAATGGCATTTCATGTAAATAATTGGATTTTAAGTAGTATTTTGGACTTTAGCAAAATTAAATCAGATTTTATAAATTAAACGCTAATTATGGCCAGTAGAAATGAGACAACACACCAGCTTTCCTATTTCTTTTAGCTAAACTCCACCACCTCTTGCATTTTGCTGCTGCAGTCACCGATTCTTCCATTTCCTTCCACCGTTTCTTACATTTCAGCCTCGGATCATCACCTTTTCATCACCAAATCACATAGGTTTCTTCATGGAAGTTTATCCCCACCTCCATAGCTCCCTAACCATCTAAAAATTTTAGTTGAAGATCACCAAAACAAACTCCCCTGATGCTGGCAATAACGTCCCTGCACAGGTAAGAAAAAACAAAATTTCCAGCTTGCGTTATCTTCATGTTTGCCTTTTATTTATGGTTGAATTGAGTGTATAACTTATAGATATTATTATGGTTTGAAGTAAACATGTGGGAATTAGATTAGGGGGTCCGGTTATGGTGAAATGAAGGGTTGAATTTTCTGTTGGTAACATGAATGGTTGGAAATTGAGGACTAATTATGAACATAGATATAGCTATAAATTTTAATTGATAAAACATGAGTTTGGTGAGTTGCTATGTCTATGATTAACCAAGGGGAAGTAAGGATGGTATATGGTGGCGTGATTGGCCTGACCAAGGGCTGAATGTTGGCTGTAAATGGCATACATGATAGTGGTGTATGGTGTGGACAGAATCAAGAAATAGAGTGGTTGACATGAGGAAAATAAAATGGGTTTAGAGGCTGTGCTGTTCGGTTTACATGGAAAGGTGAGGAATAATTAAATGTCATGTTGTTTGGTTGATGATCTTGAGTGTTTAAGACATGAATAACATGGTTGATACTTTAGATTGAAGAAAATGATGTGCAGAAAAATTTATGGGTTTCGGTCAAGCTTGGTAAATTTTCCTATGCTTGTGTTTTCTTGAGTTTAATGGCATAAAATAATTCCGTTAAGTGTAGTAAGCTTGTTTTTAGTCATGGAATTGTTTAATTTGTGAAGATTAAAATTTCACCATTTTAGTACCATTCGGCCAAGCATTAAAAAGGGAGGTTTTATGGTGTTTCAAGCATAAAAATGGTGTAAATTAAATCAGTAAGCATAGGAAAATAATATAGTAATTTTTAATTTGTTGAAAAACATGAAGAAATAGCTATGGCACCATTCGGTCTAGGTGAAGGGGAGAAGAATGGTGGCTGTTTTGAATGGTTTGATGGTTGATTATGACTGTAGAAATTACGAGGAGTCTGTCGGTATACTCGAATTTAAAATCCGACGCAAAACGTAGAAGTTATGTTATATTACCGGTAGAAATTATACTGCAAAAATATATGTAGTATTTTATATGGCTGCATTTTAATATCAATAATGGATTAAAATAAGTATTTATTGAGTTAATAATTTTGGTGAATTTAAATTGCAGCCGGGAATTTTGGTGAACACGTGGTGCACGCAATTGCGCGACTTTGATAGACAGGTAGGGGATGCATGTGCAGCACTGTAAGGATATTCAATCTGCATGATTTTAATTATGAAATATTTTATGAAAATATTTATGAAAATATTGCGATGAATGATTGGTTGGAAAATTGTGATGAGTACCGGTTGAAATTGTAAACTGTATTTTCCGTGCAGGAGGCTAGCCAATCGGCAGTCGTTATACTACTGAAAATTATCGAAAATTTCTAGAAAATTTTATAAAATCATAATAAATGATTTTATTTCACGAGAAATGATTTTCAACCACGAAAATCGAGAAAATGAATATTTTCCATAAAAACATGAATAAAATGAAGTGATTTTAAAATATTCATGTTTTCGAGAATGGTGATAATGAAATCACCGAAAATTTTCCTGATATGTAAATTACACGTAATATGAGATGAAAAATGAAAAGAAATAAAGTGAATATTTTTATACATATATTTCTTAAATATTCACTAAATGGTTTTATAACCTTTATGGTTTCAAATTAAGAAATTATATATTTTTATAAATTCCATAAAGGTTTATTGATGATGAAAAATACGGTTTTGAGACTAGATAACATCCTATCATGCTGATATGTGATATGTGATATGTGATATGTGACATGTGATATGTGATATGTGATATGTGATATGTAGTCCCGGCCGACACTTGATCAGTGATCCGTCGAGGACAATTATAGACTATGACCATAGATCTGACATGATTATTTATACCCTTCGGGGTCTATAGCATGATATGAGTGACGACCCAGTAGACGGGCTGGGCGTGCGTGCCTAAGTCTCCATATATGAGAAATGTTTTATATGATATGTTATATGTTAAATGTAAACGTTTTACATGATATGTGATAAGTTAAATGAAAGTGATTTACAGCATTTTACATAATGCTTATTTCAGTACTGATTTTAGTACTACGAGATGATCTTCATATGACATGTGATATGAACATGTAATATGTTTTCAAAAGGAAAAAGAGTTTATAAGTCTAATATTCTTACTATGATTTTAAATTGAATATTAGACTATATGTGACATGAATATGTGATACGTTTTCTAAAAAGGAAAGAGGAGGAAAATAAATCTAATATTCTTATTATAATTTCTTAAATTGAATATTAGATTTAAATGATGTATATTTTATATGAAAAGGATTTAATAGCTTATTTTGCTATTTAAAGTACTGTACTAATTATTGTTGTACAGTAAAACATGAAATAAGTTTTAAATGAGAATGATGAGAATTTAACTAATATTCTTTTCAAAGAATATATGAATATTAGTTACTTTATTTAAATGCTTTATTTTATAAAAGCATTATTTTGAAAAGAATATGAAAATGTTATGGAATATAAAGGTAAAAAGGATTAAAATTCCAAACGAAAAGGAAATTATTCTCTACAGTTGCTTCAAGGTTCCGGGACAAAATAGGTATTTCAAAATACCTACCTTACTCCATCCGGATCCTTAGCCGACTGTAGTATCCTTCCTACATGCGAGCCTAGGGCCCATAGGAAAAAATGAAAATGTTTTTCAGCATATAGATAGCTGAGTATCAAGTGAGGCATATAATTCCCTTACTGAGCCATGGTTTGCTCACCCCTTAATATTAACATTTCAGGTTTTTTAGAACTAAGAGTCTGACATCTAAAGGACTTCGGCTGTGCATTTGGGGACGATGCGACAGCTTGATTTATTTAATAAGGTATGATCATTTATTTTTTGTATTTAGACTTATCTACAGTACTACTTCCTTATGAATTAAAATAGGAGATGTAATTCATATTATAATTTAATATGTAATTGTTTATATGTAAAAGAAAAGTAAAGTATCGCAGACAGCCTAACCAAATAAGATGTATAGAATAAGGTGAAAAATAGGGTCACGGGCTGTGACAATATGGCTTTGGTTTTGTAAAGCAGCATATGTCTCCTTTACTGAGCAAATGAATGGCTCATCCCTTTGTTTTAACTCCATAGATAAAGACACGGAGTTAGAAAAGTAGCTTCAAGATAGAAGATTTACATTACAGGTATAGTCCCTTCTCTTCTACATTTCAGACATAAGTATACAGTACTACTTTAGTGAAACAAAGTCAGTAGGGGATGTTAGATGTAAGGAAATAAAGAAAAAAATTATATTTCGTATTTGTTAACATATGTTTATCACTTATAATTGTCATTGTTGAATGTTAATGGCATCGCAGACAGCCCAACCAGTAAAGTTGTATAGAAATTCGTGAAAAAGGTGGTAACGGGATGTTACATTATAACTATGGAAGAAAATGTGTGTGTTTGAATGTTATAAATTTTTTATTCTTCCATATAATTAGATTTGTGCTTATGAATATGGATTAATACTTTATGATAGTATACTAATGTTTAATTAATCCATATCAATGTTTAACGGTGTGTGTGACTGTATGCTTACATGTTTGACTTGATTATTCACTAGGCACACCGGACATAACAATTAGCATCATGCAAAATGGCTAAGTCAACCATTGGTAACAATTGGTATGAGCTTTAAATTGACAATTCTTTTGCATGAGACACTATTGTGCTAGAATTTGTGGTTAATTGATGTATGCTTTAATTCTATGCACACTCTTTCTTGAATTCTATGCACGCTATTGTGCTAGAAAATGATTTATGAGCTCATGCATATGATATGTCATCTAATTTCAGCTCATAATCATGATGTATTGCCATGCACCTTAGTGAGAAAAATTGACATACTTAGGTGCTTGATAAGATTGAAATGAACAAGTTATAAGACTTAGTAGATATTTTATAATCAACTTGCTTCATTATTTACCAATTAGGAACTTCTTGCAAAAATGATTTATAAACAATTGGTTTAGAATCATTAGCAATGTCCTTTGCATGAACACACATTTCATAATTTTTTATGGAAATTGACTTATTTATTTGTGCTATGAGTCCTATGTACTAACATGTTTCTTGTTGGATGGAGTATATTTATCTGTTCTCACATAGCCATAATTTTAGGGGGAGCATAATTTTTATTTTTCTTTCTTTTTGCTATGACAAAAAGGCGGAGAAATAATGGGGCTTGAAAACTTCTTTAGAAAACCATGCTTATATTAAGGGGGAGCTTTACAAAATCATGCTTTATTTGAGGGGGAGTACTCTATCAAAGAATTTTCAAAGCAAATTTACCTTAAGTTTTGTCATATCAAAAGGGGGAGATTGTTAGCTTTAAATTGACATATGTATTTTGAAATGACAAAAACTTAAGTAAGCATTAATGTTTATTTCATATTGTAAATTTGCTTTATCACATATGATTTTCTCAAACCATTTTAAGTTTAAGATCATGATTTAATGAGATATTCTTATTGGTCTTAATACTTTATAAAATGGTTTTGAATATTTTCATTAAGTAATGTTTTCAAGAATATATTTGAACACAACCTTAGAAAATTACTTAATGAGTTTTTGGACCATGTTTTCATTTGAGAAAGTCAAGAAAAACTCCCACAAAATTCTAAAATGTTTTGGGTTGAATTAAAATCAAAGTTTACATCATTTCTAACTTAAAATGATCTAGAAAAGTGCAGGAAATGCTCTATGGAAGCATGAGATCGATTTCCTAAGGGAAGGGATCGATCCCTTCATGGCAGAATGCATTAGAAGGCATTCTAGAAAATACAGATCGACCCTCTATGGCAAAGGATCGATCCCTTTTCACAAAAATGGTGCCTAACGGCTAGTTTCTATGAGATACAACGGCTACATTCAGTTTTGGCTCCTACCAACATTCATAAACTATCTAATGGACTATAAATAGAGGCTTGGAAGCTTAAGAAAGAAGAGGAACAACTCAGCAACATCTTTCTTCATCTTCTTCATTTTCCTCAAGCTTATCAAAATCACAAGTGCTACAAAGTCTTCATATTCTATCATACTCTTCATCTTTGTATAACATAGCACAAATATTGTATAGGATTCTCCTTGTGCTTAAACATTGTAATCACTTGCCTGCCTAGAGGCCTTTCTTTGATTACATTCCATTGTAAACACAAACACACCTTGTAAAGGGGAGGTTTCTTTTAAGCCTTAGAAAAAGAGGGAGGCTTCTCTTTAGCCTTAGAAAAAGAGGGAGGTTTCTCTTGAGCCTAGAAAAAGAGGGAGGTTACTCTTGTACCTGCAAAAAGAGGGATTGTAAAGACAAATTCAAGTTAGCGAATTTGGAAAAATCCTTGAGAGCGTCTCAAGGTAGAGGACGTAGGCAAGGTTGCCGAATCTCTATAAATCGCTTATGTACATTTCTCTTTCCCTTCTCTCTTTACTTGCAATTATATTGTGAATATTGAATTGAATTTATCTTGCATACTTGAGTAGCCTAGAGAACTTAGAAAACTTAAATATAGGCTAGAGAATTTAGAAGAATCGAAAAATGAACATAAGGTTAGCTAAGAACCGATTCACCTCCCTTTCGGTTTAGCCTATAGAGCCAACAGTGGCTGTAACATTAGTTGCTAGGAGACTTGCAAAGAGAGGTAGTATATCATATATTGACCAAACACTTGAG
Source organism: Heritiera fomes (assembly GCA_032173925.1). Taxonomy (NCBI): domain Eukaryota; kingdom Viridiplantae; phylum Streptophyta; class Magnoliopsida; order Malvales; family Malvaceae; genus Heritiera; species Heritiera fomes. The sequence goes on along the minus strand of JAPDPM010000004.1, from coordinate 18,184,054 downwards.
AGACAAGATATTAGGTCAATAATTTTACACATAATGGTTTTTGAGAGTGATAGATAGAGTGTCAATAAATATAGAATGGATAGGAGAGCTTTTGCAAAGTTGTGTCAATTATTAAAAATAGAAGGAAGATTGGTGGGAATAGAAATATAAGTGTAAAAGAAATGGTTATATGCTTCCTTCACATCATTGCTCACCATACAAAAAGTAAGGTTCCTAGGCGTCAAGTTGCAAGATTTGGTGAGACAATTAGTAGGTGTTAGCTTTAAATTGACAAGTATTTTGAAAATGACAAAACTCAAGCAAGCTTAGAAATGATGTTTATACAAGTAAATTTGCTTTGGATGAACTAAAAGATTAAAACTATTTTAACAAAGTCTTGGATTGAGATTTCAACTGAAAAAGTCAGTAAATACTCTTAGAAAAGTGTTAGAAGATTTTGAACTGACTTAAAATCACAAAAGCTATAAACTTTGCAGCAAGTTAAGTGCAGGTGGGCATACTGGACAAAAGGGATCGATCCCTACGAAGAAGGGATCGATCCCAAATTGACAGAATACATTAGAAGCCACCCGGGAGAAGTTTGGAAAGCATTCTGGAGAAAAGGGATCGATCCCTTTGCACGAGACCTGACAGTAACGGCTAGTTTTTGAGGGTTTCAACGGGAAAATTTGCATTAAATGCTTCACCAACTGTTCTATCCGTTTGGTGGGTTATAAATAGAGGCATTTATGAAGTTTGAAGGTAGAACAAGCACTGAAAAATCCTCAAGCTTCAAGAGAGAAATTCAAATCTGAAATTGTTCATTGTATTATTCTACTTTGTGAGATTCACTTGTGTTCTTCACCCATTCACTGAAATTCTTGTTATTCAAGGGGTGAGCTATCCTTGCAAGGTCTGATATTGTAGAGTGTTGGGTAGCAATACAAGGGTAGAGGCTTAGAAGGAGATTTCAAAGTCTCTAAGAAGATTGTAAGAGGTCTTGCCACACCTTCAAGTGATTTGTAAGGATTCTCAAGGAAGTCGTGAATCAAAACCTTGAAAAGGAGTTCAAGGAGAGAGGACGTAGGCAAGAGATTGGCCGAACCTCTATAAAACCTGTGTTTGCTACTCTTTCCCTTACTCTTATTTACTGCATTTATTTCATCACTGTTTATTTTGCTTGAATTGTTTATTAAGAGCTAAGAAAATTAGAAAGAATTAGAAAAACCGATTCACCCCCCTTCTCGGTAGAGCCAACAATTGGTATCAGAGCTTGGGCTCGAGATTGACTTAGATTAACATCTATCGAGTATAAACGATCACTAATGGCTCAAACTAGTTTGTCTACACCCTTGGTAGGAGAGGGACACTCTACGGTTAGACCTTCACTCTTTAATGGTGAAAACTATGCTTATTGGAAGACTAGAATGATGCTATTTATTCAAGCCAATGATTATGAAGTATGGAGAATTATTGTTAAAGGCCCCCTTATCCCTATTAAGAAAGTAGATGGGACGGATGTGCCTAAGAAAGAAGATGAATGGGATACTAATGATATTAGGATGGCACAACTTAATGCTAAAGCAATGCACACACTCTTTTGTGCATTAGGACCAAATGAGTATAATCGAGTGTCACAATGTGAGAATGCTAAACAAGTTTGGGATAAACTAGCTATCACACATGAGGGAACCATTCAAGTCAAAGAAACCAAAGTAGGCATGCTCACACAAGACTATGAATTATTTAGAATGAAGATTGATGAATCAATTAGTGACATGTTTACTAGGTTTACTGACATCATAAATGGTCTTAAAGCCTTAGGCAAGACATATTCTAATGTAGAAATGGTGAAAAAGATACTCAATAGCTTACCTAAATCATGGGAGGCTAAAGTCACTGCTATTGAGGAATCTAAGGATCCTCATACACTCTCATTAGATGAACTTATGGGATCTCTACTCACCTATGAGATGAAAATCAAGAGAAATCAAGATCCTCCTAAGAAAGTTGGAGTAGCTTTAAAATCCACCACTATTGAGGAATCAAAAGATCATGATGAGAGTGGCGATGATGAGGACTTAGAAATGGCCATGTTTGCGAAGAGGTTTAATAAATTCATGAGGATGAGAACTAGTGGTAACTCTAGGAGACCCCTTAGGAGAGACTTTAATAGAGGAGAAACTAGTAGGAAAGAAAAGGACTAAATTATTTGTTATGAATGCAAAAAACCTGGTCATATTAAATTTGATTGTCCTTTGTATAGAAAGCAAAATGAGAAGAAACAAAAGAAGACGGCAATGGTGGCTACTTGGAGTGATAGTGATTGCTCCGATGAAGAGAATGTGGAAGATGAAGTAGCCAACCTTTGTTTCATGGCTTTTGAAGATGAGAAGGTAACTTCTAACTTGTTAGATACTAATGAATATACTTTTGATGAATTGCAAGATGCATTTGATGAGTTAGCCAATGAATTTGAATGCATGAATTTAAAATATAAGAAAATGATCTCTAAGTTGAAAAAGGAGAATGAAATGCTTGTGAATGTTAAATTAGAATGTGAAAAGAAATTAGAGAATGCAAATCTAGAAATAGAAGAATTAAATAGAAAGAACATTAATTTGCAAAACTCCTTTTCTAGATTTTACATGGGTCAACAAAAACTTGATCAAATGCTAGAGACTCAAAGAGCATTCTTTGATAGAGAAGGGTTAGGTTATAATGCATCTAACAAAGAGACTGATCTTAAAAACTTCCTAGTTAAAGATAGAAAATTTGTTTTGTGCACATTGTGTAATAAACTAGGACACTCTTCACAAGCATGCACCTCTAGGAAGACCATGATTAGAGGAAAAATGGCTGTCAAGATTTGGGTACCTAAACATGTTTTAAATTCAAGTGATGAGTCATTAAAGATGAAATGGATCCCTAAAGGATCTAAAATTATAAGTACTAACTCTCAAGGACCCAAGAAAATTTGGGTACCTAAGATGAAAGCTTGATGTGTTTGTAGGAGGAAGAGTATTGCTACAAGGCTAAGTCCAAGGAGCATTGGTACCTTGATAGTGGATGCTCAAGACACATGACGGGTGACAAGAGTCAATTCAAGTTCCTAAAACATAAAAGTGGAGGAGAAGTCACATTTGGAGACAACTCCAAAGGACAAATTGAAGGAATTGGCTCCATTGGTAACTCTTCCTCAACTATTGAGAATGTGTTGTATGTTAGAGGCTTGAAACATAATTTGCTTAGTATTAGTCAATTGTGTGATAAGGGATTTAAAGTTATGTTTGATGATTTGTGTTGCAATGTTGTTAATGCCAAAACTAATCAAATTGTTTTTATTGGACATAGACAAGGAAATATCTATATTATGGATTTAAATGAACTTAATAGCAAAAATTTATGTTTTATGGCCACTAGAGAAGATGAACCTTGGTTATGGCATAGAAGACTAGGCCATGCTAGCATGCATGTTTTGTCTAAATTAGCCAAAAGAGACCTAGTTGTAGGATTACCTAAGCTTCAATTTGAAAATGATAAAGTTTGTGAAGCATGTGTAAGAGGAAAACACAAAAGAAATTCATTTAAATCTAAGAAGTGTGTCACTACCTCTAGATCACTTCAACTTCTTCACTTAGATCTCTTTGGACCAACTAGGACAACTAGCTTAGGAGGTAAACACTATGGATTTGTGATAGTTGATGATTACACTAGGTTCACTTGGGTGTTCTTTTTAAGTGTGAAGAATGAGGCCTTAGATAAATTCATTGTTTTCTCAAAACTTGCTCAAAATGAAAAAGGTTATTCCATTTCAAGTATTAGAAGTGATCATGGAAAAGAATTTGAAAATCTTGGCTTTGATATGTTTTGCAATGAAAATGACATTAGCCATAATTTTTCAGCTCCTAGAACTCCTCAACAAAATGGGATAGTTGAAAGGAGAAATAGAACCTTAGAAGAAATGGCTAGAACCATGCTTTGTGAAAACAACTTACCTAAATATTTTTGGGCTGAAGCAATAAATACTTCTTGCTATGTCATAAATAGAGCTATGGTAAGGCCTATTTTAAAGAAAACTCCATATGAGCTTTATAAAGGAAAAAGGCCCAACATAAGTTATTTTCACCCATTTGGATGTAAATGTTTTGTTTTAAACAATGGTAAAGATAACCTAGGAAAATTTGATGCTAAAAGTGATGAAGGTATTTTTCTTGGTTATTCTTTAAATTCTAAGGCTTATAGAGTTTTCAATAAAAGAACACTTGTTGTAGAAGAGTCAATACATGTAATCTTTGATGAATCAAATATTTCTAGTAGAACCAATCTTGATGATGAAGTAGAGATTTTTGATGAACCTATAGTTGACCCTTCTCAAGATAAGGATGTTAGGGAACAATTAGAAGATCTTACTATTAACAAAAATGAGGAATCCATGGAACAAGAAATTATTGAGAAGGAATCTAGGTGTCCTAGAGAACTTGGATATGTGAAAGATAATGACGTTGTTGGAGATCCAACCATTGGAGTTAGGACTAGGTCAACCTATAGAAACATATGTCAACACGTAGCCTTTGTGTCACAATTTGAGCCAAAGAAAGTGGATGAGGCCTTGAATGATGAAAATTGGATTATGGCCATGCAAGAAGAATTAAATCAATTTGAGAGAAGCAAAGTGTGGACATTAGTAGAAAGACCTAAAGATTATCCCATCATTGGAACCAAATGGATATTCAAGAATAAGATGGATGAAAATAGCATTATTGTTAGAAACAAGGCTAGGTTAGTGGCTCAAGGTTATAGACAAGAAGAAGGAATAGACTATGATGAAACCTATGCTCCGGTAGCTAGATTAGAAGCCATTAGGATGCTACTTGCTTTTGCATGCTATAAGGATTTTAAGTTATATCAAATGGATGTGAAAAGTGCTTTCTTAAATGGTTATATAAATGAAGAGGTTTATGTTGAGCAACCTCCCGGTTTTGAAAATCCAAAATTCCCTAACCATGTTTTCAAACTTTCAAAAGCCCTATATGGATTAAAACAAGCTCCTAGAGCTTGGTATGAAAGACTTTCAAAGTTTTTAATCGAAAAGGGTTTTACAAGAGGAAAGGTAGACACAACTTTGTTTATACAATCTAAGGGTCATGACTTATTGGTAGTTCAAATTTATGTAGATGATATCATTTTTGGTTCTACAAATGAGTCATTGTGCAAAAATTTTTCAAAGCTAATGCAAGGTGAATTTGAGATGAGTATGATGGGAGAATTGACCTTCTTTCTAGGACTTCAAGTTAAACAATGTAAAGAAGGTATTTTCATAAATCAAGCTAAGTACACTAAAGATTTGCTCAAAAGATTTGGAATGGATGAATCTAAACCTTTCTCTACACCTATGAGCACAAATATTAAGCTTGATAAGGATGAAGGAGGAAAATGTGTAGACACTAAACTATATAGGTCTATGATTGGCTCATTGCTTTATTTAACTGCTAGTAGACCCGATATAATGTTTAGTGTATGCTTGTGTGCTAGATTTCAGTCATCCCCTAGAGAATCACACCTACAAGCAGTAAAAAGAATTCTTAGATACCTCAAAGACACTTCCTCCTTAGGCCTTTGGTATCCTAAAGATTCTACACTAGATCTCCATGCTTATTCCGATGCCGATTTTGGTGGATGCAAAGTGGATAGGAAAAGCACATCGGGAACATGCCAATTCTTAGGAAGTAGGCTCATCTCATGGTTCTCTAAGAAACAAAATAATGTAGCTCAATCCACGACCAAGGCTGAATATATAGCTTCCGGAAGTTGCTGTGCTCAAGTTTTGTGGATTAAGCAACAAATGAGAGACTATGGAATAGAAATGAACCAAGTTCCCATTAGGTGTGACAACACTAGTGCCATCAATCTTACAAAAAATCCCATCCAACACTCTAGAACCAAGCACATTGAGATTAGACATCATTTTATACGAGATCATGTGCAAAAAGGAGACATAATTCTAGAGTATGTGGACACCTTGCATCAATTAGCTGATATCTTCACAAAACCCTTGGACAAGGAGAGATTTAGCACTCTTAGAGGTGAATTAGGCATTATGAATGCTCCTTGAAGTAATTTGATGTTGCTTGAATGTCTTATGGGTGGTTTGTGATGATTGCAAGACAGCAATTTGAAGAATATAATTACACTTGCAATTCATGACCTTAACTTACTGAGTTACTATTCATGTTCATAGCTCCTTGAGACTGAAATGTTGAATTCTGTGTGTTTTGCTCATGTTAGACTTCTTTCCCTTGCCAACACACATTTCTAATGTTAAGACACTATCACAGCCATGTCCACCTATTGGTTCTGCATACTTATGCAATTTTCTGCACTTGTTCTGCAATTTTCTGCACTTTTTCAGCATTTTTCTGCACTTTTTCTGCAGTTTTCAATCTCATTTCCTGCATCTCAAGTGAAAACAATCAAATTTTGATTTTAAGATGGTAAAAATGCATAAGTTTCATTGTTTTCAAATCATGTTTATGCATCACTAATGAGACAAGTGACTACGGAGTCAATACTTCTTCAAATTGGATTGATTTCCGGGTCATTGAGGCCTAAAATTCTGGGTTTGAATATGAGGGATCGATCCCTTTTTCCATGGGATCGATCCGTTTATTCCCGAATGGTAAAGACTTGTCATTGCCAAAAAGGGATCGATCCGTCCCATAAAGGGATCGATCCCTTCGTTTCCAGATTCACGAAAATCCCTTTTAAAATCGGGATTTCAACTCATTTTCACTATTCATCTTCCCCCTTGTCCGCACGCCTTTTCCCTTCTCCATTCCTCTTCACAAAATCTTCGAGATCTACTTCGTTTCTTCACCAAATCGCTTCCTTTCTTCACCATTTTTCATCTTTTCTCCATCTCTTTCACCTCTCATCATCTTTTCTCACCAAATCCTCAAGACTCTCGATTTCCTCTCTTCCCTCTTGTCTTTGTCACTATTCATGCCCTACATCTCATAGTAAGTATTTCTTACTCATTTGCATCTATTTCTCTTGCATTTCACGTTTATTTGCTCATATCTTGTTTACCCATTTGCATATCTTGCATTAATTTTCTCTCCATCTAGGTTTTCACTTCATTTGGCACTAGTCTTTTCTAGGAATTTTCCTTAGCCTAGTTGTAGTTATTCATAAGAAATTCTCTATCATAATTGTTAAATGCATATTGGGTTGTGGCTCTCCGCTGTTGATTAGATCATATTTCTCACACACATTCACCCACAGTTCCTCAAACCTGTGCCCATCACCTGCTCGACAAAACGCCTCTTTGAACTTTCCCTCATCATCCTTTCTTAACATGGCTCCCAACGTCAAACATGCTGTCTCTCGAAAAAGATCCCGTCCTTCCTCTTCCTCCGCCTCCGTTCCAACCGCCTTTAATCGCTGCTTTAGGAATGCGGAAGAGAAAAACCGTTACCATGCCCTCTTTGCCCATATGCGCGTCAAGCACTACCGCCCAATTGACTTCGGTTTTTTGGAATCGATTAACTTTCCCTACTTGGCCAAATTTGACGCCTTCCATTGGACATACTTTCTCAAAATCAACACTCCGGTTCCTATGAACATCATTCGAGCTTTCTTTTCCAATGCCAAAGTTATCTATTCACCTAATAACCCATGTAAGGCAGTGGAAATTCAATCTTTTGTTATGGGTCGGGATGTTGAAATCACTAAATATTCCCTTTCCCATGCCTTTCGAATCCGGAGCATGGACTTGCACGTGAAAATGTCAACGTCCCCTTAGAATTCAATATCGTCAATGACCGTGCGGGTGACCTTCCTGTCTTTGCTCGTCTTCTCCATATCATCATCTCTTAGAATCTTCGCCCACTTGGCACCAAATATTCCCAACTCCGGAGACTTGATCGGTTTTGGCTTCATCACATTCACTCACCTGATGGAGATCGACCGGATCTTCTCCATTTCATTCTCCACGATTGGATCAAGATTGCTCTTGGCAAAGTTCAGACAATTGTCTTCCCACAACAACTTGCCTTCTACCTACTCGACCAAGGTATCGACTGTTCGTGTGAGCCTGGCGTCCTTCCAGAGGCAGGCCACACCATCAACCTTGCTACCTTGCATAATCTTGGCTGGTACTCTCGTGAGCAAGGTGATACCATCGTTTGGGAAAAGGCCCATGGTGCTCCAGCATCTCCCAACCATGATCCGGAAGCAGGCGGTGATGAAGGCGACGACGAAGAGGCAGCTCCTGCCGCAGCCACATCCTCAGCCCCATCCGCCTCGACCTCGGTCTCTCTTGACCAGATCATGCTACCGCTTCAAAACCTCCAGGCCACCGTTACTCAACGCTTTGATCATGTCGACGCTCGCCTTGACACCATGGAGGCTACACAGGCTTCCTTATTTGATGAAATCCAAGACCTCCGCATGCAGCATGAGGACTTCGTGGATCAGTATCATAAAACATTTCCTAGGCGTTGACTTTGTTCCTTGTGTGTAGGGTGTGCATTTTCCTTGATCTGCTTAGATGTTTGAACCTCTGTGTTCTGATTGTTGAACTTCACTGTCAGATTATTTTTTTATCTTTGTAAACGTTATTAGATGTTTGAACCTCTGTGATATGGCATGTTATATATTTCTTGTTATTTTATCATTCTGCCATGGTTTGTCTCTGTTCTTCAATATCTCTCATCGTCATATTGCTTTAAATTGACTAACCAATTCTCCCTGTTTCTTATTACTGTTGAGGGGGAGTATATCATTTTTTATTATTTGCTATGACAAAAAGGGGGAGAATTAATGTGATAAATTCATCTTGGTACTTAAAAAGGGAAGCTAACATTGAGGGGGAGTAATATTAATTACTGTGATAAATTCATCTTGGTACTTAAAAAGGGAAGCTAACATTGAGGGAGAGTAATATTAATTAATGTGATAAATTCATCTTGGTACTTAAAAAGGGAAGCTAACATTGAGGGGGAGTAATATCCTTCAAAAATCAAGTAACCTCAATTTTTAAACACATAAGCAAATTTATCTTAAGTTTTGTCATATCAAAAAGGGGGAGATTGTTAGCTTTAAATTGACAAGTATTTTGAAAATGACAAAACTCAAGCAAGCTTAGAAATGATGTTTATACAAGTAAATTTGCTTTGGATGAACTAAAAGATTAAAACTATTTTAACAAAGTCTTGGATTGAGATTTCAACTGAAAAAGTCAGTAAATACTCTTAGAAAAGTGTTAGAAGATTTTGAACTGACTTAAAATCACAAAAGCTATAAACTTTGCAGCAAGTTAAGTGCAGGTGGGCATACTGGACAAAAGGGATCGATCCCTATGGAAAAGGGATCGATCCCAAATTGACAGAATACATTAGAAGCCACCCGAGAGAAGTTTGGAAAGCATTCTGGAGAAAAGGGATCGATCCCCCCAGAAAAGGGATCGATCCCTTTGCACGAGACCTGACAGTAACGGCTAGTTTTTGAGGGTTTCAACGGGAAAATTTGCATTAAATACTTCACCAACTGTTCTATCCGTTTGGTGGGTTATAGATAGAGGCATTTATGAAGTTTGAAGGTAGAACAAGCACTAAAAAATCCTCAAGCTTCAAGAGAGAAATTCAAATCTGAAATTGTTCATTGTATTATTCTACTTTGTGAGATTCACTTGTGTTCTTCACCCATTCACTGAAATTCTTGTTATTCAAGGGGTGAGCTACCCTTGCAAGGTCTAATATTGTAGAGTGTTGGGTAGCAATACAAGGGTAGAGGCTTAGAAGGAGATTTCAAAGTCTCTAAGAAGATTGTAAGAGGTCTTGCCACACCTTCAAGTGGTTTGTAAGGATTCTCAAGGAAGTGGTGAATCAAAACCTTGAAAAGGAGTTCAAGGAGAGAGGACGTAGGCAAGAGATTGGCCGAACCTCTATAAAACCTGTGTTTGCTACTCTTTCCCTTACTCTTATTTACTGCATTTATTTCATCACTGTTTATTTTGCTTGAATTGTGCATTAAGAGCTAAGAAAATTAGAAAGAATTAGAAAAACCGATTCACCCCCCCTCTCGGTAGAGCCAACAGTAGGCAATTTGATGTGGTGTTGAAAGCTATTTTAAGATTACATTCACTATTGTTCAAAAAACCAGAACTAGAAGTGTAAACGAGCTAAGCTACTCGTGAGCTACTCGAGCTCGACTCGATGATTACTCAAGTTTAACTTGTTTGTTTGCAAGCCGAGCTCGAACTCGAGCTACTCGATAATGAGTTAATACTCGAGTAATGAGTTGAAGCGAGTTCGAGCTCCTTAATACTCGGCTCGAGTGGCTGGCGAGCCTTATTGAACTTTTTAATATATATTTTTTAATATTTTATTATTAATTGACTATTTTATCCTCATAATATATAGTTAAAAATTGACAGATCAAGCCTATAGAGTCAAGTTTGAGCCTATTGAGTCGAGCTCGAGAGGCTTAACTATTCTGTTGAGTCAAACTCGAGCTTTATAAACAAAGCTCGATCCAGCTTGAGTTGAGCTTCGAGCCTCGAATTTTCGAGTCGAGCCGAGCCGAGCTCTAGCCTGGTATTGGATCGTCTCGACTCAGCTCGATTACACCTCTATCTAGAACCATTGACAAATCAAGCCTATTGAATCAAGCTCGAGCGGCTCGAATATTCTGTCGAGTTAAGCTCGAGATTCAAAAATCAAGCTTGATCGAGCTCGAGTCAAGCTTCGAGACTCGAATTTTCGAGTAGAGCCAAACTCGAGCTTGGTATTGGATCGTCTCAACTCGGCTCGATTACACCTCCAATTGGAACCAATACCAGATAATTCAACAAATGAACGATGGAAATGGTTTAAGGTTTTTTATTAAAATCATTTCAAACATAATAATAATAATCAACATTCCCGAAGTGCATTTACATACTTACTTTTGTAATCTCTTTGGTTTAATGTTATTTTGGGTGCTTTAGATGGAACATTCATAAGAGTGAATGTGGAGTCAGATAATAGACCTAAGTATAGGTCAAGGAAAATGAAATTATTGCAAATGTTGTTGGTGTTTGCACAACGAACATACAATTTATTTATGTTTTACTAGGATATGAAGGCTCTGCAGCTAATGGTAGAGTATTGAGGGATGCCATCATTAGGAGAAATGGTTTAAGGATTCCACAAGGTAATCTTACATACATAAGTGATGTTGGATAAGTCTTAATTTAGTTAATGGTTTAAGCATTATATAATTAACTAAATTATGTATTGGAATATGTTTATGCTATTTGTATGATGCTGGGTACACAAGTGGAGAAAGGTTTCTGGCACCATATAGAGGCCCAAGATACCACTTGAATGATTGAAGGCAAGGATACTAACCCACCACACCCCAAGAATACTTCAATATAAAAGACTCTCAAGCAAGAAATTACATTGAGAGATGTTTTGGCATGTTGAAAGCTAGATAGGCGATTTAAAAGAGAAATCATTTTATCTGGTAAAAACAAAGTGTAGCATTATTTCTACTTATTGTCTTCTTCATAATTTTATTAGGTCTGATCTATTGACCTTGTTGAAAGTGATATTGGTGATGTGATTAGTAGCCTACCTAAAGAGGATGATGAAGAAAGGTTGATTAGGAATTGTGAACCAAGTTATGTTTGGACTAAGTGGAGAGATAAGTTGGCAAAAGAGGTGTTCAACAGTTGGATGGCATCGTGTACTTAAGCACATGTGTTATGTTATGTCTTTTCATGTATATTTCAATTGTTGAGTGTAGAGACAAGTATAATGTGTTGTTCTGTAACGTATGATTTCATTTGTTTTTTGTGAGATAATAACTAAATGTGTTTGAATAATTTGATGTAATTGTTATAGTTTGATGTATTTGAATAATTTATGTTACATGTTACATTTTGATCTTGCATGGCAAGATATTTTGTTCTAGCACAAGTTGTTAAGCTAGTGTCGCTAGGTTGCATTGTTACAAAAATGTTAACCTTGTGATTTGGTATAATAGTTAAATATTTATTTGTAGCCATATAGTTGAGTAAAATAATTGATTTGATTGATGAAGGAGAAAGAGATGAGAGGCAAAGAGGTCCCACTGGTATGCCATAAATTTGTATACATAAATTTCATGTCTAAAAATCAAATAGAAATAAAGTATCAAATTTAATTTTTATTATAATAAAATAATGGGCACAATTCTCTGTATATATATTTCTATACAAAAAAAAAATCTCCTGACTCAATCTTCTTAAAAATAATTGAGAGCTTAACTCTTTATCTCGATGACACAAAGATGAGTATTTCTTGAAAAGAACAATTAAAGGCTTTGTGGTTCCTTGTTAGTTGCTTTAATTTGAGATGATTAGATAGATTTTAAAAGGACAATAAAAGATTTGTTGTCTTTTATGAATCAATTGGATTTGATTGGATTTGTATTGACTTTAACATAGAGATGACTTCATTGTGTTGGAACTTAGAGAGATGACTTGGTAGTCATGGAATTCGGACATATGACTTGGTAGTCTTGGAACTTGGAGAAATGACTTGGTAGTCTTTGAGCTTGCAGAGACGACTTGGTAATCTTTGAACTTAGAAAGATGACTTGCTAGTCTTTGAACTCGATAGAGATGACGTGGTAGCCTTAGATGTTAGAGAGGCAGCTTGGTAGTCTTTGAACATGAACAGATGATTTGTTAGTCTTTGAACTTGGAGACATAACTTGATAGTCTTGGAGAACTTGGACAGAAGATTTGGCAACTTTGGAACTTGGAGAGAAAGCCAATGAAGGCTTGAGACTCTTTGTGTAGACTTGGCAATTCATGTATATATAATCAGTATTTGTCTTATGAAAAGTCATGTTTGTGTCGTGTAAAACATGAAAAATTCATTTAAAATTTGTGTTGACACGCCAAACACAAAACCTTTTTTATTTTTGGAATATTCATATATAATTTTATCCAATTTTAGCCCATGTCACCTTCATATTTTTTATTTGTGTCGTCTTCATATGGTGTAACCATATATTGATGAGGATTGCTAGGTTTATCTCTATCGAGGCTAAGGTTTTCTCCTCCGTGAATTGAATGCCTTAATAGCTTAGAGGAACCTTCTAATTCTAGTGCTCAAGTCAATTGATAGTATGTGAGGGCTTAATCACTTGAGTTTTATCTCTGTTATCTTAACTTAATTAGAGATAATGAAGATAATTTATGGATAGATTCTAATTTGATTATCATGAGTTCTTAAATTTTATCATGCGTTTTTTTTATCTTAATCTATCAAATAATTTAGATAAAATTTTCAATTAATTTATTTAATCAATTAAATCATTTAATTTAATTGATTAAAATTTTTTTCAAATTTCATTGTCTATGATATGTATTCAATTTTTTAGTATTATAAATCAAATTAATTATTAAAATGTTTCAAAATATTAAAATTTTATTTTAGTAATTAACTTAATCTATAATAATTTCAAATATAAAAAATTATAATAAGATATATATATTTTTGTGTATGTGTTCTTAATATTTTTGGTTCAAAATTCATGTTGCTACTGTAGCTTTGTGTTGCCTGTATATAAATGAGCTAGAAACTTCAATTTCAAAAACAATGGATTATTTGGAAAATTGAATTTAATTAAAATGATTTTCATACAATACTTGGATATAGGGGTGTAAATGATCCGTATATGAACAAACGTTAATATGTTCATTCTCCTTCGTTTATTTTTTAAGTTTGTTCATGTTTGTGTTGAGGTTCATTAAGTTTGTTCATGAATATTAACGAATATGTTCTCAAATATGTGTTCATGAATATTAAACGAATATATTCACAAACATGTGTTTGTGAACATTAAACGAACATATTCATGAACAATAAAAAAATCTTTAAAAAATTATAATCACACTAATATATATGACGTCAAATTAAAAAAATCTTACATAAATATGTAATTTTAATAATTATATATTAAAATAATTTATAAATAAATATGTAACTTAAAAATTTACTATTATTAAACAGTAAAAGAATACTAAATGATTCATTAAATGAATGAGTTTTAAACAAATACTAAATGAGATTGTTTACGAACATAAATGAACGAATCATATCTTTATTCGTGATCGTTTGTTAAGATTAATAAATGAACATAAACCAATAAAAACTGAACATACTCATAAACTATTCGCTAAATATTTTATTTGTTTACATCCCTATTTGGGCAAACTGACAATCCTTGTAAAAAAATAGTAATATGTAAAAAAAAACCTAGTAGTATTAAAATTAAAATTAAATGAAGTAGTTGGGTTTGGGCAGTTTGGATCTTTCTGTTAGTTTAGCACTTAAAACTAACAAAAGGTGTGAAAAAAACTCTCTTCAAAAAATAAAAAATAAAAAGGTAAAAAAAGAAAAATACAAAGCTTCCAACACAATAATCAAAATTAGAGGTGGTAAAAGCTGGCCCGAACCCGAAACCCACTCGAAACCGAACTTGGACTAACCCGAATTGATAAAAAAAGTCAAAGACCCAAAATTGAAAAAGCACGAAACCGAAAAATTCGAAACCGAAAAAGCTTGAAATCGAAAAAACCTGAACCCGACATAACCTGAACCTGATACAAACCGAAACTGAGATAGATCCTATCCGAAACCCGAAAAAAACCGAATTTATAATATGAAAAAACCAGAATTGTAATTATATGATTATTATTTAAAAATAAATAAGTAATTGGTACAATTTTTTAGTTAAAAATTTTAAAATTTGGAAAGTAATTATTATTTATTATACAATTATATCAATTATGTATTACTAGCAAAATAAATATTGAATCTTTTTAATTCAATTATTAAATAAAATTAATTAAACATACCATAATATATGATATCAAATAATCTTTAATATTATACTTATTGTGTTTATAATAATAAATATATTATTAATTTAACATTTGATTTTATTATAAAAATCATTTTAACATTTTATTATTTTTATTTTATAATAAAAATTTTAATTTTAATACAATAATAAATCAAATATATACAAAAATTATATAATTTCAATATTTGTTTGAAACTTTGAATTTGATATTTTGTGCAACACATTAAGAACATTATTAATAAAATTAAATTTAAACTATATTTTTTTTAAAAGTTTTAAGTATAGAAAGATATTAAATTTACATTAAAAAAAACCTAATCTTAAAATTAAAATTCAAGTTTTTAAGATTAGAAAAAGTTAAATAATTAAATTAAACAATACAAGTACAATTTTTTTGATAAGCTTAGACATCATTGAAAGAAAAACAATTAAAAATTAAGGTGGTTGTAATTAATTATTTATTATATTAATAGGGGTGTAAAACGGGCCTAAACCCACGAGTTGACCCGTTAAACCCGTGGGTTTTTTAAGAGCTGGTTTTAATTTTTCAAGCCCATTTAAAAACGGGCCTAAACGGGATAGCCCGCGCGAGTCAGTAATCCGCGCGGGCTGGTTCACAAGCCCGCGGGTCGACCCGCGGGCCGGCCCCATTTAAGCCCTTTTTTATTTTTTTATATAATTTGTTTTTTAATTATATTATTAATATATTTTTATTTCTTACAAAATAATACATGACATGATTTTATTGTATTCTAGCAAAAAAATGAATTCATGTAATTTTATTTTGAATTCAAACCATGACATTATATGTATGATAATGAAAAAAAAGTTGGAAGAGTTTAATGTTTAATAGAAATTTATGTTTTTTTAAGATTGTAATTATTTATTTTAAAATATTGTAAGTGAATTGTAATTGTATTTAGATATGAATTTTAATGATTTTTTAAAATTTATTTTTATTATTTTTATTTAAAAATACTTAGCTCTCGAGTCGGCCCGGTCTGCATTAAAAATGGACCGGGCATATAAAAATTGGCTCGTTTAAAAACAGGCTTAAATGGGCTTGGCCCGTTTTAACCCGCATTCGCGCGGCCCGCCCTGCACTCTCGCACCGGCCCGCCCGTTTTACAACCCTATATATTATAATAATATTATACATGAATAAACCAATTTGGTATCTTACAATAATGATTTGTATATTATATTATAATAATCTTTTAAGAATAAATTCTGTAATTTCTTAGTGTGTAAGTATTATTTTGATAGATTAAACATTTATTAAAAATAATTTATTTATTATCTATTAAATATATAATTAAAGTGTGGATAAAATAATAATTCTAATAGTAAATTAAAGTGTAATTTAATAATATAGTAGAGTAGTATTATTGTATAAGCGGTAATTTTAATAATATTTTTTTATACTTTATTAATATTATTATTAATTATATTTAAATAACAAGTATCATTTTAATTAATTTAGTAATATCTACTATTTAACATTTTAATTAGATATTTGATCAATTGGTGTATATATAATATTATTATGTTAATATGAACATGAAAAAATTACTACTCAATTGGTGTATATATAATATTATTATGTTAATATGAACATGAAAAAATTATTACTCAATTGGTGTATAATTGTATATGATATGATTATATCAAATATTATCATTTATAATATAATATCAATTGGTGTATATAACTTGTTTAATTCAACGTTTTAAATTTTTAATGAGATATTTGATTAATTAGTATGTACGAGTACGATTATATTTAATGTAATAATGTTAATGTTATGATTTATGTACAAATAAAAAACAAAATAAATATAAAATTGAGGTAATTAGTTGATGAATTATTCATAATATTAAGTATTTTTTTAATGTATACTATAATTTTATTCAATATTATAATTGAACAATTAGTTAACTAGTTATACGGCTAGATTTAATTTAATTACTAATTATGTTGGTATTTAAAAAACAAAATAAACATAAAAAATTCTTCAAAATTTAAAATTTATTAAAAATAGAATATAATTATTAAAAAAAGCTAATATAACAAAATAAAAAAAATTTATTGAATTAAGATTGTCCAAATTCCAATGGCCTAACATTGACAAAAAAATACAATGACCCAACAAATTATTGTTAAGAGTATAAAGCCATTTATATAAATGTTTAATTCTTTAGAGTGATTTATTTATAATTTGTTAGTTATTTATTTGTATAGCTAATTTTTTTATTTTCACTTTCTTTTAGTTTTACTATATATATATATTGGGCTCACTTAGAAAATAAATTTTTATGTAATTATCAATATATAATTATAATATTTTATAAAAAATGTGAATATCGGAGGAAATTAAAAAATAAATAATAATTATCAAATAATAAAAATATTAAAATATAAAAATTTATATATATAAATATTTATTAAATTTTAATTTTAATTTAACATTTATATTATATTTTATTTTAATTATATAAATTAAATTAATTATTACATTTAAAATTATAAAATATTTATAATTTATAAAATTTTAAAATAATTTAACTAAGCTCACTAAGCTAACTTAATTAAAATCAAATCGAATCCGAAACGGAAAATAATCGAATCTCGAAAATACTCAAAACAAAAAAGCTTAAAACCAAAAATATTCGAAATCAAAAAAATCTGACACAAAACAAATTCAAAACAAAAAAAATATCTAAAATCGAAAAAACTCAAAACCAAAATAATTTAAAATCGAAATAACTCAATTACGGGTGAACCGATCCGTTTGTCGCATCTGATCAAAATATAGCTATGAACTGACGCAATTCCTTCTGCACTCCGACGCGTACAGTACGATGCGTACAATGGAGTGAAAATATCATCAAAAAACGAAAATTTAAACAGAACGAAAAAAAAAAAATTTAAAGAGAACGTGAATAAAAATAAAAACACCAATCATTTTCTTGTCTCCCAAACAAACCCACAGGCCAAGCCTCAGCACTCTCTTTGAAAAAAAAAAAAACCAACTTATCAGGAGTATTAATATATAAAAAATTTTCAGATCTGAATGCATCATCAACATTACTACAATTTTCAACTGTCCGTTATCAATCTCGATCCCTAGTAAGTCAATTCATTAGATTTTATTCCTTCAACATTTTGATCTTTTCATTTTCATTTTCATTTTTTTGGCCATTTTCTGCCAAAATTTGAGTTCTTTTTCTTTTACCTTTTGCATATTTTTGGGCAACGCACAGTGCTCAGCAGTCACCAGTTGAAAAATTAGTACTCAATTTTTTTTTCTGAAAATTTGTTTTTTTAATGTGAAATTAACTGAAGAAAAATCACGCTTGAAAGAAAGTTTTGATCTTTCTAAATGTTTCTTGATTTCGTGTTAAAGATTCATTGTTTATAATTTTTTGCTGTTTATTTCAGGGTCGAAACTGTAAATGCAGCTTCAAATTTTGAAAATTGAAAGTGGAGATTAGGCCAAGAGAAAAAAATTGATCCAGAATTTGTATGCTTTGGTTAATTGATATTAAAAAAAGGAAAAAAAATAAAAAAAATGGTGTTTTGGGAAGGTTATGTGAGTGATGAAGCAATGGGGACACTTGCCCCAATTGTAGTATATTGGTTGTATGCTGGGTTTTATCAGCTGTTACCTCCTTTGGATAAGTACCGTTTGCATACTAGAAAAGAGGAGGAAGAGAAGAATTCTGTCGCCCTTGCTTCGGTTGTTAAGGGTGTTTTGCTTCAACAGCTTGTTCAAGCAACAGTTGCTCAATTGCTCTTTCTGGTTAGTTGTCGAATCATATTATACTTTCATCCTTTACTCTGCTTCCTAATCTTTTTATCTTTGGATAAATGAAACTTTCTAATCTTCATTTTGAGTGCGACGAATGTGTTTAGAATCAATAGCTGTTTCTTGGCTTCTTTTGTCCGATGGGTTGTATTCTTTGATTTCTTTTTACTGTAAATTTTGTGCTTAGCTTTAGGGTTTAAGTGCTTTAGTGTCAGTGTCATTATAAGGGGAACACAAGATGCAGAATATCAATTGTTGCTGGCATAACTCAACTTTCATTAGTTAATTGTTGTAGTTTTCTCTGTATGTTTATTTATGTGATCTACATTGCTTAGAGTTAGCATGTAAGATTTGTATCTGTTGTAGTGAATGTGAAGCAGATACGTGGATTATTTGTTATTCATATTATTGAGGAAGTAAAATTTTCATTTGCAATGGGCTTAGCATCTGATTTAAAGCAATACTTTTAGTTCAGGGTTGATTATTCCGAGAAATCTTTGTGATGATTTTACAAGGGAAAACAGTTTTGTTCACATTACGTGCTTTTCTTTTCTGTTTCTTCCCCTACCGTCACCTTTCTTCTAAAGAATACTGGTAAGGACTGAGTGATTTTTATTGGTAGTTAGACTTCTGATTTCATTATGTTCTAGTTTGACATCTCCCTTCTCTTAACACATATTGAGACCTGTTGGGTACAATCATTTTCTGTTGCAGGACAAGCTTTTTCTGGTGCATGATAACTGCTCATGGCACATTATTCCTTATTTTCGTTGAAATTTGAACGTTTCAAGTAAATAGTTTTGTATGTGTTGATGCCATTTCCTCAAATTTGATTCTTGGCATGTATAGGTCATGACAGTAAGATGTCCTTTAAGTGGTAGGTTTCATTTATTTATTCCTCATACTGTTGCTGGCTTTCTTCTTTGAGTTTTAGAATAGAATGAGTTCATATTATTAGGAAAATGCCTCAGAACTTGACAAGTTCCTCTTGCATTTGGTTCTAATTGCTTGTAAATCTTTTTAATTAGAGCAACACTGTGTCATAAAGAATAACATTAGATCTGCATCAAAGTTTGTCAAAGAATTGCTCATGAATTTAATGTAATTGTTGCTGATCTAACAGTTTGGGTGAATGGATCTAGAAAAAAAAATCTTGGTTTCCTGCATGTAACCATCTAAATCTACCATTTCTTTCTTGCCCTCATTTGTACTTGCCATACATTACCAGTTGTCATATTCAGGAGTTGTTAGTAACAAGCTGAAATCATGTTCTGTCATTTTATATTCAGCCACCTTGGTCTCTTCTCCAGTCAGCCAAGTAGGCCAAGCTGAAATAGCCAAATCTTGATGTCCTCTGGGCTTCTCTAGCAGCACTAATCATAGAAGTGGAACCAGGAAACTTTATGTTCCTCCAAGCAGAAAAGTCAGATAGGTGGCATGTGTTTGGATTCTTTTGTTTTGTAAGTTTGCTCTTTAGGTGTTATTAAGTTTGTAATTTGTTTAGGGTAAAATTGGGGTTGTGCTTGGGTTCCTAAAATCTGATTTGGACTGTAAAAGATAACAAGTGGACAGAGATATCAATCTCAGCAAGGTTCAAATTAAAAATGTGGCTTATCACCATAATATTCCCCATTTTTTTGTACAAATCTAATAGTATTCCAAATCATAGTTTCTTGGCCTTTATATGCTTTCATTTTCCTTGAAATATGGATAGCCTGACTTCCTTGTAGTTGAAGTATATGTAGTTCAATATATGTGTTCCAATGGTGTTACCCATGAAGTCTCTGTTATGTTCTTGTCCTTCGAATTCTTTCTATTGTTGCTTCGATGTTGAAATGGAAATCAAGATCATTAGGTTGTTGGACTACCATGAGATCATGCATGTAAAATGTTTTTGTTATGGGAAATGCCTATTGGCCAAAAACCTTTGTGCTTATTATATAGTCTGCAAAAGAATAATTTCAGTTGAACACTTTGTTAATACAGTAGCCTTAGTATCTACTTAATTTCTGCTGAGAGGTTGAAGAACAGTTATGACTTAGATATAGTGGTTTCTACATGAAAAGCCTATGGCTCATATTTGACCTTGAGATCTGAAACGTTTATATGTTTGAGTACAACTTTTTCCTAACGAATATCCTTGTGTTCTTGCTGTAGTTGACATCAACGACAGATGCATCTGGAACTGCTATCCAGCCTTCTATTCCTGTTCAAATTGTGCAAATTATGGTTGCAATGCTTGTCATGGATACATGGCAGTACTTTGTGCACCGTTTCATGCATCAGAACAAATTTTTGTACCGTCATGTCCACTCGCAACATCATAGGTTGGTTGTTCCATATGCAATTGGCGCCCTTTACAATCACCCACTTGAGGGTCTCTTGCTCGATACTTTTGGTGGCGCCATCTCTTTCCTCATCTCAGGAATGACTGCTCGAACAGCTGTAGTTTTCTTCTGCTTTGCTGTGATTAAAACCGTGGATGATCATTGTGGGCTATGGTTGCCTGGTAATATATTCCACATTTTTTTCCAGAATAACTCTGCTTATCATGACATCCACCATCAACTCCAAGGCACAAAGTATAACTACTCTCAGCCATTCTTCCCCATTTGGGATAAGCTACTTGGAACTCATATGCCTTATGTTCTTTTAAAGCGACCGGAAGGGGGTTTTGAGGCAAGGCTAAAGAAAGACTAGTCACATTTGGTTGACTTGTCTTGTGTAATACTAGAGGCTCTCACTTTCACACAGGAACAATTTTTTGACGAGGTTGTGCCATTCTTGAGAAGTTAAATTAGAATTGGTTTGCATTGAGGCTTTAAGTTCTAGGATTCTGGCAGGAAGTCATTGGGTTATTTATTTCTAGTTGCTTGACGATGTTCCGTGTGTAATTTCGATTATTGCACCAACCATGTGAATTGTTAATTATGCCATTCTGGGTTATCTATTGTGTAGCATATTTGTTTTATGTTACCCGGGATCTAGATCTTTTGGTAGTTTGTTTGGAATCAGCTGATAAGCTGCTATTCAAGAGGGCAAGAATTGGTCAACAAGATTATTATTATATGTAATTTCAGTGCTGAAGGATTGATTTCAAGTTGTTTTTATGCGTCATGTTGCATTTATATCTAATTGGATTTCTTGCTTCTCTTTTCCAAATTTGATATTAGGTTGGGGGAGTGGAATGGAGGTGCCTTCTGTCATGCTACTCCTTAAAGCAATGGTTGCTTCTCCATTGTGATGCAGTGCATTGCTATTAGGTAAACAGCAGTCAATCCATCCAAATTGTTGATTTTCTACCAAATGTTCCAAAGCTAACTATGTGATTAATTTCCATAGGGGAGATTAATGATGTGAATTGAACAATCACTAATAGTTTAGGGTTAAACTTCCCACTATAACATGTATGATTAATCTCCCACTCTTTAACATTTTTCATCAAGTGTTACTTATTTAAGAACTTTAAAATAAAACTCAATTTTTATTTTTTATGATCAATTACTGAACACAATCTGCTTAAACAAACAAACTAACAAAAATAAACAACTAAAATTTCTCTTTACAATCATTACAACCCCAAATTAGTTTCCCATTTAATCATTTTTTCAACCTTCCAACCTTCACTGCCTATCCAAAAAAAGAAAGAAACCGACTAAAATTTCTCTTTATAATCATTACTACCCCAAATCAATGTCCCGTTTAATCTTTTTTTCAACTTTCCAACCTTCACTTTTCCTTCCCTTACAACCACCAAAACATCTCAAATCTGACTGAAATCTCACCAAAATTCACAAAACTTCGTCACTGATTGTTAAGGTATATATAAATATATAAAAATTAATACATAATTCTTAAATTGTGTATTTTTAATATATATTAAATAATTATTAATATATAATTATTTAAAATAGAAATAAGTTCGTCTATACGAATTATATTAAGTAGAGAATGGCCCATTCGTTGATGCGGGGAGGTTAGAATAAGGTTTCTTAAGGAGGGGAATATTAAATAAATAGACAGAGAGCAAAAAGAAAGGAAAATAACTTGAACATAAGCATCGGTTTAGCACACAATGATTCGTATTTTCATAAAAAAAAAAGAACAAAAAGTTCATTCACAACATTGATATGCGAAAGTTTTTTGTCTGATATTTAGTAACAACAGCCAAATCAAGATTATAATACTTGATCATTTCCTTCACTAAATCAGCATAGCCACACTCGGTAGCGACATATAGGGCGGTTTCACCATATTGCTCATGCGTAAAGAACAAATGCTTCAATTCTCCATCCTTACAGTCAAAACCTTCAGAATCTCCTGCTCTCACAGTTGAGTGCTAATGTAAACCTAAAGTTTAATGGTAAGAGTTGCACGAACTTGTGAACACCCCACCCTCCAAATTATTAATCTTCATGTACTAGCAAACACATCTTCTTCCTCTATTGCCACCATCTCCCTTTTGATGGTGTTATATGTGTGGGGTCTAGCCCATTAGTTAAGTGATTGGTTTTAAATTATTAGAGTCCTATTTAGAGTAGGTTAAGGCTTAAAGAAACCAAAGTCAACAATGAGAATGCTTTTTTAGTTTTCTCTATATAAGGTATTGCATAAATAATTTGTAAAAGTGTGAGAGAGGCTTGAATTGTGAGCGGTGATACAAGGAGGAACAAAAAGCTTTGAGCTTTGAGTATTTTTCTTGTACAAAAGTTGGGGATATTTTTGGTTAGTTTTTTGAAAGTGTTAAACTTTGTTTTAGGCCAATTGTTGAAACCCTGAGTTTTGGGCAAAAAGTTTAGGGTATTGAAATTTTATAATTTGCTTATTTCTCAGTGGATTTTTATCTCGTTTATCTCATGGTTTTTCTCTCTACATAGGAAAGTTTTCCACGTTAAGTTTTGGTGTTGTTTTATTTGCGTTTATTGCCTGCGTATTTATTTGTGGCTTGGTAGTTTGATTAATTGTTATTATTGGCTTGGGATATTGTTATTGGTTGTTGTGAGTATTGTTATTGTGACATTCTTTCGCGTGATTGTCATTTGAGGCCCAACAACTGGTATCAAAGCTCGGGTTAGTGCTTTGGGATTATGAAGAGAGATACAAGATCTATGATAAAATTGATAGCGTTAAATTATTCAATTTAGAAGCTAATGATGGAAGATGTGAAAACCGAGAATTTTCAAATAAATATTAGAGATCCGGAGAATTCGATTGGGATAAATTGAAAATCGAGATTAAATAAGAAATGAAAATGGAGGAAATAAATTTGGATATAAAGAAATCCAAATTTAATAAGAAATAAAAATATGTAATTTTATATATTTATATAAGGTTATTATATAAATATATTTTTAAATAAATATATATATGAAATATATGTACATATCGTATGTTGAAAATACTATTTTATATCATAGAATGAATATGTATGTATTTTATTATACATTTACGTATATATGATATACATATATAAAATATATATGTATAGTATTTTAAATTAAAGTATATATATAAATGGTTTATATGTAATATGTATTTATATATATATATATATATATATATATATGAAATATATGTATAGTATTTTAAATTAAAGTATATATATATGGTTTATACAAATTATATATATATATATATATTAATATATATGTCAAATATAATAATTATATATATAATTATATGAATATATTTATATATATAATAATAAATATATATATAAAAAAAAAAGAAAGTTAAAAGAATAAATAAATAACAAACCAACGTGACAAGCTTTCTGCAGCTTGTCACGTTGATTTAAAAGGTAAGTGGGAAAACCCACTCGCTAAAAGCTTGCATTAGCAGGCACAAAAAAAATATATAAAAAAATAATAATAAAAAAATAATAAATGAAAAAAAAATAATAATATATATTTGAATTGAGACAAGCTTCTCGAGGAAGCTTGTCCCAATTTCAAAGTCTGCTCAGCAGACCACACTGTCTGCTAAAGCAGTCGTGAAAAAAAAAAATTTAAAAAGAAATAAAGATATACATAGGAAAGAAACTTTTGCTACAGCAGACCCGTGTCTGCTGGAGCAAAAGCTTCAGTTTTGCTTCACTTCAGCGGACCCGCGTCGCGTCTGCTGAAGGCTTTATAAAAAAAAAAACAAATAGAAAGGAAGGAGGGAGAAAACAGATCGGAGGAGCCGATCGGAAAGGGTTGGAGATGTCGCCGGCCAAGAAGAGGAAAATGGCTGACCGGTGACTGAGGAAAAGAGAGAAAACAGTAGATCGAAAAAGAAGGAAAAAGGAAGAAGAAAAGGAAAGAAAAAAAAAAGAAAAAGAAAAGAAAAGAAAAGACAAAAATGGAAGAATGGTAAATTATTTCATGTTATTTAGTTTATCTTTATTTAATTGATAAATTGTTAAATTGTTTGTGAAAGGTTCTAAGTTTAAAAATGGATTTGAGATTGTAGAGGATGACACAAGTGGCGAGTTGCAAAAATTTGGATCAAGCACTAGCTTATGAATCTTGGTGTTCGTCAAAGTCCTAAGCTTTGACACTCGGTAAGATACTTTTATAAAGCATTAGTAGCTTTATATTGTATGTGGGAATTATGATTTTATATATGATGCATTTATTTAATTGATTTTGAATGGAATTGTGATTTTTATATGATGCATCGATTTAAATTGATTTGCTAAAAATGCTAAGAGGACCCACAATTGATGGTGGGGGTCTTAGTAAGAGGTAAAATTGGTGAGAATCAACGGCTGCAATGTATAAATTGTGTTTCCCTTGCAGGAGGTTAGGGAAAATTAAGCCGTTATGCTGCCGAAATTTTTAGGAAAATATCTGAGGAAAAAGATTAAGTTTCTCACATAAATGGAATCTTGGAGATAATTATTGGAAATAAATATTAAAAGGATTATATGGTATTACTGAAGAGTTTGATATTGAAATCGATGGGAAGATAGATTATTGAAAACGATAATGCGATGAATTATATGGTCTAGACCTTATAGAATTGATAAATCAAGTGATTTTAATATCATAAATGGTATCAAGTTGAGATTGAGGTGGAATTAATTATTAGACGGATCACTGATACAGTGATGATTATAGAATTGATAAATTCAAATGAATGGACCGTTTTAGTGGTATGATTGTGATATCGATGTTAAATAGATGTGAACTGAGATTTTTGCAATAATATGGATAGTCGCAAGGCGACTTAAATGATTGAAACACTGTTGATAATTGAAATTGGCAAATTCTTTTAAGTGGTAAATTGCCAATCAAAAAAAATTGAATTGAAGATGTCTTATAGATAATTCTAGCATGATATTACATTCTACAGACCATATGAAAAGTGAATTGAGGATTGTGATTTGATTTTACGATAGTAAATGAAATTGAACCGCAAGTTGAGGATTCTGAATATGTACCTATAGGTCAAACCATAAATGGATTTGATAAGCGATTATTGATCTTGTGGTTCTATAATCCTCGATGTCGACTCTGGAATAGATAACGAATGAGGATATTAATATTGCATAATTTCAGTATTTTGATGGCTATATAGTGACATGATATTTAAATATTTATGAATACTAAGAGGATTCATGCAAGTGATGTGGTCTTAGTATTAATAGTGAAAGGTAGAAATGATTGGTATAGTTTATAGCTATCGAAAAAGGATATTGAATACCGAATGGTCTGAATACCAAGTGATCTGGTTATTAAATAATTAGAGTATTGAGCAATCTGAATACTGAATGAAATGATCTTGAATAATTTGAATAGTGATTTACTGATTGGACAGAAAGAAAGTCTTGAAATCGAATAACTGATGGTGATAAAGTTAAATGAATCGCTTCAGCGTATTTGATGAAAATAATACCGAAGTTGCATACTGAAATGTTTTATAGCATCGCATTTAAGCATGCTTTCTTGCAACTTGAAACATTTTAATAATGTTTATATGAATACTGAAAAGTATTGATTTGTTTTGAAATGAAAGTATATGGTAGATATATATATATATTTTGATATATGAAATATCATTCAGAATTTTACCATATGCTTTACATGATATTGAAAATAAAGCTATAGATTTAAATGTTTTATGAGACTGTAGGCACCCTAAGAGAATTAAATTCAATAAAGCATAGTGAAAACCGCCTAATTGGAGCTTTGCTCATTAGGCAGATATGCTTGTCTGACAATAGTCGTGGACAGGTCTCAGTCACGCCTGATCAGTGGGGCTGAGAGAGATGAGGTCTATGGCCGTAGATAGCGCCCTAGTTGGTTTCCAGGGGACGATGATATGATTCACTGCTAGCTACAGTGATTTAAGTCTTTATTGATAGAGATGATAGAGATTTAGCCTAGTCTCTAATTGATATGATATGAAGTCTAGAGTATGATTTTTATTGATATGAACTCTAGACTTGACATGATTTATACTGTACATGAAACAGATTTGAAATGAAATATGTTTTGAAACAGTACATGTTTTAAACATGTTTTAAAAGTCCATGAGATATGATTTCGACACTTATATGATTTATACGTAATTTTGTGTCGAACATGGCATGATATGCGGTCTAGAGTATAGTTTGATTTGATATGAACTCTAGACCTGATATGATTTACAGTATATGTTTTAAAAGTATATGATAAATGATTTCGACACTGTCATGATTTATATACGATTTCGTGTCGAATTTAAAATGATATGCGGTCTAGAGTATAAATCGATTTGAAATGAACTCTAGACCTGATATGACTTATAGTATATGAAAAAATGTTTTAAAACCGCACATGTTTTGGACATGCTCTGAAAATGAATACATGAATTGAAATTGAACATGTTTTTATCATGCCATAAAGGTAGACTTGAACGAATTGAAAATTCATACGTGGAGCATGTTCTAAAGTACATATGACACGATTAGAGATGATAGCGGTTTATACAGTAAAGTTACATAATTGCATATTAAACCTTGACATGATAATATGCTTCGTACACGAGTTTCATGATAAATGTCATGACTCGACATAAATGATATTTCATCTAGACGATGACATGATATGATACATGAACATATGATAGATATGAAGAGAATTGTGAACTTACACTGTGGTGATCATGATTTCTCTATAAGGAAAAGTGATATGAGATGATAAATTACAAGAGTACGATTATGAAATATAAAGTGAATTGATATGGTGCTTCAATTGGACATGATGTACTCCGAGATAGAGGAAAATATAGACTAATAGTATATGACATTCAATTTGGATACGACAGATTGTTGTGTGATGCACTATAATGTAAGGACAAGAAGACTGAAAAGTGATTATGATGATAATTTTAAAAGTATAAGTGATAGACAGATGACAAGAAATGAGATAATGATATGTTATCGATGAGAAAGGATTAACTGTGATTGCAAATTTGCAAGTTTTAAGCATTGCAGATTAAGACAGTGTAATCCTACTCTTGTATTTATATTAGTATCTTACTGAGCCGTGGTTTTGCTCACCCCACTAAATTTCATCTCTTTCAGATTATTGAAGTTAACATCTGCCATGTGAGCTGCTCAGTGGGCATCGGAGACTGTATATGGACTTGGTACTAGTCTTCTGAGGTATATGTTTCTTATAAATTACTTGTTTACATGTAAGACTTAAATTGAAGCACAGTACATATTCTGTTTAACAAGTCGGGATGTAACTAAGAATCGTTTCCGTGGTTGTTAAATATTTAAATGAAATGACTATAAGTCACCTAAATAGTATAGTAACTACACTGACACCGAATACAAACCTTAAAATGAAAAAGAAAAATTTAGTCCATAAATTTGTAGACTAAGAAAAGTATGAGTATAAAGGAAAGTCGCGGCCTTCGGGTCGTGACAGAAGATCATCTATACTACAAGGATTTATATGAGCCAATATTAGGTGATTTTGCTAAGCCAATAGATATGAAAGATGATGAATGGAAAAAGTTAGATAGGAAGATTTTGGGCACCATTAAAAGATAGGTTGATATTTGATGTAAGAGACAAGTGCTTCACATGTTTGGAAAAAATTAGCATCACTATATGAAAGAAAGACTGCCATGAATAAAGTTATGTTTATTAAGAAGCTTGCTATTGTACAATATAAGGAGGGACGATCTATCTTGGAGCATTTGAGTGACTTTCAAGATCTGTTTAATCAGATCACCACTATAAAACTACAAATAGATAATGAGCTGAAAGCATTGTTTCGTCTAAGCTCATTGCAAAATATCTGAGAGACACTAATTGTGATTGTCTTTAATTCAACTCCTAACGACATGATGACAATGGAGATAGTAAAAGATAATATGTTTAATGAAGAAGCAAAGCGAATGAAGACAAACTCTAGAAATTAAGCTCTTATCACAGAAAACAAGGGCAAAACTAACGAGAAAGGTCAGCATTTTAGAAGTAGAAGTAAGTCTAATAACATATATAAGTTTAGAGATAGGGTGAAGTACTTCATTGTGGCAAATTTTGTCACATAAAGCAAAATTGCAAGATCTTGAAGCAATAGTGGAAATATGAGTAAAGTAAGAACTTAGATGATGAAAATGTTACAACGATAAATTCTAATAGTGAATCAATTTCTTTGATTTGTACACATGGTGAGTGTAACCATGTAGGGGATTTTGGCATTGAGTCGATAGTTGACACTGGAGTGTCATATCATTGTGTTTCCAAAAAGGAGTTGTTTACAATCTACAAAGTAGGTGATTTTGGTTATTCTAAGATGGGAAACAAGAGTATGTCGCAAATTACTGGGATTGGTGATGTAGTGGTATAAGAAATTTGATTCTTTTATGGTGAGCCAAAACTATAAAAGAACGGTAACAGACCTTTTTGTGTATGTGAGAAAATTCTTGGATGGTGACTTCATTATTCTCTTATTATATGTTGATGATATGCTAATTGTGGGGAAAGATGCTCATATGATTTACAGGTTGAAAGAGGCATTGTCTAAGTCTTATGACATAAAGAATTTAGGTTCAACAAAGTAGATTTTAGGTATGGATATTATTTGTGAAGGAAAGCTAGAAAGCTGAGGTTGTCACATGAAAAGTATGTTGAACGGGTGCTAGCGAGATTCAACATGCAGAATGCTAAGTCAGTTAGCACGCCACTTGCTAACCATTTTCACTTGAGTAAGAAGTCTTGTCGGTTACTAAGGAAGAAAAAAATGCTATGTGTACTGCTCCTTACTCCTCTTTGATGTATCTTATGGTTTACACATGGCCTGATATTGTTCATGTAGTTGGCGTAGTAAGCAGGTTTTTTTTCAATCTAGTAAAGGTTCGCTGGGAAGTGGTGAAGTGGACCTTTAGATATTTGAGGGGCACAATTCCTTGCAATTTGGCTTTTTTTTTTTTTGCAATTATAACATTGAATAGAATTCTTGTAATTTTTTTGTTCTAATAATCTTTCTCAATATGGTTAGTCTTACCATAATGAGAACATGAAGGTAGAAACTCACCATTATCTTGGCTTTTTTCTTGGCCATTTGATCTACCATGGCCTCTTCCATGATATGATTGTCCATGCCATTTTCCATGCTTTCTACCAAAGCCTCTTCTACCTAAACCATATGACTATTTCTTCACATTAACCTTCATTTGAAAGGCTTGCTCTTGTGACATCTCGATTGATCTTTTCAATTGGGCTTCATGAGATTCAAGAGAACCCATTAGCTCAATAAACGTATACTTGATAGGTCCTTGGACTATTCAATAGCTACAAATACATTTAAGGGGAAGGCTCCTTAAAACCTTTTCAACAATCTTTTGATTAATCATCTCCTCACCAATAGATCAAATCTGATTTAAAATTGAAGACACTTTTATTGAGAAATCCTATATTGAATCGGTAGGTTTCATCAATAAAGTCTCAAATTGTCACAGTTCATATACACAGTAAATTACATATTTTCACTCTCACAGTAATGGTTGGGCTGTCTGTGATACCTTTATTTCACACTTTCTTTAAACAGTAAACACTTTACAAAGGTAAATTTAATTTACATAAATAGAAATATTTACATAATAGTATTTCGTTTAACGTTTACATCCCTTATTTATAATTATAAAAAAGCAATACTTTACAAACTAGTCTGAACATATAAAAGAAAATAAATATACCTCCAAGATCCACACTAAGTTGCCTCGGGGCTACCAAAAACGCAGCCGAAATCCTCGGATCGGCATATCACGCAATCACTATAAATAATCTGTGAAGATGGAAAACAAAGTGGTGAGCGAAATGTGCTCAGTAAGAGAATTGTATGCAAAACTAATATTATGAAATCTATATGCAAAAAAGCATTTATTTTCCTATCAATACACTAGGGACAGTAGAGGAAGGATACTATAGTCGGCTAGGGATCCGGATGGATTATGGGAGGTATTTAAGAATCCCTGTCGTGTCCTAAAACCTAGAAGCGACTATAGGGAGTAATTATAGATTTTTTATATGAAATCACATTTAATAGAATTTCAACAAATAAATAAATATAACATGGTTTGTAAAACCATTTACATAAAATACTTTAATAAGTATTTATCAAACCATTTAGAATATAGGCTTAATAGCTAAATAAACCCTCAACCTTTAGCATAAAATGGAATTAAACCTTCAACGTTTTATCGCATGGAAATCAATCCATAAACTTTTATTTCATTGTAAATAAACCCTTAACCTTTCAAAATTATGCAAGTAAGTCCAAATCTGTTAAATGACACTAATTGCCGTTTAGACATCTAACGTGAAAGCTGACGTGGATAGCTTAGTTGCTGCCACGTGGCATGCCACGTATGCAATACTAACGAAAGTTAGTGTCATTTAACAAATTTGGACTTAATTGCATAATTTTGAAAGGTTGAGTGTTTATTTACAATGAAATAAAAGTTTATGGATTGATTTTCACGCGATAAAACGTTGAGGGCTTAATTTCATTTTATGCTAAAAGTTGAGGGTTTATTTGGCTATTAAGCCTAGAACATATGTCACACACTTCAATAAATTTCAATAAACAGTAGTGACAATAACACTTCGGTAATCAGTACGATAAGCAGTTCAGTAAACAGTAAACACTTTGATAGCAATGGCAATTTAATAAAATAGTACAGTAAATAGTAATAGTGGTGGAGACTAGGCAACACCCATAATATATCATGCTATAATCCCTGTAGGGAACAGTAACACGTGAGACATATGGCCATAGTCTATAGGTGTTCTTAATATGCACTGATCAGGTGACAATTGGGACGTTGAAGATAGGATCAGTATCAACAGCACAATAACAGTAATAGTAATAATAACACGCGAGCATGATACGGGACCTAACAGTCTCAAAACAGTATATAAACAGTAGTATCACTTTTATGGAAATTTATAATAATAAATAAAATCTTTAATCAGTCCATAAAGGTTATTTTATAACACAGTGCACAGTATTGTGTAAACAGTTTATAAAATATTCATAGTGCAATAATAAATTTTATAAACCTTCCATTACACTGTAAAACACTTATAGGAATATATCGGTAACTTCACTTTACTTCAATTTGATAATACAAATATTTAAATATTTGTTTTTCAATAAATTCATATTTTATGAAAAATATTAAATATTTAATTTCCAAGGCTAGGAAATCACTCAATAATACATTTAAAATATTTTATGATATTTTAAAAAGTTTTCTAAGAAATTTTAGCAACATAACAGCTGCTATTGACCTAGCCTCCCTGCACATAAAACTCAATTCCAAATCCAGCCAAAAACCACAATTTGCACAATTTCCAAGGCAATTGAGTACCAAAATATTTTTATAAAATTATTCTCATCGAAAACAGCATTCATAATATCCCTATGGTCTATACACACATCCTTTACTTGTCTATCTTCAACGAATTCACCTATAGCACCACGCGTAATTTAATTCTCTCGGGCTGCAAAGAAATTCACCAACAATATTTATTAACCTCAATATAATTTTTAAACTAATTTCTTTCAATAATTGCAGCCATATTATACACTGAAAATATTAAACCAGTATAAATTCTACCCGTGCTAAAACATAACTTCTCTATTTTAAGTCCGATTTTAAATCTGATTGCACTGGTGTACTCCTCATAATTTCTACAGTAGTATGACACCCTAAATTCATCAAATGCTACCACAAAACCCCTTTCCCTTTCAATGGCTGAATGCACCATTAGGCATGATTGATGGAATTTCATCATTTTATCACTTAATTGATATTTATACATGTTCATTCTCTCACTTAACACCATTTTCATGCATTGAACACTATGGTTTCATGGACTTCCACACTTGGCTGAAACCCTCATGAATGGTGAAGCATGATTTAGTTTCAATTCTATTGAATCTAACACTAGATTCATGTTTAGAATGCTTGAATTAATCATTTCCTACCATTAAAATCAAATGAAACTTCAAGCATAGTGGAAGTTACCTTGTGGCCGAATTCTTCTCTTCCTCTTTTCTCTTTATTTTGTCACTTATTCAATGAGATTTTGGTATAGGTAGATAGAGCTTGATGAGTAGAAGAGGTTTGTAGAAGAAAGTTTAATGAGATAAGGTGAATTTGTGGTAGTTTGGAAGCTTTCTTTTCTTTTCTTCTTTCTTTCTTCAATGGTGGCATGAGAGTGTATGAGAAAGATGATGAATAGTGATTGGCACTTGTAAGAAGAATTAGTTAGAAAATTCTAGATATGGGCAAAATTACAAAAATACCCTTGGTTATGAGATTTTTGGACAAAAATGCCCTTAAGCTTCCGTAATTTTTATAACTATGTAATTACACTCCAAAAATTCAGATTTCATCAAAAAATGATTATTAAATATATTTTGATGAATAAAAGTGGTTTGGTTTGGGTTTAACCTACCTTGAAGGTGAAATTACGAAATTACCCCTATCCGATAATTCGCGTAAAATTTTAATTTAACCACCAATTCGATCTATCTATTGACATAGCCTAGGACTTATTTTTATGTAAAATATCTTGCTACATTCACTTGGTCTAAATCCATTTTAGTTTGGGCAAAATTTACAAAACTGCCACCAGGCTATGTCCTTAATCGTCATTATTTAAATTGTTTGCACGCTTCTAAAAAATAATATAAATAACATATTTTGGGCTTGGAATTCTTACCTTAAGCTTATCGTACCCTTCGGACACTGTAAAGCCAGTGGGGCCCACGTCACTGTTTCACTTATAACCTGCAAAATATACAAGAATTAAATAGTGATGTGAGAACTCATTATTTTGTGTTGTACATGTATGGAATTGTAAAATTTAATAAATAAATAAATTAATTAATTTTATATATTTTTATAAATATTAAGTGATAAGCCATATGGGCTCCACTTAGATATTAGTGCTCAAATGATGATATGAGTGAAAAAAATAAATTTTTGGAGGTTAAATAATGATATTATGGTGATTTGGAAGTTAAAATACCCAAGTTGTGTTTTGTGAAATATGAGAAACAAATTGGAAAATGACGGATACGTCCCGAGGGTATTTTCGTAAATTCCTATCAAACCAAATTGAATTGGGACGAAGTAAAAATATTATGTTATTCTACATGAAAAGTACTTTAACATGGTGTCAATGGAATTGTTGAAATGGTCATAAAATCAAAAAATTTCGCTGGCAGGTTGTGGGGGTAAAATCATAATTTCTCACTATTCGTGCATCTTGCGTCAATGAAACCACTTCCAATCATCTAGATATGATTAATATGACCATTTGAAACTAGAATCCGAAATTTTGGAGCCCGTTTACATCGTTTTTACGCCAACAGGATAGTAAGAGCAAAATTGTTCGAAAAAGTTATAATGAGGGTCATTATGGTAATTTAGTAAAATTCTGGAAAATTCCCCATATTTCTTCAGCAACCAGCCGGCCACTATTGGAGTGTCTTCAACCTTCATTCATGCCTCCATAACCAAGAAAGAAGAGAAATAAAATTTCCTAACCAAATAACTAATAAACTACTTGAAATTTCAACAAAGTTTTTATACCAAAATTATTCTCCTCTCTCTCCTCTACAATCCTACACCCATAGTTCATCCTATCAAGCACTATACAATTAGAACCAAGTCTCCAAAGATTCAGCCAAGCACTTGTAAGTCTCCATTCCTTGTGTTTTTCTTGAATCCAATGGCATAGTTTCATTCACCTAAGCTTAGTGATCATGTTTCTAGCCATTGTTTTCTTTAATTGTTGGAAAAAAAATGTGCCATGAAAGACACCATTTGGCCAACATGGGAATTGGGTGAATCCATTGTGTTCTAAGCTTATAAATGGTGCTAAATGATTCATTGAGCTTAGGAAAACAACTTAGGAAAATTAGAATGATGAAATTCAATCACAAATGGCCATAGTGCATTTCGGCCTAGGTGAAGGGGAGGAGATTGTGGTTGTTCTTGATGGTTTGAAGATTGATTTAGACTGTAGAAATTACGATGAGTTTATCGGTATGCTCGGATTTAAAATCCGACACAAAACGAAGAAGTTACGTTATACTATCGTTAGAAATTATACTACAAAAAAATTTGCAGTATCTTAGGTGGCTGCATGTTGGTATAAATTATAGCTTAAAAATAAGGATAAAATAAGATAGTAATTTTGGTGAAATTAAATTGCAGCTGGGAATTTCGGTGATCGTGTGGTGCATTCGGTAGCGTGAACTCGATAGACAAGTAAGAGACATGTGTGTAAATTTGTAGGGATATCCGAATGCATGATTTATATGCTATGAATTTTATAAGAATTATGGAATATTGATTTGCCTCGAAATGCGATGAAATTGTGGTTTTCTGGTTATTGAGATTGTATTTGCAAGTGTAGGGAGGCTAGGACTCGGGTAGCTGTTATGCTGCCGAAATTTATTAAAAATATTTCTAAAAATTTTAGAAAATATTTTGGTGCATTATTGATATTTTTCTTAGCCTTGAAAATGATAAATTAATTATTTTTCTTAAAGGGTGAATTTATCAAAAAATATTTATTAAATATTCATGATACCAATTTCGGTAAAGGTTTCACTCTCGAAAATTCATTCCACGTGTTTTATAGTGAAATGTGTGATTGGTGAAGTGAAATAGTGAATGGTATAATTATTTTCAATATAATATTCACTATTTTATTTATGATTTCCTTTATGAAATAAATAATTTTTCATCACGTGTACTGATTTCCATAAAGGCTTTACCACTATGTAAATATTGTTTTGAGACTGTTTGGCCCCATATCATGCTCACGTGTCACGTGTTCCATGTGTTACTCATGTGTATAGTTGTTGACATTGAGCCGTCTTCAGCGTCCCGCTTGTCACCCGCTTAGTGTATAACTAAGGGCACCTATAGACTATGGCCATAGATCTCACGTGTTTATTATTATTGCTCCCTACGAGGATTATTATAGCATGATATTATTAGGGTGTTACCTGGTCTCCACTATTATTCCACTGTTATTATTGGTTTGGTGATAATTATTGAAATATATGGTGTATTGTGGTGCTTTTATCACTAACTTGGTAAAATTTTTGAATGGTGTATTTTACTGTTTCACGTGTTTAAAGTGATTGATTTCAATTGTGGAAATCAAAATATTTTCAAGTGTTGTTCACATGATTTAATAAGTTATTTTATTTAAACATGTGATATTTTTATATCCAGTGAATATTTAGTGAGTTTTATATAAAAAGAAATTCTTACTCCCTATAGTCGCTTTGAGTTTCCGAGACAAGACAGGTATTTCAAAATACCTTCCATGCTCCATCTGGATTTCCTGGCCAATTATAGTATCCTTTCCTTTGTAGTGTGTCTAGCATACAAATAGGAAATTGAGATTTTACTGCATATAGTCTTCGAGGTATCAAAATTTGCATACAAATCTCTTACTGAGCCGTGGTTTGCTCACCCCAAATATTTTATCTTTCCAGAGTATTTCCAATGACCACTGAGTATATTATTTGAGGATTAGTGGCTGCATATTGAGCACCCCGAGGCAGCAGTGATTTATCCCAGAGGTATATTTATTTAATTTTATATGTTCAAACTTTTTAATTATAGTACTATAGTGTTGTATTTAAATTATGGGATGTAAGTGTTGATATTAAACACAGTTTTGTAAATATTTTATTTCAATAAATTAATTTAAATTATGGATATTGTATTCACTGTGATTTGAATGTGAAAATTAAGGCATCACAAACAGCCCAACAGAATTCACGTGCATAGAAATGTGTAAAAAATGTAAAATACTGTGTACTTGGACTGTGATAAGTGATCTCATGTCTAACATCATGTACAGTAATAATGTAATTAATTCTCACACAAATTCTCGATATAGTGTTTGCAACCTTACCGTTACAATGCTTGACCCTTGGCATTGATCTTAAAGCAAATCCCATGCTTTCTTTGAAATGTTTGCTCCTATTACTTTTGGAAACACGACTTCTGGTACACTTTGTTGGAGAAGGAATAAGGCTTTGGCATCTTTCTTTTCTTTCTCCTTCAACTTATTCTGTTATCCGTTATCAACCTTGGCGTTTGCTCAACATCAAGTTCTTCAAATCCAGTCTCAAGTAAATCCCACAAATCTTAAGACTTAAAATAGCGTTCACATTTTCACGACCCAAAATTGATAATTGGTACCATTGAAAATAGGAATATTTTGAGTATTGTTGTTGAAAGCAATTTGATCTTTCTCCTTCTATTAATAGACTCACACTTCTCAACAAGCACCATTCACTACTTTCCCAACCTGGCTCTGATATTAAACCGTTGGAGAAATAATCGAAAAATAATATTGGATTTATTAATTCAAAAGAAACTTTTTCACACACAAACTAAACTGTTAACTAGGTCTTTATGAAGACTAGGAAACCCCTAAATAAACACGATACTAACGTATCATCTTAACAACTTGACTAAAAAATAGCCATTTCTAACTAACAAAATACTAAAGAATAGGAACTAACTCCAAAAACATATGTAACATGCTAACTATTAGCAGAGAAAATGCTGCAATCTTGAATTACTCAACATTTATCCCAATACTAGGGTAGACTATATGAACCAATATATGACCTCATGCTAAGTCATCAACATGAATTCTATATAATGGTTCATCTTATAAAAATTCGATCAGTTTTAAGTGGTTGGTTATCCTTCTTTATTCGGGCTTGGGACTGGTTGTGTTCAACATAGGTGGAGTTACTTTAGAAGTTTGTTGAATCAAAAAAAAAATACTATAACCTTGGTTAATCTTAGGAAACCATCCTTAGTCCTTGGCAAAGCTGGGTCACTAACTATGGCTTAGAATGCTGGTGAAATAGCACAAACTTTGTTTAGACCCTCTAATCTACCTCTTCTTTTGGCTCTAACTGGAGCAAGACAAGATTCTAACTCTATATGATGCCTACTAACAAGCGTAGTTGATGAGGGAGAGATAATTAAATGAGTTAAGCCTAGTACACTAACTTGATTAGTCATTAATTGGATCAATAGGTTTGCTATTATCTCATGATTTGGCTCCATCCTAGCCATCATCACCTTCCTATTATCTGGATAGGAAAAGGTCAAATGTGGTATCAATGGAGATGATGAGAGCAATGGGGCTAGAAATAAAATTGGTTGTCTACAGGCCGGTGTTCCATGGCTTATCTCTATGCTCGTTCTCCTAAATTTCGAATTAAGTACGAATAGAAACCTATACCAAAAGTAGACCAATCTTGGTATAAGTCGATAACAAATAAGTTTACATGCAAACATTACACAGTACGTGAGATGTAACACTGTTGATGGTCTCATCAACACTACATGTACGAGACAAACATTGCTCTGATACCCTTAAATTTGTCAGACTCGAAGGTCATGACATAAGCTGGACATTTACACTGATTCCACTTAAAAAATTTTCGAACTAAATTTTTTTTTTCACTTTATGGATTGTATTCGATGCCAGTGCAGTCAATAAACGATTTTCACTTATCCTCTTTATTTTAATTCAACTTTACTAACTTATTCCTTGATCCGAAGATGACTAAATAACTCTCTAGGCATGTAATTATCGTTTTTGATCCACAATATATTCATGCCTAGAAAACAGATTAGGTTTCCCCCAGATAATTTACCTATAAGTCATTTTTATTTATCTTATCTCAACCATATCAACCATTTCCACAGTTCGCAACATACAATTCCAATCATTCATTGTATCCATAATATTTACTTCATATTAGTTATCATCAAATAAATACTATACCAATAATCCTAATATCCACAACTAATCACCAAATACATATCGTATCCAAGATCATAGTCGACAACCATAATGACGTATCTAATAATCTTAGATAATCCTAAGTTACATCTCATGACACAAATAAAATTGTATTGTGTAATCTATATAGAGTGTGCATGTAAACAAAATGATAAACTTCTGCATACCTCAGGAATAGCAAAAGCAAGGCTCGAAGGACACTGGTATGCACCTTGGCTAGGTACAATCCTCGATGGCACAGGAGCATCTACACTGTAGCCTAGCTCAGATGTCTACAATGGTGGAAAAGCAATTCACAGCTTAGTAAGTAGTTTAAGTAAATGCATGCTAGGCTTATGTCCATCTACATGCACTTGTATGCATGAATCAAAAAAATAGTGTTATGTATACGTGATACTATATACTGATGCCAAATTTATCTATCTGGACTCACAATTCAAGGTTGAGGTTGTACAAGGTATTAGTCGAAATGATATCTTAGATACCTCATTTTCTCGAGCCTTAACATGATACTGAAAGATATGGTCACTCACCACAATACTACAATGTCAACAAAATGCATAGCATTACAATGGGTAATGTGCTTTGTTCAAAACTGATTCCTTATATATCTAGTATATATATTTATTTCATCTTTATCCTATATTATTTCTTATATCCTTAGGTTATTTATTTATTTATTTATTGAACATATTAATCTATTTAATATGTATTTGTGTAGGTATATATATATATATACATTTTTATTTATTTGTATATTAATCTCTTTAATATATATATATATACACACACACATACATATATATACGTAGTTGTATCTTTACACACACACACACACACACACACACACACTAATATGCATGTATCCTTGTACATGTGTATTTGTATATATGTATTCATTATATTATTTTTATTCTTCTCAATTACTTGTTTATATATATATATATATATATATATTGTATGTACGCAAGGATACATTTTCATTACATGCGCTAATTGGTGCATACATTAACATTTGTAGGTAGCTCGGTACAACATATATATGGCACATGTGTACACCTCCCATGTATTCCCAGCTTAATTATATATTTGGAATTTTATTTTCGTGTATTGGGACAAGATAGGTGTCGTAACGGCTTCGCGCTCGACGATTTTGAAAAAAACGTTTAAAAACAAAAAGGGAGTCGCCACCAATCTTTTTTGACTAGGTGTGATTGGTCACCTAAAATATTTATCTTTTTAACAAAATCTCAAAACTAATTAAGTTTTATTAAAAAGACAATTTTGGTCTGCGAAAACAAAAACCGGGTTCGGGAGTACGGTTACGCGTGGGGAAGGATTAGCACCCCCACGACGCCCGTTAAAAAACGGTACCATAATAATCATGTGTTATCCTTTTTGTTTTAATAAAATAGCCTCAATTTAATATTTAAAGTTAATTCCTTTTTGTTTCATTTTTGAAGCATTTTATTATTTATCAAATTATTTTTCCAATTTTTAAAAAAAAGGTTAGATTTTATTTATCGAAAATGAATGTGAACCCTTTTGTATTGAATAATTAAATCGAATACTCCAATACTTTTGACAGCATTTGAAATAATTTTCCTCACCTAGAGATTTCTTAAGAATCACTACTCGTAACTTCTATAGAATCGCATCCTCGGTAGGATTCACACCTATTTCGAAAATTATTATGAATGCACATGATGCAAACAAATAAAAATGATGCAAATGAATTTTTAATTTTAAATTTCATTATTTATTTATATTTCTTTGTTTTTTTTAAAAAACTTATTCATTTTCATTTTTATTAAAAATTTAAATTATTGAAAAATCGTACTAAATATTCCAATACTTTTGGCAACAATTAGTACGACTCTTCTCACCTAAGGATCAGCTAGGAATCACTACTTGTGACTTCCATAGCGTCCCATCTTTGGACAATTTTTACTTAATTTTAATTTTATTATTAATTTTAAAATTTCAATTTTTATTTTCAAAATTTTAAATTATTGAAAAATCATATTAAATACCTCATTACTTTTGACAATATTTAGTAGACTCTTCTCACCTAGGGATCAGCTAGGAATCACTACTTGTGACTTCCG
This sequence comes from Heritiera fomes, assembly GCA_032173925.1. NCBI lineage: Eukaryota > Viridiplantae > Streptophyta > Magnoliopsida > Malvales > Malvaceae > Heritiera > Heritiera fomes. Next base: position 18,142,887 of record JAPDPM010000004.1, on the reverse strand, counting down.
TAACATCCCATCATCGGACATTTATTAAATGTAGATTTTATTATTAATTTAAAAAAACTTACTTTATTTTCATTTTAATAAAAATTTAAATTATTGAAAAATCATACTAAATATTTCAATACTTTTGGCAACAATTAGTATGACTCTTCTCACCTAGGGATCAGTTAAGGAATCACTACTTGTTACTTCCGTAGCATCCCATCATCGGACATATTTACTTTAATTTAAATTTCATTTCCTTTTTCTTTGTTGTTATATATATATATATATATATATATATATATTATACAATTTCTAATCAACAATAATTGATGAATATACAAGTAAAAGAAAAATTTTCAAAAACTTTTATTTTGTAGCATGCATTAGTAATAATAATAATAATAATAATAATAATAATAATAACAACAACACAACAACAACAATAATAATAATAAATAATAATAATAAATAGTAATAAAACACAAATAATAATAATAATTATAATATTATAATTTAAAATTTTTTAGTTTTTTTTAGTTTTTTAATTTTTTATTTTTAATTTTCTAATCAAAATTTTGTTTTTTTCCTTTTTTTTTACAAAATAAATAAGCACTAAATAAATAAACAAAAAAATAATTACCAAAATGGATTTGGGCTAAGAGCCCAAAGAAAACCCTTTAATGGCCCAAGAAGATGGCCCAAACGAGTGGGCCGGATCGGGTCGGTCAGGTTGGGGCGTGCGGGTCGCGAGCGGGCCGGAGTCGGGTCGGGTCGAATGCTAGAGCGGCGCGTGGATCGTCTTCCCGGGTCGGGCGCGCTGATCCTGGGTCGGATCCCGGGTCGCGCGTGGGTCGTTCCTTTTCTATAAAAGCCTCCCCTTTTTTTTTCTCTTCACTTTTCCCTTTTTTTTCTAAAAAAAAATCCCCGAGCTCTCAAAAGCTCTCGGCCAGGCGATTTTCGGCCACCGCCGGATCCGCCGCCGACCGCCGTACTCCGATCGCCGGCGGTACTCCCGAAACCTCGAAAATTCTCCTCCTTTCTTCCTCTACCCAGATCTGAACTCCGATCCACCCAAAAATTCCTCTTACCCCGCAGATCTAACTTATGCCGTAGCCTTTTCCTTTTTCTTCTTCCCCCATTTTTTTTGTTTTTGTTTTTGGATTTGGTTGTTAAATCTGGTTGTGGTTTTTTGATTGCTGTTATTTGGTTCGTTTTCCCTTTTTTGCAGGTACGAAAGGGACCTAGATCTCAGATCTGGGGTCCGGGGTTCTCGGGTTCTAGGGTTTTCTCGGGTTTTTAGATCTGGGTTAGGGGGGGCGATGGTTTTCTGGTGGTGAGGATGAGGTTGGGGTCTCGGGTGGTTCGGTGATGGTGGTGGTAGTCACGGGTGATGGCTTGGTGATGGTGGTGGTCTTGGGTAATGGTTCGGTGAGGATTCTGGTTTGGGACCGGAGGTGTTTTGAGAGTGAATGGGTTTTTTGGTTCGATAAGAATGATGCTCCGGTGAGTTTCGGTTTTTGATGGTGGTGTTTAGGGGTTTCGGTGGTGAGGCTAGGGCAAGGAGAGGGGTTTTTTTTTGTTTCGTTAGGGTTTCTGTTAATCTTCTCTAGAATGAGTGTCCCAGCCCCTTATGTTGGCTGCAGATGGGGTTTTTAGAGGGAGTCTGGTATGGGGGTTTGGTGTAGATGGGATGGGGTGACAGGAGTGGGTGGCCGGAAATGGTGAGGGGAGTGGTGGTGGCAGGAAGGAGTGTCAGGAACTGGTGCCGCGCACGGCACCAGTTCTGTCCTTTTTTTTTAATTAAATTAAACAATAATAATAATAAACAAAATCAAACTGATGGAAATAAAAATAATAATATATAAAAAACGAAAATGAAAATAAAAAATAGAAAGAAAAGAAAAAATGAAAATGAAAATAAACAAATAAAATAAATAAATAAATAAATAAATAAAAACGAAAAATAAAAATAAAAATAAAATGACAAAATTAGGTGTCTACAGCTGCCCCTCTTTGCTCAGTGCTGAGGATCGGGAATAGAGCAAAGACAGTAGACAACAATTTTGTCCCGCTCAAGAACTAATCTTTCTTTTTCTCTTCCTTTTCTTTTTTTTTTGTCTCCCTTTTTTTTGAAACGTGCTCCTCTTACCACAGAGGCAATGAAACTTTAAATTCTTTTTCTGAAAATGTGCTCCTCTTGCAGCAGAAGCAATGAAACTTTAAATTCTTCTATGAAATGTGCTCCTCTTGCAGCAGAGGCAATGAAACTTTAAATTCTTTTTCTGAAAATGTGCTCCTTTTGCAGCAGAGGCAATGAAACTTTAAATTCTTCTCTGAAATGTGCTCCTCTTGCAACAGAGGTGATGAAACTTTAAATCTTTTTTTTTTTTGAGAAAGCTCCTCTTGCAGCAGAGGCAATGAAACTTTAAATTTTTTTCTGAAAATGTGCTCCACTTGCAGCAGAGGCAATGAAACTTTAAATTCTTCTCTGAAATGTGCTCCTCTTGCAGCAGAGGCGATGAAACTTTAAATCTTTTTTTTTCTGAGAAAGCTCCTCTTGCAGCAGAGGCAATGAAACTTTAAATTCTTTTTCTGAAAATGTGCTCCTCTTGCAGCAGAGGCAATGAAACTTTAAATTCTTCTATGAAATGTGCTCCTCTTGCAGCAGAGGCAATGAAACTTTAAATTCTTTTTCTGAAAATGTGCTCCTTTTGCAGCAGAGGCAATGAAACTTTAAATTCTTCTCTGAAATGTGCTCCTCTTGCAGCAGAGGTGATGAAACTTTAAATCTTTTTTTTTTTTTGAGAAAGCTCCTCTTGCAGCAGAGGCAATGAAACTTTAAATTCTTCTCTGAAATGTGCTCCTCTTGCAGCAGAGGCGATGAAACTTTAAATCTTTTTTTTTCTGAGAAAGCTCCTCTTGCAGCAGAGGCAATGAAACTTTAAATTCTTTTTCTGAAAAAGCTCCTCTTGCAGCAGAGGCAATGAAACTTTAATTAATAGTTTTTTTGTTTTGTTTTTTTTGTTTTTCTTCTTCTTTTTTTGAAGTTTGCATTTTCTTATTTTTGAAGTTCTTTTTCTTCTTTTCTTTTTTTTTTTCAAAATATATATACACAAAAATATATACATACTTAACAATATTTCTCTTACTAAAGGCTCTTCACTTTAACATTAATCAATGACTTTAAGATTACATCTAAAGAATTTCGAAACCATACTCGAATAACTTAGAATTTGTACCTGAAAGATTTGAGATTGGTGCCCGGAGGTTTTATGTTTGTGCCCGGAGGACTTGAGATTTGTGCCCGGAGGACTTGAAATTTATGCCCGGAGGACTTGGAATTTTGTGCCCGGAGGACTTGAAATTTATGCCCAGAGGACTTGGAATTTTGTGTCCGGAGGACTTGAAATTTATGCTCGGAGGTCTTAGAATTGTGCCCAGAGGACTTGAGATTTATGCCCGGAAGACTTGGAATTTTGTGCCCGGAGGACTTGAAATTTATGCCCGGAGGTCTTAGAATTGTGCCCGGAAGTCTTGAGATTTATGCCCGGAGGACTTGGAATTTTGTGCCCGGAGGACTTGAAATTTATGCCCGGAGGTCTTAGAATTGTGCACGGAGAACTTGAAATTTATGCCCGGAGGTCTTAGAATTGTGCCCGGAGGACTTAAGATTTGTGCCCAGAGGTCTTAGATTTATGCCCGGAGGACTTGAAATTTATGCCCGGAGGTCTTAGAATTGTGCCCGGAGGACTTAAGATTTGTGCCCGGATGTCTTAGATTTATGCCCGGAGGACTTGAAATTTATGCCCGGAGGTCTTAGAATTGTGCCCGGAGGACTTGAAATTTATGCCCGAAGGTCTTAGAATTGTGCTCGGAGGTCTTAGATTTATGGCCGGAGGACTTGAAATTTATGCCCGGAGGTCTTAGAATTGTGCCCGGAGGACTTAAGATTTGTGCCCAGAGGACTTGAAATTTATGCCCGGAGGTCTTAGAATTGTGCCCGGAGGACTTAAGATTTGTGCCCGGAGGTCTTAGATTTATGCCCGGAGGACTTGAAATTTATGCTCGGAGGACTTAAGATTTGTGCCCGGAGGTCTTAGATTTATGCCCGGAGGACTTGAAATTTATGCCCGGAGGTCTTAGAATTGTACCCGGAGGACTTAAGATTTGTGCCCGGAGGACTTGGAATTATGTGCCCGGAGGACTTAAAGTTTATGCCCGGAGGACTTGGAATTGTGCTCGGAGGACTTAAGATTTGTGCTTGGAGGTCTTAGATTTATGCCCGGAGGACTTGAAATTTATGCCCGGAGGTCTTAGAATTGTGTCCGGAGGACTTAAGATTTGTGCCCGGAGGACTTGGAATTATGTGCCCGGAGGACTTAAAGTTTATGCCCGGAGGTCTTAGAATTGTGCCCGAAGGACTTGAGATTTATGCCTGGAGGACTTGAAATTTTGATTTGAAATTTTTGAAAATCATTCTTCAACCTTAATTAAACATAGCACTAATCAAATTGGATTTGAAATTTTCTATATCATGAATAAACTTGACTTTCTTGTTTTGAAAAAAGGTTGCATAACCTTCAAAATTTTGATTGGATGGTGTCGAGCCTTTAGCTTAAGAAACATGTTTTAATCTCAAAATTTTACACAAAACTTTCAATGCTGATGCTGTATGATGCGGTGTATGTATGCATGTATGCATGTACTCAGTCCTGTACATTCTCTAACTTTGAAACTCTATCTTGTCAAAGAGGTACACATTTGTCTTTTGTATTTTCTTTGCCCCAACATGATCATGAAAGCTCCTTTCCATTTCCCCTTTTTTGCAGAGTTCTTGTACCTCATCATAGCCTGTTGACGAAAAGCGCTAAAAATTTTCCACATAGCTATTTTCCAGGGGGAATGAATCCAAATTTCGCAAGTGATACTTGATCCTTTCGAGAAATTAGTGATTACTTTTCAAGATGAGTGACATAAATCCTATTCGGATCTTTCAACTGGACAATTGAAAGTTTGGTGCACCAGAATGTTCTGTTTTGGGAACATTTTGCCACTTATCCAAAAAAACAATGGTTTTTTTTTTTGCTCAAAATGGTTTTCTTAAGATACCATCGCTTTTCTTCTTTTTTTTTTCCTTTTTTTTGGGACAAAGTTTTGAATGAGAAAAGAAACGAAATATTTACAACTTGGTTTGACAATCTCTCAAATTCTCAAATAATGACGTTATACAAATGCCAAGATTGGGCATGAATGACTGACGTCTTTCCTACTTAGGAAGAGTATTTACAAGAAGGAAGGTTCAAACTTTTTCAAAAACGTCGGGCAATCAAATGACCTCAAAATCTTTGGATATCTCGAGGATTTCTCAAGGCTTGTTAATTCTTTTCCTACATTTTCAATTCATGTCACTGCTTGGCTTGGTTGCATGAAAAGTTCATTGTTCGTTCTAAACTGCCCTTTTCGGGTTTTCACCCTAGAGCCTCATTCTTTCTTTTGTTTTCTTTTCTTTTTTCTTCTTTTCTTTTTTTGATTGATTGATTGTGCTACCATGCGTTCAAGAATTCAAATTTCATTTAAGCCAAAGAATTGGGAGAATCTTCCAAAGAAGAGCTCTTCGATACAAGCATCTATACTTGATCAAAATGGACTTTTAAGTACGTAATGTAGGCCATGGTTCAGGGTTCTGAAAGAATAGATAAACAGGCCCAAAATGTGTTTGAAGGTGATCAATCCAAGGATCATTCCTTTTCATATAGACATCTATCATTTACGTGCTTAGAAGCACCTTTTCTCTTTTACTTTTTCATGTATTTCTTCCTTTTCTTCTTTTCTTTCTTTCTTTTTTTTCTTTTTCTTTCTCTTTTTTTTTTCAAAATCCTATTCATCCTTTGAAGCATCTTTCTTTGTGTACTTTCACATGTATCCTTCCTCCTTTCTCTTTCTTTTTTCCTTTTTTTTTATTGATTCCTATCCAAGATTTCCAAAACATAGTAAATCTTATTTGATCGAAAACAAAAGCTTAATCATTTATTTTCTTTGAAAAGATACTTTCTGCACATGCCCCCCAGTGTGGAGGGTGATCCTTGGAGGAGGTTTATTATGAAAGAAACTATTAGGCTCAAAAGGGGCAACAAAAGGATAATGTTTATATTTGCGAATGGAATGCGAAAGACGGCCATTCGTCATCTCAAATTAAGATGCTTCTATTGAAAAGTAATTCTTAGGATAAGTTTTTCTTTTGGCTTTCGAAATCATCTGAATATCATGTTTGCATGGTGTCACGATCAATTTCATTTTTCTTCTTTTTTTCTTTTTTCTGCCTTTTCTTTTTTTCTCTTTTTTTTTGTAATGCAACACTTTAATATGACAGAGCTTGACCTCACACACCACATCGTCGTTTGAGGAAAAAGGCGATGCGTAACCCAAGGTATTGTATAGATGGACAACAGTGAAAAATCCTCAACTTTGGTTTTTTTTTTACTATCTTGTTCCAAATCATGGGCGAAAGGCATCTTGGGAGTACAAGATTGAAGCGTTTGGGATTTGTACAAGAATTTAGGTGGAAAGGTATTTCAAAATGATCTTGTCAAGTGTAAAATTACCAATATCAAGAATATTTAGAGATTGTCATTGATTTCCAAATTATTCTCAAAAGGTTTTGCAAATCGATTATTTCTTTGAAAATTATTTACAATGAAACCCTGTCATGATCAAAGTGAAAACAAAATAGAACTTTCAAAATCTTATGCCCCAATTTAGCTTTTTAGCTCTCGACTGACTTAGATTTTATGGAGACATGATCCAAGAATGATTTAAGACATTCATCTTTGACAATAATCACTGATTTTCTTGGAATCATTTTTATCATTAATGCGAAGAAGAGAAACATTCTTGTCATATGCCATTGGAAAATAAATTGTGCAAAAAGTTGTGCTCATACAATTGTCACCTAGGCCAACGGAGCTGACAAAGCATTTTCCAACAAAACACTAACTCTAAAATCTTGACATTTCAGTTTCTTCCAATCTAGTTTCTCATCATGACCTAACTTTGCATCAAAGTGGACTTCCACTGATCCATAAGTTCTTGAGTCAAGATTCCCCCATTGATAAGCTCTTCAACCCTTTCCTTCAATTGCCTACATTTTTCTATTGAATGCCCGATTGCCCCCATGTGATAGTCACATCTACTATTCATATCATAACTTTTGGACAATGGGTTTGGGGCTGTTCTCAAAGAAACAGGGGTCAAATATTGGTTTTTCACTAGAAAAGGCAAGAGATCAGAAATTGAGATGGGAATTGTTCCTTGGTTGCTTCTCGCTCTTTTTCTGTTGTTTATTGGTTGTTGGATAGGTCAAGCTCTAGGATTAGTCACAAAGGTAGGTGAGTGAGAAATTACTGGGGAGTAAGAGTTTGCTTGGAATCCTGGTTGTGGGATTGGTGAATAAAGATAAGGATCACAGGAAACATTGTTCAAGGTTGGATGGCATGATGGGTACGACAAATAGGGATGATGCGGAGTGGAGTTTTTGGGAAATTACCCTTCGAATGTCGCAACTTGCACTTCTTCTTCCATTCTTTCTGACTTGTTATCAGTAATGTCATCTATCTTGATCTTGCCCCTCTTAACTGCATTCTCAATCATCTCTCCGGAGGCCACCATGTCGGCGAAATTCTTAGTAACACTCCCAATCATCCTATCATAATATGGTGCCTGGAGGGTACTAAGAAACAGCGCTGCAGTCTCTTTTTCGGTGAGAGGAGGTCGGACTTGAGTGGCAACATTCTTCCATCTCTGGGCATATTCTCTAAAGCCTTCAGTAGCTTTCTTCTCCATGGTTTGTAAAGATAAACGATCTGGGGCCAGATCCACAATATGCTTATATTGGGTGACGAATGCCCTTGCCAAATCTTCCCACGAGTGAACATCACCCCTGCCCAATTGTGTATGCCACCTAGCAGCAAATCCTTTAAGGCTATCTTGGAAGACATGGATCAACAGTTTGTCATCATGCACATGTGCTGCCATCTTTCTACAGTACATAGTGATATGGGCTTTCGGACATGTAGTCCCATCGTACTTCTCAAATTCTGGGGCTTTGAACTTTAAAGGAATGATCACACCGGGTACTAGAGATAATCTAGTTGCATCCAAAGATCCATGAAAATCCACTCCTTCAACAATTCGAAGCCTTTCTTCTATAAGCTCTATCTTTCGTCGGGAACATGAACCTTCTTCCACTTGTGGCATCCCTTGATCCTTGTGACTATCCAAATTGCCAATATGAGTTGGTTTGAGGGGGTTCATTGTAGGAGTCTCATGCACTTGAAACTGATTAGGGTTGACTGCAAATGGCATATTAGGGCATACATAACCCTCGGTGGGCATTGCTTGTGACTCTTGAGATGATCGAGTTTCTCGTGAGCCGATGTTAGCTGGACAAAGAGAATCCTCTGCATTTAGCAGCTGATGCCGCTCTTGAGTAGCTAGTCCTCCCATCGTTTCTTTTCCATTATTCCACCTTTCCAATAAAGCTTCCATTTGTGATAATTGTTCTCTTATCTCTTTCTGTGCTTTTTCCATCCTTTCCATTCGAATCATCTCTGTTTCTTGCATGGTCCAAAACCCTTTCCAAAGCTTTTCGATGTTCAAGCCACTTGACACCTAATCCAACATAACCCTGAATTAAATGTCATGCTTGCCATGTTAATATGAAGCTTTTATTGTATTGAAATTGTATATCTACATGTAAAAGAAGTTTCAATCTTGTTGTTATTTTACAATATCACAAATCACCCACCAAAAGAAAGAAAAAAAATATTATAAACTGAAAATTTTTGATCATTTTGAAGAAGTTATTGTTAGCCTTATTATTCTTCTGTCAAAATCGTATTATGCACATATGAATGAAGTGAATGCAAACTTATAAAACCTTGTAACATTCATATTCATAAAGGAATTGTTTACAAGATTCAAAAGTTCCTTACTACACTCCCTACTATTCTAACGCCCCTTACATTCAAAGTTTTTCAAAAAGAAATTTCACAACAACAGCTGCATTTTCATCCTCTGAACTCTAATCCAGCATGGCAAATTCCTGGCTGACCACTTCCCCTATATCGAGTAATTTTGCTTCAATCAATCCCTTCACCTTATACTTGAAAGCCTTACAATCTTCAATGGAATGCCCAATATTTCCTGCGTGGTACTCACATCTTGCATTTGCGTTGTACCATATTGGTTACGAAGGCTCTAAGGGTTTTAAGAATACAGGGGCAATAAGGTGCCTTTTAAGCAGATAGGGGAAAAGTTTGCTATAAGTTATGGGTAAAGGGTCAAGCTGCGTGCGCTTCATCTTCTTGGATTGTTTTTGGCCAAGAGTTTGATTTTTAACTTGAGCAGGTGGTGGCACTAAAGGTAGGGCGTTAGGGATTTGCTGAAAAGGTGATCGAATAGAATTGGCATGAGCATATGGGTTCACAGACGAGCAGGTATGTAAAGGTTGGGCGAGACTAGGAGATCCTGTTCCAAAAGCTTGAACATGAGGTTGAAAAGTAGGTCGAGGATAAAAGTTTGGCCGTGGACCAATTCGTGGAGGTCGAACAAAAGTAGGTCCTGTTTGGAGTGCTTGGATGGGTGGCTGATGAAGGTTAGGGTTTTGTAATGGCCTACTTGGTATCGATTGTTTGAGGCCATAAGGTTCAGCTTTAGTTGTAAGGCCCTTAAGTTCATCCATTACCTTTTTCACCCTTTTCATAGCCTCTTCTACTACGGGGTCATCGTCTGGATAGTTGAGAGCATCGGAGTGTCCCTGGCTAGCCATTTCATGAAGAGTCGATCGGTCTCCACTTGCTGATGATTCAACGTGTAGTTGTCTTGGAAATGACGATGAGCCTTGAAGATGAACCACTTTAGCCTCTCCAAAGCTTTCAAGCATCTTCATTATCTACCTAGCTTCCCCTTTATCTCCTGTATGTCATGTCCAAACTCCTCTTGATTATTCTCCAAAGCAATAAGTCTAGCTTCTAATTGATCTCCCATGCTTCTGACCTCCTTTAACCTAAAAGATAAATGCCCTCCTTATTATGTGATGTGATGAGATATGCCATGCTAAAATTTAAGAATAAAAGAATCAAAATTTTCTCTTATTTAAGTTCAATGAATAAATTCTTTTCTCCTTTTTTTTCTTTTTTAGAGTTTGATGATTTCCCTTTTTTCTTTTAAAGAATAGATTTTTCTTTTTGCTCTCTCTATTTTTTATTTAAAAGAAAAAAAGCCTTATTTTCGCACTATAATTTATTTTCTTTAACTTCCCTTTTTATTTTTTGAAGAAATGTGATAATGTAAAAAATTTATGTCTATGCATAAGTTCCAAAAAAATGTATATTATTATTTTTTTGTGGTATTAAAGAATGAAAGGATATTTTCATGTTATTTCTGACAAAGAAGAAAAATCGAATAAATCTTTGTTTTATTCTTCAAAAGTGAAAAATTGTGAAATTGTGAAATTTTATTTGAGAATGACATTGAAAATATATATATATATATAGATATATACCTTGATTTTATGAAAATATGAATTTGAAAAATAATTAGAGTTATGATATGAAAAAGTAGTACAAATGTTCCCTCATGTCCTAATTTCGAGATAATTTCTACAACATCGGACGTGGCTCTACCTAAGGTTGGTCTCTTAGGTTTTTCTATATGCTGGCTTAGGTTTCTAAAAGGTCAAAAGGTTCCCAAATTATATCTTACTGTCATCCACACTGGACTAGTAAGATTTAATTTGAGTGGGAGTATTTCGCTTGCCATTGCGGAGGTGATTACCTCACGAGAGCAAAGGTACTCTACTTCCTCCTAAGAAGGACGGAACTCCGGTATATAGCTCATGTGATGCAAATGCAAGTGCAAGTGTGTGTATGGGGGAACACGTCATACTCAAATTAAATTATTTTCTCTATCCTAAATGCCTCAACAATTTATTAACAACAAATATGTACAAGTATAAAACATAGAATAAATAACATAAAATGCAAATGCAAACAAAATCATTTTCAAAATCCAAGGGAATTAAATTTAAATATCATTCAAGACTATTAAATTAAAACTTTGGATAACACAAGATTAATAAATGGCTTGACCCTCAAAAAGCTATCCCCAGTGGAGTCGCGAAGCTGTCGTAACGGCTTCGCGCTCGACGATTTTGAAAAAACGTTTAAAAACAAAAAGGGAGTCGCCACCAATCTTTTTTGACTAGGTGTGATTGGTCACCTAAAATATTTATCTTTTTAACAAAATCTCAAAACTAATTAAGTTTTATTAAAAAGACAATTTTGGTCTGCGAAAACAAAAACCGGGTTCGGGAGTACGGTTACGCGTGGGGAAGGATTAGCACCCCCACGACACCCGTTAAAAAACGGTACCATAATAATCATGTGTTATCCTTTTTGTTTTAATAAAATAGTCTCAATTTAATATTTAAAATTAATTCCTTTTTGTTTCATTTTTGAAGCATTTTATTATTTATCAAATTATTTTTCCAATTTTTAAAAAAAAGGTTAGATTTTATTTATCGAAAATGAATGTGAACCCTTTTGTATTGAATAATTAAATCGAATACTCCAATACTTTTGGCAGCATTTGAAATAATTTTCCTCACCTAGAGATTTCTTAAGAATCACTACTTGTGACTTCTATAGAATCTCATCTTCAGTAGGATTCACACCCATTTCGAAAATTATTATGAATGCACATGATGTAAACAAATAAAAATGATGCAAATGAATTTTTAATTTTTAATTTCATTATTTATTTATATTTCTTTGTTTTTTTTAAAAACTTATTCATTTTCATTTTCATTAAAAATTTAAATTATTGAAAAATCGTACTAAATATTCCAATACTTTTGGCAACAATTAATACGACTCTTCTCACCTAAGGATCAGCTAGGAATCACTACTTGTGACTTCCATAGCGTCCCATCATCGGACAATTTTTACTTAATTTTAATTTTATTATTAATTTTAAAATTTCAATTTTTATTTTCAAAATTTTAAATTATTGAAAAATAATACTAAATACATCAATACTTTTGACAATATTTAGGAGACTCTTCTCACCTAGGGATCAGCCAGGAATCACTACTTGTGACTTCCGTAACATCCCATCATCGAACATTTATTAAATGTAGATTTTATTACTAATTTAAAAAAACTTACTTTATTTTCATTTTAATAAAAATTTAAATTATTGAAAAATCATACTAAATATTTCAATACTTTTGGCAACAATTAGTATGACTCTTCTCACCTAGGGATCAGTTAAGGAATCACTACTTGTGACTTCCGTAGCATCCCATCATCGGACATTCATTTAATTGAATTATAAAATTTATTATTAATTTTCTTTAAAAAAATTATTTTTAACAAAATTAAATTATTGAAAAATCATACTAAATAGTCCAATACTTTTGGCAACATCTAGTACGACTCCTCTCACCTAGGGATCAGCTAGGAATCACTACTTGTGACTTCCGTAGCATCCCATCATCAGACATATTTATTTTAATTTAAATTTCATTTCCTTTTTCTTTGTTGTTTTATATATATATATATATATATATATATATATTTTATACAATTTCTAATCAACAATAATTGATGAATATACAAGTAAAAGAAAAATTTTCAAAAACTTTTATTTTGTAGCATGCATTAGTAATAATAATAATAATAATAATAATAATAATAATAATAATAATAATAACAACAACAACACAACAACAACAATAATAATAAAATAATAATAATAAATAGTAATAAAACACAAATAATAATAATAATTATAATATTATAATTTAAAATTTTTTAGTTTTTTTAGTTTTTTAATTTTTTATTTTTAATTTTCTAATCAAAATTTTTTTTTTTTCCTTTTTTTTTTACAAAATAAATAAGCACTAAATAAATAAATAAATAAACAAAAAAATAATTACCAAAATGGATTTGGGCTAAGAGCCCAAAGAAAACCCTTCAATGGCCCAAGAAGATGGCCCAAACGAGTGGGCCGGATCGGGTCGGTCAGGTTGGGGTGTGCGGGTCGCGAGCGAGTCGGAGCCGGGTCGGGTCGGATGCTAGAGCGGCGCGCGGATCTTCTTCCCTGGTCGGGCGCGCGGATCCCAGGTCAGATCTCGGGTCGTGCGCGGGTCGCTCCTTTTCTATAAAAGCCTCCCCTTTTTTTTTCTCTTCACTTTTCCCTTTTTTTTCTAAAAAAAAATCCCCGAGCTCTCAAAGCTCTCAGCCAGGCGATTTTCGGCCACCGCCGGATCCGCCGTCAGCTGCCGCCGGCCGCCGTACTCCGATCGCCGGCGGTACTCCCGAAACCTCGAAAATTCTCCTCCTTTCTTCCTCTACCCAGATCTGAACTCCGATCCACCCAAAAATTCCTCTTACCCCGCAGATTTGACTTATGCCGTAGCCCTTTCCTTTTTCTTCTTCCCCTTTTTTTTTGTTTTTGTTTTTGGATCTGGTTGTTGAATCTGGTTGTGGTTTTTTGATTGCTGTTATTTGGTTTGTTTTCCCTTTTTTGCAGGTACGAAAGGGACCTAGATCTCAGATCTGGGGTCCGGGGTTCTCGGGTTCTAGGGTTTTCTCGGGTTTTGAGATCTGGGTTAGGGGGGTGATGGTTTTCTGGTGGTGAGGATGAGGTTGGAGTCTCGGGTGGTTCGGTGATGGTGGTGGTAGTCTCGTGTGATGGCTCGGTGATGGTGGTGGTCTTGGGTAATGGTTCGGTGATGATTCTGGTTTGGGACCGGAGGTGTTTTGAGAGTGAATGGGTTTTTTGGTTCGATAAGAATGATGCTCCGGTGAGTTTCGGTTTCTGATGGTGGTGTTTAGGGGTTTCGGTGGTGAGGCTAGGGCAAGGAGAGGGGTTTTTTTTTGTTTCGTTAGGGTTTCTGTTAATCTTCTATAGAATGAGTGTCCCAGCCCCTTATGTTGGCTGCAGATGGGGTTTTTAGAAGGAGTCTGGTATAGGGGTTTGGTGTAGATGGGATGGGATGACAGGAGTGGGTGGCCGGAAATGGTGAGGGGAGTGGTGGTGGCAGGAAGGAGTGTCAGGAACTGGTGCCGCACACGGCACTAGTTCTGTCCCTTTTTTTTTAATTAAATTAAACAATAATAATAATAAACAAAATCAAACTGATGGAAATAAAAATAATAATATATAAAAAAACGAAAATGAAAATAAAAAATAGAAAGAAAAGAAAAAATGAAAATGAAAATAAACAAATAAAATAAAATAAAATAATAAATAAATAAAAACGAAAAATAAAAATAAAAATAAAATGACAAAATTAGGTGTCTACAATAGGTACATTTAAATTCCCAAAATTACTTAATCACACTTAGTACTTATACAAATTATACTTAAATACAAAATCAAGGTAAGAGAATTTAGGATCTTCACATACTATATACAAAAAGAACTATTATTATCATTGTTGTTATTGTTATTTTTTATAATTTAATATATTTAGACGAAACTTTCGTTAACTAAAATTTGTTAACACTGTCATTGCGTATTGATATCAAATTATATCTAATAGACTAGGGTGCCATTTGTGCAATGGAATCCTATACTAATATCATGACCCGAAAGCTGCAACGTACACTTAACAATCACACTTATGCTGTTTTTTCAATTTTACAAACTAATTTTTTTCTTTTAACTTTAAGATTTATATTCGATGTCAGTGTCACCACTAAACAAATTCCATCTTTCTCAATTCCATTTAACTTAACATTGCCATTTAAGTTGTTAACTCCTAGAGTAAATCAACTTACTTTCTCCAAATTTTAATTCAAAATGGATCTAGCAAAAAAAAAATCAAAACCTCCCCTTACATATAATCAATTTTCTCCAATTAATTAACCTTCAATATATATATATATATATATATATTTTCAATATCATATCTCAACTCCACAATTCACAGTTTATATCATCATACATTACACATTCCCAAGACCATCACAATCAACATATCCATATTCCACAAGTTGTATATTTATCATATAATAATAATAACAATATCTTAGATTGCACTAAAAAATTATACTAGCTCATATAATAATCTAGAGTAATCCTAAGTTACATCCCAAAATAATTCCAATGACATGCACTGTGCATTGCATAATGTCTATACATAAAAACTAACGTAATGTATAAAATTTCATATACCTCAAAAGTAAAAAAAAAAAAAAGCACTCGGAGGACTTAAGCAAGTACCATTACTAGGTACAGTCCCTAAGGGCTCACACAGAACTCCAAGCATGGACTCTAGCTCGTATGATCTGCGATGATGTTAGAAAGGGATGAGCAAAACCACGGCTTAGTAGGATACTCATACAAGTGTAAAAGTAGAATCATACTGTCCTAAATGCAATGCATGAAACCTGCAAATATAAATCTTTATAACATATTCCGATCATAGACATTGTACTTAATCTCAATATCATGACCTAGAGAATCTAAGTGTGTCAACGTTTTGGGGGTACGGATGGAAGAGTACTTTTGAAATACCTCATTATTCTTGCTCTCAGCAGTTGTCTATAAAACATCAAATAATGTACTTATTACCCATCCATATCAATCCACAATAACAATCATTTAACCCAATATCAATCATCTAACTCGATATCAATATAATATCGCACATGCATGGCGTCTTCAAAGCTTTTATGCAGTTTTAGATCATGTAGCATTCAGTATAAAATCACATGCAAGAGAATACTATTCAAATCATATCATGTACAATATACAATCATGTATAAAAGCATGTACATCCTAAAATCATTTCACATGTATAGTTCAAAATATGCAGAGTCTCTTGCATGTCGCGTATACTGTAACAGTGTTCAAATTTCGACACAAATGTACATGCTCATTCAAAAGTTTCAAAACAATATTCGAACTATTGTCTCAAATTCAAAATTAATGATTCAAAACAATACTCGGACTATAGTCTCGAGTTGAAATCAATGGTCCAAAACAATCTCGGACTATTGTCTTGAGTTCGAAATCAAAGGTACATGACGATTCAAAACACAAATCCGAAACTGATAGTAAATCATACTTGATCACATTCTAATAATAAGGCTTAGCATCGCTTAAACCTTTCACAAAACATGCGCGATCAAGTTCAAAAATCAAGTTTTCATGCTATTCAAACACAATTTCAAATAACTTACATTCAAAATGGAATTCAGAAAGAGTTATGGTCTAATCATATCAAACTCATCAATAAAGCTTTATCTAATCACATTGCAACTAATTAGTGTGTCGAACATCCTTGGACTAAGGAGCTATCTATGGCCGTAGATTCGCAAACCCCACTTGCATTGATCAGGTGCACTAAGACTCGTCTACGACAATTGTTGGACAAGTGTCCATAATAGTTTATTGACTTAAAATATTAGCCATAATCTAAAATCTAAATTTCAAAAGTTTTGAAAGTCTAATGTTCAAACAGTTCACATATAATGAAATTTGTAAGTTTCAAAAATCAAGAAAGCTAAATTGTGCTTTGCTTAAAAACCCATTTAGGCAAATGTATTATGTCACATGCTTTCTTTTCCAAAAACCAATCAAATGGTTCGAAACTCTAACATATGCATGTTCAAAACAATGTTTCGTATCCAAATACTTAAAATACGAAATACTTGCTTTTAGCTTATACATAAACATCAATTCTAAAATGCAACATCAATGGTATCACATCTCATCACAATACAAAGATGTCTTATGGACATTCCAATGTTTCAATCATTATCATATCGTTTATTTATTTTGTTTCTACATGCCTAACATGGCTATTGTGCCGTCATTGGCAAAAAAGTTTATATAATAAATAAATGTACATGCATATATACCATCACACAAATATATACATCAATATATTTTCTAGTTCACAGGGTACCATAAGCATACATTCTCTTTCCCTTTATTTCACATATCATATGTCGATTTCTCAGTTCACTATAACATAATTAGATTATTCCATAAAGTATCAAAATCCCACAAATCATAAAGGTTATCACATATTTACAAAAATCACTGCACAATCACAATATCATATAGACCATCGTGCCTTTACTGATATCATTTCGATTCTACGATTTCACTTAAGCTATCATGCTTCTCTAGTGTCACTATAAGACCATAATACCTTTTATTATTTAAACCTTTAATTTTCAATACCTGTTCAATCGTGTAAATCAGATCAGAACTTCCAAAAAATTGAACTCATTTCTAACTTATCATTCAATCGTTCTTTAAAAAAAAAAAACATCATTATTTCCTCAAACAATTACTTTCCAAATCAATCCTTTACAAAAATTTCAGCAGCATAACATTTCTATAATTAAGACTTCCTACACATAAAAAATAGTAAAAATTTCAATCCATCTCAAAGCAGTTCAAATCATAAAATCCACCACAGTATATATGTATTTTAATCCTCAAACAATTCATTATTTAATCCAAATCAATAAATTACTTTAAATACATCTTTCAGTTCATTATTTGAAGTCCACAATCAGTTAGTAACTTTAAACCATTATCAATCAAATTTAATCATGTCTTTTCCCAACATTATAATCACACCGTCATATGACGTTATCCCACAAAGCCTATTATCACAAGGACCACTGGCGGAGCTGCATGGGGCCCAGTGAGGGCTCAAGCCCCCACTGAGCCTAAAATTTTTGGCTTTTTTACTGTTGTTTAGCTAATAATAAATATTGTAATAACTCTTAATTTCGATATCTATCATAAGTATACTAGAGTAATTTTGACTGACTTGAGGTTATTTTGGAATTTGGACAGATTATGGAAGTTGAGAATGTCCGAGCCATCTTGGTCAAGGAGCGATGAATATGTAAATGTGAGTATGTATGTATTAAGGCATAAGTTGGAAAGGAACAAATTGATTAAGATATACTATGAGAGAATTAAATATATATATATATATGTATAAATATACATATGTATATAAGTTATGGAAATTAGAATTATTAAGACAATATGAAAATGGAAGACATTATTATTATGGCTTGAAACAATAGTTAATTATCTACTAATCCCTTTATGTTAAATTGGGTTATTAGAGGTGATAATTGAGGGCTGGAAATACAAGTTAAAGGCTGGCAAATAATCAAGGGCTGGAAATACAAGCTAAAGGGGCTGGCAAATAATCAAGGGCTGATGTTGCAAGTCAAAGGCTAGTAAAACAAATCAAAGGCTGGTAATATAAGGGAGAAAAGGGCTGGGAAAACATAAGTTAAAGTCTGGAATTAATGACCCACGTTTTCCCTTCTGTTTTCCTCCCCAAACCGAAACAAAGAAGAGCAACTTCTCCAGCAAAAAACGTCGACAGCCACCATCAAGAAAACCCTCTTCCTCCTCCCTCATTTCCAGCCATAGATTGAAGTTCTCCTCCAAACACTCTTCCATTTCACCCAAGGACAGAAACTGATCTAGGGATTTCGTGGTTAAGGAGGCAAACAACGAAATTGATGGAGGAAGTTTCATGCTAGAAGCTGACCAATGAAATTGTGAGCCATGGATGCAATGGGAGTTTTGGTTCAATAAGATTAGGGCAAAAGAAGTGAAGGAGAAGAAGTGAGAAGAGTTACCATTGTTGATTGAAGAAGTGAGGGGTTGAAAACCTAAATTACAGCAGATTTAATTGGGATTTCAGGGCAAGATATCAGAGGTAAGGAACTAGGGTGAGTCAATATGTGTTTTGTTGGAATTAATCTATGGAAATAGAATGCAATATGTTTACTGGTTTAGCATTGATGTCTCTAGGTGTGACAGCAAACAAGCTGTGAGGAATGGACTGAGATGGTGTCAACAGTTTCTGTTTGTGCATCAAATTAAGGGGGTAAGTTTCTAACCCTGTAATGGTTAATTATTATGCATGAATATGATATTGTGATGAGCTAAATGTAAATGGCTATTGTTAGATAAAGATAAACAAAAAAATTCTGACTTGATGTGAATCTGGAAATTTGCTGTTCTGTCTGAGTGGAGATGAAAATGAGCAGTTTAATAGTTCTACATGCAGGAAAATTCTGGAAAAATTATGAATTATGTCCCTTTAAGTTACAAGAAAGTTGGTTTTGGAATTTCTTGAATTGGATTTCTGTAGCTTGAGTTATGCCCAAATGAGTGCAGGGTGTTCTGTCCAGAAACGTGAATCACAGTCCGGACTTTGGAAAATCATAGCAAATGGCCTAAATTGAATTAGGGTGCAAGTCTTACATGTATAAAAAGGGTATTTAAGTTAGGAGCATGATGGTTCTGGGTTTGCATCATTTTGATACTCCTATGACCAGATATGTGATGATTTGTGCAGATTGGTCAGTGTGATACTGTGTCAGGAATTTACTGAACATACTGAAACTTTGGGAAAATTCTGGTGTTGATATAGGAAGAATTAAATTATGAACTTTACATTTCTAAATAGGGAAATGAATTAACTTTCATCTAGTTTTGGAAATTTTAGATTTGGAATGATGTAGCTTAAGCCATGTATACATGACTGCAGGATGCTCACTGCCAGTTATAGACAGTTTACTGGAAACTTCAAAAATTCTTGGAAAATGACTCAGATGGAATATGACTGCAAACTTTACATGTTCAGAAAGATAAATGAGTCATGATTTACATGGTATTGAGTTTTTAAAGATCTCATATCCCTATAGTTGGTAGTAGGCATTTTACTGTACACAGGTCAGGAAATTTCCTGCCTACTGTGACAGATTTGGATCAAGGTCTAAAAATTTATGGGAAATGGCACAAAATGAATTAGAAAATGAGCCTTATATGTATAAATAGGGATTTGAGTTAGAAGTGATATAAAAATGTCGGTTTGACAACCAAGTTCTGAAATTTATACCTAAGGCTAACACAATACCATAAGGTCCGAAACCTTAAAGGACAGAAATAGACCAAATGGGTCATAAGTAGTTCAAATGAACGAAAAGACAATAAACGGTGCTAGTAACGTTTGAAATAACTCTGAAAACACAGCCAAGTACTGTTTCTTATTGAGTTATACAATGCTTAATGTTAGCTTATGATTGGAAGTATTGAGATTGATGGAGGTATCGAGATTGATTTCTATCTACTATGTATTATGTAGAGGGTTGTCCTATGGACCAAGTTTGACCCGAAATCAATCAACACTGCAAGAATAGTAGGCGAGGGAGAATCGATTCAGAAGCTAAAGAAGTACGGTAAGTAACCCTAAGTGACTACTTGCATCCAATTTGCTTAATGCTATAAACTCTTGGAATTTGGCAATTGAAACCAAATGAATGCTGCATATGAGATGTCTTCCCTTGACTGTTGATTTTGCTTTACTAGAAATGGTTTGTAAACAAGTGATGGGCTCACAAGAAATGTATTGTTTGCGCGTATTATATACACAAGAAATATTTTAAATGTTTTAAAGGTTCAAATTAAATTCTGACTTAATATGATTTTATACTTTGTGTTGTAACCTTGTTAATGTTTTTAAATGCCTTGTGAGTCTTGTTTGTTGAATTACTTCCTTATAAACTACAATGATCGCTATGAGGTCAGGGAAGAATGAGATTTGTTTTAAGACTACCGGATATGTGTTTTAGACCCGAGGTATTAAGACCTCAGGGCATTGTACCTTGAGAACTTTGTAGACACATTTGATTGACTTAGAGCACTATTTCTCGAGCATTAGCCTCGGAGACGTTTGGCTTGTCCCGTATATTACGTTTGGACAGGTCCCGGTTTCATATGCGCAATGAGCCGGGGTTTGATTGGTCTATGCATAGGCAGCGCCCTTTATGGGAGTTTGCTACGGTTAGCTACCGTGGGTTTGTTCGCTCTAAGTAGCATCGACTGATACTCTGTGAACTCTCTTGGTACTATGATTTGTTTTATTGACTTCACTGCATACTTTAAGTATGGTTTGATATTAAGACTTCTAGTCTAATGATGGAACTCCATATTTGATTATGATTTGCTATTAAGTTCCATACTGTGTTTTAAGTTTGATGCAGCATAATTGATTTGATTTATTTGAAAGTGATTTGAATTAGCTTTCATAAATGAGGGATGCTTGGTATAATTTAGTTGCTTATTGTTGTTACTTACTGAGTTTATGACTCACTCCCCTCTTCTTTCCCCTCCCTTTCAGAGTGATCGATACAGCGACTGTTCTTTTTGGCTTGGGAAGCTTCTTGAGAGTGGACTTCCCTGCACAGTTTAAGGTATATGGCTCCCAGCGGTTTGTATAGATAGAGATGGATGATGGCACAGTGTATTGGAATTCTTTTGATTGTATATATATATATATACTTATGTGATGAGTCTGGGATGTAAGCTAGATTATGTATTATTGGAATATGACGATCAATATACTTTTTGAATTGTCATTATGTATGTTGGTAGATGTGCCTAGATATATCAAGGGAGTTATATGAAATTGAGATTGGCCTACATATTCACCTACAAATGAATAGTGATATAAAAAAAAAAATTTAGGCTTCCGCAAGATATCAAGAAAGATCGGGCGTGACAGTTTGGTATCAGAGCGGGTTTTTCCGTGTCTGTGTAGGTCGATAAAGTTAGCTTACATCCCTATGCACTGTGCCTATGTCTATCTTTGAGTTGCGGTTGCCATATAAACTGTACTAATTGTTGTTAATGTGACAGGAAGTAAGTGATAATGAAGAGGAGAGGTAGACCACAACGAGTTCTTCCTACAGAGCGGTCCAGGTCTCCTACTCCCCCGCCTCCACCACAGCCTCCTCGGGCCCCAGATCTTAATACAGAAGTGGGCCAGTTATCGAGGACTGTGGGAGAATTACAGCAAACAGTCCAAAATCTTGCGGCTTTCATAGCGCAACAATTCGGAGGCAACTCTAATCAACCTCCAGCTCAAGCTCAGGCATAGGCACAAGTCCCTCCTCCTGTGCCACAACCTCAGGCTGCTCCACAGCAACAACTGGCTGTACCACCACAGCCACCAGCACCACCGCAGCCACCTGTAGCCCCACAACCTCTACCACCTCTAGTGCCACCACCACAGGTTGGAGATCAGGTAGATAGGAACATGAATAGGCTTTGGCAATTTCAGAAGATGAATCCGCCTACTTTTAAGGGTGAAAAGGACCCGGATGTAGCCGAAGAATGGGTCAAACAGTTAGAGAAATTGTTCAAGTGTATGGGCTATAGTTCTACTGAAAAAGTGAGATTAGCGGTATTTATGTTCCGAGAGAAAGCAGAGGTTTGGTGGGAATCAGCTGAGAAATTGTTGACAAGTCAGAACCCGGAGATCACATGGGAAGCTTTTCTGGAGAGCTTCTTTAAGCAGTATATTCCCGAGCCTGCTCAAAGAAAGAAACAGGCAGATTTTCTGAAATTGACTCAGGGTTCCAACACCGTGGATGAATATGAGTCAAAGTTCTCAGCTTTGTGTCGGTATGACCTTCTAGCATCCAAGGATGAGAAAGCTAAGACCATCAAGTTCATTTCGGGATTGAAACCCGCAATTCGGAGTAAGATGGCAGTGCTAGATATCACTGATTTTGCAGAAGCTCTCAGACGAGCTCAGATGGTCGAACTTGAACACGACCTAATTCAGCAGGAATATGGGTCTAAGTGGAGGAACAAGGGAAAAGATAAGAGGGTCGATGATAGAAAGCCCTACAAGGGCAAGCAGCTAGAAAAGAGGCAGAAGACAGTGGGAACCAAACCGAAAGGGGATGAGACTAAGAGGGGTCCAACTTGTCCTAAGTGTGGAAGCAATCATGGTACTAAACCTTGTTATAGGGAGACAGGAGCTTGTTTCCACTGCGGGAAACAGGGACATATGGTCAGAGATTGTCCCTACCGCAAGACTGTAGAAAGGGCCTTTGAGCATTCGACTGGTGACAAGGGTAAAGCAGTGGATAAGGGCAAGAAGCCAGTAGCTCAGGGTCGAGTCTTTGCATTGGATGAGGCTTCTGCACAGGGAAGAGATTCCGTGGTTAAAGGTAAGCTTACTATTGCTGATTTTGAAGCTTATGTTTTAATAGACTCTGGTTCTACTCATTCCTTTATTGCTCCATATTTTGCTAGCAAGATTAAATTAGAACCTGTGAGGTTAGATCGTCCGCTTCATGTGAGCACTCCCCTAAAGGAAAACCATATAACTGATATTGTATATAGGGATTGTGAGGTTAAGGTGGGAGATAGGAGTCTGCTAGTCGATTTGATTTTGTTAAATATGAAAGATTTTGATGTAATCCTAGGAATGGATTGGCTAGCTAGACATCATGCTTGGTTAGATTGTTATAAGAAAATAGTGATGTTCTCCCTACCTGAAACTGTTGTAATCTCTTTTGATAAGTAATAATAAGTGATGATTGTTTTTGTTTGATTATTTTACCTAAGAATGCATGATGTTTGTGAAAGGTATTTAGCCTTTGTGGAAGATGCCTCCAAGGAACATCCTGAATTAAAGGATATACCAATCGTCAGAGAGTT
Source organism: Heritiera fomes (assembly GCA_032173925.1). Taxonomy (NCBI): domain Eukaryota; kingdom Viridiplantae; phylum Streptophyta; class Magnoliopsida; order Malvales; family Malvaceae; genus Heritiera; species Heritiera fomes. The sequence goes on along the minus strand of JAPDPM010000004.1, from coordinate 18,119,325 downwards.
TCCAGATGTATTCCCTGATGACTTGCCAGGCTTACCACCCAAGCGAGAGACTGAGTTCACCATCGACTTAGTCCCGGGTACTCAGCCTATATCAAGGGCACCTTATAGAATGGCTCTTGTGGAACTAGATGAATTAAAGAAGCAGTTGCAAGAGCTACTTGATAAGGGATTTATACGTCCGAGCGTATCTCCCTGGAGTGCACCGGTGTTGTTTGTTAGATAGAAGGATGGGAGTCTAAGACTGTGTATTGATTACAGATTACTCAACAAGGCAACAATTAGGAACAAGTACCCATTACCGAGGATTGATGATCTATTCGATCAGTTGAAGGGTGCTACGGTGTTTTCTAAAATAGACCTTCGATCCGGCTATCATCAACTGAGGATTCGAGAGGATGATGTTTCTAAAACGGCCTTTCGGACTAGATATGGCCATTATGAATTTCTAGTGATGCCATTTGGCTTGACAAATGCACCAGCGGCTTTCATGAGCTTAATGAATGAGGTGTTCAAGCCTTTCTTAGACTTATTTGTGATTGTCTTCATAAACGACATCCTGGTATACTCCAAGTCAAAAGACGAGCACGAACAGCATTTACGAACAGTGCTCCAAGTCCTTAGAGACAAGGAGTTGTATGCTAAGCTCAGTAAATGTGACTTCTGGTTGGATCAGATTGCTTTTCTGGGGCATATTGTGTCAAAGGACGGGGGTGTCAGTAGATCCGTCCAAGATTGAAGCTATTGTGAAGTGGGGAAGGCCTCAGACTGTAACAGACGTTCGAAGTTTCTTGGGTTTAGCAGGTTATTACAGGAAATTTGTAGAAGGTTTCTCCAAGATTGCTACCCCACTGCATCGACTCACTCGGAAAGGAGTGAACTTTGATTGGAATGAGGCATGTGAAAATAGCTTTCAGGAGTTGAAGAGGCGGCTTACCTCTGCTCCAATACTGACTATTCCTAGTGGGTCAGGAGGTTTTGCTATCTACAGTGATGCTTCGTATCAAGGATTAGGGTGTGTCTTAATGCAGCACGGGAAGGTAATAGCTTATAGTTCTCGTCAGTTGAAGGACCACGAGAAGAATTATCCGACACACGACCTAGAGCTTGCTGCCGTAGTGTTCGCACTCAAGATTTGGCGCCATTATCTCTATGGGGAAACATTTCAGATTTTTACAGATCATAAAAGCCTGAAGTACTTATTCTCCCAAAAAGAATTGAATATGCGGCAGCGGAGATGGATGGAGTTGTTGAAGGACTACGACTGTGAAATTCTTTACCATCCAGGCAAGGCTAATGTTGTAGCAGATGCGTTGAGTAGGAAAGGCACTACTATGGTCTCGATGTTGATGGTTCAGGAATGGTGTATGCTACAGCAGTTTGCAGACTTGAGATTAGATATAGAACCCGTTGGAGAGGGTTGTATGATGGCCAGTATGAGGTTAGAGCCTGAATTGATTGATCGAATCCGTCAAAAGCAAAAAGAGGATCCTCGATTGAAAGAGATTGTTTGTGGAAATGAAGAGACAGAGTTTAGGTTCGGCAATGATGGCATTTTAAGGTATAAGGGCCGAATGTATGTTCCGAATGATTCAGAGCTAAAGAAGTTGATTTTGGAGGAAGCTCATAGCTCGAAATATGCTATGCACCCTGGTAGTACCAAAATGTACCAGAACCTGCGTAGCTTATACTATTGGTCTGGAATGAAGAAAGATATTGCCGATTTTGTTGCAAAATGTCTAGTCTGTCAGCAGGTGAAGGTTGAACATCAAAGGCCCGCGGGGTTGCTTCAACCATTGTCTATTCCGAGCTGGAAATGGGAGCACATCACCATGGACTTCGTGCTAGGTCTTCCAAGGACTAAGAGACAGCATGATGCCATTTGGGTGATAGTGGATAGACTAACCAAATCAGCTCACTTTTTAGCCATGAAGGCTACGGATTCACTCAGTGCCTTGGCCAATCTCTATGTTCGGGAAATTGTTCGGTTACATGGTGTCCCAGTGAGCATTGTGTCTGATCGAGATCCCCGATTCACTTCTAGATTTTGGGAGAAGTTTCAAGAAGCAATGGGAACTCGGTTACACTTAAGCACCGCTTACCATCCTCAGACTGATGGTCAGTCTGAGAGAACCATTCAGACTCTCGAGGACATGTTGAGAGCGTGTGCACTTGATTACAAAGGCTCTTGGGATGAACACTTGCCATTAGCAGAATTTGCATACAACAATAGCTTCCACTCGAGTATAGGGATGGCCCCATATGAAGCACTGTACGGGAGAAAGTGTCGGTCTCCAGTTGGATGGGAAGAAGTGGGAGACAGAAAATTGTTTGCACCTGACCTGGTTCAGCAAGCTTCGGACAGAATAAAGCTTATTCGTGATAGACTTAAGACTGCCCAGAGTAGGCAAAAGTCATATGCCGATAATCGGAGGAGACGTTTGGAGTTTGAAGTTGGTGATTCGGTATTTTTGAAAGTTTCTCCTTCGAAGGGCATTATGAGATTTGGGAAGAAAGGCAAACTTAGCCCGAGGTATGTGGGACCATTCGAGATTTTAGAGAAGGTAGGTGAAGTGGCATACAGGTTGGCTCTACCACCACAGCTAGCGGGTGTGCACAACGTGTTTCACGTGTCAATGTTAAGGAAATACCACCCGGATCCTTCTCACGTGGTAGATTATGGAGAGTTAGATATTCGGGATGATCTCACATATGAAGAGAAGCCTGTCAGGATCTTAGATCGCAAGGAGAAGGTGCTAAGATCCAAAACTATTCCACTAGTGAAGGTATTGTGGCAAAGGCATTCGGAGGAAGAAGCCACCTGGGAAGTAGAGAATCTAATGAAGGAGAGGTATCCTCACTTGTTTTGAAGTAACGGTACTCAAATTTGGGGACCAAATTTTCCAAGGTGGGAAGAATGTAATAACCCTTAATTTCGATATCTATCATAAGTATACTAGAGTAATTTTGACTGACTTGAGGTTATTTTGGAATTTGGACAGATTATGGAAGTTGAGAATGTCCGAGCCATCTTGGTCAAGGAGCGATGAATATGTAAATGTGAGTATGTATGTATTAAGGCATAAGTTGGAAAGGAACAAATTGATTAAGATATACTATGAGAGAATTAAATATATATATATATGTATAAATATACATATGTATATAAGTTATGGAAATTAGAATTATTAAGACAATATGAAAATGGAAGACATTATTATTATGGCTTGAAACAATAGTTAATTATCTACTAATCCCTTTATGTTAAATTGGGTTATTAGAGGTGATAATTGAGGGCTGGAAATACAAGTTAAAGACTGGCAAATAATCAAGGGCTGGAAATACAAGCTAAAGGGGCTGGCAAATAATCAAGGGCTGATGTTGCAAGTCAAAGGCTAGTAAAACAAATCAAAGGCTGGTAATATAAGGGAGAAAAGGGCTGGGAAAACATAAGTTAAAGTCTGGAATTAATGACCCACGTTTTCCCTTCTGTTTTCCTCCCCAAACCGAAACAAAGAAGAGCAACTTCTCCAGCAAAAAACGTCGACAGCCACCATCAAGAAAACCCTCTTCCTCCTCCCTCATTTCCAGCCATAGATTGAAGTTCTCCTCCAAACACTCTTCCATTTCACCCAAGGACAGAAACTGATCTAGGGATTTCGTGGTTAAGGAGGCAAACAACGAAATTGATGGAGGAAGTTTCATGCTAGAAGCTGACCAATGAAATCGTGAGCCATGGATGCAATGGGAGTTTTGGTTCAATAAGATTAGGGCAAAAGAAGTGAAGGAGAAGAAGTGAGAAGAGTTGCCATTGTTGATTGAAGAAGTGAGGGGTTGAAAACCTAAATTACAGCAGATTTAATTGGGATTTCAGGGCAAGATATCAGAGGTAAGGAACTAGGGTGAGTCAATATGTGTTTTGTTGGAATTAATCTATGGAAATAGAATGCAATATGTTTACTGGTTTAGCATTGATGTCTCTAGGTGTGACAGCAAACAAGCTGTGAGGAATGGACTGAGATGGTGTCAACAGTTTCTGTTTGTGCATCAAATTAAAGGGGTAAGTTTCTAACCCTGTAATGGTTAATTATTATGCATGAATATGATATTGTGATGAGCTAAATGTAAATGGCTATTGTTAGATAAAGATAAACAAAAAAATTCTGACTTGATGTGAATCTGGAAATTTGCTGTTCTGTCTGAGTGGAGATGAAAATGAGCAGTTTAATAGTTCTACATGCAGGAAAATTCTGGAAATATTATGAATTATGTCCCTTTAAGTTACAAGAAAGTTGGTTTTGGAATTTCTTGAATTGGATTTCTGTAGCTTGAGTTATGCCCAAATGAGTGCAGGGTGTTCTGTCCAGAAACGTGAATCACAGTCCTGACTTTGGAAAATCATAGCAAATGGCCTAAATTGAATTAGGGTGCAAGTCTTACATGTATAAAAAAGGTGTTTAAGTTAGGAGCATGATGGTTCTGGGTTTGCATCATTTTGATACTCCTATGACCAGATATGTGATGATTTGTGCAGATTGGTCAGTGTGATACTGTGTCAGGAATTTACTGAACATACTGAAACTTTGGGAAAATTCTGGTGTTGATATAGGAAGAATTAAATTATGAACTTTACATTTCTAAATAGAGAAATGAATTAACTTTCATCTAGTTTTGAAAATTTTAGATTTGGAATGATGTAGCTTAAGCCATGTATACATGACTGCAGGATGCTCACTGCCAGTTATAGACAGTTTACTGGAAACTTCAAAAATTCTTGGAAAATGACTCAGATGGAATATGACTGCAAACTTTACATGTTCAGAAAGATAAATGAGTCATGATTTACATGGTATTGAGTTTTTAAAGATCTCATATCCCTATAGTTGGTAGTAGGCATTTTACTGTACACAGGTCAGGAAATTTCCTGCCTACTGTGACAGATTTGGATCAAGGTCTAAAAATTTATGGGAAATGGCACAAAATGAATTAGAAAATGAGCCTTATATGTATAAATAGGGATTTGAGTTAGAAGTGATATAAAAATGTCGGTTTGACAACCAAGTTCTGAAATTTATACCTAAGGCTAACACAATACCATAAGGTCCGAAACCTTAAAGGACAGAAATAGACCAAATGGGTCATAAGTAGTTCAAATGAACGAAAAGACAATAAACGGTGCTAGTAACGTTTGAAATAACTCTGAAAACACAGCCAAGTACTGTTTCTTATTGAGTTATACAATGCTTAATGTTAGCTTATGATTGGAAGTATTGAGATTGATGGAGGTATCGAGATTGATTTCTATCTACTATGTATTATGTAGAGGGTTGTCCTATGGACCAAGTTTGACCCGAAATCAATCAACACTGCAAGAATAGTAGGCGAGGGAGAATCGATTCAGAAGCTAAAGAAGTACGGTAAGTAACCCTAAGTGACTACTTGCATCCAATTTGCTTAATGCTATAAACTCTTGGAATTTGGCAATTGAAACCAAATGAATGCTGCATATGAGATGTCTTCCCTTGACTGTTGATTTTGCTTTACTAGAAATGGTTTGTAAACAAGTGATGGGCTCACAAGAAATGTATTGTTTGCGCGTATTATATACACAAGAAATATTTTAAATGTTTTAAAGGTTCAAATTAAATTCTGACTTAATATGATTTTATACTTTGTGTTGTAACCTTGTTAATGTTTTTAAATGCCTTGTGAGTCTTGTTTGTTGAATTACTTCCTTATAAACTACAATGATCGCTATGAGATCAGGGAAGAATGAGATTTGTTTTAAGACTACCGGATATGTGTTTTAGACCCGAGGTATTAAGACCTCAGGGCATTGTACCTTGAGAACTTTGTAGACACATTTGATTGACTTAGAGCACTATTTCTCGAGCATTAGCCTCGGAGACGTTTGGCTTGTCCCGTATATTACGTTTGGACAGGTCCCGGTTTCATATGCGCAATGAGCCGGGGTTTGATTGGTCTATGCATAGGCAGCGCCCTTTATGGGAGTTTGCTACGGTTAGCTACCGTGGGTTTGTTCGCTCTAAGTAGCATCGACTGATACTCTGTGAACTCTCTTGGTACTATGATTTGTTTTATTGACTTCACTGCATACTTTAAGTATGGTTTGATATTAAGACTTCTAGTCTAATGATGGAACTCCATATTTGATTATGATTTGCTATTAAGTTCCATACTGTGTTTTAAGTTTGATGCAGCATAATTGATTTGATTTATTTGAAAGTGATTTGAATTAGCTTTCATAAATGAGGGATGCTTGGTATAATTTAGTTGCTTATTGTTGTTACTTACTGAGTTTATGACTCACTCCCCTCTTCTTTCCCCTCCCTTTCAGAGTGATCGATACAGCGACTGTTCTTTTTGGCTTGGGAAGCTTCTTGAGAGTGGACTTCCCTGCACAGTTTAAGGTATATGGCTCCCAGCGGTTTGTATAGATAGAGATGGATGATGGCACAGTGTATTGGAATTCTTTTGATTGTATATATATATATATATACTTATGTGATGAGTCTGGGATGTAAGCTAGATTATGTATTATTGGAATATGACGATCAATATACTTTTTGAATTGTCATTATGTATGTTGGTAGATGTGCCTAGATATATCAAGGGAGTTATATGAAATTGAGATTGGCCTACATATTCACCTACAAATGAATAGTGATATAAAAAAAAAAATTTAGGCTTCCGCAAGATATTAAGAAAGATCGGGCGTGACAAATATACTATATTATATTTTACAGTTTGTTTAGTCCCCACTGGATTTAAATTTTTTTTCTCAAAAACTGAACTTAAATTTTTTACTTTTGGGCTTTTGAGTTTTAATATTTTTTTAACTTTTGAGTTATAGTTTACTGTTTTATTTTTACTGTACAGTAGTCAACAAATAAAAGAATGAATAATATACTTATTTTAAAGATATTAAAATAAAAGTATATATAATAGATTTATTTTAAAGATATTGAAATAAAACAAAACTAGGGCTATTGAAAATGATAGGCTACAGAACCTTTTTTGTTAGCTTATGTACACGGTAAAGCAACGGCGGCGGCATACAATTTGTTTTCTGTTAGATTATGTACACGATTAGCTTATGATATAAAGCTTTTTCTTTTTGGGTAGGGCGGCACTGCGGCAGTGCACACAAAGCTTTGCAACGGGTAATTGAATATTTGACTTTTTGAATGAGTTTTTATTGAATCTTGGTGATGGAGAAATATTTGATAAAATTATCAAAAGCAACACCTTCAAATATGGATGATGAGGGTTCAAAGAAAAGAAAAGTAGAGTTTGATGTATCCGATCTTCCTACAGATCCTAGTTTACGACCTCCAATTTCTAATTATCATCCTGACATTCGAGATGAAATTAGAAGAGCATATGCACAAAGGGGTCCTTGCCAACCTAAAGATCACGACTTTGAATACAAGAAGTTTGGAAAACAAATGAGACGATTCAATCCCGCTTGGTTTAGTCGATACGGAAATTGGTTGGAATACAGTATATCAAAAGAAGCTGCTTTTTGTCTTTGTTGTTATCTCTTCAAGCCGAGTATTGGTAAACAAGGTGGAGGTGATGCATTTACTGGAACGGGATTTACAAATTGGAAGAAAGCTGAAAGATTGGGTGATCATGCTGGAGACCATAATAGTGCTCACACCGATGCTGTGAATAAGTATAATGCTTTATTGAAGCAAGAGCAACATGTTCAGACATTTTTTGACAGACAATCTGATGTAGCTCGAAAGGAATACCGGACTCGCTTGATTGCATCTATTGATTGTGTACGATTTCTTCTAGAGCAAGGACTTCCATTTCGAGGTCATGATGAATCTGAGAATTCAAGTAATCCGGGTAACTTTCTTCGGCTTTTAGAATTTCTTAGTGATCATAATGAAAGTATTAAAGCGGTTACTTTGGTGAATGCTCCTAAAAATCTGAAATTGACTTCACATGATATTCAAAAAGATATTGTGAATGCATGTTCTATTGAAACTACTAATGCAATTATTAAGGAAATGGGTGATGCTTTTTTTTCTATTTTGATTGATGAATCTCGTGACATATCTTCGAAAGAGCAAATGGCTATTGTGTTTCGTTATATGAATAAGAAAGGACATGTAATTGAACGGTTTATAGCCATTAAACATGTTACTAGTACCACTTCTCTCTCATTGAAGAAAGCTCTTGATGACTTACTTTCTTTGCATGGATTGAGTATGTCTAGAGTGCGTGGATAGGGTTATGATGGGGCTAGTAATAAGCAAGGAGAATTGAATGGTCTTAAAACACTCATTTTGAGGGAGAATAAATGTGCATAGTTTATTCATTGTTTTGCACATCAACTACAGTTGGCGATTGTGGCTATGGCAAAAAAACATGATGAGATCAATTCATTTTTTAATATGGTTGCTAATGTGGTTAATATTGTTGGGGCATCACCAAAACGACGTGATATTCTTCGAGAAAAACATTATGATTTCATTACTGAAAAATTAGATAACGGTGAACTTTCAAGCGGACAAGGCCAAAATCAAGAGAGTAATTTGAAGCGTTTTGGTGATACACGTTGGGGCTCACATTATGGTACGTTATTGAGCATAATCTCTTTGTTTCCATCCTTAATTGATTTGTTTGAAGTGATTGCAAAAGATGTGTCAAACTCTAGTGAGCAAAGATTTCAATCGAAATATTTGTTAGAGTTCATGTCCTCATTTGACTTTCTATTTAGTCTATTTTTGATGAAAGAGATACTTGGCTTGACAAATGAATTGTCACAAGTGCTACAAAGGAAATATCAAGATATTTTGAATGCAATGAAATTAGTTGAAGCGTGTAAGCAGAAATTGCAATTGATGAGGGATAGTGGATGGGATTCTTTGTTCACTCAAGTCTCTTCTTTTTGTCACGATTATCTTATAGATGTTCCAAGCATGGATGATATGTTCATTCCATGGGGTAGATCACAGCGCAAAGCTCCCAAGGTCACAAACATGTATCACTACAAAGTTGAGCTATTCTACACTGTTTTGGATATGCAACTTCAACAATTAAACAATCGTTTCAATGAGGCAAACATCGAATTGCTACTTTGTTTGGCATGTTTAAGTCCAAATGACTCATTTGCTTCTTTTGATAAACAAAAGTTAGTGAATTTTGCTAAATTTTATCCGAAAGAATTTTCTTCGGTGGAACTTTTAGCACTTGAAGTTCAACTTCAAACTTATATTATTGATATGCGATCTAGTATTGAGTTTTCAGGACTGAAAGGAATTGATGAGCTTACTGTAAAAATGGTTGAGACTGGAAAGGATAAAGTGTATCCTTTAGTTTATTTGTTGTTGACACTAGCATTGATTCTACCAGTTGCCACTGCCACTGTAGAGAGAGCATTTTCTGCAATGAACATCGTGAAGACTCGTTTGCGTAATCGAATGGGAGATCAGTGGTTGAATGATAGTTTAGTTGTGTACATTGAAAAAGATGTGTTCAAAAGTATTGATAACGAAGCTATTGTGCAACGTTTTCAAAATATGAAACCGCGTCAAGGACAATTGTAAACTTTTTAATTATTATGACTGGATATGAATATTTTAGATTTTTGTTTACTTATCGTTATTACTGTTGTTATTAGTTTTTTATAATTTATTATATTTGAATCAAGCCTCCAGTGAATAAAATTTTTGGCTCCGCCACTGACAAGGACACCCTCTGTATTTATTTATTTACATTTCAATATTCCAAATGGTATCGGGATTCCCACTCTCTTAGATAACTAACTTATCCAGTGCTTCATCCTATTATATTTATACAACTTGAAGTTCGCATTATGATATGTCCATACACAATTCATTATCATTCCACAATATTGCTAAAATATATTTCAATCTTCCAATCATATTCGCCAACCTTCCAACAATATTCTCAAGATCTTCCCTCCACATATCTTATCAATAACATCATACTTAGTTAACTACAAACTATATTCTTTCAATAATATAAAAATTCTCAAACAGCGTACTAACACCATATCATCATCGAACTTATCATTTCAACTCAAACAATTCTAATACAGTCAAAGTCTACCTCTACCCTGTATAAGAATCTTACCGATTTACCGAGGCTCAGCAATTAGCCGCCTCCAAGCTTAGCTAATCCCACTGATTCACACTTCTGCAAAATTTCCTTCCAACCATGGCCAAATCTCCAAGACACCTTCCTCCCCAAAGCAGCTTTATTTCACGCCAAAACTCCATCCAAGCTCCCTTCTGTTTTCCCCTGTCCAGAACCCAACAAACTCTGATTCTGCCCTGTCTCAACAGCTCCAAAACAATTCCTGAATACCTTGTTTGGACCCTTATTCCATACCAGGAAAGATCACCCAAATCACCCCTGTTTCATGCTATTTCCAGCTTCTGCTCAATCCCCAAAATCCTCCACACTACCCCTATTCGAACCAGCACCCAAAGCCCCTTAACAGAGCCACATTCCAACGCCTCAAACTACCTCTATCCACTTCTCAAAATCCCGCTGAGAGCCCATTTGCACGTCACTTTTTTTTTTGGCCTTCAAGACCCCTCTCGGTTGCATTTTAGTTTTCTTTTCTTTGCTTTCTCATGATCTCTTCCTCAGACCCAGTTTCCTTTCCTTCCCATTTTTCTTTTTTTTTTATTTTTTTTCCAGGATAGGGAAAAAGGATCGGATGACTCTCTTCCTTCTCCTTTTCCTTTTGGTTCAGCCCACATCGCTGCTGAACCAATCACTGCTGCCAGCACCCTCAGTTTCGACCTTCCCCGGCATTGTGCCTGTCCTCTTTCCACCGCCCCTATTGAGGCTTGCTGCTGTCGGACAGTAACCAAGTCGCTCTCCGCCCCTTCTCTTTCGTTTTGTTTTCTCTCTCTCTCTCTCTCCACCACCGGTTCAGTCCTCCTTCGCCGGTAGTGATCGTAACTCTTCTCCCGCTCGATAACCCATTTCCGACCTGCCCCTTTTCCCTTGATTTGCTTCAGCCTTTTTTTTTGCTGAAGCAGTCGACGGTAAGCTTCTTTTAGAAGCTTGTCGTGGCTTTTTTTTTATATGATTTATATGATATATATGTTAATTATAACTATATAATATTCTTATTTATTTGTTAAACATATATAATATATTTTATATATGTTTTCATATATAAACATTTATATATATATATATATAATCCTAATAATATTTATATTTTTATTTATTTACTTATTTTCAATTTCTCATTTATTTTATTGCATTTATAGTATATTTACAAATTTCTTTTTAAATGATATATTTACTTAAAATATATTTGTTTCCTTAATTCGTTTATCCAAATTAAAGTTTATACTCTAATATAACATTTATTAGCTTAATTCATATGCTTCATTTTAACATCTCCTAATCCCTAATTAAATCATTTGCTTATTATCACATTTAATCCTTAAACCATAAATTTCCATATTCCTTAATCAATTTCATTATTCTCAAATACTCCATATTAAATCATAAAACTTTAAAATAAATCAGTTAAGTCACCAAGGGTCGAAATTTGAGATTGTCACAACTATAAGACAAAACTGGTAGAAAGTTAAAACTATCCTTTCATCTCTAGTTTTTATTATTTTATTAAAAATACCTTCTTTTAATAATCATTTTTTTTCAATTTTTTCAAAATCAATTTCACTGTTGATCTAAATTAACCCTAAGGCTGTGAATCGTTGATTTTATGCTCCTATGTGGACATTTATTGACAATAATTTTTTTTACCACTTTATGGTCAAAATTACATGATAAGATGAACTTTTCATAAAAAAAATTCTTATATATATATATATATATATATATATATATATATATATATATATCATCTTCTATTTTGAGGAGATCAAATTATTAGTTTATCGTAATTTACCAAATAAGTAATACCAATTAACCAATAAGCTACTTGAAAATGATAATGAAATTCCTTTTTAGGTGCATGGATCACAACTATATGCATGAAAAATTATGTTACAACCATATTATTTCTTAATTTGTTAAGCTCAGTTTAGTTGTACAGTAATCTAGAGCTTTTCAAATTTATGCACCATTAAATATCAGTAAAGTTAATGTGCATATTTCAATTTGTATTTGTAACTTTAATTTTCGATTGAATATTCAAATTTAAATTAAAATTGTCATCTTCATTGGTTTTTCAGGGACATAAAAAGATGGTTAATTCTCTTCATGATTAATTAAAAAAAATAAAGATTACATCTTTTAAAAATTACATATTTTAAAATAATTTATTTTAAATTGTATAGTGATTTTTGTCAAACAATGACTTGTAGTATTTGTTAATAATAATTTTGAAAACATTTTATTAATAATTTAAAAATTATATATAAATATGAAAATATGAAAACTTGTTATAAATGATCCAATAAACTTTGGTTCAATTTTTTTTTCTTTTCTTCTTCTACGCTTGGAATAAATTCTAGTCAAGGTCACTGAACTTTCACTCATTTTTGGCATAAGTTATTGAACTTTGATTTGTAATAATAAGATAATTAAACTTTAATTCATGTATCAAATTTAGTCACCATGACAAAATCCATCAAAATAAGCTATGGAAAAATTTTCCTTCCTCCATAGTCCCATCTTCCTCTTCTATCCATACTTTTTCCCCTTTCTCTCTCTTTACTCTTTCTACATCCTCGCTTTCTCGTATTTCTTTTAAAAGTGTGATAATATTGAATCTCAAATGTTAGAATTTAACCATAATGTACGCCTCCACCAGCACCATGCTAGCACCTGAAACTCACTAAGATGTTATTATAGGGAGAATATTGCTGGTGAAGTCTGCAACACTTCCTTGAAATCAATTATTTCACTACTTTAATTGTTGGGAAATTCTTAAGTGAGCCTACTAATATCAATTAATTGTACATTACAAGTTATTTAATGTGTTTAATCCATTTAAAAGTGATCAAATAAAATTTAAGTTATTGAATTTAGGGCATCTCATTTAGGATGAGCTTTGCAATATGCAGAGACCTAATATTTTATTTTATTTTCATGATGAGTCAAAATAAAATAAAATATACTATAGTATAAATAGGTTATGGCCTCCAATCTAAACATATAGTAATTCTCATTCTCAAATTCCATTATTAAGTCAAATATAAATTCTCTCAATGGTCTAGAAGTGAAAGACTTTAACCCCAAGAAATCACTTTCAATTGATTCATGTACGCTTTTATATTACTTTTCTTGATGATTGAACATAAAATCTCGTGTATTTATTTGTATAATTTTTTTACAAATGGTATCAGAGTGTGTTTGTTTTGTCATTAAAAATTAAAAATTTTTGTTTAAAATATTAGGGCTTTTATTCCCTGTATAATAAAAATTAAAATCATGTAAATAATTTCTTAAAATTTTGTTTTATTTTAACTATAGCTGCAATCCAAATTTTTTTTAGCTTTGCTTTGATAATTAAATTTCTCAAAGTTTTCATCTTGGTTCAAGTCAATCACGTCGATCATTAAGTGTGATTATTGCTATGAAAGTGTTGGTTATATGTTAATCAAATCAAAGGCTATGCATTAGCGATACTGAATCTTATAGTATGTTGAAATCGGCTTCAAGTTCTAATGTAGCAATAGATGATTTGTTATTGTAACCAAAAAAAAAAAGAATGATTTGTTATGATTGCTTATTATTAGTCAGTTCGGTGCTAGAACTTTTAATTAAAGTTTATGCCGCCTCAGGTGGTTTTCATGAATGACAATATTAGAAAGGTTGAAGAGATGAAAATTGTGATAATCGTGATTTTCGACTTTGATAGTAAATAGATTTATCTTAGACTCGAGTAAGTCAATAAGAAATAATTGAGAATTTGCAGGAATCTGTTCAATTATAAGGCGATTAAATTTTGGAATTTAAGTAATTTGAAAAAAAAATTTATGATTTAAATTTAAGGATTTAAGTTTAAGGAGAGAGAGAGAGAGAGAGATATATATATATATATATATATATATATATATATATATATATATATATTGAGCAAAGGATATATATAGATATACATATATTAATATATATGTATGTATATGTGTGTGTATATGTATATGTATATGTAAATATATGAAGAAATAATTAGTGAGTATAAATTACATGCAAGTATACGTATTAAATTAATGTGTCTATATATAATGTCGTAACGAGTTTGTCCGAAGACTCGACCGCTCGACGATTTTGAAAACATAAAAAACAACGAGTCCCTACCAATTTTTTATTAGGTGTAATTAGTCACCTAAAAATCTTATCTTTTCAATAAAATCTTAAAAATATTTAAGTTCTATTAAAAAGATAATTTTAGTCCACGAAAACAAGATTTGGGTTCGGGAGTACGGTTACGCGTAGGGAAGGATTAGCACCCCACAACGCCTGTTTAACAAACATTACCCTCTTAATCATGTATTATCCTTTTTGTTTTAATAAAATGATCTTAATTTAATATTTAAAATTAATTCCTATTTTATCATGATCCTTTTTTTGTTTTTTTTCAAAATCATTTTTATTTCTATATTTTAAAAGGACTAAATTTTATTTTTTTAAAAGGTAAATGGGAACCTTTTTGTATTAAAAAATTAAATCAAATACCCCAATACCTTTGGTAGTACTTGACATAAAATTCTCACCTATAAATTTCTTAAGAATCGCTACTTGCAATTTCTATAGAATCTCATCGTTGGAAGATTCACACTTTTTCGAAAATTATCATGAATGCATATGATGCAAACAGATAATGAATGATGCACGCGTATTTTTTATAATATTTTTTTATAAAATTTTATTTATTTATTTTAAATAAAAATCAATATTATTGAAGAATCACACTAAGTATTCCAATACTCTGGTAATATTTAGTGGCTCTTCTCACCTAGAGATTCGTTAGAAATCACTACTTGTGAATTTCGTAACATTTCATCATCGAAAATTCATTTAATCAAATTTAAATTTCATTATTAATTTCCCTTTTTCTTTTTAGAAACTTGTTTATTTTTATTTTTAACAAAAAAATAAATTATTGAAAAATCGCTCTAAATATTCTAATACATTGGTAATATTCAATGGATTCTTCTCACTTAGGGATCAGTTAGGAAATCACTACTTGTGAATTTCATAACATTCCATCATCGAGTATTCACATTAATTAAATTTAAACTTTATTATTAATTTCCCTTTTTCTTATAAAAACTTATTTATTTTTTATTTTTAGCAAAAAATTAAATTATTGAAAAATCATACTAAATACTCCAATACGTTGGTAATATTTAATGGATTCCTCTCATCTAGGGATCAGTTAAGAAATCACTACTTGCGAATTTCATAATATCGCATCATTGGGAAAATTATTTACTTAAATTTAAATTTTATTATTAATTTAATTTTCAACAAAAATTTAAATTATTGAAAAATCATACTAAATACCTCAATACGCTGGTAATTATTGAAAAATCATACTAATCATATTAAATTATTAAAAAATCATACTAAATCATACTGAAAATTTTAAATATTCACTATTTCATCACTTAACTTTATAAACCATTTGTTTCATTATAAAACACTTAGGAGGATTTTCCAATAACTTTACTTTGAGTAAATTTAGTAACACGAATATTTAAATAATATATTTGGTAAATTCATAATTTATGAAAAATATTAAATATCTCACCCATCAAGGCTAGGAAAATACTCCACAATGCACTGAAATATTTCATGATATTTTTATAAAATTCTCTAATAATTTCAGCAGCATAACGGTTACTAATAGCCTAGCCTTCCTGCAAATATAAACACAATTCAAACCAACCAAACAGTCACAATTTCATAGTTCTCAAGGCAATTCTCTTCCAAAATATTTTCATAAAATTATTGGTATTAAAATCATGCATTCGGGATATCCCTATAGGCTACATATGCGTCCCTTGTTTGATGAAATGAAGCTTCTCGATCGAACCACTCGTAAATCATTACTCTCAAGTTGCAGATAATTCCACAAAAAATATTAGCCCATTTAATACTTATTTTTAAGCTATTATTCATATAAAAGTGCAGCCACGTTGGATACTACAAATATTTTCGTAGTATAATTTCTATCGATAATATAACACAACTTCTTCATTTTGCGTTGAATTTTACATCTGAGCATACTAGCAGACTCCTTGTAATTTCTATATTCTAAATATACCCTCAAATCATCAAAACCAGCCATGCACAATGGTCCCTTTACCATGGCCGAAATTCCCTTCTTGAATTCCTTAAGGAATTTCAACAATTTAATGTTATATTCTTACTTAGCCATTGTTATTGCATCATCTAGCACCCATTTCATGGATGAAAACTCATGGTTCCTTATAGTTCCTATGATGGCTGAATGCCCTCTTCAATGGCAAGATTTTATTTTGAAAGATTTAATGAATCTAATACCATAAACATGCTTGTTATGCTTAAAGGAACCAATCTACACCATTAGAATTAAAAGAAGCATGATGGATGGTAATGTACCTCACCTTGGCTGAATCTTTGAAGTTCCCTTTCTCCTTGTATTGTGCTTGTTTAATGATCTATTGGTATGGATAGGTAGAGGCGAGAGAGTAGAGAAATTTCTAGTTATAATTTTGTTGAAATTTTGTGTGTAGTGAGGTATGAGAGCTTGTTGGTTTTTCTCTTCTTTCTTCTTTTCTCAATAGAGTGGGAAACAATTGGAGAGGATGATGAATAGTGCAGGTCAGCAGCTGATGGATTTATGAAGACATTTCTAGAAGTAGGCAAAATGACCAAAATGCCCTTAATTATGAAAATTTCAGATAATTTTGCCCTTAAGGTTCTGCAGTCGTAAAAACTATGTAATTGCACTCCCAAATCTTAGATTCCATCACCAAATAATCTTATTAAATATATTTTGATGATTAGAAGTGGTTTCATCAACGCACAGTACACCGATAGTGACAAATTACGAATTTACCCCTATGGATGCTAGCGAAATTTTTTGATTTAACGATGGTTTCAAAAATATATTGACATTGTGTTGAACTACTTTTCATATAGAATGTCATGATATTTTTACTTTGTCTCAATTCATTTTAGTTGGGGTGCAATTCACAAAAATATCCTTAGGACGTAACCGTCATTTTTCAATTTGTTTGTCATACTTCCAAAAATATTATAAATAAGGTATTTTGACCTCTAAATTTTCATAATATCATTATTACACCTTCCATGCACTGTTTTCTTCATTCATACACATATATGGGCATTAAAATCCAAGTGAGGCCCATATCATTATTCACTTATAATTTACAAAAATATACAAAATAAATTATTTATTAATTAATAATAAAATATCCTTACATGTACAGTAAAAAATAATTGGTTCTCACAAATGTCATCTATGAAGGCAAATCTGGTAGAGAAAGGGAGTGATGAGATTGTGAAGTTACCGAGAGAAAGAAAGAGGAAAAGAGAAGCTACTGTTTGTCGTTGCCAGAGTTGTTGCGATGCTAGTGGTGCTTGGACCAAGAAGACAAGGACTGAATCGGGTCTGAACTATTTAATAAAAAAGAGGAAAAAAAAGAAGAAAGAAAGGCAGAAAAGAAAAGAGGGTAAAGAAAATTTTCTCTTCAATAGTATAAATTATTTAATAAATTATTAAATGATTTTGTGAAATTCCTAAGTGATTTTATTGTTGGAAAATTGTAGGTAAGCGTAGAAGGCACACTTGGAATTCGATGAAACTTAAAGTTCATCAAAGTACTAAGCTTTGATGTTTGGTAAGATACTTTTATGAGATTTTGTTAGTATTATGTCGTATAAGTGAGTGTTATGATTGTGTAAATGATGAAACGTTCTTAAGAATGGATGAAATGATATTTAAATGATAATTAAATTTTGTGATTAGCATGAAGTTATTGTTAGAATATGAATTCAGAATGTTGAAATTGTTGAGTAATAATATTTATTGTTAATGATATGTCTCGGAATTAATATAGAAATGTGATTTGAGTATTGAAATGCATGAGTTAGGAATTACTGTGCGTGGAGTTATTATGATGTAAGTGGTGATTATGTGAGTTAGAGGCTTAAGAGAGTGATTTTTGGTAAGGAGTAAATTAAGAGTTTTGTTTATGTTGAGATATTATGTGGAAGCACTATTGGGAAATTTTGAAAATAATTTGGTTGGTATTATAATGGCTTGATGATGAAAAACTATGGAGATTGTGATATAACTATTTGAGTAGTGAGTTTAATATTGTATATGTTGAGAAGTTGCGTGGTACATTTTTAGAGAAATTAGAAAGTGAATCGATATTTTTCTTTGTAGTTGTATTCGAGTATATATATATATGAATGTATGCATCTATAGAAGTATGAGTTGAAAACTTTTATGATTGATTTTGTGTGAGAACATGAGGGTGTGTAAATTGTTGTGGGGCGATGGATAATCATTAAAGTAAGAATTTTAGCACCCTGTAAAAGGGAAATGGATATAGTGGATGCAAAATTTTGAAATATGGGTTAGCAAGACTATTTAACTGCGTTAATATAACATTGTTGTCCAAAATAAAAATCTAAGGCATGAATGAAATTTGATTGAAGGTTATGGAAACATCATTGGATATTTACTGAGAAATTCACAAAGAGATTAAATTATTGGGTGAAAAGGGAATATGGTCCATGGGGAATCTATTTCTAAGGTAATGCAACTTTGACAAGAATGATATAATTTATATGTTTTACACAAATTATGAGAATGTATACTTGGATATAGGTATACAAAGATATGATGATCTTGATAGATTATAAACCTAAAAATAGAAAGTGTATGTTTGAAACAAGAGTTACTTTGTGAACCTTAATAATTATGTAGGTGACTCGATTTAATAGGGTGTTATGAAATATTGGACTATTGGTAGATGTTAACTCTGTAAGGCGTTTAAGTATGTGAACGGTGAAGTAAAAGTAATTTAGAGAGAAGTAAATGTTAGAATGGATAGTTGGTATAATTATGTGATGAGAAAATATTTTGCAATATGATTTATTTAATAACTTGGCTATGAGTTAATGTTGGAACAACGGTTTGATATTGATGGATTATTGGAAATTCGTAATAGCATATTGTGTGATATTGTTGATAGAGTACTATGGAATATGCTGAAAAATGATTTGGTTATGAATGAATATTGATTTCAACGTCTAAGTGATTACGATATAATGTTAGAAAGCTCTTGATATGTTGATGATCTTAAGGAAATTGAAAAAAAAAGATATTTGCCACAAATGTTAATGGAATATGTGTACATGCATTATGATATAAGAATTGTACCCATACCATAATTATGTGTGATTGGGCTATAATTGATGAACTATGTTTAATTATGGTTAGGGGTAATTGGAAATTGAGGTTGTTGCAAGCATACCTTGACGTATAAGTATGAGCGTGCATGGTACTGGACTTGGTAAACATTGAGATATGCCTTGATACAATTAGGTTCATGCATGTATAACATGTGATTTTAATCTCCAAAATACATGTGTTGTTTTAAAAGTGAAAGTATTGCTTTTAAAAGAGATGTATCTAAAACTTTTAAGAAGATGTGAATATTTGAAATGAATAGACAGCTACAAACTTAGATGTTTAATGCTCGTTTTGACATCATTCATGTAAGAGCCTGAATTTCTCTATTCTCCCCATACCTATTGGAAATGCTGAACTAGAATATTAGGTAAAGTTATAGAAATTAATTTTCATATATGTTGCAATTATTGAGAAATTTGCCAAGTAAGCCTCACAAGGTAATCCGTAATCTAGATGCTCTCCAAAGTGGCAAAATATTAAAATTAGGCTCGAAATACCTAAAGCTCAAGAAGACCACTTTCTGAAATTCTTTTCCTTGGGCATACCTCAGTTTACATGCAATAAATTCAAAAATGACGATCATATCCATACCCCGGAAGAATTTTTCTGAATAGCGGTCAGACTAAATTGACTTTGAACCTATAAATTGTCATAGGAGAATCCTCACGTAAAGAAGTTTCACGTAGATCCAGCCCGTGAACTAAATTACGCGAATATGCTAAGAATAACGCGAACAAATCAAAAAGCGTTTATAGTTTAGTAATTTCACCACCTATATTTGGTCAACCACCTTGAGAGTGAACTTTAGACCATGTTTGACTTAAATATATAAAAAATAATAAAAATAAAATATAATCAAAAAATAAAAATAATAAAATAATAATATGATAGAAATGGAAATATTGGAATGGTGCAAGAGCATAATAGTCCTTTATCAAGTAGCTGGTCAAAATTGATCAACCTTTGACTTATATTGACCAAAATAAATAAAATTTAATAAAAATAAAAACAAAAAAATCTGATATGTGTGCAATGGCATATTTTGGTAAATAAGTAAACTTTAAGAAGGTATGTTAGACCTTTTGAACCATGACATGTTTTTATAATAAAAATATAATAGAACACCAATAAAATGAAGACAAAACAACATTTTTTACCATTTTCTTCCCCAGTAGAATCTGCTGCAATGTGAAACTCCATTTTGCTCCAAGTTTCTCACATTACGCCTAGTGAAACTTTACCATTCCTTCACCAATTCACTTAGGTCCCTTCGTAGGAATTATTCCCCATCCCAAAAGCTTCCTAACCATCCAAAAAGCTCAACCAAAAACCACTAAAGTGGACTGTTCTGGGAGCTGGCAGAACTAGTATTGTACAGTGCGAAGTACGAGAAATAAAGAGGTGTAGGTGGTGCAATTGGATTTTATACTGCACAAAAGTAGATGTAAGAAACATGTATAGGAGTAGCATAAGATATTCTCGAATGCAATAAATAGAAATTTATCTTCAATTCTTACAAGTCTAAATATTACTATGCATGAAATGATTTACATGAATCGATTTAAAATGAAATGATTTACATGAATTGATTTACATGGGATGAATTACATGAAATGTTTAAATTGCATAAAATGAAATTTATTACTATTTTACATGAAATGATTTATATGAATTGATTTACATGAAATGATTTAAATGAAATAATTTACATGAATTGATTTATATGAAATGATTTTATGAGATTAATTACTCCCTGATGATCATGCATACGAGATTGATATGATTAGGCTAGGAAACGTCCCAAACCTTCCCTCTATTGATATGACTATGGGAATTATGGTCAAACCTACAATTTT
Source organism: Heritiera fomes (assembly GCA_032173925.1). NCBI lineage: Eukaryota > Viridiplantae > Streptophyta > Magnoliopsida > Malvales > Malvaceae > Heritiera > Heritiera fomes. The sequence goes on along the minus strand of JAPDPM010000004.1, from coordinate 18,098,034 downwards.
CCATAGTGAGCAAATGATTAGTGTGATCTGTGACAGGATAGTGGCTACTGTTATAAGGTAGGACTTGTTCCTATACAAGGTCACTAAAAGGGATACGACATTGGTGCATGAATCTCTGAGAGATTTATTTTCTTTACTAATATGTGATATTGATCAGATGATTGATTGAATGATTTCATTTATGAGAATAAAATATGATTGACGAAAAAGTTATGAAAGAAGTGAACGAGTTTTAAAGAATATGATTTTATGATACATGTGCATTTACCATATTTTAATAGTTTTAAAAATAAATTGCTTTACTGTATTGAGTGAAATTACTAAAAGTATCGCTTAATCTCATAATTTTGAAAATGTTATTGTACTGTTTATTGTAATTGTATACTAAAATTGCATTATGGATTTGTTTAAAGTAAAATTGTTTTGTATATTGTTATTGATTGGAAATTGCATGAAATTATTAATGTTTTATACTACATATTTATTCCATCAACATCTGTTTATTCCCTATAGTCTCATCTAGGGATCGAAACATGATAGGTACTTCAAAGTACCTCTCATACTCTACCCGGTTACCTAGCCAACTATAATATCTTTCCTATACAGTTCTCTAGCTCACCGTTAGAAAATAAATATTTTTTGCATTTTAATATTATATTTAATATGCTTTCATAATTAGTAAATTAAGCTATTTTACTTAACTGCATATAGTACGCACTTTTATATGTATTTCTTACAAGGCTTTCCCCAAAGCTCACCCCCTTCCACCATCCTAGATAGCCATCGGTGTACGTGTCAACCACTGCGACAAGTTAGTTTAAGAAAATTCTTAGGAGTTTAAAGTATCCAGTGACCAGGTAAATGCAGAATTTTATATTTATATTCAGACTAGCAAATGCACAGCAAATGTATTTATAATGAGATGTAAATAATGTACTGTTAAATTAAGGGATGCATATGAATTGTGAGATGTAAATTACTTTGAATGATTATAGATAGAAATTATAAATATTACGATATAGGTTTTATTCTGATTTTTCTTATTTCTTATTTATGGATTCAAAAATTTACTAGTATAAGGTTTAATTGAAATGGGAATTGTAAAATGAGCTTAAACTGACACTGAATGCAAACAGATTGATACCGAATAATTGAAAAAGAAAGATAGAGAAGCAAAAAGGAAAAAGTCAGTTCAAAATTTTATAATTCCAGACGTTACAAAAGTGATATCAGAGTAAGGTTTGCCTAATACATGTTGGTGTAAGTAGGTTATAATTGATTTACATCCTACACTACTGTGCATTGTCTGAATATAAATTGTGAAGGATGGTTAGAAAATGGAATGAAATGTCGATCTGTAGAGGAATATTGATGGTTGATGGAAAGAATAAGAATGATAATTATGGATGATGTAGAGAAGTGTTATAAAAATGAATGCTGAACGATTGAGAATAATTAACGAAAATTAGGCTTAGTTAGAATGATCAAAAGTGATTGATGGTTTCTATTTAATTGGAGATGATAGAGTGATTGTAGTGGAGATGAATGGCATAAATAGAAATGAGAATTGCTAGTGAATGATACAGATCTTATAGGGAAGTTTCGATGCAAATGAAAGAGATAGATATTGAATGATACCAAGAATGATTAATTGAAATATGTATTGTTTATATATTGTTTATAGGATAATAGAATGATTTTATGGAATATGATTGATGTGGAAATCGATATGAATTAACAAAGGCAAGAGGATTGATAGTAAATGGTGTATATATTGTATAAGAGTATTGTTATGAATGAATGAAATGATTGACTGCTAAGAGTAGCTATTGAAATTGATAAATCTCAAGGTACTGAATCATTAAAGTACTTGTGCTGAATTTGGAGGACCAAATTCCTTAAAGGTGGGGAGGATGTAAGAGCCCAAATTTCTCTATTCTCCTTATACCTATTGGAAGTGCTGAACTTACATATATTAATTTTTATATATGGTGTAATTATCGAGAAATTTGCCAAGTGGGCCCCACATGGTAATCCATAATCCGGATGTGCTTCGAAGTAGCAAAATATTAAAATTGGACCTAAAATACCTAAAGGTCAAGAAGACCACTTTTCGAAATTCTCTTTCCTAAGCATACCTTAGTTTACATGCGATAAATTAAAAAATAACGATCATGTCCATACTCCGGAAGAAATTTTTTGAATAACGGTTAAACCAAATTGATTTTGAACCTACTAACTATCATAAGAGAATCCTTGCATAAAGAAGTTTCACGGAGATCCAGCCCTTGAACTGAATTACACGAATATGCTAAAAACAATGCGAACAAAGAAAAAAGTGTTCGTTTAGGGGTAGTTTAGTAATTTCACACCTATATTCAATCAAACCACCTTGGGAGTCAACTTTTGACTATGTTTGACCTAAATATATAAAAAATAATAAAAATAAAATATAAAATCAGAAAATAAAAATAATAAAATAATAATATGATAAAAATGGAAATATTGGAATGGTGCAAGGGCATAATAGTCCTTTATCAAGTAGCTGGTCAAAATTGATCAACATTTGACTTATATTGACCAAAATAAATAAAATTTAATAAAAATAAAAATAGGAAAATCTGATATGAAATTAGGTGCATTGTGTAGTGGCATATTTTGGTAAATAAGTAAACTTTAAGAAGGTATTTTAGACCTTTTGAACCATGACATGTTTTTATAATAAAAATCTAATAAAACACCAATAAAATGAAGACAAAACAACTTTTTTTACCATCTTCTTCCCCAATAGAATCTGCTGCTGTGAGATTCCCAATTTCCATGTATTCCTCCATGTATTCTAAGCTAAAATGATTAAATGAATATGAAGTTTAATGTATAAATGATGTATGCATGATGTATGGAGCATGTAAGAAATAAAGAGGATTGAAAATAAATTTATCAAAGAAATTATGTGATGTCAGGAAAATAAATGGAACATGAGAAAAAGGAATAAAATTAGAATTTTGATTGGTAGCTAAATGATATATGTGGCTTATGCATGAATGGAAGAAGGATAATTAAATGATGGTCAAAGGGTCAAAGGGATAAGGCAAGGCTGAGATGAATTAATGGATGAGCATGCATTAAATGAATGTTGCATGACTCATCACCCTCACCATCATCACCCAACGTCAGCCCCTACCTCCAGCCCTCTCCCTTTCGTGCCATCTCAAATCTTCCAAGTTTCCATTCCAAGCTCCTTGTTAAACCACCTCATCCTTCCACTAATTCACTAAGTTCGTAGAACGAAAAATGATCCTTGTCACTAGACTAAGAGATAGCCGAAATTTGGTAGATTGATTCCAAGTATTGGAGGAGATCTCAAAGTTTGAGATTTTGGTCTCTAGTGAAGGTAAGAGAAGAAGATGATTTAGCCAACTTTGTTGATGATTTGAAGTTGTTCTGAGTTGGTATGATGTATGTATGGTGTTTAATTTAAGATTTCAATTGATTTATGATTACAGCTTTGAAGGAGTGAAAAGCTAGGGTTACGCGCCAAGTGATTCCGCGTTTCCGAAGGAATTAAGGTAAGGAATTTATGTAACGGACGTAAGGCGGCTATGTCCGCATGTTTTACAATGATCTTATATGATTTGGAAAGAAACATCAGCTGGTTTTGTATAGGAAAAGATGCATTTTCGGACTTGTCTCCTAGTACCAATTAGGCTAGGGGCAGCCGACTGCCATAAAGGGAAGTCGACTGCCTAGAGACAACCAAAACGCCGTTTTTCGAAAACCGATGCAAACCAGTCGACTGCTATGTAAGCCAGTCGACTGCTATTTTTCCAGAAGCATTCTGTTTCAAACCAGTCGACTGCTATATGGGCCAGTCGACTGCTATTTACCAAGTTGCATTTTGTTTCAAAGACAGTTGACTGCTATATGGACCAGTCGACTGCTATTTCTTAAGAAGCATTCTGTTTGAAAACCAGTCGACTGCTATATGGACTAGTCGACTGCCCTCATGTATTTTTTGAAAAGAAAATAATTTCGAGAAATAAAGTTATGAAGCAGCAGTCGACTGCCCTATAAGACCAGTCGACTGCCATGTATGAAAAGATGTTTTCAAAACTTATTTAATTGAAACACAAAGGTGTTTTCTGAAAAGTATATTATAAATGTTTTGAGGCTATGGACTGCGTAATGATTATGCATTTCTGATGGCTGAGAGACTCTGATCAAGTCCTCAGTAATATGTATGTTAAATGAGGAACCCTAGTCCGGTCCTCAAGACCATCAGTGACACCTGACTAGTGCTCACTATGGTATTATTAAGGCAGGAGAGAATCCCTGACCTCTACATGGTATACCAATGTACTAATGCATGATTAGAGTCATATGAGTCATATGAATGGGAATGAACGGTTCATATGACGACTCAATCGCTTAAACATTGTACATAGTCTCCATCTATTTCAAAGTACAAGATGTATGTATGAAGAAGTATATGATGTATGTTTTAAAGTATGATATGAAGTATGATGTTTTAAAGAAAGTATGATCACCATGTCATTTTAAATGAATATGCATGGTTGCAAACAATGCATGAAAGAAGTTTATGATGCATGCTTTATATTGCTTTACATGACATTATAGAGCCAAGTAGGAAAGGTGCATATAGAGACATAGTACGCTCTTTTACATACTTTTCTTACTGAGCGTAAACTCACCATTTTACAACTATTTTCCTACAGACTACTTGAAGTGAACCACGCTCCGACTAGAGGAGCTTGTGCTCGAAGAATCAAAGTGTACCTTCTCGATACGCTTCCCAGTTAGCATAGAAGGTATACTTAGCAGTCGACTGCCCAATAAGACCAGTCGACTGCCATGTATGAAAAGATGTTTTCAAAGCTTATTTAATTGAAACACAAAGGGGTTTTCTGAAAAGTATATTATAAATGTTTTGAGGCTATGGACTGCGTAATGATTATGCATTTCTAATGGCTGAGAGAGTCTGATCAAGTCCTCAGTAATATGTATGTTAAATGAGGAACCCTAGTCCGGTCCTCAAGACCATCAGTGACACCTGACTAGTGCTCACTATGGTATTATTAAGGCAAGAGAGAATCCCTGACCTCTACATGGTATACCAATGTACTAATGCATGATTAGAGTCATATGAGTCATATGAATGGGAATGAACGGTTCATATGACGATTCAATCGCTTAAACATTGTACATAGTCTCCGTCTATTTCAAAGCACAAGATGTACGTATGAAGAAGTATATGATGTATGTTTTAAAGTATGATATGATGCATGATGTTTTAAAGAAAGTATGTGCCATGTCATTTTAAATGGATATGCATGGTTGCAAACAATGCATGAAAGAAGTTTATGATGCATGCTTTATAATGCTTTACATGACATTATAGAGCCAAGTAGGAAAGGTGCATATAGAGACATAGTACGCTCTTTTACATACTTTTCTTACTGAACGTAAACTCACCCTTTTACAACTATTTTCCTACAGACTACTTGAAGTGAACCACGCTCTGACTAGAGGAGCTTGTGCTCGAAGAATCAAAGTGTACCTTCTCGATACGCTTCCCAGTTAGCATAGAAGGTATACTTATATGTTCATATGTAAAGTTAAATTGTAATTCAACTACAGTACAGTACAAGTAGAATTTATGTATATAAGATGTTGGGGATGTAAGTTAAAATGATGTATGAGATCCTGTGGAAAAGGAATGATATTTATATATATCATTTTATGTTTTATGGAAATTGAATAAAATTTTATAAGCTATTAAATGATTAGCTTAAGATTAAGGGAAGAACGACACTGGATAAACTAAATCTAAATAAAGAAGGAAAAAGATAAGTGATAAGATGAAGTGACGGGGACGTCACAGAGTGGTATCAGAGCAGTTTAGATTGAGGTTTGTCAGTGTCAAGAAGCTAGAAATAGAATATATCCTCAAATTGTACTGTACTTGTCTGAATACAAATGTATAGTATAGCTGTTTCTAGTTATACTAAAGAGCTCAATGATGATGATATTTATAGTATGAGCTCACGAAGAAGAGGTACAAGTAGAGGAAGAGGACGGGGTCGCACTGAAGAGCCCCCAGTTCTGTCTCCTCAACCATCTCCACCACATAGCACGAATACGAGGCTAGCTAAAATGGAAAAGCATATGGAGAACATGGCCACGATGTTCACCCAGTTTATGTCTAATTTCCCGAATGTGGCCACAAGTACCCAAGCAACTGCAACTGTTATTCCTCCTACGGAAGTAACCCCACTAGTCCCAGTTACTGGAAGGCGGGATTCTAGAGCTTATTGCTGTGTGGCATTGATTAAGGAATTTAAGAAATTGGATCCGCCCAAGTTCAAGGGGGAAAGAGATTTGTTGACAGCTGAGAATTGGATGAAAGCAGTTTTAAAATCTTTTGAGTACATGCCCTGCTCCGAAAAGGAGAAAGTAGGCTTGGCTGCCTATCTGCTAATAGATGATGCTGAATATTGGTGGCAAGCCACTCGGACCGTGTTAGAGGCCCGATATGATGAGGTCACGTGGGACAGATTTGTGGAGGCTTTTAATGAGTAGTACATTCCACGCACGGATCAGAATAGATTGAAGATCGAGTTCCTAAGTTTAACTCAAGGTACGATGACGGTGAATCAATATGAATCTAAGTTCACCACCTTGAGTAGATTCGATCCAGAGGTCCGAAGAGACGAAGGGCATAAGATCTACAGATTCATCGAGGGATTGAAGTCCCCGATTAGATCTAAACTGTATCCGATGGATATCACCACTTATGGAGAAGCTGTCCGTAAGGCTCAGCTGTGTGAGTAGGACTATGATCTACACCATGCTGATTTCCGAGCCAAGGGTAAAGGCAAGGAACCAATGAAGCGGAAGTCGGATGAGAAAGCTTCGAGCGATAGGTATCCATTTCGAAGGAGTAGACGATCTGAAGGAGTTTCTATAGGTAAGTAAAATATAGAAAGATGATCTTTAAATTAATTTAATGGTTATATGGAATTATATTGAAGTTGGAGTTATGATGATGATGATAATGATATAGGTACTCCTAGAGCTATCGGGATCAAGATAAGTGATGAGCGATCCCGAAATCAAGTTGGAAGTACCGCTAGCTCACCAAAGAGTACGATGCAAAGATGTGAGCAGTGCGGGAAGTTTCATGGATCACAGCCATGTCGCTTGGCGAGTGGCGCTTGCTTTAGATGTGGGGAGAAAGGGCATATGATTAGAGATTGCCCTCAGAGAGATCCGAGGTTGCCTGATGAATCAGATAAGACCCCTAAACTGCAACCTAAGGCCACTGCTGCTGAGAAGGGAAAGAAAACTGTGACCCAAGGACGAGTGTTTGCCATCGACGAAGAGTCTGCCGATGCCTCGTCCAAAGTGATTAAAGGTACAATTTACCTATTTGATGTAAATGTCATAGCATTGTTTGATCCAGGCTCTACGCATTCTTTTGTGTCTCCTAAGTTTGCTATGAAAATACCTGTTGAGCCTGAGACTTTAGAATACTCATTAAAGATAAGCACACCACTTAGAGAATCACAAGTGACAGAGTTGGTGTATAGAAACTATAAGCTACGGGTAGGAGAAAGAGAATCTCTGGCTGACCTAATCCTACTAAATATGTATGGGTTTAATGTTATTTTATGTATGGATTGGTTAGCTAATAATCATGTTTTATTAGATTGTTATGCTAAGAGTGTAACATTCTCTTTACCCGTTAGCTATGTTGTAAATTTTGCAAGAAATTAATATGAAACCTGTTTAGTTACTGATTTGAATTCATATGAAAATAATGAGAAGTATGTATGGTTGTATGAAGGATTCATTGCTTATGTGGAGGACGTAGATCAGAAACGTCCCGGACTCAAGGATATTCCTGTAGTCCAAGATTTTCCTGAAGTGTTCCCGGATGATCTTCCAGGACTTCCTCCAAATAGGGAAGTGGATTTCACTATCGATTTGGTGCCGGGGACTGAACCTATATCAAGAGCTCCTTACCGGATGGCTTTGGTAGAATTGGAAGAACTTAAGAAGCAGCTTCAGGAGTTGCTAGACAAGGGATTCATACGACCCAGCGTATCCTCTTGGGGTGCTCCTGTGCTTTTTGTCAGGAAGAAGGACGGTAGTATGAGGTTATGTATCGACTATCAATGGTTGAATAAAGTGACAATCAAGAACAAGTATCCTCTTCCCAGGATAGATGACCTCTTTGATCAGCTCAAGGGTGCACAAGTCTTTTCCAAGATAGACTTGAGGTCGGGATATCATCAGTTGAAGATCCGAGATGAAGATATCCCTAAGACTGCCTTCAGGACACGGTATGGCCATTATGAATTCTTGGTGATGCCGTTTGGATTAACCAATGCACCTGCAGCCTTCATGAATTTGATGAATGATGTGTTTAAGTAGTACTTAGACCAGTTTGTCGTTGTTTTCATCGATGACATCTTGGTGTACTCGAGGTCACGGGAAGAGCATGAGCAGCATTTGAGGATTGTTTTGGAGACCCTCAGAGCTAGAGGACTATACGCCAAGCTAAGTAAATGTGATTTCTGGTTGAATCAGATGCAGTCAGGTATGACCTCAGAATTTAATGTCAGTAGTGATGGAATTTTGAGGTTTAGAGGTCGTATATGTGTTCCTAATGATGACGAATTGAAGAAGTTGATCTTGATTGAAGCACATGCCACTAAGTACACGTTGCACCCAGGAAGTACGAAGATGTATCACAATCTTCGCAAGGTGTACTGGTGGAAGGGCATGAAGAGAGACATAGCAGATTTTGTAGCAAAATGTCTTACATGTCAACAGGTCAAGGTAGAACACCAAAAGCCAGTAGGATTACTACATCCTCTGCCTCTACCTATGTGGAAGTGGGAACACATTACGATGGACTTTATTATGGGATTGCCCAGAACCAAGAAGAATCATGATGGTATTTGGGTGATTGTCGATAGATTGACAAAATCAGCTCACTTCCTACCTATGAAGTCAACTGATACACTCAATGCTTTGGCAGATATGTATGTAAAAGATGTCGTAAGACTACACGGTGTTCCAGTGAGCATCACTTCTGATAGAGATTCCAGGTTTACTTCCCATTTTTGGGAGCATTTTCAGGAAGCCATGGGATCTAAGTTAAATTTTAGCACAGCTTTTCATCCGCAGACTGATGGACAGTCCGAGCGCACGATTCAGACGCTCGAGGATATGTTGAGAGCTTGTGCTATGGACTTTAAAGGCTCCTGGGATGACCATCTGCCATTGGCTGAGTTTGCATACAATAATAGTTATCATGCAAGCATCGGGATGGCGCCATATGAAGCTTTGTATGGAAGAAGGTGTCGATCTTCGATTGGGTGGGAAGAAGTGGGCGAACGTAAGTTATTGGCTCCAGATCTAGTCGAGCAAGCCTCAGAAGATGTTAAGTTGATTTGTCAGAGGCTTAAGACAGCTCAAAGTAGACAAAAGAGCTATGCAGATGCTCGACGGAGGCCACTTGAGTTCATGGTTGGAGATTTTGTGTTCTTGAAAGTTTCTCCATCCAAAGGAATCATGAGATTTGGCCGACGAGGTAAGTTGAGTCCTCGTTACATCGGTCCATTTGAGGTCTTAGATCGGATAGGTGATGTTGCCTATAGATTGGCATTGCCTCCGGAGCTATCGGGAGTACATAATGTATTTCATGTATCGATGCTTCGGAAGTATAATCCGGATCCGTCTCATGTCATTGAGTATGAACCCTTGGAGATAAGGGAAGATATGAGCTATGTAGAGAAGCCGATTCGAATTTTGGACAGAAAAGAGAAAGTTTTAAGGTCTAAGAAGATCTCGTTAGTGAAAGTTCTCTAGCAATACCATACGATGGAAGAAGCTACATGGGAGCTAGAGAGCTTAATGAAGGAAAGATATCCAAAATTATTTACATGACAAGCTAAAGCAAATTTGGAGGACCAAATTTTCTAAGGTGGGGAGGATGTGAGATTCCCAATTTCCATGTATTCCTCCATGTATGTAAAGTATTCTAAGCTAAAATGATTAAATGAATATGAAGTTTAATGTATAAATGATGTATGCATGATGTATGGAGCATGTAAGAAATAAAGAGGATTGAAAATAAATTTATCAAAGAAATTATGTGATGTCAGGAAAATAAATGGAACATGAGAAAAAGGAATAAAATTAGAATTTTGATTGGTAGCTAAATGATATATGTGGCTTATGCATGAATGGAAGAAGGATAATTAAATGATGGTCAAAGGGTCAAAGGGATAAGGCAAGGCTGAGATGAATTAATGGATGAGCATGCATTAAATGAATGTTGCATGACTCATCACCCTCACCATCATCACCCAACGTCAGCCCCTACCTCCAGCCCTCTCCCTCTCGTGCCATCTCAGATCTTCCATGTTTCCATTCCAAGCTCCTTGCTAAACCACCTCATCCTTCCACTAATTCACTAAGTTCGTAGAATGAAAAATGATCCTTGTCACTAGACTAAGAGATAGCCGAAATTTGGTAGATTGATTCCAAGTATTGGAGGAGATCTCAAAGTTTGAGATTTTGGTCTCTAGTGAAGGTAAGAGAAGAAGATGATTTAGCCAACTTTGTTGATGATTTGAAGTTGTTCTGAGTTGGTATGATGTATGTATGGTGTTTAATTTAAGATTTCAATTGATTTATGATTACAGCTTTGAAGGAGTGAAAAGCTAGGGTTACGCGCCAAGTGATTCCGCGTTTCCGAAGGAATTAAGGTAAGGAATTTATGTAACGGACGTAAGGCGGCTATGTCCGCATGTTTTACAATGATCTTATATGATTTGGAAAGAAACATCAGCTGGTTTTGTATAAGAAAAGATGCATTTTCGGACTTATCTCCTAGTATCAATTAGGCTAGGGGCAGCCAACTGCCATAAAGGGAAGTTGACTGCCTAGAGACAACCAAAACGTCGTTTTCCGAAAACCGATGCAAACCAGTCGACTGCTATGTAAGCCAGTCGACTGCTATTTTTCCAGAAGCATTCTGTTTCAAACCAGTCGACTGCTATATGGGCCAGTCGACTGTTATTTACCAAGTTGCATTCTGTTTCAAAAACAGTCGACTGCTATATGGACCAGTCGACTGCTATTTCTTAAGAAGCATTCTGTTTGAAAACCAGTCGACTGTTATATGGACCAGTCGACTGCCCTCATGTATTTTTCGAAAAGAAAATAATTTCGAGAAATAAAGTTATGAAGCAGCAGTCGACTGCCCTATAAGACCAGTCGACTGCCATGTATGAAAAGATGTTTTCAAAGCTTATTTAATTGAAACACAAAGGTGTTTTCTGAAAAGTATATTATAAATGTTTTGAGGCTATGGACTGCGTAATGATTATGCATTTCTGATGGCTGAGAGACTCTGATCAAGTCCTCAGTAATATGTATGTTAAATGAGGAACCCTAGTCCGGTCCTCAAGACCATTAGTGACAACTGACTAGTGCTCACTATGGTATTATTAAGGCAGGAGAGAATCCCTGACCTCTACATGGTATACCAATGTACTAATGCATGATTAGAGTCATATGAGTCATATGAATGGGAATGAACGGTTCATATGACGACTCAATCGCTTAAACATTGTACATAGTCTCCATCTATTTCAAAGCACAAGATGTACGTATGAAGAAGTATATGATGTATGTTTTAAAGTATGATATGATGCATGATGTTTTAAAGAAAGTATGTGCCATGTCATTTTAAATGGATATGCATGGTTGCAAACAATGCATGAAAGAAGTTTATGATGCATGCTTTATAATGCTTTACATGACATTATAGAGCCAAGTAGGAAAGGTGCATATAGAGACATAGTACGCTCTTTTACATACTTTTCTTACTGAGCGTAAACTTACCCTTTTACAACTATTTTCCTACAGACTACTTGAAGTGAACCACGCTCCGACTAGAGGAGCTTGTGCTCGAAGAATCAAAGTGTACCTTCTCGATACGCTTCCCAGTTAGCATAGAAGGAATACTTATATGTTCATATGTAAAGTTAAATTGTAATTCAGCTACAGTACAGTACAAGTAGAATTTATGTATATAAGATGTCGGGGATGTAAGTTAAAATGATGTATGAGATCCTGTGGAAAAGTAATGATATTTATATATATCATTTTATGTTTATGGAAATTGAATAAAATTTTATAAGCTATTAAATGATTAGCTTAAGATTAAGGGAAGAACGACACTGGATAAACTAAATCTAAATAAAGAAGGAAAAAGATAAGTGATAAGATGAAGTGACGGGGACGTCATAGCTGCAACGTGAAACTCCATTTTGCTCCAGGTTTCTCATGTTACACCTAGTGAAAGTTCACCATTCCTTCACCAATTCACTTAGGTCCCTTCATAAGAATTATTCCCCATCCCAAGAGCTTCCTAACCATCCAAAAAGCTCTTCCAAAAACCACCAAAGTGGACTGTTCTGGGAGCTTGTAGAACTGGTACTATACAGTGCGAAGTACAAGAAATAAAGAGACGTAGGTGGTGCGATTGGATTTTATACTGCACAGAAGTAAAGGTAAGAAACATGTATAAGAGTTTCATAGGATATGTTTTACTTGTAATTTGAAGATTTTTAGAAACCAAGATTTAATCGTTTCCCACCCATTTTTCTCGAATGCAATAACTAGAAATTTATCTTCAATTCTTACAAGTCTAAACATTACTATGCATGAAATGATTTACATGAATTGATATACATGGTCTGAATTACATAAAATGTTTAAATTGCATAAAATGAAATTTATTATTATTTTACATGAAATGATTTATATGAATTGATTTACATGAATTGATTTATATGAAATGATTTTATGGGATTAATTACTACTTGATGATCATGCATACGAGATTGATATGATTAGGCTGGGAGACGTCCCAAACCTTCCCTCTATTGATATTACTGTGGAAATTCTGGTCAAACTCACAGGTTTCCACAATGAGCACCTGACCAGTGTGATCTGTGACAGGATAGTGGCTATTGTTACGAGGTAGGACTTGTTCTTATACGAGGTCCCTAAAAGGGATACGAGATCAGTGCATGAATATCTGGGAGATTTATTTTCTTTCCTAATATGTGATATTGATCAGACAATTGACTGAATGATTTGACTTACGAGAATAGAATATGATTGACAGAAAAGTTATGAAAGAAGTGAACAAGTTTTAAAGAATATGACTTTATGATACATGTGCATGAACCATATTTTAATGGTTTTAAAATAAATTGCTTTATTGTATTGAGTGAAATTACTTAAATATCGCTTAATCTCATATTTTTGAAAATGTTACTGTACTGTTTATTGCAATTATATACTAAAATTGCATTATGGATTTGTTTAAAATAAAATTGTTTTGTATATTGTTATTGATTGGAAACTACATGAAATTATTAATGTTTTATACTGCATAATTATTCCATCAACATCTATTTATTCCCTATAGTCGCATCTAGGGACCACAACATGACAGGTACTTCAAAGTACCTCCCATACTCTACCCAATTACCTAGCCGACTATAGTATCTTTCCTATACTGTCCTCTAGCCCACCGTTAGGAAATAAATATTTTTTGCATTTTAATATTATATTTAATATGCTTTTCATAATTAGTAAAATAAGCTATTTTACCTAACTGCAAATAGTACGCATTTTTATATGTTTTTCTTACTGGGCTTTCCTCAAAGCTCACCCCCTTACTCACCATCCCAGATAGCCACCAGTGTACGTGTCAACCATTGCGACAGGTTAGTTGAAGAAAATTCTTAGGAGTTTAAAGTGCCTAGTGACCAGGTATATGCAAAATTTTATATTTATATTCAGACTAGTGAATGCACAATAGATGTATTTATAATGAGATGTAAGTAGTGTACTGTTAAATTAAGGGATGTGTATGAATTATGGGATGTAAATTACTCTGAATGGTTATAGATAGAAATTATAAATATTACGGTATAGATTTTATTCTGATTTTTCTTATTTCTTATTTATGGATTAATAATTTACTAGTATAAAGGTTTAATTGAAATGGGAATTGTAAAATGAGCTTACACTAACACCGAATGCAAACCAATTGTTACCGAATGATTGAATAAGAAAGACATAAGTAAAAAGGAAAAAGTTAGTTCGAAATTTCATAATTTCGGATGTTACAATTTATGACATGTACAGATTGAGCATATGATTTAATTGCACATTGATTTGAGAAACAATGTAGTAGTAAAATGTTTTATTGTGTGGGTTGTCTTAAAGGATTTTAAAAGAAATTGAAAAAGAGATTTTGATTTAGAAAAGATAGGTACCCTATGGAATGCTTGCGAGGCATATGCCTTCGTGGCATAAAGTGCATCTATATCGAGTGGTTCTATCTGTGTGGCATGAAACTCCATTTATATGTACGTAATATGCACATGTGCCTGATGAGACCATTGCAGGCTGTCTGATAATAATCGTGGATACATTTCTCAGTTTCCAGCTGATCAGTGGGACTAGAACAATCTATGATCATAGATAGATGCCCTTCGAGGGAAACTTTCCCATTGATAGCTACAATAGGTTAGTGATGATATGATACCAGAAAAGGGATCCATGCCTAGTCTCTCACTAAATGTTAAATGTTGTTTAGAATATGGTTTACTATATATGAACTCTAGACATGATATGTTTTTACAATATATTTGATATGACTGAGACTAAATATGATTTATACTTGGTTTTAAACCAGACATGATATGATCTGAGACTATAATTGTTTTTAATACGTTTCAAAGTACATATTATATGATTGTGAGATGGTATATGTTTCACACATGATTAACTATTACACGTGACATGTTCTGATATGACAATTGTTTTATGCAGTAGAATTTTTATACGTTACATATTGAAACTTGTCATGAGAATATATTTGGCACTAATGCATAACATTTAGTGATATAAGGGTACTTGTGTCATTAGGACATGATTGAATCCATATACAAAGGATACTGAATTCTAAATGATACTGGGGTATATAATTGCAGGATTTATACATTTGCAATAGAGACGATAAAATCCTAACTCTATTATTATATTAGTAACTTACTGAGCCTCGCTCATTAAATGAGAATAATTTTTTTTTTATAGATTGATTCGAGTTAAGAGACTTGTTGGGACATTTTGAGTGAGTGACTAGTGTCTTAATGCCCAAGGTCCTTGCTATTGGATATTTTGGTATTGTAGTACTTCTTTCATATATGCTTTTATTTCATGCAAATTTCTACACAGTACTATAGGACGAGATATAAGTTAGGATAATGAGTAGTCAATATAATATTCTGATATTATATGATGTGTATGTGGTGATTAGTTGTGGATATTAGGACTATTGAAATGATATCTATTTGGTAAATATAGTGTGAATTGTTGGAAATGTTGTTGTGTTGCATATTGATGATTTGCGGATAGTTAATTGGAGAAAATCTCAAAATATAAGAAAGATATTTTCAATCTATTTTTTTAGAAACAGTAAGCTATAGGTTAAAATTGATCATTGCCTATCTTAGAGAGTAATCTAAATAACCTTTGAATTAAAGAATGAATGAAAATAGTTTAGTGATTACACTAGCACCAAATACAAACCGTAAAACAAAAAGGAAAAATTTGGTTCGTAATTTTGTAAAAATAGGAAAAAGTGTGAGTATCATGTGCAAGTCACGGCCTTTGAGTCGTGACAAAAATATACTTCAAGAGTTAGGTCAATTGACAATTTTTTTTTGGGCTTATGCCATCAAAGATTGCATGCCTTGATATAATTATTATTTTATTAGTTTAATATTTGAGATTTTATTCCTGGGGATTTTAAGATATTCTTATTTTTAGGATTATAGCTCCAGTATTGTTAATAAATTTGTGTACTCTCAGAATATATAAATGTATATATTTTGTTGAAAATAAACTTCAAAATAAATTAAATTGATAAACAATGTCACCAAAGTGACCTCTTTTATGTTAATTTATTTATTTTGAAAATTAAGGTTGTCATTTAAGAATTTAAATGATTATGTTTTTAATCTTTTGAAAAATAATTGGTCTAAAGAAATTTTATGTTTGGCCGGATACAAACACAATAAGGTAGTAAATATGTGATAAAATTATTTCTTACCATGCATGCAATATGTCAATTCAAAGAAAGGCATGTTGTTGGTAGGATTTGGTTATCAATATTTACTAATCAAGTTTAAGAGTATCGCTTACTAATTAAAATTTCTATCCAAAGACTAAATTTCAATGTTGTGCTTGGTATCTTATATGACTCAAAATCATTGTTTGTTAATTGTGAGCTTATTATTTTTTATTTTCTACTTTTAGTAAATGTTTTTTCTATATCTACCAATTTTAACAATATTCTAGTGCTTAATGGCACTAACTTCGAGAAATGAAAGGAGCACATTACCATTGTGCTTGGATGTATGGATTTAAACTATGCGATCAAATTAGATAAACCTCTTACCCTTGCTTATAATAGTATAGCTATGGAAAAGGCACTTTATGAGAATAAGGCGCGTTCAAACCGCATAAGTCTAATGATCATGAAGTACTCAATTCTGGATACCATCAAGGGCATAATGCCTGAAGAAGAAAATGCTAAAAGTTTACTACAACAAATTGCAAACAAATTTGCTACAAATGAGAAGGTCAAAACAAGCACCATCCTGTCTATACTTGCTTTAATGTAGTATAGTGACAAAGGAAACATAAGGAAGTACATTATGAAAATGTCTAATCTTGTTACAAGATTAAAGGTACTAAAGTTAGAGTTGTCTGAGGACATTCTCGTGCACTAGGTCTTAATATCTCTTCTTGCACAATTCAATCCTTTTAAGATAAGTTTAACACTCAGAAGGAGAAATGGACTCTTAATGAGCTCACTGCTTAGTATGTACAAGAAGAAGAGAGGTTGAAACAAGAGAAGATAGAAAATACTCACTTAACATCTTCTTCCAATGACAATGCTACCGATAGAAAAAGGAAAAGGATCAACACTGGAAAAGGCACTGCGAACACTGGAACTTCAAAGCCTAAGGGGCAACATAAATAGGATAAGGTGATTACCTATTTCTTTTACCGCAAAGGTGGTCATGCAAAGGACTATTCCAAGTATGAAAAATGGCTTGCCAAAAAGGGTAAATTTCTCAACTTTATTTATTCTTAAGTTAATTTGGCTTTAGTACCTAATCACACTTGTTGGATAGGTACGGGTGTAACTACTGACATAAGTGTGACAAAGCAGGGTTGTCTAAAGAGCAGAAAGCTAACTGATGCAGAAAGATTCATCTATGTAAGAAATGGCGAAAGGGCTCCTGTTGAGGCTATTTGTCTATTTAGATTTGTTGGCTCTATAGGCTATACCGAGAGGGGGGTGAATCGGTTTTTAGATAACCTTAGGTTCGTTTTTTGATTTCTCTAAATTCTCTAGCCTATTTGAGTGATTTCTAAGTTCTCTAAGCTAGGCAATTATACAATATAAATTCAATACAATAAGCACAAATATAATTGCAAGTAATTAAAGAGAGTAGGGAAAGAGAAATATACGCAAGCGATTTATAGAGGTTCGGCAACCTTGCCTACGTCCTCTACCTTGAGACGCTCCCAAGGATTTTCCCCAAATTCACTATCCTTGAATTTGTGTTACACTCCCTCTTTTTCTAAGCTAAAGAGAAACCTCTCTTTTTCTAGGCTCAAGAGAAACCTCCCTCTTTTTCTTAGGCTAAAGAGAAACCTCCACTTTTACAAGGAATAAGTGTGTTTACAAATTGTGTAATCAAAGAAGGGCCTCTAGATAGGCAAGTGATTACAATGTTTAAGCACAAGGAAAAAGCCTATATAAGATATGTGCTACTCTATACAAAGAATATGAGAATGATGGAAGATAAAGACTTTGTAGCTCTTGATTTGTTGTTGAGGCTTGAGGATTTGAGGAATATGTGTTTAGGAGTTGCTGAGTAGTTCCTCTTACTTCCTTTAGCTTCTAAGCCTATATTTATAGTCCCTTGGATGTATTCTAGCCGTTGGGTGGAGCCAAAACTCGAATATTACCGTTGTCTCACAAAAACTAGTCGTTACAGCACTTTTTCGTCTCGAAGGATCGATCCCATGCCCAAAGGGATCGATCCCTTTTGTCCAGAATCTTGATTCTTGGCTTGAGGGACCTTGGGAAGACATTCTGCCAAAAAGGGATCAATCCCTTTCCCTAGGGGATCGATCCTTTTCTTCCAGAGGGCATTTTTCCTGCACTTTTGGGTTAGAAATGATGTGGTCTTTGATCCTAATTCAACCTAAAACATTTTGGCACTTTTGTGGGAGTTTTTCTTGACTTTCTTTGATAAAGACATGGTCTAAATATTCATCAAGTGATTTTCTAAAATATTCAAAAACATTTATAAAGTATTAAGACCAATAAGAATATAGATCATTAAATCATAGTCTTAATGTTTGATATGAACACTTAAAAATGGATTGAGAAAATCATGTGTGATAAGGCAAATTTACAATATGTATTAAAACATTAAAGCTTACTTAAGTTTTTGTCATTTCAAAATATATATGGCAATTTAAAGCTAACAAGATTAAAGTTAGAATCTAGTTTTTATTTAGATTTGAACGAGACTTTTTATGTATCGTCAATTAGACAGAATTTGATTTCTGTTTCTTATTTGGACAAAACAGGATATTCTTGTTCATTTGGAAACGGAAAGTTTAGTCTCTTCAAGTATTCAAATCTTATTAGCACATGTTCTTTAGTTGATAATATATATAAATTGGACTTTCATGCCTCACACATTAATGAATTGATGCATATAAGTAATTGTGGTACAAAGTGCAAATTAGTTAATCAGAATTCTTCCATGTTATGGCATAGGCATTTAGCACATATTTTTGAACAAAGAATAAAGAGGCTTGTGTCATAAGGAATTCTCTATTCTTTTGATTTTTCAGATTTCAAAATCTATGTTGAGTATATTAAGGGAAAACAAACAAACATCAAGAAAATCGATGATAATAAGAGTTTAAACATCTTAGGTTTAATTCATGTTGATATTTGTAGTCCATTCCCTATAGTTTCTTGGAATGGTCAACAGTATTTTATTACTTTCATAGACGATTAGTCTCGTTATGGGTACCTATACTTGATTCATGAGAAGTATCAGTCATTAGATGTTTTCAAGACCTATAACACTGAAGTTAAAAATCAGCTTGGTAAGAAAATTAAAGCCATTAAATCTGACCATGGCAGTAAATATTACAGTAGGTATGATAGATCAGGTGAACAACGTCCAAGACCTTTTGCAAGGTATTTAGCATAATGTGACATTATTTCTCAATACATCATGCCAGGGACTCCCTGTCACAATGGTGTAGCTAAGAGATGAAATCGAACCCTAAAGGATATGTGTTGGCTCAATTACCTAGCCAAGAGGGGGTGAATCAGTTTTTAACTACCCTTAGGTTCGTTTTTCATTCTTCTAAAATTCTTTAGCCTATCTTATAGTTTTCTAAGCTCTCTTAGCTTAGTGAAGCATACAATTCAAAATCTAAATAAAGTGTACAATCCAAATGCAAGTAAGTAAAGAGTTAAGGGAAAGAGAATTGTATGCAAGCGATTTATAGAGATTTGGTAACTTTGCCTACGTCTTCTACCTTGAGATGCTCCCAAGGATTTTCTCCAAATTCACTAACTTCAATTTGTTACACTCTTTTTGGAAGCTTAAAGGTAACCTTCAACACTCTTTTTTTCAGACTCAAGGAGGAAACTTTACAACTACTACTTTTTACTGGATCAAATAGCAAATCTTACAACCTCTCCCTTTTATGGCTCAAAAAGAAAACATTCTACCTAATTCTCACTTATAATGAAGCACTCAAGCGTTCACTCTCCTTTACAAATTGTGAATGGGTTTTCTAGTTTGTGTAATCAAGGAGATACATCTAGATAGACAAATGATTACAAGATTGAGCATAAGAGAAACCTATCAAGATTTGTGCCATCTATACAAGAAAGATGTGAATGATAGAGAATTTGGAATTTCTAGCACTTGAAATGTTTTTAACACTTGAAGAAGTTGAAGAATAAAGTCACTTGAGTGTCTTGGATTTCTAAGCTTCTATTTATACTCCCCTTGATGGTTTCTGGAAATTTGGAGGAGCTAAAATAGATTTTCCTGTTAGTCCTCATAAAAAACTAGCCATCGGAGGCTTCTAGAATGAAGGGAGTTAATCTTGTGGCTTTAGATAGGCTTTCCAGGGTTTCAACGAATAAGGGATCGATCCCATAGAGGTAGGAGATCAATCATATGAACTTATTATGCCTTGGAGAGTGTTCTGTGTACAGGGAATTAATCCCATAAAAGGAGGGATCGATCCCTTGAACTATCCTGCCAACAAGGGATCCATCCCTTCAAGGAAGGGATCTATCCCCTGACTTGAATTTTCACTTCATAGGCTATTTTCATTGAAAAATAAATATAAATTGATTTTAAAATTAGACCAAATTCATTTTTCAATCTAATTTGAATATTTCTAGATTAAGAACTTGAAAACTTAGCCAAATATTTATTAAGTAATTTTCTAAAAATATATTTAATAAATCCATTAAGAAAATTACTTAAACAATATTAAAAATTATTTTCTAAAAACATTAAGACCTAATAAAAATATTATTAATTTAAATCATGATCTTATACTTGATAAAAGCACTTAATATAGTTTATGAAAATCATAATTGATAAAGCAAATTTACAATATTGGTGATTCATTTAATCTTGCTTAAGTATTTGTCACTTCAATATATATAACAGTTTAAAGCTAATAATCTCTCCCTTTTTGATATGACAAAATTTAAGGTAAATTTGTTTTGAAAAATACTTTGAAAAAGCTTACTCTTAATATAAGCATGATTTTTAGAACAATTTACAAGCCTAAATCTCTCCTCGTTTTTGTCATAGCAAAAAGATAGGTAAGAAAACAAAAATTGTTTTCCTTATAAAAATAAGCTTTAAAAATTTTTGAGAACATAAAAAGTATATAAATTCTTTTCCCTTTTGAAAGTAACTACTCCAACCAACAAGAAATATAATTAGTACATGGGAGTTATAGCACAAATAAATAAATCAATGTACATGTAAAGATCATAAGGTGTTTGTGCATGCAATGGACATTGTTCATGACATTATAAACCAGTTGTTCATAAATAATTTCAAGAATTGTCAATTGGTCATAATGAAGCAAGTTGAAAAGAAATTTTATCTAGTAATTCAATAACTTGCTTCAATTAATTTTACCAAGCACCTAAACATATTAAATGTTCTTTAAAGTACAACTAAGGTGCATGATAATACATAGTGATTATGAGCTAAACTTAGATGAAAGATAATGCATTGAGCTTATAAACCACTTTCAAGAAAGAATGTACTTGGATTAAATCAAATATCAATTAAACACATATTCTAGTACAAAAGTATCTCATGCAAAAGTATGTTAAAAGAATTCTTCCCTATTTGTCATTTCAGTCTTAAGAAAGAGGGAAGAATTATCAATGTAAAGCTTATATCAATTGTTACCAATGGTTGACTCAAATATTTTGCATGATTTCAATTGTTATGTGTGATATGTTCATACTACGAAAATGGACAAGTCAATCAAGCAAGAACATAATCACGTATCCAATAAACGTGCATTTGAATATAAGTATATTATCACAATGCATTAGTCCATATTCATAAGAACAAATTTAAACATATGGAAGATTCAAGAATTCATATCACACAAATCACACAAATATTCTTCCATAGTCACAAGTACAAAGAATCTTATGCTCATTTTTAATTAAAAATCTTTACCAAATGTGAGTAAAGAAAGGTTCAAGATTACCATTTTAATCACATCATAGTCGTATACCTAATTATTTTATCATTTAAACTTCTAAGGGGTGTATGCTATGTTATTAAAATGATTTTAGCTAAGTGAATCAGTATTTTCAAGCTAAAGTATATGTTAATATTATAATTCTCAATCTATAAGTAAGGTCAAGTAAAATGTCATGAAATCAAACTTTCTTAACTCATAGGCATGATCATTGATTCATCTTAAGCAATCATTCAAGCTCAACATCAAAGCATTCAAGAATTTATGCATAGATATCAATCAAGGTGCTTTTGTTCATGTTTGCATTTATTTTTGAATATTGATGTTATCATTAAAGCTAAGTTCTTTAAATATTTGGCCATAAGAGAAATCTAAGTTCATGGATGACATATTTTATTCATACGAACATTTAAGATTCAATTATCATCATAAATTGTAGGCCAAAACAATTATGACTCGAGGTAATGTTTTAAGTATGTTAAATATTATATTTACCTAAGTCATATTCAAGTTCAAACATTAAGGTCAAGTTTTATCATCTTATCATTCGAGCATACCTTTTAACCTTAATTATTGATATTCCAAAAAATGCATACATATCATGAAGCCTAGTGTAGGATATATAAGTCAAGCAAAGAGATATAGTCCTATAAGCATGCTTGACTTAGGATGAACTAAAGGAATAAACATATCTATCAAGCACAAGTTCATCAAATTCTCAATTATATACATAAATCATTGATGTCATCTCAAAATTGTGTTTAAACATTCATTGAAAAGATATTTCAAGATTTATGCATTTCATGAATATCTTCAATAAGAAAAATGATTTTTCACTTGAAAGTGAAATGGAAAACAGTGTTTATTGTTAAGAATGAAGCATGATACCATGAAAAATGATTTTACATGTTAAAACATCATAAAGAATGAGTTAAAACAATGTGTTTTAAGTTGAGAAGAAAGAGTCGAGAAAATGAAAGATCCCTCTCAAATTTGGCTTTTAGAATAAAAAATATGCATTTTGCCTAAGAGGAGATCAATCCCTACAAGGGAAGATCGATCCCTCGAACCCGAAATCTCCAGTTTCAACACTTAGCAATGAAGGGTCAATCCTTAATGATGAGATATTGATCCTTTGTTGAATTTCTATAGATTTTTTGCCTAAAACTCAACTGTGAGGTGCTAAAACTCCGCTTTTAAGTGTTTTAAGTTCAAGTAAAAGTTTGAACACATGTATAATATAATTTTGGACTTGTATGAATAAAAAAAACATGGATGAAAAATCATTTGGGCACAAATTTTGCAATTTTGGAAGAATTTTTGCCAATAAATATATTTTTGGTCTTATGAGATGTCATTTTAAGATATATTCATATTTTGGCAAAGCCAAGAAGTTTGAAAACACAAATATGCCATAACAAACATGTTCACATAGATTTTAAGCACATATATCATAAAATCACCACATTTGTGAACATTATGCCATAATTTCTAATATGCATATTTTCACTAATGCCCATGAAATGGCATCTTGCATGTTTGACATATTTAACATGTTAGGCACATTTGAGGCAATTAAACATATTATCAATGCATAGCAAACTTTCTCAAATCACAACAATCCAGTTAAACGCAAAATCATTACAAAATCATTTAACATGCTTTTCATTTAATCATTCAACACATTCTCAAAGCTCTTTGATAAAATATCTCATCAAGGTAGTAAGAATAGAAGCGAATAAGAGTTTCAAGTATAGAAATTAAGCTTACAAAACTCTATTGCTTGAAACTGCTTTGCCAAGATTTATTGAGTCCATCTTAAGCAATCCTTGAAGAAATGATGTGACTTTGTCAAGTGTGGATCCTCAAGCTTTAATTCTTCCTTACCTTCTTCCTTATTGGTACAAGCAAACTCCAGAAGGGTGTTTGAGCATTTGATCATCAATGTTTCTTTGCACCTCAATGCTCTAACACTTCTACAACAAACAATTTCAAGCATTTTTTTGGGTCTATAAGGGTTACTGCAAACAATTTGTCATCCCTTAGGGATCCATTTCAAACTCAATTCATTATTAGTTATAGCATGCTTTGACATCCACATTTTCCTAACTACTCTTCCTCTAAAAGTAATTTTTCTATATGTGCATGTTTGTGAAGAGTGGCCAATCCTATTACAAAGTAAGCATATGAGAGATGTGTCATGCAAAAATTTTTGCTCAGTAGAAAGTTCTTAAGATGAGTTTCTTTTTGTTTTGCATTATAACTTAACCCGTCTTTGGCAAAGAAAGCTCTTTGGGTCTCTAATATATGATCTAGCTTTTGTTGACCCATGTAAAATTTAGAAAATGAATTATGCAAGTTTATATTCTTTTTCTTTACTTCATCAATTTCTAGATTTGCCTCTTCTAATTTCTTTTCAAACTTAAGTTTGGCATTTAATAGCATTTCATTTTGTATTTTCAATTTAGCAATGATCTTCTTATATTTTGAGTTCACGTATTGAAAATCATATGCTAATTCATTGAAGGCATTTTGTAATTCATCAAAACTATAATCATTGCCTTCACTAGAGCTAGAACTATCCTTATAATCATTAAAGGCCATAAAGCATGAATAGGTTATCTCATCTTCTATGATTTCCTCATCGGAGCTGTCACTATCACTCCATGTAGCCACAAATGCCTTTTTCTTAGGCTTCCTATCACTTTGCTTCCAAAGTAAGGGGCAATCTAGTTTAGTGTGTCCCAGTTCATTAAACTCATAGCACATTATGGATTCTTTTTCTTTCCTACTTGACTATCCTCTTAGTACCTCTCTTCTTTGAGGTCTCCTATCATTCTCTCTAGCCTTCATCCTCATATATCTACTAAATCTTTTGGCAAATATTGTCATTTCCTTTTCTTCCGCATTTCCACTCTCATCACTATCATCTTTAATATCATGAGTGGAAGATTTTAAGGCTACCCTTGCTTTCTTTGAAGGCTCTTCATTTCTTTTCAATTTCATTTCATATGTAAGTAAAGAGCCCATAAGTTCATCTAGAGACAAGGTGTTAGGGTCCTTAAATTCTTTTATTGCCGTTACCTTTGCCTCCCAAAATTTAGGCGAGCTATTCAAGATTTTCTTTACCACTTCAACATTGAATATGCCTTGCCTAAGGCTTTAAGTCCATTGATAATATCATTGAACCTAGTGGACATATCACTAATGGACTCATCTTGTTTCATCCTAAATAGCTCATAATCATGCGTGAGCATTCCTACTTTAGTTTTCCTTGACTTGATTGGTCCCTTCATGAGTAATGGCTAATTTGTCCCATATTTGCTTGCATTCTCACATAAGGAGACTCTAGTGTATTCATTAAGACATAATGCACAAAAGAGATTGTGCATAGCCTTGGCGTTCAGTTGTGCCATTTTCATATTATTAGTGTCCCACTCATCTTCATTTTTAGGAACATCTTTTCCATCTACTTTCTTTATTAGAATTCGGGGATCTTTAACTATAATCCTCCACATCCCATAATCATTTGCTTGCACAAAAAACATCACTCTAGTTTTCCAATAGGAATAGTTTTCTCCATTGAAAAAGGGAAAGGGAGGTTTAACTATTAAGTGTCTCTCTCCACTTAACGGTGTACCTATGTTCAAATAAGCCATTTAAGATCATTTTACTCGAAGGGTGTTAGTCCTTTTCTAATCTCGAGCCTAATCTCTGATGCTAATTGTTGGCTCAATTACCAAACTGATAGGGAGTGAGTTGGTTTTTAACTACCCTTAGGTTCATTTTTCGTTCTTCTAAAATTCTCTAGCCTATCTTAGAGTTTTCTAAGTTCTCTTAGCCTAGTGAAGCATACAATTCAAAATTTAAATAAAGTGTACAATTCAAATGCAAGTAAGCAAAGAGTTAAGGGAAAGAGAATTGTATGCAAATGATTGATAGAGGTTCGGCAACCTTGCCTACGTCCTTTACCTTGAGAAGCTCTCAAGGATTTTCCCTAAATTCACTAACTTGAATTTATTACACTCTTTTCGTAAGCTCAAGGGTAACTTTCGACACTCCTTTTTCCGGGCTCAAGGAGGAAACCTTAGAACCACCACTTTTTACAATATCAAGTAGCAAGCCTTACAACCTCTTCCTTTTATGGCTCAAAGAGAAAACCTTCTACCTAATTCTCACTTACAATAAAGCACTCAAGGGTTCACTCCCCTTTACAAATTGTGAATGGGTGTTCTAGTTTGTGTAATCAAGAAGATACCTCTAGATAGGCAAATGATTACAAGATTGAGCACAAGAGAAACCTATACAAGATTTAAGCTATCTATAAAAGAAATATGTGAATGATAGAGAATTTGAAATTTCTCGCACTTGAAATATTTTTGAAGCTTGAAGAAGATGAAGAATAAAGTCTCTCGAGTGTCTTGGACTTCTAAGCTTTTATTTATACTCCTTTTGATGGTTTCTTGAAGTTTGGAGAAGCTGAAACTGATTTTGCTATTGGTCCTCACAAAAAACTAGCTGTTAGAGGCCTCTAGCATGGAGGGTATTGATCCTATGGCTTTAGATGGGCTTCCAGGGTTTCTGCCAATAGGGGATTGATCCCATAGAGGTAGGGGATCCATCTTATGTATAGGGGATCTATCCCTTGAACCGTCTTGCCCACGAAGGATCCATCCATTCAAGGAAGGGATCTATCCCTTTACCTGATTTTTCTCTTCCTAGGCTATTTTTATTGAAAAATAAAAATAAATTGATTTTAAGATTATATCAAATTCATTTTTCAATCTAATTTGAATATTCCTAGATTAAGCATTTGAAAATTTAGCCTAAATATTTATCATGTAATTCTCTAAAAATATATTCAATAAATCCTTTAAGAAAATTTCTTAATACAATATTCAAAATTATTTTCTAAAATTATTAAGACCTAATAAAAATATTATTAATTTAAATCATGGTCTTATACTTGATAAAAGCACTTAATATGGTTTGTGAAAATCATAATTGATAAAGCAAATTTACAATATTGATCATTCATTTAATCTTGCTTAAGTATTTGTCATTTCAATATATATATATATAGATATATTTAGATATATATATATATATATCAATTTAAAGCTAATAATATGGTTAGAAGTGTGATAAGTCGTTCTTTTTTACCAAAGTTAATTTGGGAAGAAGCCTTAAGAACTATAGTGTACATTCTTAATAAAGTTCTAATCAAAGCATAGCAAAACCCCATATGAGTTATGGACAATAAAAAAGCATAGTATTAGGCATCTACATATCTGGAGTTGTTAAGTTGAGGCTAGGCCATACAAGCTTAATGAAAGGAAATTGGACTTTAAAAACAATAGGCTGCTACTTTGTTGGATACTCAGAAAGATTAAGGGGTTTTAAGTTTTATGATCCCTCAAGTAGATCATTTTTCGAAATGGGAAATGCTAAGTTTATTGAGGATGTTAAATATGATGAGAGTGCTAAACTCAAGAATTTTGTCTTTGAGGAAGAACATGTTACTGTTCCTACAGTTGCAATTGAAAATAATCAGAAAATTATGTTTGACATTGTTCAAGAAGCAAATCCGGATTATCATGATACTCCTAGGTTACATTCTACTCATATTGAAGAGCATACTCCTATTCAATTGGAGGGGCAACAACAACCTCAATTGGAAGTGCCATTAAGAAGATCCTTAAGAGAGAGGAGATCGACAATTCCAAATGATTATATCATATATCTCCAAGAACACGTGATATAGGATTGGAAGATCATCCAAAATTTTTAATCAAGCCAAACAAAGTATTCACTCTCATAAATGGATAAAGGCCACGAAAGATAATATGAAATCAATAAAAGACAATATCGTTTGGGATCTTGTCGAATTGCCTAAATGAGCGAAATCGATTAGTTGTAAATGGATTTTCAAAGCAAAGCAGGATTTGAAAGGCAATGTCGAATGATTTAAAGCATGTCTAGTTGCCAAAGGTTTTACTCAAAAGGAAGGCATTGATTATAAAGAGACTTTCTCTCCAGTTTCATTGAAAGACTCTTTAAAATCATTATGGCACTTGTAGCTCATTATAATTTGGAGCTGCATCAAATGGATGTGAAGATAGTGTTACTAAATGGTGGCATTGAAAAAACAATTTATATGGTGTAACTAAAAAATTTCGTGTCGGATGAATCGAAACATTTGGTATGGAAGTTAAGGAAATCCATCTATGGTTTAAAGCAATCATCCCGTTAATGGTATCAAAAACTTGATCAACTAATCGCCTCTTTTAATTTTAAGGAGAACATTGTTGATCAATGAATTTATCACAAGATCAGTGGGAGCAAGTTTATTCTTCTGGTGTTATATGTCAATGACATCTTGCTGGCAAGCAGTAATGCAGGCCTACTGCATGAGACCAAGAGACTTCTTTCAAATAAATTTTGAGATGAAAGATCTTAGGAATGCATCCTTTGTGTTAGGCATATAGATCTATTGAGATCGTTCTTGTGGTATACTTGGCTTATCACAAAATGCCCATATCGATAAGGTGCTTAGCAGATTTGACATGAAAAATTGCGCATCAAGAGACACATCTATTTCTAAAGGTGATAAATTCAATTTTCCTAAGAAATAAGATTGAAAAGGAAGAGATGCAGAAGATTCCTTATGCTTAAGTAGTAGAGAGTCTCATGTATGCTCAAGTTTGTACGCATTCAGATATTGCATACATAGTTGGTATGATTGGTAGATATTTAAGCAACCTTAGAATCGATCATTGGAAAGCAATAAAAAGGGTTATACAGTATCTACAGAGAACTAAATATTACATGCTCACATATCGGAGGTTAGATATTTAGAGATCATTAGGTATTCAAACTCCAATTTTGCCGGTTACCTTGATAGTATTTAGAGATCACTTCTGATTATGTTTTCATGTTTGTTGGAGGAGCTGTATCTTGGAAGAGTCTAAAGCAGTAACTCATAACTTCTTTCACCATGAAAACAAAGTTTATAGCATGCTATGAGGCATCAAACCAAGCAATATGGTTGTAGAATTTTATCATTAGGCTGTACATTGTCAATGGTGTTGAGAGACCATTGAATATTTATTGTGATAATAAAACTGTGAGTTATATTCTAAGAACAATAAAGCTCGTCGAAGTCAAAGCATATTGACATCAAGTTTCTTGTTGTTAAGGAGAGACTTCAAGGTCTTTCGATATCTATTGAATATATCAGTACAAACTCCATGATTGCAGATCTACTTATTAAGGGTGTACCACCAAGGCGTTTCATGAGCATGTAGCTCATATGGGTGTGGTTCACTTTAATGATATGCTTGTATATTAGGAGTTCGTTTTATTTATATTCATTTGTTATTGAGATATTTTTCTAATCAGACTAAAGAATTGTTATTTCTAAAACTCTGAAATAAAGTTTTATTCTTTCAAATTGCAGTTGAGCATAAAGTTTTTTTGAAAGTTGGACTAGTTGAAAATAGGCATGTTTAAGAGATCACATTACATGTAATTTGCATGCTACACATCCATACTTCATCTATGTCGTTAATTATATTAATGTATGTGACCATTGATGGGTCTAGTTATGAAATATATGTAATGAAATCGCTTTGATCCTATGCTAGTATAGTTGATGGACCAGATTGTTTAAAAATGTTACGTTGGGAAGATAGCAAGTTTAGAGCTCTTAAGGTTATTTTAAATGTACAATTGTCAAGTGACATATGTGATCCAAGTGAAAGATTGTTGAGAAATTCTTAAGTGAGCCTATATAAATATATATATTTATATATATATTTATATATCAATTAATTGTACATTACAAGCTATCGATGTGTTTAGTCCATTTAAAAGTGATCAAATAAAATTTAAATTATTGGATTTTAGGACAACTCATTTAGTATGAGCTTTACAATGTATAAAAATCCAATATTTTATTTTACTTTCATGATGGGCCAAAATAAAATATCATGAAAATAAAATATAACACAATATAAATAAGTTATAACCTCCAATCTAAACATAAGGTAATTCTCATTCTCAAATCCCATCATTAAGTGAGATACAAATTTTTTCAAAAGTTTAAATGTAAAAGACTCTAACCGTAAAAAATCAATTCCAATAGATTTAAATACACTTTCGTATTGTTTTTCTTGGTTATTGAACATGAGATATTGTGTGTTTATCTGTAAAATTTTTCTACATTAATCACATATTGCATTATATTGAATCAAATATACGCACATGCCGAAATGTCCTAAGGTTCACCATTTGACTTCTTTTACATGTAATAACAGCCTTTGTTTCTGCCCTACTTGTCCTTTTTGCATTATCTACTTCATTCCACTTTCTAGTTGAAGGGAAGTAAACGAAAGAGCAATATTAGTTAGAAAAGATGCATTCAAAATTAATTAGGATTTATATATCAAGTACTAACAATATATAGTATTTATATACTATTAATGCACTAATTGTTGACACATCATTAATAAACAAACTAAAAATATTATCAATCGCTTAAAAATAAATACAAGTAAAATTTTTTCAATTTGATCGTAAGGGTATATTGAAAAGATGACAACCTTTAGTACATAGACAGTGTATAAAAATCATATACTGTCAGTGCATCATATATAAATCCAATTAATTAACTCAACTTGGTAACAACAGATAAATTAAAGAATAATGACCACATCTACAGTCTACACAACCAAATTACACTATTCGTGAATATGTGATAAAATAGGTACTCGGCAAATTAGATGGTCATTAACTTCACCATGTACCAATTGAGCTTGGTTTGGTTTTATCTTTGCTCCCAACAAAAAAAGAAGTAAGCCGGAAAAGCAATGTAGCAAAGCTGTAAATGCCATATCAAGAATACTTTCCCTTCGTTGATAATGAAAAAACTTCACCATTTGTAAAACTAAGTAACAAGTACAAACAACTCAAACAATCAATTCTCTAGTGATTCCATCGAACAACATAAAACAACATTGCAGCGCAGGGCTTCAACTCCACATGATTAGCCAAAATGCTTTCCAGTTTCATCTTCTTGAATTCAGTTTGGCACGTCGCTCCTCATATGATGCTAGGAGTAACAGGTTAGGTAGAAGTTAATACAAGGTAACAAGTTTGGTTTAGACCATGTAAATTAGCAAAAGTTGAAAAATATACAGTAGTAGCTTATGTTCTTCTATCCAATCACGCAAATAAAATCAAATATATCACATGGTTAAAATAAATGTTCAAAGAATTATTATTCAACACACTGTCAGTATAGTTTTTAGATTTTATAAACAAGGTTAAGATGATACATACCCCATTTCATTTGTTTTTTTATTTTTTTAATATTCAGTTAAGAGTATATACCATCGTCTTAACACTAATTATGGAGTCTAAAAACTCCACTAACTGTATTAGATAATTATCCGATCTTTATTGACTAAGTTTGTTATTAATATCTTCAAAGAATCAAAGAAAAACCATAAACACTAAAAAGACACATATGATCTTGACCACATCAAATGAAAAATGGAGATTAAAAAAATGAATTAAAATAGATACATTTTTTAGGATAAAATAAGGTAAATTATCACAATAGATTTATTTTAAAAAATAAAAATTTAAAAGATGAATTAAGATGGATATATTCTTATGAACAAATAAAATATACACATTTAAATGTTAATACTTAACTTTTTTATTCAACTGCTTTGAAATAAAATTTTCATACAATCCTATATAGATACGATTTTGCCATAACTTTATTTTTCAAAAATTTTAATTTTCTTATGATGTTACTAAGATATATAAATTACAAATTTTGAAAATTTGGAAATAAAAAAACGCTAATTAATGTGAACATAGACATATTTAAATGAAAAATATGTTTAAACATTACATATTTAAAAAATATTTAAAAACAACTACAAAATAAAACTTGAAATATTATCAAATATAATTTATAATTTTTTAATTCATATTATTATTTAATATATAATTTAGAATTTTGTATTTTAATTTCTATTATTATCTAAGAATTAAATAATTGTATTTCATATTATTTTTTATTATTAATTGAATTAGTATTAAATAATTATATTATTTAATATATTATTTAATATTATATTTAATTATAATATTATTTAAATTACATTAAACTAAATTTTAATATGATTAAATGACTATTTCATATTACTAGTAAATAGTATAAATTATATTTTTTAAATATTATGTAGATGATATTATTTAATATAAATTTATTTAATGAATATATTATTATTTTTATTTTTATTTAATTTTTAAAATTTTATTTAGCTAATTGAATTTTTATATATGAACAATTTAAATAATTGTTTACAATATGTTACAATATTAAACAAACATATTTTGTATTTTTAGAATTTTAATACAAAATAAAAACAAAAATAAAATTTTCAGAAACAAAACATAAAATGATTCCAAACAACCCCTAAACCATCAAAGCTTTTTTTTTTTGGTGCTAATAAACTGAGTTTTTATGTTCTATTCCTCATTTCACAACTAACCATTAAGCTTAAGCATCATCTCAAATGCAAGCAAAGGTTAAGCAAAAATAAAGAGTACTATGCACTTTCAACGAGAGACATGTTAATTAAGATTATTGGTAATCGTACATCAGAAGCATTCATTTCCTCCAAAATAGACATTCCTTTAATGACTAACAAGTCTTCTACAAGACTAATGGCCCAGGAAGTAACCATGATGGTTAATTTTCTGATGAATAATCTTCATAATAGAAGGCAAACAAATATGAGATCTGATTGAACTGTCTTATCCACAAGCAAACCTTGGAATATTCGTACACAACCTTTTCTCTTTGGTGGTTATAAATGCACTTAATGACACGACTTCAAAAATCCTTGTGAATAATAACAAAGAAAAGGTAACTTCATCTTCCATCAATGATGCATTTAAAACTAGAAATTTAAGGAATGCTCAAAGTGTAGCAGCACTTACGCTCAGTTGGTTGCGACAAGAGAGGAACATGGGAAGCCACCTTCTTGGTCTTTCTCTCATTCAATAAGCTCTGATCTGAAAAAGGAAAAGATCTTTCAGTAATACAAATCAACACAGACAAATAGAAAAATATGACTGATAAAAATGTAGTAGAAACTTGGCTTCTGCACCATTTGCTAAAGGCAAGCAGTTCAGAACAGCATCATGAAAAATTGCAGATTGAAGCAGGTGCGCTCGACATTCATTTTCTAAGTGTTTACACAGTGCTTGCCCAGAATCTACACATAAAAACACATGACACTTCAAAATTTTTAAGTGTAATCGTTGCCTACTTGGCAAAAGCATGAGCAATAAATGCATGAGAATTATGAACTTTCTACTTTTTTTTTTCTGGATCGTAGCAACTTGTAGCATAAAAATCAGTACACATGTAGTATGAGTAAAGGATTTGTGTATCATGTACCTGATGAACAAATAAACTTAACATCTTCAAATTCACACGATTGAAGGACCAATGGTATCTCTGGAGCAATGGCATACTGAGGTTTTCTTGGTGTCTTCTCAATGTCCAGTAGTGCATCTATCACCTGCACAAAAATTGACTGATAGATCTCACTTGATGCAAAAGTAATTCATACCACAGAATAAAAATGAAAGCTTAACACTCTAGAAAGATGTCAGAAAAAAAATGGTCAAGTTCCTATATTTATAAAAATGAAAGCTTAACACTCTAGAAAGATGTAAGAAAAAAATGGTCAAGTTCCTATATTTAAGGTAAAGCCGCATCCCATGCTTACAAGAAGATCCCAGGAAATTTTTTCATATCCCTCACCTATGCCACCCATTTCTATTTGTGACTTGGGACTACTTATAAAGTTAAAAGCAAGCCCTAAGCATCAAAATCTGGACTAAAGTTTATATCAGAATGCTACAAATTCCCCATGGATGAACCACTGGTTTATGCAAAAATGCACACACCAGGCCTGCCTTGGAGATCGAGGTAAAAGGATGCCATAATTAACTTTTGATTTGGCCACCATGCATCATGCCAGTCACTCTCAGGAAAAAGACCAGTTTGAAGGAAAAATATTTAGTTCTGGTGTCTATAGGATTCCATCTTTAACCTATATGAGAAATTATCAAAAACTGAAGAGATAAAGAGAACAACTGTCACGCACATCAACTGATTCAAGACCTTGGCCGATCATAAATAGTACGCCAACCATGCACCGCACCTGATGCCATAAGAAGGCACTACCTTTAACTTTAATTGCACAAAGCCGATTGCCTTCAAACCTGCAAGTAACAATAGAAGATTATCCACCTTTCCATACATTCTAACTACATTATCAGACCAAAATTGGCAACTGTGGGAAACCATGTTATTTTAGGAAAATAAATATTTCCTAGAATCAGGTGTATATATTTGGTTGTAATTATGTATTTATTGAGATCCCATAAGTTTAGGGATTTCAATTAATATTAAGAGTAGTTTCCTGATTTAGTGCTAGAGCCCGTGTGTATATTAACAAACATATTATTCAATAAACAAAAATTCAAAACCCTAAACATTGATATGATATCAGAGCAGTAAGATTCTTTTGGGAAATTAGGTGTTGTTTGGCCTATCATAGTTTTTTCTTTTCTCCTCTGTTTTGCTCTGTTTTTCTACTGCCAAAACAGAGCATCTATGGTGGTTTACCAGCCTTCATTGCTGGAAATTATTTTATCAGCCTTTATTGCTGTTTTTTTCTTCTTCGAGTAATCTGTCAGTTCTGCCCATTGGAGACCAAGGACAATGTCAGAGACCAAGGAGATTGGTGCAGCTGCTGTAGTTTCGTTGGATGAAGGAGGTAGAACTCAATCACAGGGAGAATTGCAAGCCATTCAGGCTACCTACAGATTGGATGGAAAGAATTACCTCAAGTGGTCCCAAGTTGTTCATGCAATCTTGAAAGGCAAAGGGAAGATCAGCCATCTGTTAGGTACGGGACCGAAGCCAGGAGATTCAGGTTTTGGAGTATGGGACGAAGAAGATTCCATGATCATGGCATGGCAATGAAATTCTATGGTGCCCAGATAAATGATACGGTTATGTTCATGGCCACGGCCAAGGACATTTGGGATGCAATCCAATAGACCTACTCGAAGGCCAGAGATGCAGCTCAAGTGTACGAGGTGAAGGTCAAGACTATGGCCGCGAAGTAGGGGAGCAAGACTGTGACCGAATATGCCAACCAATTGAAATCTCTATGACAAGAACTTGACCACTATAGGGTGATTCAAACTAAATGCCCGGATGATGCAGCCATACTAAAGGATTTTATTGAACGAGATAGAGTTTATGACTTTCTCGTTGGTTTAAACCCCGAGTTTGATCAAGTCAAGATCCAAATTCTCGGAAAACAGGAAATTACATGCTTCAATGAAGTGGTGGCTATTATTCAGAGTGAAGAAAGTAGAAAGAGCTTGATGCTTGATCCTCAAACCGTAGATGGTTCAGCCATGGTAGTTGAAAGTGTAAAAAATGGTTCGACAAGCATGGAAAGGAAGGCTGCCTTTGAAGTTGGCAAGAGTAGTCAACCCAAGGCTCAAGGCCGTGATGGATTATGGTGCACCTACTACAAAAAGAGGCGCCACACTGGTGAGAAATGCTGGAAACTGCATGGGAAACCTCCCAGCCGTGAGTGGGGTCAAAGAGATGATCCGTCGAGGGGTAATGGGCAAGCCCATGTTGCTGCCAACGCACCACATGGAGAAGCAAAGCAGGAACCAGCAAGTCTTAACCAAGAGGAGGTGGAAAGGGTGAGATCATTCTTATGTAACCTAGAGAAACCTACAGGTACTTGTACTTTGGCATATTCAAGTAAGCGTCTATTTTCATTTGGATTAAATGCCTCAGAAACACAAACAACCTTTACTCAATCTTGGATCATGGATTCAGGAGCCACCGATCACATGACCCACTCATCCAAACATTTTTCCACATACTCACCATGTTCAAGCAATAAGAAAATAGCCACAGCTGATGGATCCTTAGCAACCGTAGCTGGTATAGGAGATGTTCGAATAAACCCATCCATAACCCTGAAAAATGTCCTTCATGTTCCTAAGCTATCCACCAATCTTATCTCTATACAAAAACTCACACAAGACTTGCTCTGTAATGTGACTTTTCACAATAATTATTTTTATTTCAGGACAAGGATTCGGGGAGGACAATTGGACGTGCTAGAGAACGGGATGGTCTTTACTACCTTGCAAAATCAAACAAATCAAACATATTCGAGAGCATATCACCCCACTCATTCATATCCGAGTCTATGTTATCCAGTAAGGAGAAAGTTTTTCTTTACCGTTGTCGGTTAGGGCATCCATCATTTAGGGTTATTAAAATTCTGTTTCCTTCATTGTTTACAAAGTTGGATATTGAGAGTCTTCATTGTGAGGTGTGTGAACTTGCCAAACACAAGCGTATACCTTTTCCAATAAGCAATAAAAGAAGCATTTTTCTTTTGTATCTTGTTCACACTGATATTTGGGGTCCCTCTACTGTTGCTAATGTGTCAGGGGAACGATGGTTTGTGACTTTTATTGATGATTGTACCCGAGTTACCTGGGTTTTCTTGCTTAAACGTTAGTCGGATGTTAGCACTGTGTTCCCTAATTTCTTCTCTATGGTAAAAAACCAATTTGGTGTAAGTATTAAAAAACTTAGGTCAAACAATGCCAAGGATTATTTCAATCAAATTCTTACCCCTTATTGTCAAAGAGAGGGAATAATTCACGAGTCTTCCTATGTGAGAACACCACAACAAAATGGAGTTGCCGAAAGAAAAAATGATCACCTTTTAGACCAAACCCAAGCACTGTTGTATCAAAAAAATGTGCCAAAAAGTTTATGAGAGGAGGCAGTTCTCCTGCCACTCATCTCATCAATAGATTACCCTTTAGAGTTCTAGGATTCAAAAGTCCAATGGATGTACTTTCTTCATTCTATCCGAACCTCTCTACCACAAACAATCCTTCACCTCGCATTTTTGGGTGTGTGTCCTTTGTTCATATCCACAGTCAAGACAGGGGGAAGCTAGACCCTAGAGCTCTAAAGTGTGTTTTTGTTGAGTATTCTTTGACTCAAAAAGGATATAAGAGTTACCCTCCTCCGTCCAAGAAATTTTATATGTCACGAGATGTAACATTCAATGAACAAGAGGCCTATTTCACTCAGCCTTATCTTTAGGGGGAGAGTCTTAGGAAAGATAAGGAAGGTTTTCTTGGGTTGCCCGATCTTTCATTTTTGTCTCAACCCAATCATATGCCCCAACTATCTGTTGAGTCATCTGTTGAGTCTGAACCTGAGTCCAATGCCCCAGTTGTTGGTGAACCTGAACCTGAGTAAAATGAGACCACTCCTACTGCACCAAATGTGTCTCTGAACCCGAACCAATACCTAACCCCAAATCTGCTCTTGGAGATGTGAGATTTGGCAAAAACATGGTGTACTCAAGGCAAAAAAAAAGGCCAATCTAGGATCTGTGCAAGTTCAAGAGTCCAACTCAAGTCCTTCAAATGAGGTAACAATTACTAACTTTCCAGCATTACAGAGTGAAACCGAAGCCAAAATTACTGAAGACGACCAGGACCTTCCAATTGCTATTAGAAAAGGGTCCAGAAAGTATACAAAACAACCATTATATCCTCTTTCACACTACCTATCATTTAAAAATTTCTCACCAACCTACAAAGTCTTCCTTGTAAGCCTGAAGAACACCACCATTCCTACTACCTTATCTAAGGCATTGTCTAATGAAAAATGAAAACAAGCCAAGGATGTGGAGATGGAGGCTCTAGAGAAGAATAAAACTTGGGAGTTGGTGAAGTTACCAACAGGGAAAAGCCCGGTGGGGTGCAAGTGAGTTTATACTGTGAAATACAAGGTAGATGGGTCGATTGAGAGATACAAGGCGAGGTTGGTAGCCAAAGGGTATACACAGACTTGTGGGATTGACTAACTAGAGACATTTACCCTAGTAGCTAAGATGAATACAGTTAGAGTAATCTTATCTCTAGCGGCCAATTTTGGTTGGGAACTACAACAATTTGATGTGAAAAATGCCTTCCTACATGGGGAGCTTATGGAGGAGATTTATATGGACATTCTACCAGGTTATGGAAGAAATGTGATTGCCAATACTGTATGTAAGTTGAACAAAGCTTTGTATGGCCTAAAGCAATGTCCTCAAGCTTGGTTTGGAAGATTTGCTAGAGTCATGTTGGCCATGGGATACAAACAAAGTCAGGGGGATCACACATTGTTTATCAAACATTCTGCTTCAGGGGGAGTAACAGCACTGTTAGTATATGTGGATGACATTATATTAACCGGAGATGACAAAAGGGAGCAGCAAATATTGAGTCAATGCTTGGCTAAGGAGTTTGAAATTAAGACTTTGGGAAGATTGAAATATTTTCTGGGAATTGAAGTTGCCCACTCCGGAAAAGGGATTTTTATACAAAAGTATATTACGGATTTGCTCAAGGAAACGGGCAAAACTACATGCAAATCCGCAAGTACTCCTATGGACCCAAACCTTAAGTTGGGAAAAGCAGAGGAAGATGCCACAGTGGACAAGGAAATGTATCAACGTCTCATGGGAAGACTGATTTACTTATCACATACCAGACCGAATAGAGCTTATGCAGTGAGCTTAATCAGTCAGTTTATGCATAGTCCAAGAGAGGTTCATTTGCAAGCTGCCCACCGAATTTTGCAGTATCTTAAGGGAACACCAGGAAGAGGAATTCTAGTCAAGAGGAATGGGAGTACGACACTTGAAGCCTATATCGATGCTGACTATGCAAGATCGATCATCGACAGGATATCAACCTCTGGGTACTGTACCTTCTTGGAGGGAATCTTGTGACATGGAGAAGCAAGAAACAGTGTAGTAGCACATTCTAGTGCTGAAGCAGAATTTCGTGCAATGGCACAAGGCATGTGTGAGCTACTTTGGCTGAAAATCATTCTAGAAGACTTAAAGATTAAATGGGAAGGGGCTATGAGGCTCTACTGTGATAATAAATCAGCAATCAGCATAGCTCATAATCCAGTACAGCATAATCGAACGAAGCATATCGAAGTGGATAGACATTTCATCAAGGAGAAGTTAGACAGTGGCTTGATATGTACTCCATATGTGTCAACACATGGGCAACTTGTTGATATCCTCAGCAAAGGGTTGAGTAGCACGACATTTGAGAGAATTGTATCCAAGCTAGGAATGGAAAATTTCTATTCACCAACTTCAAGGGGAGTGTGGGAAACGGTGTTATTTTAGGAAAATAAATATTTCCTAGAATCAGGTGTATATATTTGGTTGCAATTATGTATTTATTGAGATCCCAAAAGTTTAGGGATTTCAATTAGTATTAGGAGTAGTTTCCTGATTTAGTGCTAGAGCCCTTGTGTATATTAACAAACGTATTATTCAATAAACAACAATTCAAAACCCTAAACGTTGATAGCAACCATAGACGATTATATGTGTGATATGCACTACATACAGGTAATTGGAATTCAATAATGCATGCAAAAGTTCACGGGCTAATTTTGATGTCCTTTCATCATCATCATCATCATCAGAGCCTTTATCCCAATAGATTGGGGTAGGCTATATGAACCAATATCTAAAATCACGTTAGATCATCCATATGTATTCTCTGCCTCCATAAATTCTTATTCAAGGTCATTTGCTCATCTAATTCTAAAACCTCCATGTCTTTTCAAACTACTTCCTTCCAAGTCTTTTTCGGTCTTCCTCTAGTCTTAACCCTTCTCTCAACATCCATAGCCTCTATTCTCCTAACTGGAGCATCTACAAGTCTATGTCTTACATGTCCAAACCAACGTAAACGATTTTTACACATTTTGTCTTCGATAGGTACCACTCCAATCATCTTATGAATATCATCATTTCTCATTCTATCCTTTCTTGTATATCCACATATCCACCGTAACATTCTCATTTCTGTTACACTCATCTTTTGTGTATGTAGCCTCTTAGTCACCCAACATTCACTACCATATAACAATGTTGGTCTAACAACTGTCCTAGAAAACTTACCTTTCAACCATGTAGGAATTCCTTTATCGCACAACACACCTGTAGCACTTCTCCACTTACTCCATCCAGCCTGGATCCTATAGGTCACATCACCATCAATCTCTCCATCCATCTATATTATTGATCCCAACTATCGAAAATGATCCCGCTTAGGTATCGCCACCCTATCTAACTTCACTACATCATGCTCTTCCAGTCGGTTAGAACTGAATTTACACTCCATGTATTCAGTCTTTACTCCATGTCCTTTAAGAAAAATAAATAATAACCAAGACTGTGTACCAAAGAACTCCCATATTTGACATGAAAATATTAAAACATAAGTTTACATATTAATTTTAAACTTCCATGAGAATGCATCATTCAAAACAAAAACCTGAAGGAGAAAAACTGGTTTTTGTGAATCTCTCTCTCTCTCTCTCTCTCTCTCTCTCTCTCTCTCTCTCTCTCTATATATATATATATATGTATATATTCCGTCAACCAAAACCAATAGATTACCTCATATTAGTAGAAGAAATTTCAAGCAGTGTAATACGCCGCCTATAATTGTGCACATTTGCTGCATCCATCTTACAAAAGTTCCGGAAGTCATGTTCTCCGATAAATTTCTTTCCTGCATTCTCCATAGCCTGGCAATAAATAAAAAATATATATACATTATTATGACTCATATTTCTAATGAGAACCCATAAACTAGGGTCAACAGATGATCAAAACAAAGAACCCATGTAAAAAGATTGCTTACTGGGAGATTCAGATTTCCTCTCCAAAAAAAGTACTTATATTCTCTAACCAAACAACTAAACCTGCACTTCCAGAGAATATGCCATCATCTTAACCCATAAGATAACTAATATAACGAGTGTGGAAAGTAAATTTTCATGATAACACAGAGCCAATAATTCTGGCTACTGTAAATCCATTAAGGATAAATTAGGTTTATTATCTGTAAACTAAAGTCATACAACCATCCTCAAAATGCAAAACTTTAATAAACTTCTTAAAATTTTAGAAGGACCTTGCACTGAAATCAATTGAAACAGGACTCCATCCTAAAATTCGAATATCGTTTGGAAGGACTCGGTTCAGTACTCTCACATAATCAATTTCTCCTTCTGACAAAGATACAAAAAGTAACAACACGTGAGTTAACATCAAAGATACATTGTTTTCCTTTTAACTTCACTGTCAATGTATTCACATAATTTTTAAAGAAGCTGAAGCAAATAATTTGCTAAAACAATTTTAAAAATGCATTGTGTTTTGCTTTATATCTATGTGATTTTTTTCACAGAGACTAAGCTCACGTGCCTTATAAGTTTGAAGTTTCAAACAATTTCCATAAGACAGGGCAAAAATCTTGTAATTCATGTACTGATGCAGTATCCAGATTAGGCAATAATCATTGATACACAATACTGATGTGATGTTCATGGCAGACAGAAATTAAATGAATTATTTGAACTTCAATTAGTTCTAGCGTGGATCTGAAATTTTATTTTCTTAAAAGTATTGAGTTTTTTTAACTAATTCGACCTTATTATAAATGTTCATCATACCCTGCATTTCCTTTCATACATGAATAAGTCACTGGATATGCCAGGAGTTTAACTTGATAGCACAAGTGAGAACATAATGGTATCAGAGTTTTAGCACTCCACAATTTAGCCCCCTCATTGACCTAAACCATTTTACATGCAAGGATCTTGTTCCATCTCAGCACTACTTTGTCCCACATTTTTCATTTTAGTTTCTGGTGGTATAATCAGTTCTCTCAGTGAACAAGTGAGACTAGTTAAGGCATTTGATGACAAACTATAGAATCCAAAGCTATTTAAACACTTTCATTTACCCTCAAACCAAAATTGTCCATTTTAAAATTCTATTTGTTATAAGTTAAAATTAAGTGCTTTCATGTTCAATTGCAATAGGACATAGAAATAGAATTCATGAATTTGGGACAAGGAAAATCCATGAATCACCAAAATCAGATGATATCTAAAGATAAGTTAGAGTCTACAGGATAGAAAAACTGGCAGACCAATTCGTGTCTCTGGAATTAGTTCTCCTGAAATTTTGTTGTTTGCATCAGTTTCTTTGAGGTTTGACCTTAAAAACAATGCAATCACCTGCATCAAATGTTCTCCATGCTTTTAACATTCATATGTATTGGTAAACCAAGAATCAAAACGACAGTGTGATTACATGGTCTAGAGAAGCAATAAACTGGCTGCTAATGTAAACAGTAAACATGAAAATAATGAGCAACATCATTAATTATTCTTATTTTATCCAACTTGAGCAGAATAGAGGGCACATATATAATTCAAAGTGAGCTAGATACCAAAGAGCTCTTAAATCACCAAACGAAGACCTTGTTAATTATGGGCTTTGACAGAAACACAAATTCACATATGGAAAAGGGGGGAAATGCTTTGCCAAATATCAAAACTATCAGTGACAGCTACCCAGATGATTGCAGATTATCCAATTAGCGAAAGGTCAAAACTATCAAGGGATCATATCGAAGGAGGTTCTTCTAGTGATGAACTTACTTGACCAACTGAGGAGACACCCTTATCTGTTCTGCCACATCTTGAGTACTGTGATTCCTTCTTGTCACCAATTAAAAGCCTTGTTTTCTCAAGAGCTTTAAAAATTTCAGACTGCATGGACACTAGAATTATACAAATATATTCAACTAACTAAATCATTCAACAAAAGTAATTGTTTAAGGTCATATCTGATACTAGCTCAAGTCTATCCTGAGTTAATTCCTGCTTTTGTCAAAAATAAGTTGTTTAATGATTCAAACAAGTTTTGCACTTGTCGTTCCTAGCAGTTAGTTTCCAAAAGATATTTACACGCCATACCTCAACAGTAGGATCCATTTGTGCTTCCGAAGAAAAACCATAAAACCTGTATGAATAGCACATTAAATTATAAGGCTTTGTAGTTTTTTACTTTCATTATAACTTATAAATTTTAATTTCTTTTATAAAGTCAAATATTATGGGGTTCTACAATCAAATAATAAGATGGGAAATGAAGTAATAAACATGTAGTGGTAGCAGTAGACAAGACTTTTGAGGCAAAGAAAAGAGATTCCCGACTGAAGCAAAGAATAAGTCTCATTTGGCCTACCAAGAATATGAATCAAAAGGGCTTAATCCTCTCAACTTAAATTAACTTTTGTTTGGTATTAAATAAGCATCTTACAAGATAAACTATGTATACAACCTGATGTCATTTTGATACTTGAAGAAACTTAGTCCAAGTTCTACTTCTCAATCTTCTCAAAATGCCAGGAAGTGATAAACACAAGAAGCGGTATTTACTAAAAGAAATACATACTAAAAGGGGACCCTGTTGGTTCTTTTCCAGAAGGAACTGAGGAAAAAGCATAATATCATCAATGTGGTTGACCCTGTCTGGCTGGAATGAAAGCTAAACCAAGTTACATGAAACTGAACCCTGCCACTATTAAAACTAGTTATTCATCATGAATATTCGGTTGCTATTTTTGTATTCTCTTTTCCTTCCCCTTTGACTTGTTAATGCATGGGTTATTTAGAGGAAATTTGTAACAGAAGAGGAATTATGCTATTGACACCAAGCGACATTGATATCAAAAGGGAGTATGGTTACATTGCATACCTCTGACCAAAATACATGACTTTTAGAGCAACATATCTCTTGGAAAGGTGAGTTATGATTTCCAAATTATAACCTGTTTAGAAACATGGATGATGGAATTTGAAAGATAAGAATATGACTAATGAAAATATAACAATTCTTGAGCGAATGCAT
This sequence comes from Heritiera fomes, assembly GCA_032173925.1. Taxonomy (NCBI): domain Eukaryota; kingdom Viridiplantae; phylum Streptophyta; class Magnoliopsida; order Malvales; family Malvaceae; genus Heritiera; species Heritiera fomes. The sequence continues at coordinate 18,054,079 of JAPDPM010000004.1, read as the reverse complement.
GAGTAAACAAAATACAATTGCATGATCAAGGAAACTGCTTTACTAAGACAATGTCATAATACACTTTAGATTTTCACTGGCCATTATAACTAACTTCCTCACTCTCTCTTTCCCATGAATTCATAATGCAATTGAGCAGCACATGAGTAACTATTGCACTGTGCTAGACTAGCTATGCAGATTTTTCATGAAATACAACATGCTAAAGCGACATGTCTCCAATTTCATACCTCAGGAATCAAATGATCATCATTGTTGAGCTAAAGAAAATGAACTATGGCTCGTATGTTTGCAATGATCAAACATAGATCTGTGAGTATAAGATCTCATATATGTAAATTTTGCTTTGTTTCATCCAATGCATATTCCAAATCTGCAACTGCAGTTCATTTCCAGAAGCAGCATGTGAAATTTGAAACAGGAAGGACACAACAATCATAGCAAACAAAGAATACAATCAAGGAGAAACCAACAAGATTAGATCAAATTAGCCAAACTGCATTAAAATCAGCATAAGAAAAATCATGAAAAACTAACAACCAAGGCTTGGCCTAGTGGTTGTTACTCCTTCTTAGGAGAGATTAGGTCCAAGGTTTGATTCCCCACTCCCCCCTTGTACCTCATTTGAACCAAAAAAAAATCATGAAAAATTACCATTTGCTACTGGCATAATGAGGAGATTGCACCTTGTCCTGCATCTGCTGACTATATGGTGCAAAGGGGATTATTTATTTCTACGCTCTTAGATTTAATTACTTAGTAAACCCCTTGTCATTTTCTTTCATATCTTTTATTAACAATGCATCAACTCATTGGGGGAAATTTAAATATAGATTCCATCCATTCCTTCTATATCATATTTCATTTATTGGCATAATGAACTTGACAACTGCCATACTGCCACATATGGAGTATTATATGCATTAGACAACTAGAGAAAGGGCTGAAAGTACCAACTAACTTTGCTAATAAACTAGCTAGGTGATTTTACAATGAAGCTAACATTGAATCTCACATTCAAACAGGACTACAGGAATGTATGATGGGGGACAACTATAGGACCACAATGAAAATTTAATATTAAAAACAAACAATTCTTCTCTTTGTGGTTTTACACAAATTTAGCAGATGTTTTTGTTACATGAAAGAAGCATCATCTGATAAAGTAGAAACTCTGGATACAAAGACATTGTCTGTTTACTCAAACAAGATGAGCAACCGACAGAGAATTTTCCCCATTGTCAATAAAAAATAATATTTGAGATCAGTGAATAGACAGAGACTAGGAAAGAAACCTGGAATTCTTTCTATTGCTTTCTTTTTCTTGGTCTTATCACTTCCAATGTTTTTTCTCTGACATGCCACGCCCGTGTTGAAACATTCTACACTAGAAGTGTTAATCATCTCCTCTGTCTGCTTCATACCAAATACTTCAATCTTGTAAGTAATCAATTATGAGTATCATAAAACAAGAACCTCCCCCCCCCCCCCCCCCCCCCCCCTCCTCTTTAGATCAACCGAAAACTATGAAATGCGCCCAACAAGGGAAATAGAAATCAAAAACCAAATAAACCTAGAATTTATACCACACTCTCCAAGGCCTAGGAAGTTTTAACAAGCACATCAAAGACTGCTTAATTGTAATTTAAGGATCTTTGCGTTCTTATAGTTACTTTTATTACTAATATTTTATTTCCAGAAACAAAAAATAATGAAAATGTCCATAATTTAAAAAAAAAAAAGAAGCAAATAACATTCTAAAAAAATAAAAAAAGGAAATGTAACTTTCCCGTACAACAAAGTGCATGACTATACCTTTTAATGTAACAACTTTGTTGTGAATTACTATTTACCATTTCAAATATAACCAATTTTCTCATTTTATTAATAAAAAATATAAAACAAGTAGCAAAATAACTACCAAACAGAGCCTAAAGCAAAAAAAAAAAAAAAGCTGCAAATGTGACATTTCCTTTGCTAATGGTTCAACACACAAAATGGCAGAAAAAGCATAAATGAAATACAGTAATAATAAGGAAAAAAAACTGAAAGAAAGAAATTCAAAGTGAGTAATAAACCTTAAGGCAGCAACATTTGGAAAGTTGAGACGATAGCGTTGCATTCTGAGCCTCTAATTCCTGAATCATAAATTACAAAATAAAAAATTGATGATGATAATAAAAGAGTTGAAAGGCAAACGGAGGCTAAGAAATAGACAAAGCAAGAATTACCTTGACTCTCTTTTGGAGAGACTGCAGTTGGGATTTCAAGCCAGCAACCACATCTCTACTGAAATCGTTTATTTCGTTTGACATTTTCGATGTTCCTTTCTTTCTAACGGCAATACTCAGAGTGCCGCCGGCGAAGACTTAGTATAACAGGAAAATTTGGCTGCTGTTCCACCGTTGTGCTTTCACCCTGGACAATGGATTTTGTTCCAAGTGACTAACAGCAGCTCTTGGAATTACGACGTTCTGTTGTTGAGGTTTTTCTAGAGACAAAATAAAAATGAATATTATTGGGTCATTTTTAATATTGGACGCCTTTCTAATCAACTAAACAGGTGGAAATAAATTAAGTTACTCTTAAACTATTCAAGTTTGATTCGATGATTATTCGAATTTAATTTTTTTTATTTTCGAGTCAAGCTCGAGCTATTCGAATAACGAGTCAAGCTTCAAGCCTCTACCGTTAAGAATAAGTATCCACTACCTCGGATCGATGATTTGTTTGATCAGCTCAGGGGTGCACAGGTGTTTTCCAAGATAGACCTCCGATCAGGCTATCACCAGTTGAAAATGAAGGAGTCGGATGTGCATAAGACAGCCTTTCGGACTCGCTACGGCCACTATGAGTTCCTAGTGATGCCTTTTGGGTTGACAAATGCCCCTGCAGCTTTTATGAGTTTGATAAACGAGGTATTTCATCCATTTTTGGATAAGTTTGTCATAGTATTTATAGATGACATTCTGATTTATTCTAAGACTCCAGAGGAGCACGAGCAGCATTTGCAGATTGTTCTACAGACCCTCAGAGAGCGGAAATTGTATACTAAGCTTATTAAATGCGAGTTCTGGCTTGACCATATAATATTTCTCGGACATGTAGTGTCGAGGGACGGGGTATCAGTTGATCCGTCCAAGATAGAGGCCATTGTTCAGTGGGAGAGGCCTAACACAGTTACCGAGATACGGAGTTTCTTAGGTCTTGTCGGATATTATCGCAGGTTTGTGGAGGGATTTTCTAAGCTTGCTGCTCCATTGACACGACTCACACGTAAGAATGTAAAGTTTGAGTGGAATGATGCGTGTGAGCGTAGTTTTGGTGAGTTTAATAGGAGATTGACTATTGCTCCTGTATTAGCCCTTCCTAGCGGATCAGGTGGATTTATGGTGTATACTGATGCATCCGCTCAAGGTTTAGGGTGTGTGCTTATGCAGCATGGTCGGGTTATAGCCTATGGTTCTCGACAGTTGAAGGATCATGAGAGGAATTACCCGACACATGATTTGGAGTTAGCCGCGGTAGTGTTTACATTGAAGATATGGCGACATTACTTGTATGGGGAGAAATTTCAGATATATACAGACCATAAAAGTCTTAAATATATATTCTCCCAGCGAGAGTTGAATTTGAGACAGCGACGGTGGATGGAACTGTTAAAGGACTATGATTGTGAGATTTTGTATCACCCAGGTAAAGCTAATGTAGTAGCTGATGCACTGAGCCGTAAGCATGTGGGCATGGTATCGTACATGATGATCAGGGAGCATGAGTTGATAGAGCAATTCTCTAACCTCAGTCTGACAGTTGTTTCTTCTGACCAGTATGGGTTTAAGGCTAGTTTTCGTATAGAGCCGGATTTGATGGATCGAATCAAAGAAACTCAGAGGAATGATGGTTATTGCATTGGGATTGCCAGTCAGATTCAGATGGGAGTTATTTTAGACTTTGAGATTGGCACCGACGGGATACTGAGGTTTAGAGGTCGGATATGTATTCCCGATGATCGATAGCTTAGAGATTTAATTTTATCAGAGGCCCATACTTCTAGATACACGTTACATCCGGGTAGTACTAAGATGTACCAAAATCTCCGGAAAGTGTATTGGTGGCCCAAGATGAAAAAGTACATCGCAGATTTTGTTACTAAATGTCTAACATGCCAACATATTAAGATTGAGCATCAGAAGCCGGCAGGTATGCTTCGACCATTATCGATTCCTACGTGGAAGTGGGAGCATGTAACTATGGATTTTATTATGGGATTACCACGGACCCGGAAGGGGTATGATGCTATTTGGGTGATAGTCGAAAGATTGACTAAGTCTGCTCATTTCTTAGCCATGAGATCTACAGATTCAGTTAGTGCCTTAGCCGAGTTGTATGTCTGGGAGATAGTGAAGTTACATGGTGTTCCAGTGAGTATTACCTCTGATAGGGACTCTCGCTTCACCTCTCATTTTTGGGAGAGATTTCAGGAGGCTATGGGATCCTAGTTGAGTTTTAGCACCGCTTTTCATCCACAGACTGATGGACAGTCCGAGCGTACTATACAGACGCTCGAGGATATGTTGAGAGCGTGTGCATTGGATTTTAGAGGCTCATAGGACGATCACTTACCCCTGGCAAAGTTTGCTTATAATAATAGTTTTCATACGAGTATCGGCATGGCACCATATGAGGCCTTGTATGGCAGACGATGCAGATCCCCGATAGCATGGGAAGAAGTGGGAGACCGTAAACTATTAGCTCCCGATTTGGTCGAGCAGGCTTCTCGTGATGTACGGATGATTTGTGAGAGGCTTCGAACGGCTCAGAGTCGGCAGAAGAGTTATGCAGATACTAGACGCCGACCATTGGAGTTTGTAGCGGGTAATTATGTGTTTTTAAAGGTTTCACCGTCTAAGGGTATAATGAGATTCGGGAAGAGAGGAAAGTTGAGTCCTCGATACATTGGACCTTATGAGATCTTAGATCGCGTAGGAGATGTGGCATATCGGTTAGCACTACCACCAGGGTTGTCAGGAGTGCATAACGTGTTCCATGTCTCGATGTTGAGAAAGTATCATCCAGATCCTTCTCACGTGATTTGACACGAGCCACTGGAGATCAGAGAAGATATGAGTTACGTCGAAAAACCGGTACGGATTCTGGATAGGAAGGACGAGGTGTTGCGATCTAAGACTATTCCTTTGGTTAAAGTGCTCTGGCAGCATCATAACGAGGAGGAGGCTACTTGGGAGTTAGAGAGCCTTATGCATGAGAGGTATCCAGAGCTCTTCCAGTGATAGGTCCTAGTTAAATTTTGGAGGACCAAATTTCTTAAGGTGGGGAGAAATGTAAGATCCGAATTTTATTAGATTGTATACCATATGTGTACAAAATCGATAGTGGAAATAAATCCTTTTAGTGAAATTAAGAAATCATTGAATGTGAATTTCCACTTTTCATTTTATGTTATAATGTACAAATGGGAATATATAAGAAATTAGATGGAAATGATTAAGAAAAACAATAGGCGAGTAAGAAGTATTCGCCCAAAGGGTGAGGCGAGTACAATGCAATACATGACTAGGCGAGAACATGTTCGCCAATAGTTATGTGATAATATGGAATGTGGAAGTAAAGGCGAGGATCAATGATCGCCAATGAGGCGAGTAGGTAATAGAGAACTCGCCAAAGTGTTATTCAAGAGGGCGAGGTAGCCAAGGGTTATCCAATTCATGGGCGACCCCCAATTATGAATGAAAAGCCACGAGTGGCGAACTGAATTGATAAGCATGGCGAGTTGAGCTCCTATGTTGGGCGAACTCCCATGAATAAGCCGCTAATGGACAGCGAGCTATGTTGGGCGAATGGCGAGCTGTTATCTCGCCAAAATGGTTGAAAATAGTTTTAGAAATAAATTGCTAAAAAAGAAAATGTTAATGGAATTAATATTTTACCTTGCAGTCGGGAAGTGAAATTGCTATCGGCGAGTAGGGAGCAAGGCGAAGCAAGACTTCTTGAGATCAGGTAAGGAAGTAGTATGTGATGCAAATGCATGTCCTGTGGAATACAAATGTTAAGAAAATATTAGAAATTGTTTTATTTTCTGACATGCATTGGTTGATAAACTGTTTTGATCTCGGGCGAGCTACAAGCCGCCATATGTTGTTTTGTTGGGCGAACTGATTAGGGCGGGCGAGTAGCTTTGTTTTAGGTAGAAATTGGGGCGAGCCAAATGGCAAGCTCTCTTTTATGAAAACTGGGCGAATGCCCTTGTTTTAAAGAGAAATCCAGGTAAGCCAAAGTTGGGCGAACCCCTTTTAAATGTTTGTATGGGCGGGCGATCCCTATTTTAAATAAAAGGCGAGTGATCCATTAAGGACGAGCCAAATTACTTTCTGTTTTGAAAAGCTCAGTGGCAGGCGAATACTAATTCGCAACCTTGTTGAGTTAGTCATGAGCGAGTCGTGAGGGCGAGCTGATCATGGCGAACAGGTTTGAGGAGTATTTTTCTCAAAAGAAAAATGAATTATTTTATGATTTCGAAAATAGAAATATGAAATTATTTGGGGTGAATTGACCATTGGGCGAGTTGACCTATGGGCGAGTTGACTATTGGCGAGCTGACTATGGGCGAACTAGCCATGGGCGAGCCAATTAACCCGTGCCTTTCTCACACGGAAAATATTGAGATTGCGGGCTGTTTTAACTATTTTATCAAACCTTTTGGAAAAATCAAATCGTTTTAGGGAAATGATAGACTTTATGAAATAATTCCATAAAGGCTTTTCATATGATATAACTTGACTTTGAGACATTAGGCCATGAGTTCATGCATCATTATTCATATACTTGCGTGACCCATCTAGGGCGATGGCTCGAGTCAAATAGACCAACGAGTGCACCCTAGGGCGTCACAGGGCTGATGGACCTGCCAAGTCTTCAGCCGTCTCGAGGTCACTTGGCAAGTGGACCCGAGGACCACCTATAGATTATGGCCATAGATCTTGTTGAGATAGCCGTGAGGGGCGATGGCCTACGGGTGCACCCCAAAAGCGGAAGACTAGTGTTCTTTGCATGATTTAAAATATTACCTAGTCTCAATTAAATGATTTCTGAAAGTATCTGTTGAATCCTGTTTAATGTTAACTATATTCATGGTTTCCTAATGAGTTTGATCGTTAGGATAATAAAGTGGTTTTGAGAATATAGTTTTTTTTTATATTTGTAAAGCAGCATACATCTTCTTTACTGAGCACGTAGTCGCTCACTCCTTATTTTTCCACTCCAGAGATTGTTGAGTTAGGGCAAAGAGAATTACCTTCCCGAGATTTACTATCGAAGGTATGTGGTATTCTTTTATATATTCAGTAAAATGGTACAGTACTACTTTAAATAAAAGGGAATGTATAAACAGTTGTAAGTGAACAAATTAATAATTCATAACTTTATATGATTTACGAGGAATAAGAGAACAAAATCTTATTAAAGTATTGAGAGTTGTTAAGCATCACTGACAGCTCAACCGGTAATAAGTGTAAGTTATAAGTAAGTAACATGTTAGATAGTGGAATTGAGATGTTACAAATTAACCTTCGGAAATAAATGACAATAAAACAATTAAAATAAAATAAAAGTATAAGTTTTAAAGATTTTCCGATGATGAGATGTTACAGAATTCACAAGTAGTGATTCCTAACTTATCTCTAAATGAGAGAAATATGCTAAATGTTACCAACGTATTGGAATATTTAGTATGATTTTTCGATAAAAACAAGATTTTATAAATATAAATAAATTACAAAATAATAATATAAGTATAAATGAATAATGGATTTCTCATGTGCATCATCTGTATTTTGATTGCATCATTTGCATCCATGAAATTTCAAAATAAGTGTGAATCTCCCGAGGATGGGATTCTATAGAAATCGCAAGTAGCGATTCTTAAGAAATCTCTAGGTGAGAAAATTATCCGAAATGCTACCAAAAGTATTGGGGTACTTCGGAATAATTTTCAATACAAAAGATTCTCATTTATTTCAAATAAAAAACAAATTTAACATAAATAAAAATAAAATTTAATATTTCAAATAATAAGCAAATAAAAAATTGATTTCAAAATAAATGAATTTCTTTTTAAATGTTTAATTAAGACCATTTTATTAAGATCAAAAGATAATACATGATTAAATGGTACCGTTTTTTAACGGGCATTGTGGGAGTGCTAATCCTTCCCCACGCGTAACCGAACTCCCGAACCCAAACTTTGTTTTCGCAGACCAAAAATTATTTTTTGATAAAACTTAATTAATTTTAAGATTTTATTAAAAAAATAAATAATTTTAGGTGGCCAATCACACCTAGTCAAAAGATTGGTGGCGACTCCTCTTTGTGTTTTTTTTCAAAATCGTCTAGCGATCGAGTCCCCAGACGAAAATCGTTACGACATACACAAATCATTGAAATAAATCTCAAAATTATGTTTAAGCATTCATTGAAAGTATATTTCAAGATTATTTTAAGATTTATGCAATTCATGACCATTTTCAATGAAAAAAACGATTTTGCACTTGTGAGCTCAACAAAAATGATATGGATTGTTGAAAGTGATACCATTTGTTGGAAATGATATTAATTGATGAAGTTGAGGCATGATATCAATGAAAAATGAGTTTTCATATTTGTGTGTGTATATATAACATATATGCATTATAAAGGCATATACGTTTATATCATACCCTAATCTTCTCTTCAACTTATATCAATTTCATTTTTGTTTATATATTTTCCTATAACATATAATCACATCAAATAACATTTATCATTATTTTAACAAACACATTTAGATATATAATTCAAGACTAAGTATTTTACCCTATGAATGCCTAGGTGGCCGAACGTTTACAACCTATTCTCTTTAGTTATTTTCCATTTCTCATTCATTACTACACCACATCCTAGTGATCATCACAATTTAAAGTCATCATTGCAACAAATACTTACGCTTAAAACCTCACAAAGCCGAGTCCTTCACCTGTTTTTGTGCCAAGATTGTTGCTGTCCTTCTTGCCCCAAACGGCACCTTGAAAATACCTTTAAACTCTAGCTTGTCATGGCCTTTCCTCTATGCCGAAGGTCTATCCTTAATAGCAACCAAAGACGACCTCAAACAGCATTTTCTTCAGCTAGTTAGCCTCTGTACTTTGACCATTCTCGATTTATGCTTCATTTCTGTTTAGCCACCATTCACAGCCCTCAAGCCAAGCTGAAAATCCTCTTGTCCACTACCTCCAACACAACCCGATCTAGCTTCAACAACAGCCAACCGTGAGACTAACCAGCCAAAACAGCCACCAAAACCCCACTTAGAGCCCTTACTTACAGCCTTCGATTCAACATTCAACCCTCAATTTTGAGCACTTCAAGAGCATCACTTAGAGTCGCCATGAAAACCACATTACAGCCCTCTCTCGATCAACGTTGATCCAGCCACAAACAATCCCTTTTTACAGCCTTCAAACCGATCCTAGATAGCTCCAAACCAGTTTAAATTGCAACCATTGATCAGCCTGGCAACAGCTCTCTCTCTCGTCTCTTTATTCCCCTTTAATGCAGCTTCTTTCTTTTATTTTAAATTTCCTTAGGTACACTCGATTTTCACTCTTTCTTTTCTCACCCACAGTTGCAATTTCTAGGTCTTTCTCTCTTCTCCATTTTCTTTCCCTCTTTCTCTTCCTTTTCTTGGTTTTAATTTGGTTTAGGTTTGGTCTTTGGCATAGGACCGGTAAGGTCCTTTGCCATTTCTTTTGTTTTCAGTTTCCTGCTCCTACGAAGGAGCTGATGGCTTCCTAAGGAAGCCTCGGTTTTTCCCTCTATTTTCCTTTTATATATATATATATATATATATATATATATATCTTATTTTATATAGTCACATTTCCTATTCTTATCTATATATATATATATATATATATATATATATATTTATATGTTTCTTTTATCTCAATTATATATGATATATATATTTAACACTATATATATATATTTATATATATACACACATCATAGAAATATCCATATATTCTATTCTCTTTTATTTTAACTTTTACCTTCATATATATATATATATATATATATATATATCTCTATATATATTTAATACTTAATTTGTATTTATTTATTTATTTTATATATTCTTTATTTAATTTCTACTTAAATATATATATATATTTATTTAACACTCATGTATCACATTTTATTTAGTATACTTGTACCCTTAATGTCTATTATTTCGGTTTATTTTCTCTATTGGATTCAATATCAGTATCTATCTCTAATTTATTTATATAATATCTAAATTATATTAACATTAATCACCTATTGCTAATATCACAAAAACAAAATATTCGTTTCCATTACTTGAGACAATTAGAAATACAAACTACAGTCCTATACTTGTTTCATTTGACATATTTTATTTATTTACAAAATGGTTACAAAATTTGTAGCCTTCACATATTATGATGAAATGATCATTTTATACTGTGATACTGCACACTGAAAAAGTTAGTCAAATCACTTTGTCTTTTTCTAACATTTGAGTGGTTATGATGTATTATTAGATACCTATATTTATCTATAAAATTAAATAAATATTTAAATTCATTTCTAATATGTTGGAAACCTAATAGGTCACACAACATAAAACTAATGAATGGATTGGAACATTTAGAGAAGTATGGAATTTCTTATGTAGACTTTTATTAGAGGAATTATGACTAAGTAAGTGGACTTAATTAAAAATGTTAAATAAAGTAAGCTTACTTAAAAGAGTTTAATTAAGTTATACTGGCTTACTTATGATTATAAAGGTATAACAGACTTAATAAAAAAAGTTTAATTAAATCATAAGACCCAAATTTATTTAAAAATGTGATGTGCTTAATTAAAATATTTTAATTAAGTCATAAGAACCACCCCTTTTAATTAAAAAGATAATGGGCTTAAATGGACTTAATCCAAAGAGTTTAATTAAGACATATGCCTATTTCTAGGTGTACTTGGTTTAACTGAAAGAGTTTAGTTAAGTATACCTAATTAAAATAGTTTTAATTAAATTGTGGTCTCTATCACTCATTAAAAGAGTTTAATGTATACTTAGGCTACAGTTACAATTCAATAAAAGTCTAAAGGCTAGAAAGATTAGGGAAACTCCTAGCCTATATATAAATACCTTATGGCTGGCCACTAGAGGTGTCCATGGGTCGAGCTGGTCTGGACCTAAGCTATATATTAATAGATTATAACTAGGCTTGAGCTCGACCTGACCCGATCATTTAGGCTTCCGATCATTTAGGCTTGAATCTAAGCCTAAGCCCATTTATATAATTTATTATTCAAGCCCAAGCCCGACTAAATCTAATTTTATTTTTTATTTTTTTGACATTTTGATTATTTTTATTTTTTGTTTCTTTATTTTTTTATTCTTTTATTCCATTTCAAATTTAATAAGGTTTATCAAACTTTACATGTTCATTTTCATATTAAATATATATAATGTTTATTATTTATTAATATTTTAATTACATATAATTACATTATATTCAATAAAATATATAAAAAATTTAATATCAATAATGTTCGAGTCGGGTTAGGCTTAGGTCTCAAAGGTAAAACCTGAGCCTGGTCCAAAAATTCATCAAGCCTAAGCTTTTTTGTCCAAGCCTATTCATTAGGCTTATTTTTTTGTCCAAGCCCATTAAAAAAAGTGGCTAAATTTTAAGCTTTAACAGGCTACTCTGCCCTTAGATAGGTCTGCTAGCCACCCATATATATATATACATACGTTACATAAGCTTCCAAGTAACTTGCAAGTAATTTTCAGTTAGAGTTTTTTCCCTGAAAATGGAAAGTACTTCCTTAAATTATTATCTCCTCTTAGAACACTCAAGTTTTAGTTTTAAGGAAAACCCTAAGATTTAACAAACCATAATAAGTTGCAAACCCTAATACCAATTAGGGGTGTAATTGAGCCGAGCTGATACCGTGAGGTGTTCTAGCTCGAGCTCGACTTGGAAACTCGCTGCTTGATACTCGGTTCGAGCTCAATCAAGTTTTAATTTTTGAACTTAAGCTTGACTTGAAATAAAAATCAGGCTACTAGAGCTTGCTTGAATAAACTCGTTTATCTAAGCTCTATTCTCATGCTCGAACTCGAGCTCAAATTTATTTTTATATATATAATTTGTATCACTTAAATATAATAAAATATAATATTTTTTAAAAATAATAATAACATTAGAAAACACAATAAAAAATAAAAATTAATGAAAGTAGAACTGGTGGAATTCAACAAAAAGCCATAGTTTGATGAAAGGTCTAATATAAAACACTAGAAAAGCCAAAAGTTAGTATTAGGGCCAAACAGAAAAAATAACTAGCAAATGGAGTAATATATAGATAGCATCTAAAGTTCAAATTAGTCTTGAATTATATGCTCAAATCTTTCTTAAACATAAGCACACAAATAAATGGATTTTTTGAATGTTTATTGTATTTTTAGAAACATTAACAACAACCGTGGAAATTATATAAAACATAAAACTGTGGAAAAAAGAACTTTTTTCATTGCAAATATAAAATGTAAACTATAAAAGATGAAAACATTTCATAGTTGGGACAAAAGAACAAACACTTCAAGAGCAAAGATAATCTGACTAGTGACTAAAGCAACTTGAATATGAATGCAATGATCCAAGCAGTAACTCAAGAACTATTGCATCACTCACTCAACTGATTTCACCACAGGAAAAAATATAAACCTATAAAAAGTGAAGATTAAGTTTATAATCTCTCATATAACTTTAATGTAAAACCACGTTTAACCATAAAACATATACTTGCAGCGAAATATCCAAGAAAACATCGAAAATCTCTCCATTGCTTGTTCTTTAGTCGTAGGCAGAGCCGTCTGCAAGGAAAGATGGATGGGGGATAGGAGGCACGCACGGGTGAGGAAAAGCTGGGTGCCAAGCATAAGACCTGAGGTGATATGCCGGTGATGGCTATATGGAGATGGCCGGTGATGGCTGGATCTGGGAGGTTAAAAGTGGGATGCGGCAAAGATATAGGAAACGAAGATGGAAGAGTAAAAAAAGACTGCACTGAATGTAGTAAGGTTTTTAGGGTTTCATTATAAGGTTAATTATGTAATTTTAGAATAAAATAATAAAATATATATTAAAATAAAAAAGCTCGATTAGACTTGTGAGCTACTCGAGTTGTATATTTTAATACTAAAACTCAACTCACTCAAGTAGCTTGAGCTCAGCTCAACAAAAATTGAGTCGAGTTCGAGTTTTTTTCGAATCAAGCTCGAATAGCTAGTGAATATTACTGTATCATTTACACCCTTAATACCAATAATAAAAAGGTTGTGTGTGCCAATTTTCACCTTGCTTTACGACTTGTTTTTCTTGCTTAAGAAGAAATGTATTTCTTCCTTGAGATAAGAGCTTGAAAAGATTAAGAAGCTTGGGTATTGAATTTACGAAAATCAAATTGCTAGCACAGTAACAATTAAACAATCCAACCTCCGAAGTTCCATCACTACTTGTGTAAATCACCATTAGAGGCTGTGTTAGCTTTGAAATGATTAGGAGTTTGATATGACATCTCTAACTTAAGAAGAATTAGATTTGCTATAGAGCTACTAGAGTGTTAAGCAACGTAAAGGGGAGTAGCAACTCACTTAGCAGTCGGGAATTGACTTGAAGAGTTCTAAAGATGTACATTGTGTCAAAAAGAATCGAGGGAATTTGTACTTCTCCATTTCTTGGATTATGAGGAAGTTGATAATATATCGATACGATATCACTACCCTCAGACAAAAGCATCACTCTATAACATGGTTTCAAATAGCGGCCGCATCTTGGAATAGCGGCCGCTATGTCACGGTAGCGGCGGTGGCCGCTACCGCTATTGGACAAAAAGCGGGGGAGAAAGAAATTCACGTTAGTAACGGCCGCTATTGGCCGTTACAAAATGCTATAATGGAGGATAGCGGCGATAACGGGCCATTATCGCCGCCAGTGTTTCAAATCGCGGCCGCAAAATGAAATAACGGCCGCTATCTCGCGGTAGCGGCGGTGGCCGCCATCGCTATTGAGGAAAAAACGGATGTGAGAGATAAAATTCCGTTTTTCACCCAAAAATCATTCAGTGTCTTAGCTATTGACTCTGTCAGAGATCAAATCATCCCAAAAAGCACAAAACAAAATAACCAACCTCAGATTGTTACTACCCGACATCAATTCACAAGAACCACCTGCAGAGACTTAACTGTTGACTCTTGTTGCGTCGCTACTACTATTGCCAACGGCCAGGTGCTGTTGGGTTGGGTGGCTGGGTGGGTTGAAGAGAGACACTAGAGGCATGGCTTCATGGATGGATTGAAGGGAGGGCAGAAATCATGGAGATATTTGCAAGAAACCTGGGGGAGGGCGAGAGGCAGAGAAGGAAAATTGAGCAGAGAAGAAAACGAGACTGATGCCCTGCAACAAGATGACCTCTGTTGTGGGGTATCTAATATCTATTAAATAAATATCATCGTTCCTCATCAGAAAAAAAGCCACAATTAAAAATGAATTTATTATATAATAAATTTAAAAATAATTTATTATAAAAATATTAAATCAATTAAATAAAGTCATAAAATATTATAAAAACTTAAACTATTTGAAAAATCATTAAAAGACATGAGACGTTTAATAATTAGTATATTAATTTTGTTATCTTCCTCCGTGTAAGTATTATTTATTTTAATATTTGTTATTTTTTAATAATCATGACTAATTTCTTAAATATAAATATTTTATTATAATATAAAAGAGCCATAAATATTCTTTTCAAGTAAATAAAAAACATTAAAGGGTCATAAATTACTTTAAAAATCATAAAATAAGACTTATTATTATTATAATTTTAATTATTACATTTTAGAGCAAGATGTGCAAAATTAAAAAAATTCACGACCGCGATGACCGCAATGACCGCAATTACCTTCGTTATATCCGCAGTCGCAATAAACGCAACGCTACCGAAAACGTGACCGCGACCGCAATTTGAAACAATGATTGCCACTATCCTCCGCTCTGTTCAACATTGAGTATATAAAAAAAATCCTCAGCAGAGGAAAGAGGCAGAAATTGAAACTCTAAAAATCCTAATTTCTTATAATAAAAAAAACACTAACTTCCCCGAATCACCAACAACAATTAACAAAAATTTCAACATCAAATCAAAACTTTTAGTTTGTAAGTTCAAAACTTACAAAACTTTTAGTCTGTAACAAAGCAAATACCTAAGTTCAAACTTTTAACCTTTGGATTAGATTTAGATCTGTGAGGGGACTAGGTTTAGATTGGACAGTCAGCAGCGGACTGGTGGGCAACTGGTGGCGTGGCCGTGGGCATCGGGTTGCTTGAGGCGCTATCCATTGTCGCAGCACCAGTAGCCTCTGTCGGTTGTCGGTTTGCAAGTGCGCTGGCTTCTTGATTTGCATAACAGGGAGGGAGTGAATGAGGCAGTGATGATGAGCAATTGAGGGGTGGGGGATGGTTTTAGTTGGGATTGCATGAGTGAAAGTGAAAGGAATTTTGTGATTTGTGAATCGTGAGTGTGTGAGGTGAGTGACAGAGTAGGTTTAGGAAAGTGATGAATTGAGTGGGTTAAGGGTGATGGGTATGGGTATGGGTTGCCTGGCTGGGAAACTTGGGTAGTTTTTTTTGAGTTTTAATTGTTTACAAATTAATATTAGATAATGGTTTTTTCAAGTACTATTAGATAATATTGAATTTAGACTATTTAAGTAATTTTTCATTAAAATTTGTAATGTAATTAAATAGATGATATTAAATATTATTGCAACTTAAGAAAAAAATATTGATAATTCGACAATATAAATGTGATTGTTTAAGTTAATTGATAGTGGCATATTAATATTAAATTTTTAATATAACAAAATATTATTGTAATTCAAGAGAATATTTGATAATGTAAATGTAATTAATTAAATTATGTTTGAATATCTTATTATAATTTAAAAAATTATGAATAATTTTTTTACATAAATAATAGACTTAAAGTATCATAAATTACTGTAAAAATTATAAAATAAGACTTTAAATAATTATAATTAAGATTATTACATTTTATACAAGATTGTGCGAAATTAAAAACAATTCACGACCGCGATGACCACAATGACCGCGATGGTCTCCGTTATGTCCGCAACCGCGATAAACGCAACGTGACCGAAAACGTGACCGCGACCGTAATTTGAATCTCTGCTCTATAATAACATTGATATAGAAAGATAGTGTCTCGATATAGAATCAATCTAAGTGTGTTTTGTAGGTTCCTTTCATAAAATACCTATACTGCAGATAAATGTATCGATGCCCTCTCTTTATGTTGAAGATAACGTCTATTTCTGATGAACTTTAGTAGAAACTTTTGCATTTATTACTCAGCTACTTTCTTATTCAAATTTAGAGACAAACATTTTTCAGCATTGAAGAAGAAGAAAGCAAAGAAAAAAGTTATGTGCTAATAAGAAGAATGTTCATTGTCTCATTAATAGCAATCATTATTATAATTCTCTTAAATTCCTCTCATTCGTATTTAAAAAAAAATTTTAGTGTTGCTTGAACTATAACTTTTAAGAACACTTTCTTACCACCACGTGAAAAGGATCTATACTCCAACTACTAAGCTTGTAAAAAATTTTATCCTTGATTGCTTGAAAAGCTCGATTCTTGTTCCTACCAACAATACTAGGCAACCTAAGTTACTTCTTTAAATAGGTAGAGACATGAACAGTATGCAACTATTAAATCATGCTCTTCTTGGATTCATCAACATTATTGCTAAAAAAGGTAATGATTTTGCAAAATTAATCCTTTTACTTGAACCATACTCATATAGCTGCAAAACCTGCTTCAATATCTCAACTTCATCTTTATTTGCCTTAGCAAACATGAAACTGTCATCTACAAACAATAAATGTGTCACCCATGGTTCTTCTCTACTAACTATAATTCCATGTAACATATATTCATGTTTGGTTTTTGTTAGTAAAGACAATAATTTTTATGTACAAAGTAAAGATAGATAAGGTGATAATAAATCACCTTAACGTTATGTTGAACTTGAACTCCTCTTCCCTCCTGTTTTGTTCATAACCTCTATTTCTTTATATTTTCTTATGTCTCTCAAGTAGCTCATCACCTTTCAAACCCCTAGTCTATCTTCTCTCTTCATCTTTTCTGGTTCCAAATCATATTGTCATCCATGTCTTTACCTTAAATGGAAGTTTATTGCTTCCCTCTTCTTATTTTCAAAAAAATTAGTGATACCTAAACCATGCTCACTAAATGTTTGTCAAAAATCTAGACTGGCATTTCCAATCCTTATGAGCCAAAAAATAGGACATTAAGATTATAGTCTTGTCATCCGCCATTCCCATTCATCCACTTACTCATTTTGATTCTATTTGTTGTTGTTGCTTGCCTGTTTATTGAAGAATTTGAAACCCCTTTTTGGTGCCCATTCACGTTTGACTACTTTCTCCCACTATTGATTGTCTCTTACCGTCAAGTGTTTCTATGGAAAACGATGTAGCAATCATCGTATCTGTCAACAATATACCACCAGAAGTACATTAGAGACGGCTATGGACAATTTTCCAACATCATAGAAATGTCTTGATTGTCTTCATCCCAAGGAAAAAAAAAACAAAATGGGAAGAAGAATTGTTTTTGTCAGATTCTCAGAGATGACAAATGCAAAGAGAGTAATTTCTAAATTGAATGAGCCTTGGTTATTGGATCACAAAATCGGCACGAACCTTGCAAGATTTGAAAGGAAGATGGAACATGGAGGAAAATCTCATCAAACTAGTAGTAATCACTTGGAGGAGACTATACCTTTTGCTGCTCCACACCTTATGCATTCTAAAAAAAACCTTGTGGAAAATGAGAAGTTAAGAGCTGTAAAAATAGGATTTAGTAAGACATATAAGCAAGCCCTTATTAATGATGAAGAAAATATTCCAATTGAAAGTCACCATGAAGTTGCCGATTTTTCTATAGACTACAAAGGTGGCAATATGGATGAGACTATTGAATTCATCCCGGAGAAAGCAAATCTGGAAAGACTCAATCGAAGCGTAGTTGGAATTATTAGATTCCCTGACTCCATCAATGCCATCGATAGCTAGCTTCTCTCTGAAGGTACTCTCTCTAAATGTTCAGTTACAATCATGGCTGGTAACATGGTTTTGATAATGTTGTTGCCAAAAACAACAATAAATATTTGCTGACGTCGGATCCTCGATCTTCGCGTTAGTCTGTCTCCAAGAAATCTGCGAAATAGGAAACCATCAGGGGGCGCAGGGGTTTTCCCCTGCGCGCGCACTCCGATGCTTAAGTTAGACCAGGTTTTGACAGGGTTTCAGTAGGCAAATAGAGCTTAGGGTTTAAGAATGATACCTGTGACCTATTTATAAGAGTTATTTCGCGCGTAATTACCTTTAAGCCCCATAGCTTAAATAATAACCCAGTGGATCGTTTATGGGCCTTCTGAGTCCTCTTTCCTCTTGTGCTTATATTATCATTTGGCTCAATGATCTTCAACTTGATTTATAGAAAAGCCCAGTAATAATTGACCTAGTCCACATCAATTGCTCCCCACTCTTTTACAAGGTTTACCTTGTGAAAGAGTATATAAAGAATGGGCTTTTCAAATTCTCTTGCTGCCCTCTTCCAAGAATCTTTTCATCTTCAATTGAGGGCTTAACTAGTGAACTTCATTATTATTCGTAGCAGAAACGACTTCGTGTCATCATTTTTTTTTGTCAAAGTGTCTTTTTAGAATACTACCGGGATACGTTTTTCTTCTCTAAGCTAAATGCTTCTCCAGTGGAATATACCACCCTTCTTTTCAAATTCAAGGTCTTAGCTGACCGAAACCAAGAGTTATAAGGAGAAATTACAAGATTGTGGAGCCACTAAAGCCTTTTGGTTTCATCAGATGCGGTTTGTGCTTGGCATGCTCCGGATTGGTTGAAGCTTGATCCTGATGCTGAGGATTTGGAACATTTTCTGAGAATAGGCATTTATAAAGATCTATCTGATCTTACCAGCCCTTAAGAGCCTTTTCGTTGACCCGAGATGGTCGGGGTTCTCACAGGCTTGGACGAAGATGATTTAGATAATTATAGCACCTCAAGGCGTAGATGCTTGGGTGCCTGTTAGTATCGATGCTCCTTTTGAGGCAGAAGTTAATCTAGAGTGCTCCCCAGTTTTTTGTTAAAGAGCTTAGTCTTTTACAAACTGATCAGCCCATTTTTAAACTCATCTACCGAAGCAACTATACATTTACCTTGTATTAGTCTCACGTAATAATCAGGCTTTCCTCGTGCACTTTTTTGCTTCAAGTTCTTTTACATATGGGGCTTATGTCGCTCAATTACTGCTTCAAGCTCAAGCACGTCATGCATGACTTACATCGCACACTTTTTAGCTTCAAGTAGATGCGTAGCCTACATCGCACATTTTTCGCTTCAGGCTTTTGGTTTGCCCATCTCGCACGTTTTTGTGCTTAGGGACTTTTCATTTGCCCATCTCGCACACTTTTCGCTTAAGGATTTTCGAATTTGCCCGTCTCGCACCATTTTGTGCTTAGGGACTTTATAGAATTGATAAGGATATAACATCGCTTTTATATCCGGAATGCCAATATAAAACGTTTGCATGCACTTTGTCAATCAATTGTAGTACATATCCAATGATAAAATTGTAATGTACCTCGTACCATACCTCACAGCCTACATACTTTGTGCTCCCCAAGTTTTTCTTTGCAACTTTTTGTGTCCAAAGAAGAACTTTTACTGGAGTATTAGTCCTGTCTTGCGTACTATCCGCTTAAGGACTTATTAGAATATAATATCATTTATATCTGAGATGCCAACATAATGCGTTAAATGTAATATGATAAAATTGTAACGTACCTCATTTAGAGATATTTTTGCCCGTCTCGCACCCTTTTGTGCTTAGGGACTTTTTGTTTTGCTCGTCTTGTATCTTCTCACTTAGGGTCTTATTTTTGCCCGTCTCGCGCATTTTTCGCTTAGGGACTTATTTGTGCCCGTCTCGCGTCTTTTTCTCGCTTATGGTCTTATTTTTGCCCGTCTCACGTATTTTTCGCTTAGGGACTTATTTGTGCCTGTCTCGCATCTTTTGCCCGCTTGGGGTCTTATTTTGCCCACTTGGGGTCTTATTTTTCCCTTCTAGCGTCTTCGTCATGCTTAGGGTCTTATTTTGCCCGCTTGGAGTCTTATTTTGCCTTTCTAGCATCTTCGTCATGCTTAGGGTCTTATTTTGCCCGCTTGGGGTCTTATTTTGCCCTTTTAGCGTCTTCGTCATGCTTAGGGTCTTATTTTGCTCGCTTGGGGTCTTATTTTGCCCTTCTAGCGTCTTCGTCATGCTTAGGGTCTTATTTGTGCCCGTCTCGCGCATTTTTCGCTTAGGGACTTATTTGTGCCCGTCTCGCGTCTTCTTCACGCTTAAGGTCTTATTTGTGCCCGTCTCGCGCATTTTTCGCTTAGGGACTTATTTGTGCCTGTCTCGCGTCTTCTTTACGCTTAAGGTCTTATTTGTGCTCGTCTCGCACATTTTTCGCTTAGGGACTTATTTGTGCCCGTCTCGCGTCTTCTTTACGCTTAAGGTCTTATTTGTGCCCGTCTCGCGCATTTTTCGCTTAGGGACTTATTTGTGCCCGTCTCGCGTCTTCTTCTATTCCTGCAACATGTCTATCAAACATGGAGGATTATCATAGTACAGATAAAAATAACTGGCCTTTCGTTTCATAATGTAGTATTTTCAATTAAGTGGAATAATTGCAGCAAATGTTAAAACAATAATAGCAAATGTTTACCACCAGTACCATTCCAAGTCTTTGTCTTTGAAAAATCTGTAAGGTACGAGTGCTGTGATGTTTAGCTGCCAACCATGGATTGTGCACTAAGTCGCGCTTCGGTACTAGCAATCTATCTTCACGAGCTTACCACAAGTTGTTTTCGATTGAACCAAGCTCTTCCTGGCTTGCTGCCTTTCACGACAGTGGCTAGTGCCTACCTCGGACACCTGCCTAATTCAATCACAATTGTTAGAGTGGACAAGAAAATTGAAAACATCGTTTAAGAGTACCTCAGATCTGGTTACCACCCTTATGTCCCTGCTTGAGTGTGTTTACAATTTCCGTTGTGCCAAGCACTCACTTGTATAGATACTCCAGAATGCTATGTATAGGGGCTTACAAAGGAGACGCATCCTTGATCCGACACCTTGAGCCGGCACATCCTTGTCTTGCTTAAAGGTCTCATGAAGTCGACACACTCTTTATATAGATAAACCCTCTTTCACATGTGTGGTTATCAATAGTCCAAGTGTGTGGCTTTTAAGCCACTTCTAGATTGCTAGAGCAGTTCTTGGGCCGAAGGAAGCTTTTGGACACTCGGTCAGACTAGGTCTAGAAGATTCTAGATCGTTCCGCTCAAATCCCGCACTTGGGCGTGCGCTTTTCAGGCAACAGGTTGGGCTCTGCCCATTCCGCGTAGTCAATCACCAAGGAACTTTTGGGCGATAGGCAGGGTTGTAGCCCACTTCTTGTATTCTGCCGCCAGAGATTATTGCCTGCCGCCAAATATGTGACTGGTCATAGCCTCAACTTTTTCTTTCTCTTCTTTTGTTTTTCCATTTTTTGCGGCACAATACCTTTTACTTTTACATTTTACTTTTACAGTATTTAGCGTACCTTTACACTACATAGCTCCCCGAGTTCTTCCTTTGAAACAGTGTTGTCATTCCTGTTCAGAGATGAACTTTTTCTCGAGCGTTGTGTTTGATGGTGTACAGAGTTGCCTAATCTTTTCTCGCTTCGGTCACTCTGAATGGCTCGCCCATAGAGTTCTCTCTTCTAGGCGAGTTCCTATATCGGTTGATAAGTGCTTGCTTACATGGGTCTTAGGATGGCTGTATTCTTACTCATCATTCACATCCATACTCGTGTGGTGGTCACTAACTCGTATGACCTTTTGTGCATTGCCTGGTTTCCGTTGCTTATCTATGTTCATGTGCACCTGGGCAAACACTAGTTAGCCTTTGAAGTTTTGGTGTGTTCCCTGAGGTCTTTGATTGGGGCTTGCCCAATGAAGCTCCATTGGACTTACGCTCGCTCGTTTTGAGCTCTCCATCCAGCTTTTTCTTTTCCTGGGCAAGCTTATATAACATCGTGGGCGTATCTCAGCTAAACCCTTTAGCTTGTTCCATGCTTGCCCATCTAGATCGCTTCTCGCGCCTTGGCACGTGTTTTACCAAGTGAGCCTTGCTGCGAAGGCTGGGCTGTTGTGTTGGTTATGCAATCACAACATGCCACTCAATCGCCGAAAGTGTCTGCTGCAGTGGTCTTGTGCTTGCACGTATTGGCTGATGCATGGTTGTTTATTTTAGTTCTGCTGATTGTAACCTTTTGGTGAAGTAATTAACGCTAGCTGTCGTCCATGAAGCTCTCGCCCAAGTTCACGAATGCGAGAGCCACTTTCTCGCCAAAACTTTGTCGGAGCGAGAGTTAGTCTCTTGCCAATGATGTCTCTCGCCGAAAGCCACTCCGTCACCCAAGTTTGCTGTGGCGAGGACCACTCTCTCGCCCAAAGTCACTCTATCGCCAAGCTTGCTGCGCGAGAGCCACTCTCTCGCTCAAAAGCCACTCTGTCGCCCTATCTTGCTGTGGCGAGAACTACTCTCTCGCCCAAAGCCATTCCGTCGCCCAAGCTTGCTGTGGCGAGAACCACTCTCTCGCCCAAAGACACTCTGTCGCCAAACTTGTTAACGCGAGAGCCACTCTCTCGCTCAAAAGCCACTCTGTCGCCCTATCTTGCTATGGCGAGAACTACTCTCTCACCCAAAGCCATTCCGTCGCCCAAGCTTGTGGCGAGAGCCACTCTCGCCCAAAGTCAATCTGTCGCCAAGCTTGTTGATGCGAGAACCACTCTCGTCAAAACTTTGTCGGGGCGATAGCTTGTCTCTCGCCAGTGATGTCTCTCACCGAAAGCCATGCATCTCTCGCCAAGCTTTTAGGTGCGAAGAATATCTGTCGCCCTGCTTGTCGGGCGTGATAGACACCCTCTCGCCAAGGGTCAATGACCCATGCCATTCTCGCCATGCAATCTCTCGCCATTCTGACAGGAAAGAAGCTCTCGCCCAATACTAACAAGAGAAGGTCTTTCGCCAAGGGCTGCCTGCACGTGAGTTAGTCTCTCGCCCAATGCGGTCTCTCGCCCAATGCTAACAGGAGATAAGGTTCTCGCCTGAACTAACAACAGGATGTCTTTCGCAAAAGGATCTGTCGCACATATCGTCCAAGGCCTGTCGCCAGGGGTCTGTTTGAGTGAGGGATAGCTATCGCCCAGGCTAACCGAAGGGGGTCTCTTGCCAAGGACCTTTCTTCATGCGAGAACAGCTCTCGCCCAGGCTAGCAGGGGGATCTCTCGCACAACGACTTCTCTGTCGTGAGAGATAGCTCTCGCCCCAAGCAAAAACAGGAGGCCTCTCGCCAAAAGAATTTTCTGCACGCGAGAGAGATAGCTCTCACCAAATGCAAACAGTAGAATCTCTCGCTAAGGTCTTATCTGGCGCGGAAGATAGCTCTCGCCCAGAAATAGTAGAAGGTCTCTCGCTAAGGACCTGTCTGCGCGAGAAATGGCTCTCGCCTACACTACGAGGTGCGAGATCCCTTCCCTCGCCAATGCAATCTCTCGCCCAGGCTAGTGTCTCGCCCAGCTAGTAGGAGGAGGTCTCTCGCCAGGACCTTTCTTCGGGCTTCTCGCCCAGGCTAACATTAGAGGTCTCTCGCCAGGACCTTTCTCTCGCCTCTCGCCCATGCAGTCTCTCGTAGGTCTTTCGCCTGTATCTCTCGCCTCTCGCCCATGTAGGTTTCGCTTTTGTATCTCTGTCACCTGAGATCTTTCGTATCTTAGAGCTGTTGCTAGTTGCATGCACTCTATCGCCGAGAGGCCTATCACACGAGAGAGTCAGTCTCTTGCCCCAGACTTTATCGTGTAGTCTGTGCACCCTACCGTAGCCTACATACCCTGACTTCTGCATATAGTCTTTTCACCACCTTTTGTTATGGCTTTTTTGTTTGTTTCCCACAGACTGCGCCAATTGTTGTTGCCAAAAACAACAATAAATATTTGCTGACGTTGGATCCTCGATCTTCGCGTTAGTTTGTCTCCAAGAAATATGCGAAATAGGAAACCATCAGGGGGCGCAGGGGTTTTCCCCTGCGCGCGCACTCCGATGCTTAAGTCAGACCAGGTTTTGACAGGGTTTCAGTAGGCAAATAGAGCTTAAGGTTTAAGAATGATACCTGTGACCTATTTATAAGAGTTATTTCGCGCATAATTACCTTTAAGCCCCATAGCTTAAATAATAACCCAGTGGATCATTTATGGGCTTTCTGAGTCCTCTTTCCTCTTGGGCTTATATTATCATTTGGCTCAATGGTCTTCAACTTGATTTATAGAAAAGCCCAGTAATAATTGACCTAGTCCACATCAGATAACATTTGAAAATAGAAAGGAAATGCTATCCATTCTTGAAGAGGATTATGAATGGCTCCTTAATTGGTTTATATCCATTAACCCTTGGAAATCAAAAGATGTATGCCACTCAAAACTTGTTTAGTTGAGGTTGACAAGTATTCCTCTACATGCTTGGCAATATAATTTTTTTGCTACCATTGGAAACTTATAGGGAGAGACCATTTCTTTGGACGATGCTACAGCTAAGAAGAAACGTTTAGATATTGGTAGAATTGTTGTCTTAGTCAAGGAAGATCGCTCTTTTCCAAAGGAATTTAGTGTCTTCATTGATAATGAAACATTCTCTATCAAGATCTCAGTTAAGGAATTCAATACTAGCTTTTCAAATGATGGTTTCAAGTTTGAATGTTAATGTAATGGCTTCACTATTGGTACCGGATCATCTCCTCAAGCAAGTGAGGTTAACTCAAAATGTGATATGGATTATGTTGTTGAAAATCTTGAAGTAGAAAAATCTATTGAGAAGATAAAGGATTTTCCAAAAGTTATCTTTAACAAGGGCGATGTTAATAACATTAGTGAGAAGAATACAATGGAGGACTTTTGGAAGAGATTGTTGTTGAAAGCAATAGCGCCTGTAACATTACTTGTAAAAAGTGCTAAAACAGACCAAGCTGTAAAGGATCTTAATGATCAAGTTGATCTTGATAATGATCCAATCACGACTGGTAAAGGTGCATCACAGATTCATTATATTTAGTCCAAAAAATTTAGGAAGTCGTAAAATAATAGCTTTGGAAGAGATTAAGGAAGCTTTGAACAACAAATTGATCCAAAAGAAAAAAGCAAAGAGGAAAGAAACTATAAAGACCCAATTGAATTGAGTAAAGAAATAGGGGAAAATACGCTAATGAATCACTATCCGATGGTGATTTTCAAAACAGATCTCAAGTCATAACAAAAGAAGCTCAAGTCACATGGAACTTGGGAAAAAATGCTCTGATTTAAAGCGGACTATGAGGATGATATTGTGATTGACAAATTGAAAGTTGTGATAACTAGAGAATTGGAACACCCATAGTTACCCTCCCTGTGTCTTTGTGTTATTTGCTATTTTTTTGCTAATTTTGACTGATTGAGAAGAATGTTGCAAGTACATTTTGGATCTTTGGTAATTTTGGTTTGGTTGATGTGGACGTGCTCAAAATTCTTCTAATCCGGTGCTGCATTAAATTAGTCTCAAAATATAGAAATGCTGGGTGATCTTATTCATGTTGACTTTCTTTTTGTTGTATTTTCATCTCATGTCTGATTTTGGCTTCTCATGGACTGTTTGAGTTTTGAAGATCCATAAAGTTTCTTGTGAGAACTGTAAATTTTCTTAAACCAAACATGTACTCATTGTGTAAATGTAAGAAAATATAATGAACTAATGTAATTTTGAGATTTCAAATGTAAAATCATTGTTATATTAGCAGAATCGAAATATTCGAAAATAACATGACACGTACACTAATACAGAATATACAATGTACATTAAATGAATATGAAAGTAGTTGGAATTATAGGTATGTATATGATTACAAATGCACATGAATCAAACGAAATTAAATTTTCTTAAGCCAAATATGTACTCATTGTGTAAATGTAAGAAAATATAATGAAATAATGTAATTTTGAGATTTCAAATGTAAGATCGTTGTTATATTAGCAAAATCAAAATATTCGAAAATAACATGACACGTACACTAATATAGAATATACAATATACATTAAATGGATACAAAAGTTGTAGGAATTATAGGTATGTATATGGTTACAAATGAACATAAATAAAACGAAATGCATGCAACGTGCATGCATACAATGTGGATGCATGCATACGTATAAATGTACATAATTATATATTTTTAATTATAAGAATAAATAAAAATAATAATAAATGAATGATCAAGAGAAGTAGAAGTAATATAATACACGTGTGGTATGTATATATATAAATATATATAAGTATAAATATACTTGAAAGAACAAGAAATCTAAATATATACACACACATATAGATATATATAATTACATTTAAATGAGTAAATATGAATATATGAGTATACAAATAAATTTAAAATGTTAGTATATGAGCAAATAAATAGAAATATATAAGTATATATATAGTTATAGATGAAAATAAAAAAGGTGTATAAGTGTTGTATAAGAAAATATATATTTATATTATTTATAAATTATATATTTATATTTATATTATTTATATAAGAAAATATGTATTTAGAGTATATAATAGAGAAGTTATAAATAAACTCCCCGTTTTACTCTTCCTACTCCAATATGTGTATCCCACAAAAAAAAATATTACAAACCTAAAATTTTTGACCGTTTAACCCTCCTACCACATTTTACCTTAAAAACAAAAAACATAAGAGAAAATCCTACCGTTCCTCGGAAGCTCTTCTTCTCCATCTCCATCGTTCTCCATCGTGGGGCATAATGTAGCAGAAGCTCTTAGAGCTCAGGTGAATGCTGAAGGGAAAGAAGAACAGACTTCGAGCTCAAGCAGTAGTAGTGGAAGTGAGAGTAGCGAGAGTGCTAGTGGAAGTGGGAGCGAGAGTGGGAGCAGTAGTAGTGATAGTGAAAGCAGTGATGGTGACTCAGTTATCTCTATTTACGTGGTTAGAATCTTGCAATTTTACTCAATCTTTCAACAACTCAGTAGTGGTTTTGTATAGCCTAATTTGCCATGGCTATTGAATTACTGGTTGGAAAACTGGGTTGAAAATTTGTTGTAAAAGATTACTATGCAAAATTGCCATGAATTAATATGTTTAAAGAGACATTAATGAAATAATGAGACGCTGAGTTGTACAGAAGTATTCTATTAACTTTGTGAGAAATTGATTCAAAACCAGCTGTTGTAGCTCAGAAGCCAAATTTCATTTTGTTGCTAGGCACTGGCATTTTTCTCCTTCATTGCCATGGCCATTCATGCGTAAGTTAGCCCAAAAGCAGGATCCCACTTCATTGCCAAACGAGGCTTAAGTCTCGGGAGAGCATTGTAAGGAGCCATAGCCTTATGCGATATTGCAGCCATAGCCTGATGCAATTGATGCCTGATGCCATAGCCTAATAAAAAAGAGATTGTTGAAACCATTAGCTAAAATAGGGTAAAAAGTTATCAACCATATCAACCTCATGCACAAGTTAGCTTGCGCATAAATGGCCAGGTTGCGCAAGCTAGTCTACGCATAAATGTTCCGTATGCGCAAACCATCTTGCGCAAGAATGACCAATATGCACAAGCTAGACTGCGCATGAAATTAATAACTGCGCAAGTCCGATTGCGTGCAAAGCGAAACCGGTGAAAACAAAAACCCACCTGTTTTCCTTTTTCTCTTCCTTCTTCAATGTTTTCATATCCTTCATAGCTATCATAATAGCTACTTTCACTTGCATTTTTCCATTGTTTTTGTGAAAAAGTAGAAATCTATTTTCTGGTTTAGAAGAAGAAAGCGATGAGTAGAGGGATGGAGCCATGTGCAAGATAGGCTGCGCACAAGGACTGATTATGCAGAAAATGATATGCGCAAACAATCAGATATCGTGCAAATCTATATGCGCGAAATCAACAAATGCGTGCAAAAGCTCTTGTGCGTAGATCATATCCCAGTGCAACAAAACTTACGCGAATATCCATCTAATGCGTAAAAAGTTATTCATGTAAACATTGATATTGCGCAAGACATCTTGCGCAAAATCATCCGTTGCCAAATCCATTTCCCTTGGAAATCAGTATATCAAATGTTTAATAAATATATCTTCAGCCATAAGACAAATACCGTACTCTTTTTCTCTTTTTTCTCTCTTATCCCTCTGCTTTATTCTCTTTTCTTGCTTCTCATCATTTTCTTCTTCGAAACCTTAAAATCTATTTTCTTTCACAAAAATAATGGAAAATGTAAGTGAAAATAGCTACTATTATAGCTATGAAGGATATGAAAGCATTCAAGAAGGAAAAGAAGAAGGAAAACAGGTAATGCATTTTTTTTCACGGGTTTCGATTATTGCACAATCAGATTTCGGCAGTAATGAAGAGATAGCGCAAGCTAAGCTGCACAAATATCAAGTTTTTGCACAAGATAGTTTGCGCAATACTTCCATTTCTGCATAAACTCAGTTGCGCATACAGTGCAAATATATGCAAGTTATCTTACGCATAAATGGACTCGTTGCGCAAACCTAGTTGCGCGAATATTGCTGTCAGGAAGTTTTTTGTTTTTTTTAAGTGGTTATGTATTATTATATAATTGATATGTATTTTTTTGATAAGTAGTTATTTTTATTGTATAATTGATATGTAATTTATTATATAATTGATATGTGTTTTTTTTAAGTTAAGTAATTATTATTTTTTTAAGTAATTATAATTAATTACTTTGTTTAATATTTGCAGATTGACAACATAGTAGTATCTGGAGAATTGGAAGGTGTAGATGAAGAAATATTTGACTATACTCATGCATTTACTACTAACCAAGTAAGTATATTTAAAATTAATATAAGGTTTTAATAGAAATATAGTACAAAAACTAATTATTAATTTTATTTTGTTTTAGGTTTTCAATAGCCGAAATGCCTTGATCACATGGGCTAGAGAGCTTGGAAGAGACTTAGGTTTTGTTATTGTGATCAGATCATCAGATGTTGGTGTTCCCCGAAGAAAACCTAAACTTTGACTTGTATGTGAAAGGCATGGAGCATATAAGTCAAACACAGATGAATTCCGTCGCTTGGGAACAGGAACAAAGAAATGTAATTGTCCATTTGAGTTATAGGGGGTGAAATTGGATAGGGATGATGAATGGGCAGTGAAAGTAGTATATGGGATGCATAATCATTTGGCCGCAAAACATTTAAAAGGACATTCTTTTGCTGGTTGTTTGACAGTGAAAGAGCAAAGTATGGCGGGTGATATGAAAAATGTTATGGTAAAACCAAGGAATATATTACTGATGTTGAAACAACATGATGAGAAGAATGTGAGTACGATGAAGACTATTTACAATGCACAACAAAAATATAGAATGCTTGACAAAGCTGGTAGATCACAGATGCAAAAACTCATGAAACACTTGAGTGAATGTAAATATGTGGAGTGGCATAGGAGTGATGAGTTAAGTAATTGTGTTAGAGATTTATTTTGGGTACATCCGACAGCTATAGATTTGTTGAATGCTTTTCCCCATGTGTTAATTATGGATTGTACATATAAAACTAATAGATATCGACTCCCACTCCTTGAGATTGTTGGTGTGACATGTACAAATTTGACATTTTCAGTTGCATTTGTTTACATGGAGGCTGAATGCATTGACAACTATACTTGGGCATTAGAGAAACTAAGAAGCTTGATGTCTTCTGATTCAACACCTTCCATCATTGTTACTGATAGGGATTTAGCATTGTTGACAGCAGTACAGACAGTGTTCCCTAGTGCAACCAATCTCTTATGTAGATGGCATATATCAAAGAATGTACTTGCTCATTGTAAAAAGTTGTTTGAGAGCAATGACAAGTAGGAGGCATTTATGTCAGCTTGGGGTGTTCTTGTATTCTCTTCGAATGAGTAGAGTACGAAACAAATTTAAGTTCAATAGTAACTCATTACCGTTCTTATCTAAGAGCACTCCAATACTTGACTGACACATGGTTAAATAAGTATAAAGAGAGATTTGTTGCTGCGTGGACAAATAAAGTAAAGCACTTCGGAAATGTTACAACTAATAGGTATGCAGGTTTATAAAGTTTAAAATTTGTTTTATTGCACAATTTATATTATACATCATTATAGTAAACACTTTTTTGATGTCATGTAGGGCAGAGAGTGCACATGCGAAGTTAAAGAGACAACTTGGTTCGTCTCAAGGAGATTTTGATAGATCTTGGAAAATTATGAACTCCCTGATTGAGCTGCAACATACAGAGATAAAGACTTCGTTTGAGAAAAGTCTTATTGTCGTTGAACATAATTTTCAGCCAACTTTGTTTAGGGAGTTGCGAGGATTGGTGTCTAGGATAGCATTGAATATTATTTTGAAGGAGGCACAACGAGCAAATGATATTGGCATCGACCATCTTGCTTGTGGTTGCGTCATTCGAAGTACACATGGGTTGCCTTGTGCTCACGAGATTGCTGAATTAATAAGAGATGGAAAACCAATTCCATTATCCGTTGTGGATCCCTACTGGTCGAAGTTGGACTTGAAGAAGATCAATGTTGATTACATGTCTGAGCTGAATCAAGCAAGAGCAGATGCACCCCATGCATATCCACTGATAGCTGATAGATCCTCTAGACAGGCCAACAATGATACGGGAACATGTGATCTGCTCTTGTCCACAATTATTGTGCACCCAAGTAAATGGAGCAAGTATGCTCGAGTAGCATAGACTATCTCCTCGTCACTTTTCCTATTAGTCACATCGCCAAAGTTCGATCTCAACTAATGCAATGTGACACTTGACCCACGACTAGTACTTGTCGTTGCTTTAGCTGCTGTACGAGAGATGCCTAACAAGCGTACTAACATTTTATTTGCGCGCTTCACAGACATGTGCCGAAATGATACGATCCGCCCCACCACTAGTATGCTTAGGAGTGTAGCTACATCATTCAGAGTAATTGTCATCTCTCCAAAAGGCAAATGGAATGTATTTGTCTCCGGCTGCCACCTTTCACAAAAAGCAGAGATGACGGTGCTGTTGCATATGCGGTAACTGCAATTAACCAAACACCCTAAGCTAGACTGCAAAACAGTGGAGCGAATACGTGACCGATCATTGTCTAAAATCCACTGAGAGATTTTTTGACTATGATTAATAGCCTTCAAATTGGCTCGCTCCTATATCAGAAACAACAAACAATAAGATCATTTTTATAGATAATATAGATAAATTTTTTTTTCAATTTTACACAATTATTACCTGACCATCCCATATGGCAAAGGCAATATGCGATCTAAAACTTTTAAGAATTGAAGCATCAATCGGGCCTCTAGGACAAGGCTCAGATTCCTCCTCTGCATCATCCAAATTTGTCTCCTCAGCTTGGTCTTCTAAATCAGTCTGCTCAGCTTGTTCAGCTTGCTCGACAGGTTCGACTTGCTCAGCCTGCTCGGTAGGTTCGGCCTGCTCGACATGCTCCGTATGATCTGTCCTAGCTCATCCTCTTATCTCAGAGGTAGTGGGTTGCCTTCGTCTTCTTTGAAATGAATGGTCTGTCCCAGCTCATCTTCTTCTCTCAGAGGCAATGGGTCGCCTTCGTCTTCCTTGAGATGAACCTCCACCTCGTGTTAATGTCATGTCTGAAAAAAAAACATTTAAATAATTATAAACCCATAAACAAAATGCAATTGCACAAAAATGCAATGACAAAAGAAAAGTTGTTTGGAGATTGTAAATTGATTGTAAGTTGTTAGCAATTCTTTGTCATTCTTTCTTTTTCTCCTGCTCTCTTCCCCCAGCTTGTCATATTTTGTGAAAATTAACTATGTTCTTTGTAAAGAAAAAAAAAAGATTTTTGACTGCTTTATAAGCATTTTCTTTATAAGATTTTTGGCTATAAGTTCAGTACTTTTTTAGGGTTGATCCTACTGTTGGAAGTCCTTGATAGGTTCTTACTCTCACTAGCTACTTTTCTCAATGACTAACGTCTTGTGTATTTCATTACATCAAGTGCTTATGTTCCTGGACAACAATCATATGCCTCTGGTTTGTACTTGCTTAAGAGAAAATTATATATAGATTCTTATTTTATTTTATTTTGTTTTATTTTCTAGCAGATTTGCTCTTAACTTCTTTTGAGCCTTGATATATATTCATATTGCTTTTTTATGCAGGTATCTCAGCAAAACCTATCTTTAAGCATATCCCAAAGGTTTGTCATTACAGTTTTACTTTAGCATTTTAGGATGGACTTTTGGCATTAAATGCATGCATAGCAGTTTTCTTTTATTTTGTTGTTAGAATATTAATAATAGAGTCTATATGGGAATGTATAACACTTACAATTTACAAGTTACCAAATGGACATACCTTAAAATCTAACTCTTGGCTTTTCTACTTGACAAATATGCTTCAAGATGGAATTCATTGCTTTAAAGTACTATAAAGAATTGTAGTCAAAGCTTTGCTTTTAGTTATCGATGCTAAATAGTCTTGCACTTCACAACAATGTGCAAATTTTTATTAATGTAACTCTTTACTGTTTTTATCCTTAGGTTATATCATAAGATCAACCAGTTCTCAGATCATGAAAATGGGTTTTTAAGTGTTCTAGTATTCTGAAAATACTAGGATATTTCTTTGGTATATAAAATAGGGGTGTAAACGATACATTAGTACTCGCAAGCTACTCGGGCTCGACTCGAACAAAACTCGAACTCGACTCGATTTTTGTCGAGCCGAGCTCGAGCTCGAGCTACTCGAGCCATCGAGCGAGCCGAGTTCGAGCAATAGATTACTCTGCTCGAGTAGCTCGCGAGCTTTATCGAGCTTTTAATATTTTAATATATATTTTTAATTTTATTTATATTATTACTTATTTATATTATTATAAAATTATAAAATTACAAATTTATCCTACATCCTAAAAACCCTAACTCTCATCTATCTTTATCATTTTTAGCCAAATCCCTCCCCACCCAAATCGCCGCAGCCTCAGGATACTGTCACCTGACCTAGACCTCAGCGGCTCAGTCAATGCTCCGGCGACCGGCGCGACACACAGACCCTCTCTTAGTCTCTCTAACTCTTCGATGGCTACGTAGCATGACCCAACCCAGACCAAATCTCACGGTGCGAAAGTCCTCTGCCAAAGCTCACGGGGTGACACCTAAACCAGATCTGGCCTTACCAAGGCTCCGGCGACCGACCCACAGACCAGATCTGGCCTTACCAAGGCTCCGGCGACCGACCCACAGACCAGATCTGGCCTTACCAAGGCTCCGACGACTGACCCACAGACCAGATCTGGCCTTACCAAGGCTCCGACGACCCACCCACAGACCAGATCTAGCCTTGCCAGAGCTCCGGTGACCCCTCAATGTTCCAAGTCTCCTTTATTGTTTTACCTAGAGCAGTGTCTTTTTTCCTCTCTCATCCTCTCCCCGAGCCTCGATCCCGTCGCGGCAAGAGTAGCCACTCCTTCCGATGAGAGAAGCCACTCCTTCCGGCGAGAGCAGCGACCCCTTCCGACACCTCTGCTCTTTATTTCCTTTTCCTTTTCTAAGACCTACTCGTAATTACTTAGTTATTTTCTTTAATTTATTTTTTAATTCGTTGCTTATTGTGTCTCTATGTGTTGATCTGTTGTTAGATATTTGCTCTGAACTAAAGCTATTGGTTGTATTACTGGTTGTATTTGTAGAACATAGGAAGCAAAGAAGAATGCAGATACCATGCTCCTCAAGTGTTTGTTGTTTTGGCTCTATTGTTCTTCCCTCTGTTTTTGTAGCTTCTGTTGCGTTTTTAAGTTTCTAAATTGTCAAATTGAAATTGATCTTTATGATAAATTTTCATCTGGGTAAGACTTTAGCATGAATTAAATTTATATTTGCTTGTAATCTAATCTAAGCTTGTTCGTAGCCAAGTCTCTTGGATTTTCTCTTTGTTTTTCATAGATATTTCTCTGTTTTTGATTACTTATAAAGAAAAGGCTTTGTGTATTTAGTTTTTGATGATATATATCCTAAAATGAAAATGTGTAGAATTCGGATTCGAGCTCGAGTTCGAGCGTTTGAATCGAGCACGATTTCGAGCTTAATCGAGCGAGCTCGAGTAGCTCGATTTTTATGTCGAGTCGAGCTCGAGCTCAAAAATTAAGACTCGATCGAGTTCGAGCCGAGTATCGAGCACGAGTTTTTGAGTCGAGCTCGAGCTCGAGCACCTCACTGTATCGGCTCGGCTCGGCTCGGCTCGATTACACCCCTAATATAAAATTATAAAAATTATAGTATATATTATGATTTATATGTTAGATAAACTACATTAAGGCGCTGCAAGTAACCAGAAGTAAGAGAGACACACAGAGAAAGGTACAATAATAATTCTATATGATTTAATTCATGAAACATGGTTTAAAAATTATGCTGGAAATTGTTAATGTTGATCTCAACTTCAGTTTGACCTGTAGCAACTGTTCTTTCTTGAGTTTCTGCTTTTCCTTTTTGGGTTTTTAATATTTGTGATTATTTTGTTGTTTGTTGCTAGATTTGCTGGCTTGAGTCTTCGACATATCCTTAGGTGCAAGTCCAAGTTTTTATGTTTAGTTCATTCTTCCTTGGACCATGATTTTTGTTTCAGGTTTGTTGGTTCTGTTTGTTCTTTCAAATAGCACTGCAAAGAAGATTGTAAATTGATTGTAAGTTGTTAGCAATTCTCTGTCATTCTTTCTTCTTCTCCTGCTCTCTTCCCCCAGCTTGTCATATTTTGTGAAAATTAACTATGTTCTTTGAAAAGAAAAAAAAGATTTTTGACTGCTTTATAAGCATTTTCTTTATAAGATTTTTGGCTGTAAGTTTAGTACTTTTTTAGGGTTGATCCTACTGTTGGAAGTCCTTGATAGGTTCTTACTCTTTCACTAGCTACTTTTTTCAATGACTAACGTCTTGTGTATTTCATTACAGCAAGTGCTTATGTTCCTGGACAGCAATCATATGCCTCTGGTTTGTACTTGCTTAAGAGATAAAATTATATATAGATTCTTATTTTATTTTATTTTGTTTTATTTTCTAGCAGATTTGCTCTTAACTTCTTCTGAGCCCTGATATATATTCATATTGCTTTTTTATGCAGGTATCTCAGCAAAACCTATCTTTAAGCATATCCCAAAAGTTTGTCATTACAGTTTTACTTTAGCATTTTATGATGGACTTCTGGCATTAAATGCATGCATAGCAGTTTTCTTTTATTTTGTTGTTAGAATATTAATAATAGAGTCTATATAGAAATGTATAACACTTACAATTTACAAGTTACTAAATGGACATACCTTAAAATCTAACTCTTGGCTTTTCTACTTGACAAATATGCTTCAAGATGGAATTCATTGCTTTAAAGTACTATGAAGAATTGTAGTCAAAGCTTTGCTTTTAGTTATCGATGCTAAATAGTCTTGCACTTCACAAGAATGTGCAAATTTTTATTAATGTATCTGTTTACTGTTTTTATCCTTAGGTTATATCATAAGATCAACCAATTCTCAGATCATGAAAATGGGTTTTTAAGTTTTCTAGTATTCTGCAAATACTAGGATATTTCTTTGGTATATAAAATTATAAAAATTATAGTATATGTCGTAACGTATTAAGTTTTAGAGAAACTTAATAGCTAGAAACAAAATCTATGGAGTCGCCACCAACCATTCTACTAGGTGGGATTTGTCACCTGTTCAAACTATGGATAAGGACTGGTCTGCATCTCAAATTTAGGGTTCGGGAGTATGGTTACGTGTGAGGAAGGATTAGCACCCTCACAATGCCTATCCTAAAATGGTACCAACTAATTTTAGGTTATCTCAAATTTGCCTATGTTAATCTTAAGTTTAATAATTAAATATTGAAAAATATTTCTAAGCATCCTCCATTAAGCTGGTGGGACAACTTAAAAAATCTTCCTCACCTCAAGAGTATTTAAGTAGTACTATGCGACTTACTTGAAGAGGCTCCGTCGTTGGATGAATTTTAGTATTTTATGAAAATTTCCTAACTTTGACTCCTCTACCCAAATTATCTTATTTTATTTTTATCATTTACTATTTTCTATTACTTTCTTGACTGATATTCCTATTTATTATTTTTTGTTATACTTATCTATGAATATAAATTATCTTTATTTTTTAGAAAATGAATATAAATCACTCTTATAAAAAATTCCTTTAAAATCCTCCATTAAACTGGTAGAATTTAAAAGAAATTCCCTTACCTAAAGATTACCAAAGTATTACTTAAGCGTAACCCTCTTTGGAATCTTATCATCGGAATGATCTATACTTACTTTCATGAATTATTATCATCTAACTCGTATTATTATCATATTTTTATTTATCATATTTTTTTTATTATTATTTACTATATTTATTATATTTTTAGAAAATGCACATGAATTATTTTTTATTGAAAATTCCCTTTAGCTCCTTCCATTAAGCTGGTCAGATCATGAAAGGAATCCTCTTACCTAGAGATTCCAAAGTATTACTTAAGCGTAACCCTCTTTGGAATCTCATCATCGGAATAAATCATGTCCTTTTTTCAGTCACTAAATCTTGTCATTATTCTATTATTTTAACTTTATATTTTGTTATATTCGTATTTATTTATTTATTTTTTATCATTCTAAGGAATTATTTCATTATTACGAATTATGAATATCCAAATCTACTAATCAATCAATTAATTAATTTTAATCTTGCCTAAGCCGACCAATTAATCCATTAATTTTAATCTTTCCTAAAGACAACAAGAATTAATCGATTTATTTAAAATTAGAGTTAATCAATCAATTTGGAACTAGCCTGACAAACAAATAAAGTAAAATATCAAAAGAATACAAACTACACTCACCTTTCTTCCTTCACTGCTCACTTTCACGTGGAATGACTTGCCTTTCTAAACTTCTCCTTCACTCTTGGACACCAGGCATAGCAAACAGAGGCCAGCGGCGTCACACACACCGATTAGCAAGGGGATTTCACAGCACAGGTGACTTCTTTAGCTGCCAATATTTCTTTTCTCTTTGACGTAGAACACCACAACCGCTTTCTTGCTCTATTTTTCTGCTAAAGTCGAGTTCACAGCAACAACTAGGGAGGGGCAGCAGCTTGTAGCGACTTGAGCAATCAGTGGTAATGTAGGAGATGGGATGCAGTGGCTACGGGGCAGTAGCAAGTTGGCAGAAGGGGACGGCAAGGACTTCTTGGCAAGATCGACAACAACTTACGGTGATGAGTGGTGACTGGCAGCGATGGTAGTGATGATGCGAGGAAGATGATGCAAAACTGGGGGTGATAAAGTCTTCGAAGAAATACAGGGTGGTGTATGAGACGATGAGTATGTAGCTTAAAATTAGTTTAGGGTGGTGAATGGCGGTGGGAACTTTTTGAAGAAACAGAGCAACAACAAGCTTGGTGTAGGTGAATACGTGTGGCAATAATCAAATGGAGCAGGAAAGAAGGAACAGCAGTAGTGGTGTGCGAGGCAAAAAACGATGGCAGAGGGGTTGGCGAAGATAATGATGATGTTGTGGGCTGGGCAGTGATAGCGATGAAGCAAGATGACGGTGATGATGATATTCTGATCCTTTTTTTCTCCTCCCAGATTTTTTCTAAGGTTCTTTTTCTTTTTCCCCTGGTGTCTCTTTTTTTTCTTAGGTTAATCGTAGCTTCCTCTTTTATATCTTTTTTATCATCATATTTTTTTAAAGGAAAATAAATCAAAGGCCCTTTATTGATCCCATGATCATGGGATTCTTCCATTTATTTTCTTTAACTTTCCTTTTTTTTATTATATTTCCATTTCATTTTTTTTATTTTTGGTAATCAATCTTAAGATTTTATTTCATTGCGATTATTTCTTTTATTATTACATCTTTCTTATGGCAACAAATTTCTTTTATTTTTGGCAACAATATCAACTTTAGTCAACTCTTGAAGGTGTGAATTTTGCATGTGCTTCGCATGAGATTTTCAAATTTGAAATTTTTAATTTTAGAGTTTGCGCGAGATGCATGGGGTTCCAACTTAAGATTTGACCAAAATTGATTTTTTTTTATCATTTTTTTATTTTTTTGATTTTTTTTAATTTAGAGAAATTGTTCGGACAAAATTAGGTGTCTACAGTTGCCCCTTTTTACACATTTTCTGAAAATCAGGAATTGTGCAAAGACAATTAGACAACTATTTTGTTCGGATTTTTTTTATTATTTTTTTTCTTTTTTTTTTGGCAAAATATTTACAATTTTTAAGAAACATTTAGTTCCTCTCACCAGAGGCTATAAGACTTTGAAAAATGACCTTGTGCTCCTCTCACCAGAAACATTGGAACTTTAAAAAATAATCTTGTGCTCCTCTTACAAGAGGCATTGAGACTTTTGAAAAATAACCTTGTGCTCCTCTCACCAGAGGCATTGGAACTTTGAAAAATAACCTTGTGCTCTTTTTACCAGAGGCATTGAGACTTTTGAAAAATAACCTTGTGCTCTTCTCACCAGAGGCATTGGAACTTTGAAAAATAATCTTGTGCTCCTCTCACCAGAGGCATTGGAACTTTGAAAAATAACTTTGTGCTCCTCTCAACAGAGGCATTGAGACTTTTGAAAAATAATCTTGTGCTCCTCTCACCAGAGGCATTGGAACTTTGAAAAATAACCTTGTGCTCCTCTCACCAAAGGCATTGGAACTTTGAAAAATAACCTTGTGCTCCTCTCACCAGAGGCATTGAGACTTTTGAAAAATAACCTTGTGCTCCTCTTACCAGAGGCATTGAGACTTTTGAAAAATAACCTTGTGCTCCTCTCACCAGAGGCATTGGAACTTTGAAAAATAACATTGTGCTCCTCTCACCAGAGGCATTGGAACTTTGAAAAATAACCTTGTGCTCCTCTTATCAGAGGCATTGAGACTTTTGAAAAATAACCTTGTGCTCCTCTCACCAGAGGCATTGGAACTTTGAAAAATAATCTTGTGCTCCTCTCACCAGAGGCATTGGAACTTTGAAAAATAACCTTGTGCTCCTCTCACCAGAGGCATTGGAACTTTGAAAAATAACCTTGTGCTCCTCTCACCAGAGGCATTGGAACTTTGAAACAAAGAGCTCCTCTCAATAGAGGTAATAAGACTTTTTGAAAAATAAAGCTCCTTTCAACAGAGGCAATGGGACTTTGAAAACAAAGAGCTCCTCTCAACAGAGGCAGTGAAACTTTTTGAAAAATAAAGCTTTCATTTCAGAATGCCAGTTAACATGGGTTTGACTGGGCTTAACTTTCATTTTGATACCAATAATATTAGACTTCATCCTCCTCTAAGGTGTCAACTAAACTGGACTTTTGCTCTCATCTAAGGTTTTTTTTCAAAAAAAAGTATTTTCCTCATCATCTTCTCATCATTTTTCAAATTACCATCTCTTATATTTTCTCTTTTCCTCAAAATTTTAATCATTCAAAACTTCCTATCCTAATGTCTTAACATATAATTCAATGTCCAAAATGCACTAATGCATGTCATGAATATAATGAATGTCATGAATGTTATGCACATGTCAATGTCATGCTTCCTGAATTATTCCATGAATGTATGCAAATGCATTCTCAATTGTGGTAACAAGATTCTCAAGCTCATCTTGTCTTTCTCAAGTCCCACATATTTGCTGGATTCTTTAAATCTCCTTTCATTTAACATCCCATCTTTTATTGAGTCCTAGTCCAGTTATGCCCGAAGACTAGCCATCATGTTTTCAAATTTGTATATTCATCATTCACTTTTGTTTCTTTCTCTCTCTTAGGAATGCAAGATTTCTCAAAAGAATATTTTTTTTCAAAAATTTACCCAAAAAAGGTTACCAACATTTATTTATTTTCCTTCCAACTCGACCACCAATGTAATGCACTTATGCATATTCTCCATTGGTTATATGGGTGGTATAAATTTAAAATGACCAAGAGAGATATAGATATTCATTCTTAGAAAAGGAACATGAAATCAAGAAAAATCAATAGGACAGTCTGTTTGGAATAGGGTTTTCAGTATCCATTTAATGAACATTCTGACAATTTCAATCAAGTCAATCTAAAATTCTCTTCCAAAAGCCCACTCTTATGTTGATATATTCTTTCATGTAGTGTCTGCCAATCTTTCCCTCTGTATCAAAATTGTTGGTGATGATCTTCTTCCTAAGCTGCCCTTTCAGGTTTTCAACTTAGGTGCCCCCTCATTTGATTCAAACTACCCTTTTTGAGTTTTCAATTTGAATCCTTTTTTTTCTTTTTATTTTTCTCTTTTTTTTTCTTTTTTTCTTTCTCTTTTTTCATATATTATTTTTTCTTTTTTTTTCTCTTTATTTTTAATTTCATTGGCTTTGACAAACTTCGACCTTCAGTGCTCAATCCAAATTCATGCCCCTAATAGGCGTTCTTGATTTCGATCCAAGATATCTTCCAAAGCTCATGGGTTTCTTCATTCAACTTGATCTACTTCCTTCAAAGGATCATTATCTCATTGTACAAGTATGTTTTCATTCAACGCATCAATTCAAGCATTTACATTTGATCAAAATGGGCTTTTAAAGACACGTAATGTAGGCTCGGGTGAGGGCTTATGAAAGAAAAGGATATAGTAGGCCCAAAATGTGTTTCAAGGTTTATAAACCAAGGGATCACTTTCTTTATCAAGTAAAACATTTAGGCATTTTGCCCTTTCTTGCTTTTTTTTTGGGTTTTCTTTTTGAATTCAAACCCTTTTCTTTTTTTCTTTTTTTTTCACAAAAATGGGCCTTTTTTTTGCCCCTTGATTCATCGTGAACACTTTCATTTTTGCCCCCAAAATTTCTTTATTTCATATTCCTTGCCCCCAATATGGAGGGTGATCCTTGGTGGGTTATATTACAAAAATATAATAGGCTCAAAAGGGGTAATCAAAGGATAATTTTACTCATGCTTGAAGGATAGTGAAGGAAGGCCATTTATCATTTCAAATGTAAGTGCTCTCCTTAAAGATCATTTATTGAACAATGACAAACTTGTTATAAGCTTTTGTAAGAGATTCACCTTTCTCGTACCGTCTATCAAGTGCGGATGGTGAGCAACCTTTCCTTCATTTTCTTGCTTTCGCAACATTGGCATACTATTAATTCATCAACAGTAGTAGTTCTTTCAAAATTGAACCCTAGATTTATTGACGTCATTATCATCATGCTCATTACTTGGATACTTGTGAATGAAAGATATGGTGAGTATGTGAGAAATGGCAAATGAATAGAATGAGAAAATGACAGTGCATCACACTAGTCGTTTTATTGAAAGGGAAATAAATAAAAGTTAGCCCATACATAAAACTTTATTTCGTGCTTATGGGCTTAAGCATTTTCAAAAACTATCTTGCATTACTTAAAGAAAAAGAGAACAAAATCAAGACTAGAATTTATAAATCTTCCAACTTGCACTGCTCGAACTCCTCATGTCCCACAAGGCTCATCCCTCATTAGTATGGTCAGGCAATGGGTTTGCATTCGTAGTCGGTTCCCCTTTCGTTTCAAAACTCAACATGCCAGCTTTTATCAATCCTTGCACTCTATACTTTAGTGCCGTGCAGTTCTCTAGAGAATGACCCACGTTCCCGAAGTGATACTTGCATCGAGCATTCTCATCATACCACTTTGGATATGGAGGCTTGAGAGGTTCCATATAGATGGGTGCAATGAGTTATCCTTTGATCAATTTTGGGTACAACTCAGTGTAGGTCATGGGGATTGGGTCAATAGGAGTCCTTTCTCTTTTTGGCCATGATGTATTATGATTGCCCTCTTGTTTATTGAATTGCTTAGCTGGTTGAATAGTTGGGGCAGGTGTCTGGGGACTAGGTTGAACATTAACCTTGGGGTATGAGTGGTAAGGATTCTGATTAGGATGGTAAGGTTGTGGCATGTGATAAGGGTGTTGTGAAACATAGCCTCCATATTGCCTTCCATATGCAATAGCATGGACTTCTTCTTCCCTCCTTTTGTTGGCTCCTCCTTTCTTCTCAATATTGTTGGGAGCTTCAATCTTTCCACTCTTGATTGCATTCTCAATTATCTCACCAGACAATACCATATCAGCAAAATTCTTAATGGCATTACCGATCATCCTATCGTAATATGGAGCCTTCAAAGTATTAACGAATATAATGGTAAGCTCCTTCTCCGAAAGTGGAGGTTGCACCTCTGCAGCCATATCACGCCACCTTTGGGCATATTGCTTGAAACTCTCATTAGCCTTCTTTTCCATGCTTTGGAGAGACAGACGATCAGGGGCCATATCAGCAACATGTCGATATTGAGCCATAAATGCTCTTGCCAAGTCATTCCAAGTGGTGATTCGAGTTCCATCTAATTGATTATACCACTTCGCCGCAGACCCAGTAAGACTTTCTTGAAATATGTGAATAAGAAGTTTATCATCTTGAGCATAGGCAGCCATCTTTCGACAATACATAATGAGATGAGACCTAGGGCAAGAAGTCCCATTGTACTTTTCAAACTCTGGGGCCTTAAATTTGGGTGGAATGATTAAATCAGACACCAAACACAACCTAGTAGCATCCATGGGCCCATATAGATCTAAGCCTTCAATAGCTCGAAGTCTTTCCTCCAACATATTGATCTTACGTTGTGACTTTGCCTCATCTTTCTCTTCTACTTGTTTGGCTTTTATCTTTTCAACTTCCCTCGGGTCATCCAAGTTAGGTACTTCAATTGGATCAGCAAATTTTGCCCCTTGAGGAGGAAAAGTTTGCCCTTGAGCTGGGCTAAACATTTGAGGTATGACTGTATGTGCAAATGGATATCCTCCTACTTAAGATGTTTGATTTGGATGAGGATCGAATCCAGGAGGGTATATGGGATCTTCCATCCTACGTTGTTGGACCCTTGCTTGGATTGCAACTTCCTCTACAACTCCTTTGCTCTTGCTTAGATTTTTCAACAACTCTGTAATTTGGGCCAATTGCCCCCTCATTTCCTCTTGAGCTTTTTCCATCTTCTCCATACGCATGCTTGATTCTTCTTCCATAATCTTAGCTTGATAACGAGTGTTGTGTGAATGAACCTTTGGTCAAGCTATCTTTAAATCTTTTATTGCCACAATTAAGAATTTATCATTTCACATATGGTAATGCTTGAAAAATTTTGAAAATGCTTTGTTTAAAACAGTGATTGAAGATGAACAAAACGAGATGATGCTACATGCGTATGAATGAAATAGCATGGTAAAAAGTTGTCATGTAACAATAATGGATGAGTGATGCATGGAAATGTTTTGGTGAACTCGTGGTACCCTTTTAATGTCTCATGTTTAAACCAAAATCAAACAAACTTGATCAAACATGTGTCCTAAATAATGGGTACTTTCTATAGCATGGGTTGATATGGTTCTATCTTATAGTTGGTCTTCCAAATTTCACTATATGCATGGCTTTAGATAAAAGGGCTAAAGGTTCCCAAATTGTTCCTTACTGTCGTCCACACAAGACTAGTAAGGCACCCAATCCTCACCCATTACAGGCTACAAACGGAAAGGTTCAATTTGAGTGGGAGTATTTCGCTAGCCATTGCGGAGGTATTACCTCACGAGAGCGTAGTTACTTTACTTCCTCCTAAAAGGATAGAGCTCGGGTAGAGGGCTAATGCATGCACATGCACGTGAGGTGTGTGTTAGAGAAACATATAATTATCAAAATTAACATACTTAAGGCAAACCTAAAATGACCTAAAACCGATCGTTGGCTTGACTCTCTAAAATCCCCAGTGGAGTCGCCAAACTGTCGTAACGTATTAAGTTTTAGAGAAACCTAATAGCTAGGCACAAAATCTATGGAGTCACCACCAACCATTCTACTAGGTGTGATTGGTCACCTGTTCAAACTATGGATAAGGACTGGTCTGCATCTCAAATTTAGGGTTCGGGAGTACGGTTACGTGTGAGGAAGGATTAGCACCCTCACAACGCCCATCCTAAAATGGTACCAACTAATTTTAGGTTATCTCAAATTTGCCTTAGTTAATCTTAAGTTTAATAATTAAATATTGAAAAATACTTCTAAGCATCCTCCATTAAGCTGGTGGGACAACTTAAAAAATCTTCCTCACCTCAAGAGTATTCAAGTAGTACTATGCGACTTACTTGAAGAGGCTCCGTCGTCGGATGAATTTTAGTATTTTATGAAAATTTTCTAACTTTGGCTCCTCTACCCAAATTATTTTATTT
Organism: Heritiera fomes; assembly: GCA_032173925.1. Classification (NCBI taxonomy): domain Eukaryota; kingdom Viridiplantae; phylum Streptophyta; class Magnoliopsida; order Malvales; family Malvaceae; genus Heritiera; species Heritiera fomes. The sequence goes on along the minus strand of JAPDPM010000004.1, from coordinate 18,009,402 downwards.
TATTTTTATCATTTATTATTTCTATTACTTTCTTGACTGATATTCCTATTTATCATTTTTTGTTATACTTATCTATGAATATAAATTATCTTTATTTTTTAGAAAATGAATATAAATCACACTTATAAAAAATTCCTTTAAAATCCTCCATTAAGCTGGTAGAATTTAAAAGAATTTCCCTTACCTAAAGATTACCAAAGTATTACTTAAGCGTAACCCTCTTTGGAATCTTATCATCAGAATGATCTATACTTACTTTCATGAATTATTATCATCTAACTCATATTATTATCATATTTTTTATTATTATTTACTATATTTATTATATTTTTAGAAAATGCACATGAATTATTTTTTATTGAAAATTCCTTTTAGCTCCTTCCATTAAGCTGGTCAGATCATGAAAGGAATCCTCTTACCTAGAGATTCCAAAGTATTACTTAAGCGTAACCCTCTTTGGAATCTCATCATCGGAATAAATCATGTCCTTTTTTCATTCACTAAATCTTGTCATTATTCTATTATTTTAACTTTATATTTTGTTATATTCGTATTTATTTATTTTTTTTATCATTCTAAGGAATTATTTCATTATTACGAATTATGAATATCCAAATCTACTAATCAATCAATTAATTAATTTTAATCTTGCCTAAGCCGACCAATTAATCCATTAATTTTAATCTTGCCTAAAGACAACAAGAATTAATCGATTTATTTAAAATTAGAGTTAATCAATCAATTTGGAACTAGCCTGACAAACAAATAATGTAAAATATCAAAAGAATACATACTACACTCACCTTTCTTCCTTCACTGCTCACTTTCACGTGGAATGACTTGCCTTTCTAAACTTCTCCTTCACTCTTGGACACCAGGCGTAGCAAACAGAGGCCAGTGACGTCACACACACCGATTAGCAAGGGGATTTCACGGCACAGGTGACTTCTTTAGCTGCCAATATTTCTTTTCTCTTTGACGTAGAACACCACAACCACTTTCTTGCTTTATTTTTCTGCTAAAGTCGAGTTCACAGCAACAACTAGGGGGGGCAGCAGCTTGTAGCGACTTGAGCAATTGGTGGTAATGCAGGAGATGGGATGCAGTGGCTACGGGGCAGCAGCAAGTTGGCAGAAGGGGACGACAAGGACTTCTTGGCAAGACCGACAACAACTTACGGTGATGAGTGGTGACTGGCAGCGATGGTAGTGGTGATGCGAGGAAGATGATGCAAAACTGGGGGTGATAAAGTCTTCGAAGAAATACAGGGTGGTGTATGAGATGATGAGTAGGTAGCTTAAAGTTAGTTTAGGGTGGTGAATGGCGGTAGGAACTTTTTGAAGGAACAGAGCAACAGCAAGCTTGGTGTAGGTGACTACGTGTTGCAATAATCAAATGGAGCAGGAAAGAAGGAACAGCAGTAGTGGTGTGCGAGCCAAAAAACGATGGTAGAGGGGTTGGCGAAGATAATGATGATGTTGTGGGCTGGGCAATGATAGCGATGAAGCAAGATGACAGTGATGATGATATTCTGATCCTTTTTTTCTCCTCCCAGATTTTTTGTAAGGTTCTTTTTTTTCCCCTGGTGTCTCTTTTTTTTTTCTTAGGTTAACCGTGGCTTCCTCTTTTATATCTTTTTTATCATCATATTTTTTTTAAAGGAAAGTAAATCAAAGGCCCTTTATTGATCCCATGATCATGGGATTCTTCCATTTATTTTCTTTGACTTTCCTTTTTTTTATTATATTTCCATTTCATTTTTTTTATTTTTGGTAATCAATCTTCAGATTTTATTTCATTGCGATTATTTCTTTTATTATTACATCTTTCTTATGGCAACAAATTTCTTTTATTTTTGGCAACAATATCAACTTTAGTCAACTCTTGAAGGTGTGAATTTTGCATGTGCTTCGCATGAGATTTTCAAATTTTCAAATTTTAATTTTAGAGTTTGCGTGGGATGCATGGGGTTCCAACTTAAGATTTGACCAAAATTGATTTTTTTTATCATTTTTTTATTTTTTTGATTTTTTTTTAATTTGGAGAAATTGTTCGAACAAAATTAGGTGTCTACAGTATATATTATGATTTATATGTTAGATAAACTACATTAAGGCGCTGCAAGTAACCAGAAGTAAGAGAGACACACAGAGAAAGGTACAATAATAATTCTATATGATTTAATTCATGAAACATGGTTTAAAAATTATGCTGGAAATTGTTCATGTTGATCTCAACTTCAGTTTGACCTGTGGCAATTGTTCTTTCTTGAGTTTCTGCTTTTTGCTCCTGGGTTTTTAATATTTGTGATTATTTTGTTGTTTGTTGCTGGATTTGCTGGCTTGAGTATTCGACATATCCTTAGGTGCAAGTCCAAGTTTTTATGTTTGGTTCATTCTTCCTTGGACCATGATTTTTGTTTCAGGTTTGTTAGTTCTGTTTGTTCACTCAAATAGCATTGCAAAGGAAACGAAAAGCATGCTTTGTGTACCTATTCTTTATTACTTTTTCGGGGGATAATTACTTGTTTTCATGGAATCAGTGTATGCAGTAGAATTGACTGCAATGTTATGATTGCTTTAATTAATTGAATTTGATTATTAGTAGTCAAAAAAGTGCCATCAGATGCACAAATTCATCCCTTAGTGTTTGAAATTTATTAGATTATCAAATTTACTGCTATTGATTATTGAGCATCATCCTTTAGTTTATGTTTACTGCTCTCTGAAAATTATTTGATCAGCATTTCTTTAATTCATTGTTCTTAGCTTACTTCAGAGGGGATAGGAAGAGATTAAAAGAAAGAGAAATTAATATCCATAAATCTGGCTGGTCAGATAAAATAAATATTTTGTACAGTTTGGTGAAGGGAAACATTGAAAGAAAAACAATGATTTAATTTCTATTTAAGTATAAATGTCATTGCTACATGTGTTGCTTATTTGCTGGATATTTTGTCTCTTGGATTCATTGGAAAACTCTGTAGTTTATAATTATTGATCTGAGAACTAGTTGATGTTATGATATATACCCTGGGGGTTGCAGAAGCCTCTATGAAACAAAGAAGCATCAAGGACCAAGTGGAAAACAGTCCTAGTTCCTCAACTGAAGAAAAAGTTCTTCTCTTAAGACTTAACACAGCAAATCTTAACAATCATGCAAACCTTCTTCTATATTTAGCTTAGCTGACAGAAAGGTTATTGTCCTACAGATATTTACCGATCTGGAAGCTCAAATTTTGGATTCACATGTGAGTTTTTTGTATGTTGTTCTGTCTTTATGGTTGTTTTAACAAATTTCGCTTATTCTAAATTATCTAGTTCAGTTTCTTACATTGAGGTCAGAGTTAAACTTTTGAAAAATAAAGGCTGCTGTTAGCTTTTCCACTTCCATGGCCAGAGTTAAACTGTTGAAAAATAAATGGCATGAAAAAAAACACAAAACAGAACTAAAACTAAACCCAAGGTACTATTATTGCATCTTCTTGAGCTTGACTACTCTCTCTCAAACTACACAGACAAATGTGCATAGACCCAATCAAGACAAATACAAATTACTATTATTGCATCTTATTGAGTTTGAAGAAGAAAGCATTGACAGAAGATAACCAGCCAGTTTCAAACAAAAACAGAGTTGCAAGCTAGGTTCATCATTACAATCAATCTACAAAAAGAATCCTAGTATTCCAAGGCTGGTAGTGCTGTAGTGGATGGTAAAAAAGAAAAGACATGAATTTGAAGGAATTACCTGCTGACCAAAGCAAATTTCAGGTAGAATGTCTGCAAGGAATCCAACTTGTTCAAAAAGCAATCAAACTGCAGATCCAAATATCATCACCGTTAGCCACCCTAAAAACATTTCAAGTCTCAAACAATACCCAAAGATTTAACAGAAATGCTGCAATGCCTACACAATTTGTAAAAAAATAAAAATAAAAATTAAACAATAAAAAAATGAATCAAGGGTCAGATATCGGTCTTGCACAAATCGACTTGCACGAGACTCGTGGTCTTGCGCACATCGGTTTGCCATGGACGGTCGGTCCTGCACGACCCACACCCACCCAGCAGCAGACAATAGTTCTGCGAGCGCCCTGCTTGTGCGAGACCCACGATGTGGCACGCTGGTATGTTTGCACGAGACTAATGGGTCTCGCGTAGGTCTGCTTCAAGGCGAGCCTTACCTGACGACGATGATGGAGGAAGAACCAGCAACCGTTGGAGAAGATTAAAAACGGGCAGGGGATCGGGAGCCTCTGAACATTTTGAGATGATGGCCTTGGCGAGAGTGTAGTGTAGGAATGATTGTTATTTAGTTTTTATTTTTAGGGTTAAAATAGTAAAAAGATGGAGTATATTTAGTTTTTACGTTTGGGGGTTTTTTTTTTGTTTGAGTGGGGTAAGAAGAGCAATAAGTGGAGTACAAATAGAACTTCCCATATAATAATGTAAAAAGTGTATATATAAATATATTTATATTATTTAAAAAATATAAAATATAAAAAAAATTATTCACGGGTTGGTGGAAATCCCACCAACCCATCCCATCTTAGTCAGGGAGGTAGAGCTCCCTATCATTTCCACTCTTCATCTTTAAAAATATTTAAGCAATCAAGTCTCTCTTTCACTCCCTTTTTCTCCCATCCCCTCCCTGCCACTCTCTAACCATTTATCACCCTTCCATCTCGTGTCTTTCTCGCCTTCATCCATATCACCGTTGCTGTGTGAAGCATAGGGAAAACTTAAGTAGCTAGCAAGGGAAAGAGGGCAAAGGAAAGGCATGGAAAAGGAGTTTCGGTGTTGAGAATTGGGGTTGAAGATAGCACCAACCCGAAGCAGCAAGAGGGGCATTGAGCTATTTGACACTGGTTCAGTGTCCAAAAGGAAGATCGAAAGCTACAGTAAAGAGGAACAGCAGTGAGTTCGGGTGAATCTAGTGCTACATTTTAATGCTGAGAAACAGGGGTCTAATGTGGTGGCTGTTCAATGCCAAGAATAGAGATAGATCAGAGAAGTTGGAGCTTGAAATGGTAGCCTTGATGCTGAGTTTGAAGGCTAGACAAAGTGGTGACTCGTGAGGAAGGAAAAGGGTTAAAAAACCTGGTCTGAGCAGTGATGTATCGGGGCTGAGCAAGGGTGGAAAGGCAGGGGATGAACCTTGCTATAGCACCAAATGGAAGGGAGAACCAAAGCTAGAAAGGCAGGGTAGATCTTGGAGGTTCTGTGGAGGCTGGAACAATCAGAAACAAGGGCTGCGGGTGACTGAGTTGTGCGGCATTTCAAGGCCAGAAATGATGGCTTCTTGGTCTTGGTTTTAGGTTGCGAATGGTGGCTGAAACAGCAATGACTTGCGAAGAGGATCACCTACAGTGGAGACAAGTTGTAGCGTTGGTGATGCACGAGTGAAGCCGAGAAGCATAGAGGCTTAGCGGTTACTGGTACAAGTGCTAAGGTGGACATTGATTATTGGCTGTCGGGTGGTGCATTTGGGCACCGAACAGGGTTATTTACAAACTGATTAGGTACTGGTTCATGGTGGTTTTGAGCTGTTTTAACGAGACTGAAATAGGGACTATTGAGATGATTGGAAGGGATGAATATTTAGGCTGTTCTAACAGAAGTTTTCAGGGCTGTTAAGGGCTATTTTACAAGGCTGTTAAGGTGATGTTTGGACACTGAACAAGGGTGTTAAAAGGTGGAGCTAGGCATTGGTTTGGTGGCCGTTTGGGTGCTATTTCAAATACTTAAGAGAGTGTAACCAAGGAAGGATGAGCTGCTAAGGCCGTTCAGGCGAAAGAAAGAAAGAAAGGTAAGAAAGTATACATATATACATACATACATATATATATTCCTTGGGTTGGATTTTATAGAAAAGCAAATACTGTTTAAATTATATATTGAATTTTTAGTAAATTCATACTAAATAAATTATTGATGTTTGAAGGTATACGCGTTTCAAGCTTGGTGTATGCACAAAATTCAGTGCATGCGTGCAAAGTTCAGATTTTACGCACGTTGAACTTTAAGTCAGTAAGATAACTTTAAGGTGCCACGTTTTATAAAGTTAAATCAGAAAATAACTTGTGTAAATTAGTGTTGATCCGAGTCTATCGTGTTCAAGGTGTAGCAAGGTTCTAAGGCGATAACTTGAGTCGGGCTAGGTTCAACGCACAAGTCTCGAGCAGAAGAGTTGTTAAGAATTTCATATAAGTCCACAATAGATTTATATTGTATAGGCTATATAGAATCATTAAATTGGATGTTGATACGATATAACATGGAATTGAACATCGAATTGGTAATTATATAATTGAACATTAAATTGTCAAATTATTGACTGAGTCGAATAAGTGGTGATGATTTGGGAATTAAATAATTCCAGTTTATTTATTTTGGAGTAGTTTTGAGAGTGGTAACATTGATACTGCAAGACTTCATTAATTGGATGATTTTATAGTATTATATTGTTAAATGTATGAGAGATACTAAGAGTCGAGATGATAAATTGTATGAAATTATGGTATGAACGAATTTAAAATCAGTTTAGTGACTCTAAAGTTGAACATCGAGATTTGAAAAAAAAATTATTGAGGAATTAGATATGTAATGATGTTTTAGTGGTCAAATTATCTTGGTTTTAATATGGAATTGTTTTGAAATTGCTAATATTGATAGTTGCATGCATTGAATATAGTTATATAGCCAACAACGTATATGACATCTGGGAGATTTTATAGCATTGGGAGGACATAGTAGCCAAGTGGTTCATGTGAAAATGAAGTAAGGAATGATATGATTGTGACCAAATACCTGATATGTCCATAAGCTAGCTTTGTATAATGATGAGATATGACATACTCGACATTTCATTTTGGAATCATGTTCTTGCATTTGCTAAAAGCCTACATCTCATATTTTGAGTGTTTGAAAACTATGTGTTTTTTAACATGCATGAGTTAAAGTTTTGAAATTCATTCATTTGGTTTTGAATAAAAAAGGCATATGACATAATGCATATGCACTAGTTGGTTTTGACAGAAAGCATTTTATAGCTTTCATGATTTTGAAAATGAATAAGTTTGAACCAAATGAATTTCAAGAAAACGGTGAGCCTTTGATTTTAGAGATTTTGGCAGAAATGGCATGATATGATAATGCCAATAAAGCACCAATAGATCACCTAAATGGTGATTAGTGGCTTGTCCAACAAACATCATGGATAGGTTCCAGTTCGTACCTGATCAGTGGAACTGGAGACTAATGGATCTATGGCCATAGGTAACACCTTGTTCAAGGATGAGTGGCTCACTGAATAGCTACAATGAGATACGACTATATAAACGAGTGGACTATGAGTCGGGCAATAAGCCCTAAACGTTAATCAGAGGAGTGGACATTAAGCCAAATCTCTATATTGCTATTGTTTTATTTTGAACAATGTTTTATTGAACAGTTAACTCTGAGTCAGGCAATAAGCCTTGGACATTTATCAAAGAGTGTTTTATCAGAAAAGTATTTTATTGAACATTGAAATGGTTTATCGAATATTGATTTCAAATATCCCACATGATTTGATAATACACTTTGCATATTTTGCTACCATGTCGTAGCGTAGACAAAGTGAACTTTACTAAAGTCTTGTTTTTGGATCTTTGATTTATGACATGACATGATTGGAAATTACGTATTGATTTTGAAATTATGATTTATACATGTTTTATGCACGGTAGACCTTAAGCTTGAGCAGAGTCTCAGCCCTTATGATTGATTTTGATTATTTTTAACAGCATTGACTATTTACGAACTGTTTTCATACTGTTTTGAGTATGTCGAACTTAAGATGAAGAGATTTTAATAACTATTATACTTTTACTCATTCAGTATGTGTTGTACTCATTGCATAAGAGTTTAAAACTGTTATTTATATGTTGTATTGGATTGATATTAGGTATGTAATGAATAGTGTGGATCGATATTAGATATATAATGGATAGTGTCGATTGATATTGGATATGTAAGGACTAGTGTGGATTGGTATTGGATATATAATAAATAGTATGGATTTATATTGGATACATAATGAATTGTGTGCACTGATATTGGATATGTAACGGACATTGTGAATTGATATTGGGATAAGTGAAATATACTGTGAATTGAAGTTTTATTGACAAATGCCAAGGATATGGTTAATGAGGTATTTCAAAGTACTCTTCCTATCTTCCATCACTGCCTTAAAACCTTGACCCACTTAGAGTCTTAGGACATGATCTTGTTACAATTTTAGAAGTTATTGATTGCAATGCTAAATTATGACTGTAAACTTGTAAATTCATGCATTGCATTTAGAACAGTAAGACTCTATTTTTGCACTTATATAAATGACTTACTGAGCTCTCACTCATTAAAATATATTCTAACATTTTTTAAATTAAGCACAGAGTTGGGGAAGTATTTCGGATCTATCTGAAATCCGTCGAGGCTGAAATATTGTCGCAACTCCCTGAAAAGATTATTTTTGCATACTTCGATAAAATAATAATATTGTATGCAATAATAAATTCAGGTTGTTTTTGTTATAGTATTACAAGACGGAATGTAGACTGCAAGAATAAAATAATGCTATCTAAATTAGGCATCTTATAATATGAAATTAACGATTTGTGGTAGACATTAAGATATCCTATATGATGTATCTGTAATGAGTAGTTGTAGATATTAGGATTATGGATCTGATGTTTGATTGATGTGGATTGCAAAATGATTGCTATAATTGGGAAATATAATATGATTGAGATTTGCAAGTGGATTGAATTAGAGAAATCGCTTATTTTAAGGGGAGATATTTTCAATCTGTTTTCTAGACAGAAAATATTAGTGAGTATCGTTTAGTAACTAAACAAACACCGAATACAAACTGTAAAACGGAAAGGAAAAATTTAGTTCGTAAATTTGTAAGATACTAAAAGTGTATGTTTGCAAGTGCAAGTCACAGCCTTCGGCTCATGACATTTCTTGTGTTTAGTCAGTTTAGATCTTTTTAAGAGCAACAGATTGCTTGGGGTTTATTTGAGGCTTTGAGGGATATGCATGGCGTAGAATGTAATGATTTGGGCTTTATACTTGGTGTTCCTCTTTTTTATTTTTACTGATATGGTCTATCTGGTTTTTGTGATAGATACAGCGTTGCAAACATTGTTGTTTTTCTTTGATTTTTTGTGCTCTATTAAGGCAGTGATATGGCTGTAATTGTAAGATTTGATTCTACACTACTGTAGACCCAAACTTATTAAAATCTGAGAATGTAAATGAAGTAAATATTGAATATTGAGTTTCACTTAGATGAAAATCTCCTTAACTTGAGATGTGTATGGAAGAATGTCGGTGATATAATGTCTGGGCGAGGACATCGAGCAGCTCGCCAATGGGTGAGCAAGGAAGGCTGCTCGCCAATGAGCGAGCTAAATTGGCGAACAGAACACCCATGATGGTGCTGAGGGAGAGTAGGGAGTTAGCCCAAACGGGGCGAGGGCTCCTGATCGCCCATACGAAATGAGAGAAATTAAAAACATTAAATGAAAGTGTGAAAGGGATTAATGGCAATAGGACAAACAAGGGCCAGCCGAAGTCTTGTGTTGAGAAATTCTTCAGGAATTAATATACTACAAGACAAAAGAAAAGAAAGAGATGAAAGTCAATAATAGTGGCTGGAAGTGGATTGGTGTGGAGAGATGAAAGTCAATAATAGTGGCTGGAAGTGGATTGGCGTGGAGAGGAAGAGAGAAAAGTCAATGTAAGAAGCTATAAGTGGACTACACGCCACCTTACTTTCTGTACAAATTGGGTGAGACATTTAATGGCAAAGAGGAGCAAGTCAATAATAGTGGCTGCTGGAAGTGACATGAAGGAGAAGGAGAAGAGAAAAGAGGAGAAAATTAGTCAAAAGTGTGTAGAAAATTCTTTCCATAACCGTTCCATTTGCTGTAGTTTTTCCAAAAGTTTTAATGCATGAAAGACAAGGTAATGATGAAGGGAACGGGATAAGAAAAATGGTGGTAGAATTTGAGTAGATTTGAGTCAGTATATAAGAAGAATATAACTGAAGAAAACCAACTTAGCCAACTTTATCTTCCCCAAAATCCTTCTCGCCATTCTGTTTTCACCACAGGCTCACAATTAATTCTTCTATTTTTCTCATAAAAGAACCATGAAAACTTCATTTTTAGTTAGCCAAACCTTTCCTCCATTGTTGAAGAAGTAAGGAACAAACAAAGTAAAGCTAAGAGAGGCAGAAAAGCACTCTGCTCCAGGAAGAAGAACTCAGTTGAGGTGAGCTCCCATATTACTATGGTTATTTTGATAAATTGATGGATATTTCTATGGTTATAACGTAATAAACATAGATATAGCATTGTTTTAGCTAAATCTTGCTAGAATATATAAGAATTAGAACAAGGTGTAGTCTGAATCGAGAATAGACAATGAAAATACTGGAAATAATGATAATGGGCGAGCTCAGTTAGTATGGGCGAGTTAAAATCTGGAATGTGAAAGTAAAGGCGACGTCGCCACCTGCAAGTTTAATGCATAGGCGAGTTGCCAACGAATTAATGCGGTGTAGGGCGAGTTGAGTTGATGTGTGGGCGAACTCACACATTAGCCATGATTGGGCGAACTCCCACATATAAGCCATATGAATGGCGAGAATGATTGGGCAAGCTCCCAAGAGTAGATCAATTATAGAAGGGCGAGCTCTATGAGCGAATGGCGAACTCAATCTCGCTAATAGGAAAATATAAATAGCTTAGAAAATATTCGAAAAAGGAATATTAATAGTTTTAATAAATTTTGCAGACGAAAATTGAGAAAGGCGAGCAGGAAGCAAGGTTTTATCAGACGAGGTAAAGGAGTTGTGTGTAAAAAGAATGCATGTCCTATGGAGTTAAATTTATGAAATTACTGAGAAATGGTTTGGTTTATGACATGCATATTATTTTGATAAATTGCTTTGTTGTGGGCGAAATAAAAGCCGACCCAATACTGTTTGTTGAGGCGAACTAGTAAGGGCGGGCGAACTAATCTTTTGTTATGTTTTGGGCGAAGAACCCCTGTTGTGATGTTTTGGCGGGCGAATGACCTGGTTTTAAATAAATTTGGGCGAACCAAAGTGGGCGAGCCCTTTTATGTTATTTTGGGCAAACTATTAGGCTGGCGAACCAAATTTTTATGATTTTTGGGCGAGTGACCCTGTTTTAAATAGAAAATCCGGGCGAGCCATTGTGGGCGGACCCTTTTTAATTTTGTTTTGGGGCGGGTGACCCAGGTTTTCATGAAACGGGCGAGTTGACCATGGCAATTTCGCTTTGGGTGAGTTGACCATGGGCAATGCCAGATGGGCGAACTGACATGGGCAAGGCATTGAGGGCGAGCCAGTTTTACTTGTTTTTAATATCAAAGGTTGGGGGGCGAACACAAGTTCACCGCACTGGAAGAGTTGACCATAGGCGAGCCAGACTGGGCGAGCTGACCATGGGAGAACAGATTCCAATTTTACATTTTCTAGGAAAATGAGAATAATACCTTTTTGAAATTATTATTTAAATGATTTAAGTTTATAAATGTGTATCCTTAAAGGTATTTTGAGTTATAAATATGATTTTGAGACTTAAGCCCCTAGTTTTCATGCATTCTCATGAGTTATAAGGCTGATGGACCCACCAAAACATCAACGGTCTCGAGATCATTTGGTAAGTGAACCCGAAGACCACCTAGAGATTGTGGCCATAGATCTACTATATCCCTGTTGGGATAATTATTTCCGTTCTCGCAAGGGGGAGGGGGAACGATGATAGCATGATTTATTTATAGGGTGATGCCTAGTCTCGACTTGATGATTTCTGAAAGGATTTGTTGAATCCTTTTTCATTGTGTATTATATGATATTGTAACTGTTTAACAAATGATTTGACTATCACAAATTGTATTACAATATCCATTGTTTTTCCCTAATGGGTTTATTGTTGGGAGAAATAAATTAAATAAAGAATACGGTTTTACTGGTATAATGCAAAATGCACTCCCTTACTGAGCACGTTATCGCTCACCCCTTATTTTTCACTCCACAGATTGTTGATCTTGGGTTAAGAGAATTACCTTCCAGAGATTATCGACTGCTAGCAGAGATTCGATATCGAAGGTATATTATTCATTTTATATATTCAGAAAAATTGTACGGTATTACTTTAAATTGATGGGAATGTATATGCATCTTAATACAAGTAATAAGAGTTCTAATTCTTATTTAAATTGTTAATAGTGTTAAGCATCACAGACAGCCCAACCGGTAAGTAAGTGGAGTTTATAAGTAAATATTATGTTATATAGTGGATTTGGGATGTTACAAATTTAATGGTATTAGAGCAGGGTTGGTCGGATGTCTAGTGATACTTAAAACGAAAAGTGAATAGTAAACATTCTCTGCAGTACTGTATAATCTGAATATATAATTGATATACTCATGATAAGTGATAAAGGATCTCTGTGGTACATATATGAGTGGAAGAAGAAGGGTGATACGCTCAGTGAGAGATATAGGCCGAGGTAGGGCAGCACAAATTCCAGAACCGCAGACACCGGAACCTGCCCCAGGACTTTCACATCCCGTACAGCCAGAGAGCATTGATACTCGTGTGAGCCAAGTAGAGGGGTTAGTAGCCGATTTCATGACTATGTATCAGGCATATAGAGCCGCGAATAGGGCAGAGCGAGATAGAGTCGCAGCTCCCGCAGCTCCAGTAGAGGCGCCAGTACCGCCCCAGCCGGCACTAGTTATGCTTGAGCCTCAGCCTATGCCACCACCGGTACCTCAGCCACAGGTAGCTCCACCACAGCCATTGATTCAGCCGCCTCGAAATGCGGAGTCTTATTGTAATGTGGCATTGGTAAAATCATTTAAGAAGTTGGATCCACCTAAATTTAAAGGTACTAGGGATCCATTGGTGGCATAACAGTGGATTATTGAGGTTGAGAGATTACTTATGATAATGAGATGTTCGGAGACGGAGAAGGTAGGCTTGGCAGTGTTCCAGTTGGCAGATAATGCGAGACATTGGTGGAAGGCCACTCAGACCGTATTATTTGCTCAACATCAGGATCTGTCCTGGGATATTTTTATGGAAGCTTTTAGAAGGCTGTATATTCCTGACACTGCTCAGGAAAAATTACAACAGGAATTCGTGGGTTTAGTTCAGGGCAGCATGTCGGTGGACGAGTATGAGGCCAAATTTACTACATTGAGTCGTTTTGATCCACAGACTAGTGCGAATACCCAGTATAAGATTTCGAGGTTTAGAGCTGATTTGAGGCCATCCATCAGAATGAAGCTAGCCCCATTTGTTATACAGACTTATGATGAGATAGTTCAACGGGCTAGCTATGTGAGAGGGATTATGAGCAGTTCCAGCTCGATTTCAGTAGCAAGAGTAAAGGTAAAGCAAAGGCAAAGGCTAAGAGGTTTATGGAGGAAAGATCAGGTAGAGATCAACCTAAGAGAAGCAGACCTATGGGTATACAGATTTCAGAGGGCAGATTTAGTAGACCAGCAGTTTCTACACATGCTAGTGGCCCTACCACTACTCAACGGAGTGTTGCGCCCTTATGTAGACATTGTGGAAGGTCGCATGGGTCACGCCCTTGTCCTTTAATGTCTAGGGCATGTTTTAATTGCGGACAGACGGGGCACTTTATCAGGAATTGCCCGATGCTTAGAGAATCTGCTGCTTCTACTATTCCTCCTGCCTTACCTCAGATAGCAACCCCGGCAGCTTAGAGTGAGCCAGAGAAAGCGACACCCTCACAGCCTAGGCGGGAGACAGCCGCAGAGAAGGGTAAGAAGGTTGTGACTCAGGGTCGGGTGTACGCGATGGGTCAGGAGACTGCTGACGCCTCTATTGAAGTGATTAAAGGTAAAGTTTATCTCTTTGATCTTCCTGTAATTGCCTTATTTGATTCAGGTTCTACCCATTCATTCTTATCGCCTACATGTGCTAACAGGACCCCAGTAGAGCCGGAGTTATTAGGGTATACTTTACGAGTGAATACCCCTTTTAAAGATTTCGAGAGGACGGATATTGTATATAAGAGTTGTAAATTGACTATAGGAGAGAAGGTTTTTACAACTAACCTCATTTTGTTGAACATATATGATTTTGATATCATTTTGGGTATGGATTGGTTAGCTGCGAACTAAGAGGCAGAAAAGCACTCTGCTCCAGGAAGAAGAACTCAGTTGAGGTGAGCTCCCATATTACTATGGTTATTTTGATAAATTGATGGATATTTCTATGGTTATAACGTAATAAACATAGATATAGCCTTGTTTTAGCTAAATCTTGCTAGAATATATAAGAACTAGAACAAGGTGTAGTCTGAATCGAGAATAGACAATGAAAATACTGAAAATAATGATAATGGGCGAGCTCAGTTAGTATGGGCGAGCTAAAATCTGGAATGTGGAAGTAAGGGCGAGGTCGCCACCTGCAAGTTTAATGCATAGGCGAGTTGCCAACGAATTAAAGCAGTGTAAGGCGAGTTGAGTTGATGTGTGGGCGAACTCACACATTAGCCATGATTGGGCGAACTCCCACATATAAGCCATATGAATGGCGAGAATGATTGGACGAGCTTCTAAGAGTAGATCGATTATAGAGGGCGAGCTCTATGAGCGAATGGCGAACTCAATCTCGCCAATAGAAAAATATAAATAGCTTAGAAAATATTCGAAAAAGGAATATTAATAGTTTTAATAAATTTTGCAGACGAAAATTGAGAAAGGCGAGCAGGAAGCAAGGTTTTATCAGACGAGGTAAGGGAGTTGTGTGTAAAAAGAATGCATGTCCTGTGGAGTTAAATTTATGAAATTACTGAGAAATGGTTTGGTTTATGACATGCATATTATTTTGATAAATTGCTTTGTTGTGGGCGAAATAAAAGCCGACCCAATACTGTTTGTTGAGGCGAACTAGTAAGGGCAGGCGAACTAATCTTTTGTTATGTTTTGGGCGAAGAACCCCCTTGTGATGTTTTGGCGAGCGAATGACTTGGTTTTAAATAAATTTGGGTGAACCATAGTGGGCGAGCCCTTTTATGTTATTTTGGGCGAACTGTTAGACGGGCGAACCAAATTTTTATGATTTTTGGGCGAGTGACCCTGTTTTGAATAGAAAATCCGGGCGAGCCATTGTGGGCGGACCCTTTTTAATTTTGTTTTGGGGCAGGTGACCCAGGTTTTCATGAAATGGGCGAGTTGACCATGGGAATTCCGCTTTGGGCGAGTTTACCATGGGCAATGCCAGATGGGCGAACTGACATAGGCAAGCGATTGAGGGCGAGCCAGTTTTACTTGTTTTTAATATCAAAGGTTGGCAGGCGAACACAAGTTCACCGCACTGGAAGAGTTGACCATGGGCGAGCCAGACTGGGCGAGCTGACCATGGGCGAACATATTCCAATTTTACATTTTCTAGGAAAATGAGAATAATACCTTTTTGGAATTATTATTTAAATGATTTAAGTTTATAAATATGTATCCTTAAAGGTATTTTGAGTTATAAATATGATTTTGAGACTTAGGCCCCTAGTTTTCATGCATTCTCATGAGTTATAAGGCTGATGGACCGGCCAAGTTATCAGCGGTCTCGAGGTCACTTGGCAAGTGAACCTGAGGACCACCTAGAGATTGTGGCCATAGATCTACTGTATCCCTGTTGGGATAATTATTTCTGTTCTCGCAAGGGGGAAGGAGAACGATGATAGCATGATTTATTTATAGGGTGATGCCTAGTCTCGACTTGATGATTTCTGAAAGGATTTGTTGAATCCTTTTTCATTGTTTATTATATGATATTGTAACTGTTTAACAAATGATTTGAGTATCACAGATTGTATTACAACATCCATTGTTTTTCCCTAATAGGTTTATTGTTGGGAGAAATAAATTAAATAAAGAATATGGTTTTACTGGTATAATGCAAAATACACTCCCTTACTGAGCACGTTATCGCTCACCCCTTATTTTCCACTCCACAGATTGTTGATCTTGGGTTAGGAGAATTACCTTCCAAAGATTATCGACTGCTAGTAGAGATTCGATATAGAATGTATATTATTCATTTTATATATTCAAAAAAATTGTACAGTATTACTTTAAATAGAAGGGAATGTATATGCATCTTAGTACAAGTAATAAGAGTTCTAATTCTTATTTAAATTGTTAATAGTGTTAAGCATCACAGACAGCCCAACCGGTAAGTAAGTGGAGTTTATAAGTAAATATTATGTTATATAGTGGATTTGGGATGTTACAGTAATACTCTTTATATAAGTCTTCAGGACACTTCCAATGAATAAATTGATTTTGGCTTATCAAAAAAAAAAAACTTGATGTAGCCCTCACTCTATATTAAATGAATTAGTAGGCTCACCATTCACCAACAATAATAAGAGACAATAGAAACACAATTTATTATTAAATGGATCCATTTAGAATAAAAACCTAAATGACACATCATATTTTCCAAAATACCCCCTAAAATTTATTACAAGACTTATATCAAGTTTCAGTACAAAATAGCCATCTTGACCTTGCCTTCACCCTTTTAATGCAAGTAACATTTCAGAAGTCACAATTGCATTATCAATAATTAACCTACCGAAAATAGCACTATGCATGTCACTTATACAAGTTGGAAGAATATGTTTTAAATTATCAGCCAGAAGCCTAGCTATGATTTTGTATAGCATATTACAAAAGCTAATGGGTTTGAACTGAGTGATATTCTTTGGTTCTTAAACTTTAGCAATGAGACAAATTTGTGTATAATTGACCTTTTCAAATTTCTAATACCTTGTAAACAATCCAAGCAGAACTTCACAATGTCCTCCCCAATAATTGGCTGAAAACTCTGATAAAAATATGTTTGCATTCTATTTGGACCAAGAACCATAGTTGGTTCCATTGGGAGAGTGTTATCATTATATCCTCCCTATTAAACTCAGCTAGAAGAAACTCATTGATTTCATTAGTCACCTTTAGTTCCACAGCTTAAAGAACCTATTCATAGTGTCTGGATTACATCACTTAAATAATTGCTGAAATTAAGTTGTAGAAATTGTGATGATAGATTCATGTCCCTCACACCATTCAACCCAAGTCATTCTTTAAATCCTTAATATTATTCCTCATCTTTCTCTGACTAGCTTGACCATGGAAAAAGCAGTATTTCTATCCACATCCCTAAGCCAATTCAACCAAGAACGTTGCTTCTAAAACAATTCATCATTCTTTAAGAGCTGATTCACTTTCTCATTTAATAAAGTCTCTTTCTTCAATACTTCATTTGTCATCTTTAACTTTTGCAATTGTTGGAGATTGTTTAAAGCTTTTTTTTTTCAAAAATAAGTTTATTTCAAAGTAGTTACACTCCAATCTGTCAACTTTTTCCACGTATACAACAACCTAGAGCACAAGGAATTAGCCATGGAATCATGACACGCTTTATCTATGACCTTAACACAACTATTCTTTTTTCACCGACGTAGATTTAAAGCGAAATCATTTCCTTTATCGTCCCCTATGTATTTAGTCTTGGCTTTCTGTATGAAAGAGGATCAAGCAGTGATCAGAGGTTAAAGACATTGATTGTCAAACCTCATGCATGGGAAAATAAGTGCACCCAATCTTTAGAGGACACACATTTGTCTACCTTTTCCCTAACATTAGTGATTTCTATTTGTCCCCTTTATCATGTGTACCATGAACCACTATAGCCTAAATATCTAAGACCACAATCCTCTAATACACTCTGAAATTCTTTCATTTGATTTTTTCTAAAGACATCGTTCTTTCTTTTCATGATCCCACATGATTTAATTAAAATCACCTATGCACATCCATGGTTGATGAGAGTGCGAGGCCAAACCTCTTAAAAGCCTCCAAGATTCAAACATTTTTTATTAAACGGGTTCACCATAAAACCCCATAAGTCTCCATTTTGGCAAGTTAACACCTTCATCAACCTTCATATCCACATGATATTAAGAATAGCTTTGCAAATTGAGTGTCAAATGTGTAGTCCACATCATAGCCAGACCACAATGACGACCCGCAGCACTCACACCCACATAGCCATGCAATCCACATGTAAGCTTAATTCTATCAAGTTTGGATACATGTAGCTTTGTCTTTGATAGGAAAAATACACAAGATGATTGCTTTTTGATGTGTAAATATAAAGCACACACTACTCGTGGGTTCTTAAGCCTATGATAGTTTCATGCCATTACTCTCATAGTTGCCGACGGGATTGGCATCCAATCACCACCATATCTGATAATGAGTCAATACCTGAGATATCCTTCTCTCAACCTTTCCTCTGAGCCAAAATATCATGACTTGCATCGTCTTTCAAAAGATTGAATGTAGCCTTTCTCTTACCCCTAACACTACAAGAAAATTGATTTTCAGCGATGGAAATTTAGCTACGGAATTTTTCCGTCGCTGATAATCGGTATTAGCGACGGATTAGCGACGGAATTTATAACGAATTTAGCGACGGAATTTATAACGAATTTAGCGACGGATTAGCGACAGAAATTCGTCGGTAATTAGCGACGGAATATTTTCCGTCGCTAATTCTGTCGGGATATACTGTTCAATTGCGCCAAATTATTAGCGACGGAATTATCCGTCGCTAAACCCAAAACATAGATAGATTTCCGTCGCTAATTCCGTAGCTAAAGGTCATTAGCTACGAAATTAGCGACGGAAAAATTCCGTCGCTAAGTTTTTTTCCGTCGCTAAGTTCCCCCACATCATTTTCGGTGAGAAGTTCATGGAACTTAGCGACGGAATTTTTCCGTCGCTAATTCCGTAGCTAATGACCTTTAGCTACGGAATTAGTGACGGAAAAATTCCGTCGCTAAGTTCCCAACATCATTTTCCGGTGGAGAATTTCATGGAATTTAGCGACGGAATTTTTCTGTCGCTAATTCCGTAGCTAATGACCTTTAGCAATGGAATTAGCGACGGAAAAATTCCGTTGCCAAATTCCCCACATCATTTTCGGTGAGAAGTTCATGGCCTTTTAGCTACGGAATTAGGGACGGAAAAATTCCATCGCTAAATTCGTGAAAAAGTTCATGGAACTTAGCGACGGAATTTTTCCGTCGCTAATTCCGTAGCTAAAGGTCATTAGCTACGGAATTAGCGATGGAAAAATTCCGTCGCTAAATTCCCACATCATTTTTCGGTGGAAAGTTCATGGAACTTAGCGACGGAATTTTTCCGTCGCTAATTCCGTAGCTAATGACCTTTAGCTACGAAATTAGCGATAGAAAAATTCCGTCGCTAAGTTCCTTCCAAAATATTTGAGAAAAAGGTAAAAAAAATTAGCGACGGAATTTTTCCGTCGCTACTTCCGTAGCTAATGACCTTTAGCTACAGAATTAGCGACGGAAAAATTCCGTCGCTAATTTCCCTCCAAAATATCTGAGAAAAAAAGTGAAAAAATTAGCGAACCGTAGCTAAATGTCATTAGCTACGGAATTAGCGACGGAAAAATTCCGTCGCTAATACCTCGTGTAACGTGTTAGATCTACTTAGCGACGGAATTTTTCCGTCGCTAATCCGACGAAAAATTTCGTTGCTAATATCTCGAAATTCGTGATTTACCCTATTTTTTCTTCTTCTTCCCGCCCGTGATCATCAATTTTTTCTCCTGCTTTTTTCTCTTCCCTCTCCCCTGTGCGCCGCCGGTCCGTTACACCTCTACCTGCCGCCGGTCACCTCTCTCCTCTCCTCACCGCTGGCGCCTCCTAGTTTTTAAAGAAGAAAAGCAAAACAGCCCACTCCCCCACTGCCATTGCGCCCATAGGCGCCGCTGTTGCCGCCCGCCCCCACCATCGCCGTTCGCTGCCGCCGCTGACCTGCCGCCGGTTGTCCCTACCGCCGGTCATACTCTTGGTATATAGTAGTTGTATTATTTTTAAATTTAAAAGATATATTTATTTGTTTGTTAGTTTGTTTATGTAAAATATATATGTTTATTTGTATTTATAATAATATTAGTAGAAATTTTGTAATTAAATGTTTAAAATTATTTTTGTTAGATTTTAAATATAAAAATTTATTTATGTAAATTTACTTTTGTCATAATATTATTAATTATGAAAATTTATTGTTGTTTTAGTGTATCTAATTATATGATATTAATAGATTGATTGAATTAGTATTATTAATTTTTGTTTATTTGTTTAATTTGTTTATTTAAAATATATATATTTAAAATATATATGTGTTTATTGTTGTTTATTTAGTTTATTTTTGTTTGTTTGTATTTATAATAGTAGAAATTTTGTAATTAAATGTTTAAAGTTATTTTTGTTAGATTTTAAATATATAAATTTATTTATGTAAATTTAATTTGGTCATAATATTATTAATTATGAAAATTTATTATTGTTTTAGTGTATCTAATTATATGATATTAATAGATTGATTGAATTAGTATTATTAATTTTGGGATTAATGTGAGATATACACATTGTTATATATATTATTTTTTTATTGCATAAATGTATATATTGTTGTATTAATAGTTTTAATATGTATTGTAATAGTTATTTTTTTATTTTAAAATAGAAAGAAAATAATATTTAATTTTTAATATGTAGTTTTTATGCTTTTGTAGGTTATTTAATATTAATAAGGAGTGCTTTGGTGGATTGTAATCGTGAGGTAATATTTTAACTATTTTATTATACATTTTATAATAAATAATTGTTAATTTTGATTTAAAATTTTTATTTTGTTTTTTAATTGGTTGAGATATTTGCTTTGATTGCTATATTTTATTTATTTTGTTTGGTTTTGTTTATTAAATTACAGATCTTTTATTCAGATCGTATCATGAATAAGGATAGGAGTTGGATGTACAATCGGTTAGATAGTAATAGTTATATTACAAATGAGTTTTTAAATGGAGTTGAAGAGTTTATCGATTTTGCATGTTCAAATAGGCAGTTTGTCAGTGGAATAGAATAAAATGTCATTGCATCAAATGTCAAAATAGAATCTTTTTAGAATGTGATAAGGTACGGGAACATTTATTTTACAAAGGTTTTATGGGTGGTTATACTATTTGGGATAAACATGGTGAAGTTGTTGAAGGAGAATCCTCAAGAAATAGAGACGAGATTGGTGATCTGATGTATGAAATGTATTCAGAACAAAACTCGTATAATAGAATGGTGAGGGATGCTTGTCATATTAATTTTGATGGGAATGCTAATCAGTCAAGATTTGATGAGCATGAACAAAATTCATCAAGACAAAACTTTGCTTCTCTGTTAAATGATGCAAATGAACCATTGTGGACAGAATGTTCTAAGCACACGACATTATCTGCTATGTCACAATTGTGTAATTGGAAGTCGGAGCACAATGTTAGTGAAGCATGTTTTAATCGAATGTTGGAGATTGTGAGAGGTATGCTTTCGGAGAATAATCATTTACCGGAAAACTTTTATGAAATGAATAAAAAAAATGGAGAAATTCGGTCTTAGTTATGTTAAGATAGATGCTTGCAAGAATAATTGTATTTTATTTTGGAAAGAATATGCTGAGTTAATGCATTGTGTGATATGTGGGCATCCTAGATATAGACAATGTGGGGTAAGAGGAAAGAAGACACCGTACAAAATTTTGCGCTACTTGCCATTAATCCTTAGGCTTCAAAGGCTTTATATGTCAGCTGCAACTGCTGAGTTTATGACATGGCATGCACACAATCGAAGTTCTTCAGGAGTGCTTAGACATCCAGTTGATGGTGAAGCTTGGCAACATTTCAATTGTACTCATCCATCATTTTCTATGGAACCTCGTAATGTTAGAATTGGTTTATGTGCAGATGGGTTTTGTCCGTTTGGGCCAGCTACGAGGTCATATTCTTGTTGGCCAGTTATGCTTGCTGTTTACAATTTACCTCCATGGATGTGTATGAAACAACCATATTTGTTATTGAATATGGTAATTCCGGGAAGGAGCAATCCATCACAAAACATAGATGTTTTTTTAAGGCCTTTGATAGATGAGTTGAAAATCTTATGGGATGAAGGTGTTCAAACTTATGATGCTTATAGAAATCAACTTTTTTTGTTAAGGGCTGTATTAATGTGGACAATTAATGACTTTCTTGCATATGGAATGTTGTCTGGGTGGAGTACACATGGAAGATTATCTTGTCCTTATTGTGTGGAACATACAAAAGCTTTTAGATTGCAACATGGATAAAAGCCTTGTTTTTTTGATTGTCATCGTCAATTTTTACCTCCTAATCATTCTTTTAGGAAGCAAAGGGATAAATTTAGTAAAAGGGTTGACTATGATCCTCCGGTTATGAGATTGTCAGGTGAAGAAGTGTTGTCTCGAATAGATAGTTTGGAAGACTTAACATTTGGGACAAAATGTCCTCAACAAAAACCTCAAGGTTTTGGGGTAACTCATAATTGGGTGAAGAAAAGCATTTTTTGGGAGCTGTCTTATAAGCATACCAACCTTATTCGTCACAACTTAGATGTCATGCATATTGAAAAAAATGTGTTTGACAATTTATTCAATACATTAATGGATGTTAAAAGCAAAACAAAGGACAACACAAATGCAAGGTTAGATTTGGCGCTGATTTGTAAACGAAAGGAATTGGAAATGGTGACAAGTAATGGAAAAACTTTCGCACCTAAAGCATCATTTACCTTAAGCAAAGATGATCAGAGAAGAGTGTATAAATGGGTGAAAGAGCTAAGGCTTCCTGATGGGTTTGCATCAAACATATCTCGGTGCGTAAATATTGAGGAAGACAAGTTTTATGGAATGAAAAGTCATGATTGTCATGTTTTTATGCAAAGATTAATTTCGATTGCCTTTCGTGATTTCATACCTAATTCAATATGGGATGCTATTACTGAGCTATCTCATTTTTTTCGAGATATATGTTCAACTGAATTACATGTGAATTACATGAAACAGTTACAGAGCAACATTGTAGAAACAATTTGCAAATTAGAGAAAATTTTTCCACCAAGTTTTTTTGACTGCATGGAACATCTCCCCATTCACTTACCTTACGAGGTCAAGGTTGGCGGACCCGTTCAATACCGATGGATGTATCCATTTGAGAGGTAATAATTTGTTTGATATGAGCATTTTTCAATGTGCCATAAGAAATAGAGTGCTTATTGTATGCCATTAAATGTGTATTGTATACTTTAATTAGGTTTTTGCATCGCCTAAAAAAGAAGGTGAAAAATCGTGCACATGTGGAGGGATCTATTTGTGAGGCATATATGAGGGAGGAAATTGCAACATTTTGTGCATTATACTTTGATCCCAATATTCAAACAAGGCTAACTCGTCCACCACGGAATGATGATGGAGGAGACGTAGATCCCATGGGACGTTTGTCAATTTTCAAATATCCTGGACGACCACTTGGGTGGGCAAAGAACAATCGTCGATATCTGGAAGAAGATGAGTTTGATGCAGCGGTGATATATGTGCTAATGAATTGTGAAGAAGTTCTCCCATACATTGAGTAAGTATATAGCATTACATATCATACAATAAATACAACGAAGGCTTTTTGATCCTAAGCATTTTCATATATACTTGCTATATATTGATTTTATAGGATATTTGATGAAATGGTCAAAAGAAATGAACCAGAGATGAACGATGGACAATTGGATAAAACACGTCAAGCGCATTTTACGAAATGGTTTAGACAATATGTAAGTAATTTAAATATAATTCGTTTTGTTTTAATAGATGATACTGCATTTCATTCATCACAAGAATCACTATTATGTAGGTTCGTGAACAAGGAAATGCAATTGATAAACATATCATTGACCTCTCTCATGGTCCAGCACGTTTGGCAAGTTGTTATCAAGGGTATTTTGTAAATGGATTTAAGTTTCATACCTTAGAATATGGAAAAACTCGAAAAACAATGAACAGCGGTGTTTGTGTGAAAGGTGATTGTTACAATGATTTTGACCGTGACTTTTATGGTATATTGATAGATATAGTGGAGTTGGAATATTTTGGGATTGGAAATAAAGTTATACTCTTTAAGTGCCATTGGTTTGACATTGAGAGAGGTTATCGTGTTCATCCTAGACATGCTCTTGTTGAAATCAAACATAGGTCTATACTTGCTAGCAATGAACCTTTTATATTAGCTCAACAGAGTCAACAAGTGTATTTTAGTCCTTATCCATCTAAAAAAAGAGATCGTCGTGATTGGTGGGTTGTTTTCAAGACAAAAGCAAGAGCTAGATATAATATTCAAAATTGTGATGTGGACATAATGGATTTAAATGATGGGGTTTATCAAGAAATTGAAAATCCACATCCTATAAATATCACATATTCAGAAGACCTTGACAATCCCACTATTCTCGTTCACGGAGATTATGAAGAGGTAAATATTGCAGAAGAAGAAGAAGAAGAAGAAGAAGAAGAAGATGATGATGATGATGATGATGATGACGACGATGACACCAACAACGACGACGACAATGATGATGATGATAAGGACGAGGTCTTTTTTAGCTAATTGCTCTTATTTCTTTTAAGAAAATGTTTATGTGAATTTAATAACTTAATTACTTTTTTGTTTGCTTTTATTTACGATATTTTGTAAGATGTTTTGTAAAAAGTTAATTTATTTTGTATGTTAAGTTCATTATCTAATACATATATTATTTTTTTCATGTATTGCAGGTATAATGAAATCATCAAAAAAATCATCTGGTAAGAAGGCTCGCTCCGGTGGATCTTCTACATCGAGTTGGAAGTCTTTTTTCATGCCTACTCCACGATCTCAGACCCCAGCAATTAACCTTGAAGCACAACTATTTCCATCAACAGAAGTGGATACTGATGAGATGGACCCACCCACTGACCAACCGATTGACCAGAGAGATAGTCCAATTGCCCAAGGCCCATCCACACATGGTCTATCTGGCCAAGTCTCATCATCTGCCGAGGGTATATCCCCTGATGGAATACCGACTGAGCAGCTTAACATCGATCGTACTTGGACAAATACAGGCAGTGGTGCGAGTTCCGATGGTAGTGGCAGTGGAGGTAGAAAACGAACAAGAGGGCCCAATCAAGGATATTCGACTCCAAGTAATCCGGATCAAAGGGCACGACTTACTTGTCTGAATAACGGGTAATAAAAATAATAATACTATTTTGCTATATGAAGTTACTTAATTAATATTATATAAAAAATTTGAATTTATTTATGTCGCAGAGCTTTTTTGGAGCCTCAAGCTGTTCGGACAATTACAACATTAATTAAAGAGTATTTTACTGATCCTTGGCCAACATGGAAAATTGTTCTAATTGCTGTGAAAACCCAAATATGGGAAAAATTTTCGGTATGTCAATCGCAAATAATTAATACATTACTTTATTTTATTATTTTATTTAACATGATTTTTTACTAATGATTTCAATTGATTTAGGAAATTTTTGCGTGGCCTCCTGAAGAAACGATTATTGTGAAAAATATTTGGGAGAACATTTGCAAAACACGATTCCGTGACTTGTTGCAAGTTGAAAGAAAAAAAGCAATGCAACATTTTGGCACAGATCGAATTGCTGACTGTAAAGGGTATATGTCCAGCTGGATCAAAGTTGAGATATGGGACTCCTTGATTGATGACTTATGGGGCAAATCGGAATGGGAGGCGAAGTCACAGAAAGGAAAGCAAAATCGATTGACCATAAAAGAAGGAACTGTTACCAAGCATACAGGTGGATCGATTTCTTTTCCTGTGCATGCACATAGACTGGTATGTAACTTTTTAAATCATATGTATGATATTATAGTTAAAATATATATTGTTTACAGCTAACTTCAATTTTTTTTGCTTTACTTGTGAAGAGGAATCAATATAATCGAACACCTACATATAAGGAGGTATTTGATCGAACTCACAAAAAAAATGCTGGCCAAGGTGAATATGTGGACAATAAGTCGAAAGTTGTCAGTGTACGTATATTTAAAATTATTTCTTTTTATGTATGTTAATTATTATTTAATTACTTTTTAAGTATAGATATATTTATAATAATAAATTTTTTTTATTATAGGAAAAATATAATGCTTCATTGGTTGAGAAGTATGGTACGGATATTAGCAGTCAACCACACTTTGATCCTGTTGCTTGGTGTGACTGTATTGGAGGAATGGAAACAACCCGCACACATGTGTACGGCCTTGGAAGCAGTTCACAAAACAAAGGTATACTTGAGTCATCCGCCCCCTCAGCAAGTCCAATATTCTTGGTTTCTTAATCAACAGTAAGCAGGATGAGCGCATCGATGTTACAGAAGAGAAACTTGATGAAGTTCTCAAATATTTACCGCAAATGCACCAATGGATGGCTGAGATGAGTAATGCATGGAAGAGTAGCAAAGGAGGCCCTTCAAATCCCGATGATAGCCAGACACCGAACCTCGGAGATGGGCCTTCTTCATAGATCTCTGTTATAATGTAAGAAGTTTAAGTACTTTGTTCTTTTTATGTTTTAAGAATTTGATGGTTGTTGAGAGATGTTATGAATTTGATGAATTTTAATCATGTTTTATGATTATGTATGAATTTTATTCGAAATTTATGTTTATGTATTAAGGTCTTTTAAATGTTGCTATAGTTATGAATTTAGGGTTTTAACATGAATTTAAGCTTACGCGTAAATTTAAATATATTTCGGAAAACTTTTGGAAACAATTTTGGAATTTAACATTTTGGTTGTGAAATGCATAAATAATAGATGATGATAAAAAATATATTATTAGCGACGGAATTCAAAGAAATTAGTGACAGAAATAATAGCATTAGCGACAGAATATTACGTTGCTGATAACATTCAGCGACGAAAAATTTTTATTATTAGCGACGGAAAAAATTTATTATTAGCGATGGAAAATTCCGTAGGTAAAAGTATTTAGCGACGAAAAATTTTATTATTAGCGACGGAATATTCCGTCGGTAAAATTTTTAGCGACGGAAGAATTTCATAAAATTTAAAAATAAAAATAAAATTAGCGACGGAAAATTCCGTCGCTGATATTTTTAGCTACGGATAAAAGGTGACCGATTTTCATTTTAGTGACAAAAAATTTCCGTCGCTGATAACAAAAAATCCGTCGCTGATAAGAATAAATTCCGTCGCTAATTAGCGACGGAATTAGCGACGGAATGTTCTTTCAGCGACGGAATGAGCATCAGCGACATTGATTTTTCCAACGGAATTATTCCGTCGCTAATCCGTCGTTAAAACCCTTTAGCGACGAAAAATTCCGTCGCTAATTCCGTCACTGAAAGTCTCTTTTTTTTGTAGTGTAACCACATTCTTGAGGCCTCATTGTGGTAAGACTTTCTTGCTAACCTTTTTCATGCATGTCGAGATATCATCGAAGCAACAGTTCCCTTCTCAAAATGTATAGGAGGCGAATTCACTACGAGAGATGTAGCTGTATGGTCATGATGAAAGCCCTTCAAAACCATATCACACCCAACCACGTCCTTGTCCTCCTCCGTTTTGCAAGAGCAATGGTAGGTGCCATGAATTGTAAATTAATTATGGACATTGATGGATTTTCACCCGGGTAGCCAATCTTAATAGCACAATATTGAGATGAGCTCTTCAAACTTACATCACAACAAGCATCCATACACCACCTTTTTCAAAATGGAAAAAAGTTAAGAATGGTTTCTTGTTTTATGTTTTTGAAAACTTTATTTTTTTTGTTTTTAAATTCAAAATACAAAGAATATGTTTGGTTAATACTATTACGTATTGAAAACAAATATTTAAACTAATTCAGATATAATAATTTAATTCACAAAATAAAAATAAAAACAAGAATAAATTTGGTACATAATATTATGTACATAATATTAAATAATAATATTTTATACAATTTAGTACTAATATTAAATGTCTTCTTTTAATTATATTAAAAATATTTACTTAAAAATAATTCAATTAAAAATAATATTAATTTTTATTAGATAATAATTGAGATTAATAAAATTCTAAATTTTATATGTTAAATAATAATTTGAACTAATAAATTATAAATTATATTTAATAATATTATTTAATTTAATTGTAATAATATCAAATTATTAAAGATATTATTCAACTAATTAATTTATAATAAATTATATAATTATTAAAACAATATATTATATTTAGTATAAATAATATTATTTAAAGTTAAATATTCACTTTTTGATAATATTAAATTATTTAATATTAATAGTGATATGTTTTAAATTTAATTGAAAAAATATAAAAAAATAGTAATATATTCAGTAAAATAATAATTAAATGTATTATATAATATTACTTAGCAATAATATGAATGATTAACATATAAAAATTATATTAAATGATATTATTTAAAATTTATAACATATTTAATAAATTATTATACAAGTTCAAATTAAATAATATTATGATATTATAGTTTATATTATTTATATTTAATTGTTTTTTAGATTTTTCAACTTTTCTATATTAAAATAGATATATTAATTTTAATTATAAAGTTACATTATAGAAAAAAAGGGTAATTAATTTATATACTGTCAGTGGAGCTTTTTTTACTTTATAAGTTAAGTTAGAATCATGATACATGTAATTTTTATTTTTTAATATTTTTATAAAATATGTGTCATGAAACATGATCCTAACACCGCTTATAAAATAAAAAAACTCTAACAACAGTGTATAAAATAATTATCTAAAAAAAATATTTATTTCATATATTGTCAATAAAATTTTTTATTTAATAAGCAAGATTAAAATTATAACAGATTGTAAAACTTTTTGAATAGAAAAAATTAAAACACGGTGTAAATTATATTTTATTTTATGTTTCTTGAAACGGCATGGCAATGGCAATGAGTTGGGGTGAAGAAAAAACCATAAATTTGAGCAAATTGACCGCCGAGTTTCCCGGACAATTTATCCCGTTTCAAAAGCCAAAATGCAAGATTCTCTTAGCCCTTGGATCCCAAACTCCCTTGCAAATCTTCGTCCAAACATAACGGAACTCCTACGACTATTTTGCAACTGATTTTCTTCTTTTTATCTAAAAACTGAAATCTTCATTCGTGCAATTAAAACCAAAAACTCCAAAAGTTTTGTAAAAAAAAAAAAAAAAGAATCGGACCGCCGGTGTGATACGTTGCTCCGGCGAACGGTACTTTTCAATACTTTCTTTTGAGTTTGGACTTTGATCGGTACTGGTTCCTCTAAAATTCTACAGTAGCATTTTTATTTTTATTGTTTGACTGTAATATTCTTCTCTTTTCTTTTCATTTTTCCCCTAAATTTTGATCAAATGCCTACTTATTTTATGCATTTAATCTAATCTAATCTAATCTACAAAGCCCAATTGTACAAGATAAACATCAACAGGCCTGTTTTTTAAGTACGAGTCTTTGTGAGGTGTTTTTTTTTTTTCCTTCAATATATTTTTTAGAGTTCGTGCAAGACATGCTCTATTTCCAGGTTTACATTTATAAAATATGTGTCAGATGAATGTTTCTAGCTAGCTTCTTTAATTTCATTCACTAAATCTATTGAGACTTGTGCAGAACTTGATGAAGTGGATTAAGACATCAGAGGAATTGCGAGATACCGAAATATCATTGTTGTATAGAATGTAGATAGTACCTATGATGGTGTGATACTGCTCGGCAATGATAGAGATCCTAGCAGCCAGGTTTTCTGACATCATTTAGTCTAGGCAGTTTAATGGTGGCGCTCGATCTTCAACTTGATGGAACAAGTGGAAAGTGGTGAGTACTGAGTCGAACTGGATAAAAATGGATTTCACTGATGGTCTTTTCTCAGACGAACACAGGGAGCTTGACTGTTCTGCTTCCGAATGTGCAAATTCCTTATCTGCTAATTATTACGATGAGCATTCGCATTCTCCAATAAATGGTCGTCCTAAGAAAGGTAGGGCTTCTAATATCATTATGAAATCCTATAACCAGACAATAGGAATGGAGAGAAAGTGAAAGCTGAAGCCATTAATTGTAGCATGGTGGCAGTATTTACTTTTTCATCTTAGCCGTATGCATGGAACTATGAACTATCTATGGATGGACACTCTCTTTGTAGAATATTGTACTCAATGTTAAAAATGATGAATACATGTTTCGTTCCGAAGTTAATAAAATGTTTTTGAAACCTAAACGTATCACTGTTTTTGATAAAAGAATATTATTCAAGTTCTTAGCTTATAAGATTTGTTTTTAGTTCATTATTGATCTATTTGCTCAATAAATTCATTATGAAGGTGGTTGTGGTGGCAAAGGTTCTTTGGGAGGGTTACTTGATACCGGTCACTCTTATTCCCTTGACTCTAATGACCAAAAATATGACAGCAGTGAGGTACTTACTCCACAAGATGTCTCTTTTACTTTCTCTGGGTTTTTGCTCTTGTTTTATCCTTTTTCATTGTTTCAAATTCGCATAGAATGATTAATACCTTTTTCATGATTCAAAGCCCAGTTTGATTAAAAGCTAAGAAATGTGTTTGATGCAGGAACATGGACATCCTAATGCAAGAAAATCAGCATGTGATTTTCATGCATACAAAAAGAAGGCGACAATAATAGTGGAGGAATACTTTGCCACTGATGATTTAGTCTCAGCTACCGATGAATTAAAAGAACTTGCAATGCCGAGCTACAACTATTACTTTGTAAAAAAGCTTGTCTCTATGGCTATGGATAGGCATGACCAAGAAAAAGAAATGGCTGCCGTTCTATTATCTGCACTCTATGCTGATGTGATTGATGCCCCACAAGTTTACAAGGGTTTTAGTGAACTAGTGGAATCTGCAGATGACTTGATTGTTGATATACCAGATACAGTCGATGTTCTTGCATTGTTTATAGCTCGGGCTGTGGTTGATGATATTCTCCCTCCTGCTTTCCTTAAAAAGCAAAGAGACTTCTTACCTGATTATTCAAAGGGGGTGGAAGTCTTGAGCAGAGCTGAGAAAGGGTATCTAGCATCACCTCTGCATGCAGAAAATATTGAGCGTCGATGGGGATGTAGCAAGACTAAAACAGTTGAGGATGTGAAAGCTAGGATAAACAACTTGTTAATAGAGTATGTATTGAGTGGTGACAAGAAAGAGGCTTTTAGATGCATTAAGGAATTGAAAATTTCCTTCTTCCACCATGAAATAGTTAAACGAGCTCTTATCATGGCAATGGAAAGGTGCCAAGCTGAAGATAGACTTCTGGATCTGCTCAAGGTAGCAGCTGAAGAAGGCCTGATTAACTCTAGTCAAATCACAAAGGGATTTGATAGAATGATTGACACAGTTGACGATTTGTCCCTTGACATAACAAATGCACAGAGGATACTGAAGTCTTTAATTTCTAAGGCGGCATCTGAAGGTTGGTTGTGTGCCTCATCTTTGAAGTCATTGTCATTGGAGCCGAAAAAGAGATTATTGGAGGACAGTTTTACTAAAAGTTTCAAGATGAAGTCTCAATCAATTATCCAAGAGTATTTCTTGTCTGGTGATATCTCAGAAGTATGCACTTGTCTAGAAGTAGAGAACAAAACTTTCTCAGGTGAACTGAATGCTATCTTTGTTAAGAGGTTGATAACTTTGGCAATGGATCGGAAGAATAGGGAAAAAGAAATGGCATCTGTTTTGCTGTCATCTTTATGTTTACCTGCAGATGATGTTGTAAATGGGTTTGTTATGTTGATAGAATCTGCAGATGACACTGCCTTAGATAATCCAGTTGTTGTCGAGGATCTTGCTATGTTTTTGGCTAGAGCAGTAGTAGACGAAGTGTTAGCTCCACAACATCTGGAGGAGGTTGGGAGCCAACTTTTGGGGACAGACTCTATTGGGAGCAGAGTACTTCAAATGGCAAAGTCATTGCTGAAGGCTCGACTTTCTGCAGAACGCATCTTAAGGTGCTGGGGTGGTGGTGGTAGCAGTTCGCCTGGATGGGCTGTTGAGGATGTCAAAGACAAAATGGGAAAGCTATTAGAGGAATATGAATCCGGAGGAGATGTTAGGGAAGCTTATCGCTGCATAAAGGAATTAGGCATGCCATTTTTCCACCATGAGGTCGTAAAGAAAGCACTGGTGACAATTATAGAGAAAAAGAATGAAAGACTTTGGGGTTTGCTAAGACATTGTTTTAGCTCACTGCTCATAACCATGAATCAGATGACAAAGGGTTTCTCAAGGGTAGCAGAATCTCTTGATGACTTGGCTCTTGATGTGCCTGATGCCCAAAAACAATTTTTATATTATGTCGAAAGAGCAAAGACTAATGGTTGGTTGGATTCATCATTTGATTATGGCAAATCCACACATGTGAAAGAAAATGGGACTTGCATATGATAATAAGTAAGCTTTCTAATCGACCCCCAGCTATCTCACAGTTATAAAACAATACAATACACTAAAATGGAAGGAATTACTTCTACCCGGAGTTATTGAACTTAATTTATGAACTAAGACCATTATACTTTTAGCAGAGGTGACTGCATGATCAATGTTACCCTTCAAATTAATCATGTATTGGTTTCTTGGAAATTGAGTTCCTTCTTGGCATACATTGCATTCTTATTGAAGTCAATATGTTTTTTCCATTACAGGTTCTATGGTTCCATTCTTGGTACTTCAGTTTCTGCTCAACTCCAAGATCTAACATGTATGTTTCTGTCATATGTTCTCCAGATTATATTATGTTGCTTTGCATTAAAGAACTGACCTCGGGGATGTTCTTCATTTCCGGTGTAAAAGTGTGTATGGAAGAACAATAACCCAAAATTTTCGTGATTATGTTGTTCTGAAATTTTTAATCTTGCTTATTTTGGTAGGGCAGTTTTTTGATTTATTTTGAAAGAACTATGAACAACATTGAAATGTATAATTCTCATATTCAATTTTTCCTTGTATTACTTGTCATAACGTCTAGGTCCGTGAACCTAACCGCTAGACTTTAAAATTCTAGGAGTCGCCACCAACCATTCAAACCTAAGGTGTGATTGGTCACCTATTCTTGTCTAAAGATAAGGCTTGGTCTACGTTCAAAGAATCTAGGGTTCGGGAGTACGGTTACGTGTGAGGAAGGATTAGCACCCCCACGACGCCCATTCTAAAATGGTACCAACTACTTTAGGTCATTCTAAATTTACTTTATTATGAGTTAATTTCGATATGCTTAATATATTGAAAATTTACTTAAAATCCTTCCATCAATCTGGTTCAGACAATAAGTAAATCCCCTCACCTCAGGAGTATTCAAGTAGTACCAATTGACTTGCTCGAAGAGGCTCCGTCGTCGGATCATTTAAATACATTATGACAACCCTAATATTGACTCTATACCCAATAAATCCTTCTAAATTTACTTTAATTTAATTTCGGTATGCTTAAAATATTGAAAATTTACTTAAAATCCTTCCATCAATCTGGTTCAGACAATAAGTAAATCTCCTCACCTCAGGAATATTCAAGTAGTACCGATTGACTTGCTTGAAGAGGCTCCGTCGTCGGAATATATTATGAAAATCTTAATTTTGGCTCTATACCCAATTTTTACTAATTTTCTATTTTTTATTGTTTTAATCGTATTTACTTTTTTTATTTTAATTCAAATTATTTCCATATCCTATTTCTATTTTATTTTAATTGTCTTTATTATTATATTTTATTTATTTCTATTTTAGAAAATAAACACATATTATTGTATTGAAAATTTACTCTAAACCTTCCATCAATCTGGTTCAGTCTAGAGCAAACTCCTCACCTAGAAATTTCCAAGGAGTACCATTCGACTTTCTTGAAATTTCATCATCGGATAATTTGCATTCATCTTCTTAATATAACTTTATTATTTCCTTATTCAATTTTTATTCAATTTTATTCTTATTTGCATCTTTTAATTTAATTTATTTTTCTATTATTTTATTTATCTAATATCTATCATGCTAAACATATAAAACATAAAATATATCATACAAATATCATACAAATTAAACTAACAAATCATATCAACGTACAAATTATTTATTCAATATATATATATTAATCAAATATTATCAAAGTAATTAAATCATGCAAAATCAATCATGTTATATTATGCGAGTCCATATTAATTCATACTAAATTATTAAATTAAGTCAAGTCATGTTATATTAATCATATTAATTATATTGTTTAATCATACTAATCAATTAGTTAATCCTGATACAAAAACATCTACTCATGAATTAGATCCATTGACAATTTATATTAAATGATAATTTATTCAATCAGATATTACTATTATTATTTTAATTTATTTTAAACCTGATCAACTATCATATAATTAAAATACCTTTCTTTCCTTACCTTTCTTTTTTCTGAACTTCTTTATGCGTTTTCCCTGTCTTGTTTTTACTTCACGTGGCCTCCTTACTTCCTCGTTGATAAAACTAGGTGGCAGCTGGAGACATGAAAAGCAACACTGTTTAGCCACTGCAGTGAAGGACGTATGTTGAGCGATAGTGATGAACCGCTAGCGAGGGTGATAGAAGCGGTAGCATGAAGATGATGATGTGTCGTCAGAGTTTATTGGTGCCAGATGATGGTGCGGCAACCGGGAACTGGATTGTGAGGCTACTTGGTGTGCGGCGGCAGACTTGGCTTGGCGATGGAGCGGGAACCTGGTGTGGTAGCAACGCAAGAAACAATCGGCAATGGATGGCTGTGTTGATGCAGCACAATAACAACTCAGGCGGTGTAGGAAAGCGACGAAGCAACGGGGGTTGGTGATGAAGATTAGATGATGTTGATCGGTGTTGTAGTGCAAGGGTCCAAAGTTTAAGAGGCTTGATTGTTCTTTTTTTCTTTTTTTCCAAGCCTTGATCTCTTTTTATAGTCAAAATTAGTTAGAGTCCTAATACAACTATACTTATTCTAATAATTATCTCTTATTTTTAATACTTTATCTAATTCTTATATTAATCCTAGTCTAACTCTACCAAATTTAATATTAATCCAACTAATTATCCTAAAAATAATTATCCTAATCCTAAAATTAATTTTATTATTTTTTCTTCTTATCTTTTCTCTCTCTTTTTTTATTCCTAAATCCTATTTTAATTTTAATTCCCTAATTAATGTTAATTCTAAATCTAAAAATTCTAATTTAATTCTAGCCTAATTCTAAATTGTTAAATTAAAATACAATGTCACCCAACTCAATTAATTATTTATACAAATTAAGACCCCGGACAAAATAGGGTGTCTACATTACTTTATTTCAATCTCGCATCGAAATAATAGTTTGGTTTATGATTGTTGCCAGCTAATTCAAATAGATTTGAGTACCCATGGAGATTCCTCACTTTTTTAACTGTTAATACTTTGATTTATTATTGAGACGATGGAACTAGTTCAAAGAGATTGAATTTTGAATACGATTGAAGTATTTTTCGCTAGAAAATGTAGAATTGGCAAGATGTTGATATAAGAATGCTTGTCAAAATTGTTAAAGAGGAAAAAAAAATAGTTAACGACGATAATAAAATTAAGATTTTTAGAGGCATTTCTATACAACAACAACAACAACAACAACAACAACAACAATAATAATAATAATAATAATAATAATAATAATAATAATAATAATGAGATAAGAGTAGCATACGATTAGAATGTTCTCTTAAACTTCTATCTTGACGTCTTTTATATATTTAGATGTAGTCGACCAAGTTACCTTTATCTTGATGTCTTTTATACTTTTAAATAAAGCCGATCAAGTGTAATGCACATGTTTCTAACTTATGAATTAAGTAAGTTAATTTAGATCGACAGTGTGATTAGCTTTAATGAGATGTAAAACAGTGGTATAGGTAAGATTAGTTACTGTAATGGTGAGATTGAAATCATTGATGGAATATGTGTTTAGATGTAAATGCAGTGGTGATAGTGAAATAAAATGTAATGAGAAAAAAAAATTATTATTAAAGACCTTAGACTAAAATTTGTATAAAATAAAATTTATCGTATATATTTGATTTTTGTGAAATTAGCATATTATTAACCCCTCGTGAATGAGATGGATGCCTACGTGCAAGTTGACACAAGCTATGGCAGGCTATGCCTTGGATGGGGGCATGGTAGGTTTCGATGGCTTGGAGTCATGCATGGTACCACGGATTAAGCTTTCTCACAATAAAACGATAGGTCGTACGGCACTTAGATGGTCTTGTCCACACAAATCAACCAATTATCTCGATAATCTGGGTAAGTAACAAGCCAACAATAAGTCACTACAAGGCATACGACAAAATAGCGGAGCATAATTAAAACATACCATCATAACCACAGGTGTCTCCATAGGAAAAAAGTATTTTTATTGATGACAAAGATATTGCAAAGATTACAAAAGAGTTAAGATTTCCACACCATTGTCGGGGCCAAGGAGGGCAACCTTAGATGGGTGTGATTGCACATACTGTTATCAGTGAGACAGCCCAATAACCTTCCGACTGCTCACCTCTCCTAAAGAGCTAAAGAGCTTTTATAGCTATGCTACCAGTAACCATTAAAATGTTTGAAATGGGAACACTTTTCCTAATTCCATGGATTCTGTTTTCCTAAGTCCATGGATTCTGTTTTTCCCGAAGCCTCTCTACCTGGTCATGGCCCTATACAAGGTTGGCTCATGACATCCTACCTGGTTATGGCCCTATATAAGGTTGGCTCATGACATTCTCCCCCACTCAATCTGTTGACATCCTTGTTGACTTGGTTGCTTGGAACTCTTTGATCTTTTGCTTGAAAGCTCTTAGGTCATATTCTCTTTCCCAATTGACTTCTTCTGGTCCTAGGCACTCCCATTTTACCAGGTACTTATGGATTGGTCTTCTTGACACCACGGAATGTCTATCTGCTAAAATCTCTTCAACGCAATACTCTGATGGTGGTTTCATGCTGATGGCTGCCCTGGTTGATTTGCATTTGCTTGGATCTATTGGATCTAAGTGAAATGGCTTTAAGTTACTCACACGGAACACGGGATGTACTTTCATCCATTTCGGAGGGCCAATTTTGTAGGATGACTGTCCAACCTTGTCGAGAATTGTCACTGGACCCTCATATTTGCATACCAACCGACGATCTTGCTTTCGTAAGAATCTAAGCTGTTCAGGCACCAATCTCACCAAGACCAAATCACCAACGCTAAACTGTTGAGCTCTCCAATCCTTGTCGGCCCACTTCTTCATACGCTTCGACACCTTCTCCAAGTAATCCCGAGCGATCTCAGTGTTTTGTTTCCACTCTTTGGTAAAGTTAAAGGCTCGGGGATTCTTCCCTTTGTATGGCTTAATAGAGGCGTGGGGTAATCATGGTTGTTTTCCCATGACCACTTCAAAGGGACTCTTGTTGGTGCCTGAGCTCTTTTGAGCATTGAAGCACAGTTGTGCTACATCCGACAGCGGCGGCCAATTCTTTTGGTTAGCTTGGACAAAGTGTCTTAGATATTCCTCTAACAACCTATTGAAGCGCTCTGTTTGTCCATCAATTTAAGGATGGTAACTAGATGAGATATTAAGTTGGGACCCCAATATGTTGAAGAGTTCCCTCCAAAACGACCTCGTGAATCTCGGATCCTGTCACTAATGATGTTCTATGGAATACCCCGATATTTCATTACATGTTTAAAGATGAGATGAGCAGTGTCTTCCGTTGTACAATACTTTTGAGTTGGAATGAAAATGGCATACTTCGAAAATCAACTACCACCAAAATCGACCCAAGATCACCAACTCTAGGGAGACCAGTTATGAAATAAAGAGAAATGCTTTCCCAAGGCTTGGTTTGTACCGGTAGTGGTTCAAGTAACCCAGCTTGCTTCTTTCTTTCGACTTTATCTTGCTGGCAAACGAGGCATGTCTTTGTGTAGTCCATCATATCCTGTCTCATATGTGGCCAATAGTAGCCCTGTCTTAACAAAGCAAGGGTGCGCTACCAACCCGGATGACCGGCCCAAGGGGTATCATGGCACTCTCGCATCAGCATTTGTCTCAAATTTCCTGCCTTTGGTACAAATAATTTGGGGCCTTTTGTCAACAATGCTCCATTCTCAACCCAAAAGTACTTGGAATTCCTACCTTCCACCATCTTCATTATGGACTTGGCTTGAGGATCTTTAGTTAGGTTCTCTTCAATTAGCTTGTGAATGTCCGTTGTTACCCTGGTAGCCGGCATTGGAGCTATTCTCCTTAGTCCTGCCAATTTCGTTCGACGGCTTAAGGCATTCGCTACTTGATTAGAGCTCCCCGTCTTATACTCAAAAGAAAAATCAAATTCGGGTAAGAACTCTTGCCATCTCGCTTGCTTGGCCGTGAGGTTGGGCTGAGTAACGAAATGGCTAACTACAGTGTTATCTATCTTGACAATAAACTTTGACCCAAGCAAGTAATGTCGCCATGTCCTTAAGTAATGAATTACTCTTAAGAGCTCCTTCTCTTGTGCGGTGTATCTTCTTTCTGTCTCATTTAGCTTGCTACTCTCAAAAGCGACCGGGTGCCTCTCTTGCAGTAGTACTCCCCCAATAGCAAAATCTGAAGCATCTGTTTGTACTTCAAAGGGTTTTCCAAGATCAAGAAGGATTAAAACGAGATCTTTCATCAAAACTACTTTTAGACCCTCGAAGGCTTCTTGGCACTCTGATGTCCATGACCACCACTTATCCTTCTTTAGTAATTCGGTAAGGGCCGTTATTCTGTGGGAATATCCCTCTACAAACTTTATGTAGTAGTTGGCTAACCCAAGAAAGGAGCGCAGTTCTTTGACATTCTTTGGGACCACCCATTCCTTGATGGCTTTGACTTTCTCCATATCCATCCAAATCTAACCCTGTTCCATAATGTGCCTTAAGAAATGGATTCGAGTTTGGCAAAATAGCATTTCTCTCTTTTCACATACAACTGATTTTCTCGAAGCCTTTTGAATACAAGTCTCAAGTGTTCCTGATGTTCCTCTAAGGTTGAACTGAAAACTAAGATGTCGCCTAGGTAGATGACATCGAACTTATCAAGATAGTCATGGAATAGCTGTTTCATTAGAGTGCAAAATGTGGCAGGAGCCTTAGTTAGTCCAAAAGGCATAATTAAAAATTCAAACGCACCATACCGGGTTACACATGTGGTCTTCGGTTCATCTCGTTCGGCGATTCTGACCTGATGGTACCCGAACCGAAGGTCGAGTTTGGAGAAGTACTTTTCTTGGCTCAACTGATCAAAGAGGTTCGCAATCAAGATTGGGTAATTGTTCCTTACTGTTAACTTATTCAAGGCCCTATAATTGACACATAGTCGCAAACTTCCATATTATTTTCTTTGGAATAATACTGGTGCACCAAATGGGGCCTTAGATGGTTTGATGAACCCAGCTTACAACAACTTATCTAGTTGCTTTCTTAACTCAGCCAATTCTGGAGGAGCCATACGATAGGGTCCCTTTGCAAAAGGCTTGACTCCAGGGAGTAGTTCAATCTCATGATCTATGGCATGACGCAGAGGTAATACCTTGGTAATTGGTCTGGCATCACCCCTTTAAACTCTTCTAAAACTATGCTGATCTCATCTGGCACCAACTCTGACTCTATTCCTTCTTTGTAGACTGGCAGGGCTACATATTAGGGCTCTCCCCTCTTGATCCCTTTCTTAAACTGTAGAGCTGAGATTATCTTTCCACCTCTAGGGAGAATTGTGGCCGGCACTATACAAGGACGTTCCCCTAAGAATAGGAAGCAACTAGCAGTGGGAACCGGGATTGCTTGAGCCACCATCATGAAGTCCAATCCTAAAACGACGTCAAAGTCATCCATGGTGGAAACAATGAAGTTCACGCCTCCTTCCCAGGGTCCAACTTTGGTCATCACGTTCTTGGAGCTCCTACTACTTATGGCGGTTGGTGAGTTTACCGCTTTCATTTGCCCACAATCCTTATTTACTTTCAGACCACACCTCTTGGCCTCGTTTGGGGTGATAAAAGTGTCAGTCGTGCCTGTGTCCACCATGGCCCTTGTTTTCTTCTTATTTATCTCCAACTCTACATACATTAAGCCTTTCTCAGGCTCCTTCTTCCTCATGCTCAATTGAGAATGAAGCGCATTTAGACATCGAATTGAGCCCATCCTCGCAGGTTCATTTACATTATCCTCAGTAGTTTGTTGTGGTTGAGATGTCTCTTGAGAAGTAGTCCTGAGGGCACTCAAGCCACCTCTGTGGGGACACTCAGCAACTCGATGCGGTCCCTGACAAAGGAAGCAAGCCAATGGTTATCTTGGCTTGAAGCTTTGGGCGTTGTTTGTCTTGGATTGAGGCGTTTCTTGGGTGGGCGACCTCCTGTCTGCTCCCCCACTTGATGATCTATCTACTCTGGCCACCTTTCCCCCATTCCCATAATTCGAGTTACTACCAGCTGAAGGAGGGATCTTACGTTTGCTTGAGCTATCATTGTAGTCGTTTAGGCGTTCGGCTGCAGCCATAGCTGTGGCTACATCTCGTACCTTCTGCCTTTGAATTACTGTCCTAGCCCAAGGCTTAAGTCCCTCAAGGAAATAGAACATCTTGTCTTTTTCAGACATGTCCCTAATATCCAACATCAGGGTAGAGAAGCTCCTGACAAACTCTCACATTGTTCCTGTTTGGACCAATTCCCTCAACTTTCTTCGTGCCAAGTATTCTACATTCTCAGGGAACAATTGGTTCTTCAACTCTTGCTTTAGATCCCTCCATGTTTTGATGGGGCACTCATTGCCAATAAACTTTGAACGCCACCATAACTTGGCATCTCCAGCAAGATACATTGAGGCCATTGCAATCTTTTCCTTTTTCGATTCTGTGCGTACTGCTCGAAAATATTGTTCAATGTCAAACAAGAAATTCTTAAGCTCTTTTGCATCTCTTGCCCCTTCGTAATGGCGCAGCTCCGGCACCTTAGCTCTTTTTCCCTTATCCGTTGTGCTAGAACTCGCCCTGCCCACAGCTAGTTGAAGCACACTGATATGAGCCTTGAGTTCCTTGAACTCTTTTTGGATAATTCTCAAAGCATCTCTAGTCTCCTCGCCCAAGTTGGCTAAGGAGTTGGACAGCTCCCGCTGGGCTGTCTCAATTTCTTCCAATCAATCATTAGTAACCATGTGAGCTTTCACGGTGGCCATTGCGGCCTCAAGCTCCTCAATTCTCACTC
Organism: Heritiera fomes; assembly: GCA_032173925.1. NCBI lineage: Eukaryota > Viridiplantae > Streptophyta > Magnoliopsida > Malvales > Malvaceae > Heritiera > Heritiera fomes. Next base: position 17,968,005 of record JAPDPM010000004.1, on the reverse strand, counting down.
GATCATCAGACCCTCCTCGAGTCGTCACCATTTTCTTTTCGCTTGCTAGCTCACTTACCTAGCTCGGATACCAGTTGTCACGGACTAAGCTTTCTCACAATAAAGCGATAGGCCGTGCGACACTTGGATGGTCTCGTCTACACAAGTTAGCCAATTATCTCGATAATCTGGGTAAGTAACAAGCCAACAATAAGTCACTACAAGGCACACGACAAAATAGTGGGGCATAATTAAAGCATACCATCATAACCACAGGTGTCTCCATAGGAAAAAAAGTGTTTTTATTGATGATAAAGATATTACAAAGATTACAAAAGAGTTAAGACTTCCACACCATCGTCAATGCCAAGGAGGGCAGCCCTAGATGGGTGTGCTTGCACATACAGTTATCAATGAGACAGCCCAACAACCTGCCGACTGCTCACCCATCCTAAAGAGCTAAAAAGCTTTTATAGCTATGTTACCAGTAACCATTAAAATGTTTGAAATGGGGACACTTTTCATAATTCCATGGATTCTGTTTTCCTAAGTCCATGGATTCTATTTTTCCCGAAGCCTCTCTACTTGGTCATGGCCTTATACAAGGTTGGCTCATGACATCCTACCCGGGCATGGATGGCATACCCAACACGCAGCAACATGATAGAAGGTGTGCACGCGGGCAGATTGGTGTGTAGGCACTAGGTTGTGCCCAAACCAGGTTATTAGGATCAAGATTGTGGGGAAGGTGAGATTGGCTGGTGCGAGATATGTAGACAAGCACAGCGCGTGTTGGGTGGGCACACATGTGCATGGCAGGAGCAACATCTTGATTGATGAAGATGTGATCGGATGGCTTAGTTCTTGTGTGTCGCAAGAATATATTGTAACAATGCGAGTAGATCCATTCTCGTATGAGACTATTCTTGATGTCTTTTGTGAGCGGGACTTTCATTTGATAGTTTGTGAGACTTTCTCAAGGGAGCTCGGTCCAGGCTGACTTTAGCAATTATGTGAGATGAAATGTCCTGTTGTGTATAGGTGTCTTCACAGCCAAATAGGATGTTTTCTAGTATGAGCGGGCTGTTGATTGAGAGGAACTAGCAGTTTTGGATGCGTATGGATAGCTTCTTGGCCAGTGTGAGCACTACCCTGATGCGTGCTAAAGTTTCTATTTAGCTTAGTAACTGCTTCTGGCTAAGTCAGTACTAATCTTGATTGCTTTAATAGCTAGTACTATTAGCCACATCTTATAGTCTATATATAAGATAAATTGTGAAGCGCAGAAGCTGCGAACTCCAACATTAAGAGCAATTGTGTGTGCCCTGTTGCAGACTTGTAAATCTTTGACAGTAATAAAATAAGTTGGGATTGTTATCAAGGAGCGATCCCATAAATCTATTATGCACTTATGCATTTCTTGGTTGCATTTCCAAGTGTTGCATTTTTAAAGAATTGTGCAGCTAGCTAAGTGAGGGACTTAGTGTCATCACAAGGCAAAAATCGAGGCAAGAATTTGACCGATTTGGAGTAGCTGAAACTTTGAGTGAGTATATTAGGATCTTTGAGAAATATGTTGGTGCACTAGTACTTGATGTTCCATCCTTATCGAAGCAGGTTGCAGTCTATGTAAGATAATCACTAGTCTTTCAACTTACAGTAGGCAACCATAAGAAAAATGTGGCTGCTCATTTTACTGATCTGCTTGGACAAATCCATTCGATGGTTGATCGGTTTTAAGAGAGGCTTGTTGGAAACTTAAATAGATAAACATATACGGGATCTCATGTTCAATTATCGAGAAAAAAATAATACAAAATCCATTGGAATTGATTTCTTGGGGTTAGAGTCTTTTACATTTAAACCTTTCGAGAGAATCTATATCTCACTCAATGATGGGATTTGAGAATGAGAATTATGTTATATTTAGATTGGGAATCATAACCTATTTATACTTGAAGTATATTTGATTTTATTTTGGCCCACCATGAAAATAAAATAAAATAAAATATTGGTCTTTACACATTACAAAGCCCATATTAATTGAGATGCCCTAAAGTCCAATAACTTAAACTTTATTTGATCGCTTATAAATGGACTAAACAAAATATATAGCATGTAATGTACAATTAATTGATATATTGTAGGCCCACTTAAAGAATTTCCCAACAATCTCTCACTTGGACCACATATGTCACCTGATAATTGTACACTTTAAAATAACTTTAAGAGCTCTAAACTTGCTATCTTCACAAAGCAACATCTCTAAACAATTTGGTCCATTAGTTATACTAACATAGGATCAACAAAGCAACATCTCTAAACAATCTGGTCCATTAGTTATACTAACATAAAATCAAAGCGATCTTTGTTACATATATATATATATATATATATATTCCATAACTAGACCCATCAATGGTTATGTATATTAATATAATCAACGACATAGATCAAGTATGGATGTGTAGTAAGGAAATTACATGCAACGTGATCCCTTAAACATGCCTATTTCCAACTGGTTCTACTTTAAAAAAAACCTTTATGCTCAACTTGAATTTGAAAGAATAAAACTTTATTTTAGAGTTTCAGTAATAACAACAATACTTTATTTTGATTAGAAAAATGTCTCAATAACAAATGAATATAAATAAAACAAACTCCCACTATACAAGCATATCATCAAAGTAAGCTACACCCATACGAGCTCTATGCTCATGAAACACCTTAGGTGGTACACCCTTAGTAAGCAGATCCACAATCATGAAGTTCATATTGATATATTCAATAGATATCTAAAGACTCTGAACTCTCTTCTTAACAACAAGAAACTTTATGCTAATATGCTTTGACTTCGATGAGCTTCTGTTGTTCTTAGAGTATAATTTTGCAGCTTTATTATTACAATAAATCTTCAATGGCCTCTCAATACCATTGACAACGCATAGCCCAGTGATAAAATTCTGCAGCCATATTGCCTGGTTCGATGTCTCATAATAAGCTATAAACTCTGCTTCCATAGTGGAAGAAGCTACGAGTGATTGCTTAACACTCTTCCAAGATACAGCTCCTTCAGCTAACATAAAAATATAACCGTAAATGGATCTTTTGCTATCAAGGCAACCAATAAAATTGGAGTCTAATTACCAACTATCTCTAAATGATTTGACCTCCGATATGTGAGCATGTAATCTTTAATTCTCTGTAGATATCGCATAACCCTCTTTACTGCTTTCTAGTGATCCATTCCAGGGTTACATAAATATCTGCCAAGCATTCCAACAATATACACAATATCTGAACGAGTACAAACTTGAGCATACATGAGACTCCCTACTGCTGAAGCATAAGGAATCTTTTGCATCTCTTCCTTTTCAATATTATTTCTTGGGCATTGAAGCAAACTGAATTTATCACCCTTAACAATGGGCGTGTCTCCTAATGCATAATTTTTCATGTCAAATCTGCTAAGCACCTTGTCGATATATGCCTTTTGTGATAAGCCAAGTATTCCTCTAGAATGATCTCGATGGATCTATATGCCCAACACAAAAGATGCATTCTCAAGATCTTTCATCTCAAATTTATTCGAAAGAAATCTCTTGGTCTCATGCAATAGGCCTATATAGCTACTTGCTAGCAGGATGTCATCGACATATAACATTAGAAGAATAAACTTGCTCCCATTGATCTTGTGATAAATACATTGACCAATATTGTTCTCCTTAAAACCAAAAGAGATGATCACTTGATCAAATTTCTGATACCATGACGGGATGCTTGCTTTAAACCATAGATGGATTTCTTTAATTCGCACACTAGATGTTTCAATTCATTCGACATGAATTTTTCTAGTTGTACCATATAAATTGTTTTTTCAATGTCACCATTGAGAAATATTGTCTTTACATCCATCTGATATAGCTCCAAGTCATAATGAGCTACAAATGCCATAATAATTCTAAAAGAGTCTTTCGATGAAACCGAAGAGAAAGTCTCTTTATGATCAATGCCTTCCTTTTGAGTGAAACCTTTGACAACTAGACGTGCTTTATATCTTTCGATATTGCCTTTTGAATCCCGCTTGGTTTTGAAAATCCATTTACAACTAATCGGTTTCTCTCCTTTAGGCAATTCGACAAGATCCCAAACGTCATTATCCTCCATTGATTTCATCTCATCCTTCATAGCCTTAATCCATTTATGAGAGTGAACACTTTGTTTGGCTTCACTAAAAGACTTTGGATAATCTTCTAGTCCTATATCAAACTCGTGTTCTTGGAGATATACGATATAATCATCTAGAACAGCCGATCTCCTCTCTCTCAAGGATCTCCTTAATGGCACTTCCAATTGAGGTTGTTGTTGCTCTTCAATATGAGTAAGAGGTAACCTAGGAGGGTTTTGATAGTCTGGATTTGCATCTTGAACAATGTTAGACATAATTGTCTAATTATTTTCAATTACAACTATAGGAATAGTAACATGTTCTTCCTCAAAGACAAAGTTCTTGAATTTGGCACCCTCATCATATTTAACATCCTCAATAAACTTAGCATTTCCTATTTCGAAAAAGGATATATTTGAGGAATCATAAAATTTGAAACTTCTTGATCTTTCTGAGTATCCAACAAAGTAGCAACTTATTGTTCTTAAGTCTAATTTCCTTTTATTAGACTTGTATGGCCTAGCCTCAACTGGACAACCTCAAATATGTAAATGTCTAATACTTGGCTTCTTTCCTGTCCATAACTGATAGGGGTTTTAACTACTGCTTTGCTTAGAACTTGATTAAGAATGTACACTGCAATCTTTAAGGCTTCTCCCTAAAGTGACTCTGGCAAAGAAGGATGACTAATCATACTTCTAACCATATCTTTTAAGGTCTGATCTCGTCTCTCAGCTACACCATTTTGACTTGGAGTCCCTAGCATAGTGTATTCAGGAACGATGCCACATTCTGCTAAATACTTTGCAAAAGGGCCTGGACATTGTTTACCTGATATGTTGTATCTATCATAATATTCACCGCCTTGGTTAGATTTAACAGCTTTAGTTTTTCTACCAAGTTGATTTTCAACTTTAACTTTATAGGTTTTGAAAAAGTCCAATGCCTGAGACTTTTTATGAATCAAGTATAAGTACCCATAACAAGAATAATCATTTATGAAAGGAACAAAATACCATTGCCCATTCCAAGAAGTTGTAGGGAATGGACCACAAATATCAATATAAATCAAATCCAAGACGTTTAAAATCCTATTAGCACCAGTTTTCTTGATATTTGTTTGTTTTCCCTTAATACACTCAATACAGATTTTGAAATATGAAAAATCAAGGGAATCAAGAATTTCTTCTGACACAAGCCTATTTATCCTTTGTTCAGAAATATGTGCTAAACGCCTGTGCCATAACATAGAAGAATTTTCATTAATTAATTTACGCTTTGTACCACAATTATTTATATGCAAGGATTTATTAATGTGTGAGGCATGAAGATCCAATTTATATAGATTATCAACTAAAGAACCTGTACTAATAAGATTTGAATATTAAAAAAGACTAAACTTTCTATTTCCAAATAAACAAGAATATTTTGATTTGTCCAAACAAGAAACAGAAATTAAATTTCGCCTAAATAACATTACATAAAATGTCTCTTTCAAATCTAAATAGCAACTGGATCCTAACTTTAATCTAAACAGACAAATAGCCTCAACAGGAGCTCTTTCGCCATTTGCTACATAGATGAATCTTTCAGCATCAGTTGTCTTTCTACTCCTTAAACAACCCTGCATAGTCAAACTTATGTAAGTAGATGCACCCGTATCTATCCACCAAGTGTGATTGGGTACTAAAGCCAAAGTAAGTTTATAACAAACAAAGTTGAGAAGTTTACCCTTTTTGACAAGTTATTTAGCATACTTGGAACAATCCTACTTCACATGACCACGTTTACAGCAAAAGAAACAAGCGATCACCTTGTCATGTTTCTATTGCCCCTGAGGCTATGGAGTTCCAATATTTGTAGTGCCTTTTCCTGTATTGTTCCTTTTTCTCTTTCTGTTGGTAGCATTGTCATTGGAAGAAGATGCTAAGTGAGCACTTTCTATCATTTCTTGTTTCAACCTCTCTTCCTCTTATACACACTGAGCAATGAGCTCATTAAGAGTCCATTTCTCCTTTTGAGTATTATAACTTATTTTAAAAGGACTTAATTGAACAGGAAGAGATATCAAGACCAAGTGCACGAGAATGTCATCAGACAACTCTAACATTAGTGCCTTTAGTCCTGTAACAAGATTGGACATTTTGTCGGTAAATTAATGTGGAAGTCAATAACTTACAACCTGATTTTTAGGAATAAGTTGAAATCTGATTCCTAGGGATTAGCTTTTAATTGTTTCTAAAATAAAGGGATATCAGATATGTATCACTGATTCCCAGATCTTCTGTTTCTTTCCTAATTTATAGTTACTTATCATACTATTTAAGATTGTAAAATTTAGCCAGAAAAAAATAAGATTATTATTCTTCTTCTTTTCCCTCTGTTATTATTTTCTACATGGTATCAGAGCTTCTAGGGCTCGATCATGAATTTTAAGGCTGCCATGGTTGGCTCGAATACAGCCTCTTCAGAAACTACTAGTGGCAGGACATCTTCAGAGGGAATTTTTCAACCACTTTCAGCTATTTCTTTCACTGAAAATTCTCTTCAGATTACTATTCACAAACTGAATGGTAAAAATTATCTTGAGTGGTCTCAATCCGTGCGTTTGGTGATCGACGGTAAGGGGAAACTTGGGTATTTGAATGGCAAAGTGAAACAGCTAGATATTAGTGATCCCAAATACAAGCAATGGCGATCAGAAAATTCAATAGTTACTGCCTGGTTGATCAACTCCATGGATCCAGTTGTGGGAAAACCTTTCATGTTTCTGCCAACTGCAAGAGATGTTTGGGAAGCAGTTTGAGAAACTTATTCCGACTTGGAGAATCATTCTCAATTGTTCGAATTAAATATCTAGATGTGGCGGATGCAACAAGGGGATCGAGAGGTAACAGCCTACTATAACGAGATGATGACGCTTTGGCAGGAATTGGATATGTTCGAAGATGAAAAGTGGGAATGCACAAATGACAGTATTCGATACAAGAAGAAGATGGAGAGAAGTCGTGTGTTCGTATTTTTAGCTGGTCTAAATAAAGACCTTGATGAGGTTCGAGGGCGAATACTAGGACGAAAACCCTTACCATCTATCAGAGAAATCTTCTCCGAGGTGCGTAGAGAAGAAGCTCGGAGACAAGTGATGTTGAAGAAAGCTGAGGAACCAAAAATAGACATTGATGGATCCGCCCTTGTCGCTCGGGGTACTGATTCGGAAGGAGATAGGCAAGGGGGTAAACAAAGGCCTTGGTGTGATCATTGTCGGAAGCCTTGTGATAGGATGATATTTTGTGAATTTTATATGTGCTAATATATTTGCTTTATTGATGTTTTATGCCTAAAAGAGCTTACTAATGTTTATTTTATGTTTTAGGTATTAAATATCAAAGTTGGAATAAAAAGAAGCTAAAAAGAGCAAAGTGCAATATTTTCTGTCCAGCTTGGAAGATTGACGTTTTTGACCAATTTAACGACCTGATCTCAAGAAGTGGCCTTCATGGAAGTTGTAGAGGACGTCTCAAGGTTTCCAAAATGTCCAAGATCGCAAAATTCGGAGTTCATTTGGTGGGTCAAAAGTCTGGACAAAATCAGTACGAAATTCTGGGCAGAAAAACGAGATTGAGAAGAAATTCCAACAAAGCAAGTTCAAGACCAAATTTTGTTGAGAGAAGATAATTTCTTAATTTTATTTTGTCTTAGATCTGTAATTAATTAATAAAAATAGGCCTTAAGAATTTTACTTAGAATATAATTGTAAAAAGATGATGAGATAAAGGTAAGAGTTTGACTAGTCAAATTACTTGTTTCCCAAGTAAACTCTTATCTGAATCCCACATTGCTTAGGAAAGTCTTTTAAACTCTTCCTTAGGCCTATATAAAGAGCACAAGGCTCTCATAAACAGGATCCCTCTTAGCCCTCAAATCCCTCTCTTATCCCTCTTCTCTTTTAGTCTTGTAGGATTTTCTTTAGGGTTTTTAATAAAATTTTATTTTTTATTTTTAATTAGTTGCTGATTTCTTTATTATTTTTAATTCTGATTTTGTTTTCTTTATTTAAATTAATATTGTTTGTGTGTTCTTGCTTGCTAGTTTATAATCTTGACTATTAATTCTGATTTTATATTATTAAAGATTGCTTCTTTGATTGTTTCTTGCATGATATTTGTAATCTTTATAATATTAAACTTGAATTTTATGATCTTGAATATGACTAGTGAGTAGTTTTCTTATTCAGTTATGAGGTAAATTGATTATTCTTGGGAAAAGCATGTTGTGAGATTCTTGAACCTATTATATAATTGTTGACTAAGTATCCAAGATTCTCTGAGCACATTATAATGATTGTTTGTTTGGTTAGATAGGGTGCACACTATTTAGTTAAATTAAATAATCTACCGCCAGATTAAAAACATAAGCCCGTAATTGCTTGTGGAGTTAATCATTAGGGATGGAGGAGAATTAAGGTTTAGATTAAATGAACCGAGCTTATGTGTTTGTTATCTAATGTCAACCCATATCTTTCTTGTTGTTAATGCTGCTACAACTTATATCTAGAGAGCTTGTTCTAGGTAGGTTAAGTAGTTAGAGATTAGTTAAAGAGCTTGTTTTAACTAACGACTCAGTAAGGAAAGATGGTGTAACAGAGCTTGTTGTTATGCTACGGTTGACTATTTAATTGATAGTGATATTTTGTAATCAATGATCAACATCAAAATCCAAGAATGATTGATTGCCTCGTAACTGAAGCTTTTTGCTATTTGTTTTTTTATATTTAATAATTCTTGTTTTCTTTATTTTGGAATAGTTTACAAAACCCCCAAACTTCTTCTTTCCCTAAACCCTAAGATTAGATTTTTAATTTAATAATTAACTTAAAAAATTCAGTCTCTGTGGGTTCGACCCTTACTCCGCTATCTACATAGTAGAGTTAGGAAATTTTATTTTTGGTGACTGACGACACTCATCAAATTTTGGCGCCGTTGCCGGGGACTGAAATTTGTTTAGGTTAATTATTTTAATTTAAAGTCTAATTTTTTTTTCTTTTCTTTTTCTTTTGTTTTTCAGGGATTGCTTGTCTGACAAGGATTCTAGTCACAAACTTCCAAAGATTAGGGACTATATACAAGCAACCCAAAGCGCAGTGGCACAAGCACTACAACATCCACCACCACTACCTCCCAAGACGAGAAGTGAGAGGACTCCATGGAGCAAGCTTATGAACCATACTATGATCATGACCCATACTATAATTATGAACCACACTACGATACCTACTATCAAGGATGGTGGGATCATTCTAATTTTAGTTATGGGAATCAATATGAGGTTTACAATATGCCATTCCAAGATACATACCAAGCTCCACCTCAAGACTCAGGTATGCCTCCACCTCAAGAATCAAGTATGTCTCTTGAAGATATTGTTAAGACTCTTGAGATTAAAACTTTACAATTGTCACAAGAGGCTGATGTTTATATTAAGAATATTGATCACCATGTGAGTCAAATATTGCATTCTTTGAGTAACATTGAAGCTATGACCTCTCAACCTGTGGAGAATCCAAGAGATAATGTTACTAACATCACCTTGAAAAGTGAAAGGGAAATTGATTCCAAGGAAAGTGCACATGAAGATGTCGATGACTTTATAGAAAGGGAGGATGAAACCGATTTCAATATTAAAGGTGGAGTTGTTGACATGCACAATGTAAAAGGGAGAGAGAATTTCAACAATTTTATAAAGAACTACGAGGATGTTGAAATCAAGGAATTCAAAGCTGAGGTAAGTGATAAACAAATTCCTTTTAATTCTCCTACTTACCCTCCTCCTTTTCCTGGTAGGTTTCCAAGAGCTACAAACGAAGAGCAAGACAAGGAGACCTTGAAGACATTTAGGAAAATGGAAGTCAGTATTCCTCTCCTTGATGAAATTAATGATCAAGTGCCTTGTGATGCGAAGTTTTTAAGGGAACTATGCACTTCCAAGAAGAAATTAAAAGGTGATGAAAAGCAGGTTCTTAAAGATGAGCTAGAAATAGCCACAAGTAAAAATCTTGAGAATGAGGAACTCGAGAAACCGATAAAAAAGTTGAGGTATGGGATTGGATGATGGAAGGTGGAGCAGTCGAGCTAACGACATTAAACAAAAGCGCTACTTGGGAGGCAACCCAAGGATGTAAAACGAGGGAGTATTTCTTTCCTTACTTGTATTACCATTTAATTTTTGAGTTTTTTATTGTTCTTCTTTGCATGCTAGACTTACTTTGAGCACAAAGTAAGATTTAAGTGTGGGGGGGAATATTGGTTTATGAGTCTATAGAATTTTTTTTTAGGAACTGGAATTTTTTTTTGAAAAAAAGGTCAAATTTTTTAGAGTTTTAAAGATCATGATATGTTTTCTTTCTTTTAAGGATTGATTCTAAACTAAAACAAAGTTTTATAAGAAAGTTGAGAGTATTTTGATTGTTATTATTTTTGAAGTGAATACTTTCTAAAGAATTTATGTGAGTTCATGATTAAATATGATTGATCATATGATATTGATAATGTGATTAGTTCATTGAAGTTGGTATAAGCCAAGGATAAATAGACAAGAACAAAAAAAAAAACATGAAAAGAGAAGAAAAATAGAGGTTGAAAGCTTTAAATTCTACTCCAATGTTTTGAGTTACTCGATCTTGTTGATTAAATTCTTGAAGTGACTTTAAATATGAGTATGTAAAGCACTCTAAAAGAGGGCTTACTTGTTGAGTAACCGGGTGTTGGTATCACCAATATTAACATTCACGTAAAAAGGCAAGTAAGTACTTAGGGAAACCATTATTGAAACCTCAAATGAAAAAAAAAAAAGAAGGAAGAGAAAACAGAAAAAGAAAAAAAAAAGTTCTTGATCTATTGACTTTGTTTGTAGTAATGTAAATTGGATAATTGCAAAGTTGATATTATATGTTTCAATTGTATTGATTGTGAATTTTGCATGAATTTATTTAGAAGTATGCAAGAATATGAGAAGTAATGATTAGAATATGATTGACTTGATTATTTGACTCTTGTTGAAGTTATGAGTTAAAGAATTGAAAGATTTGAAAATATGTTCATGATCTTAATCTTGTTTTGAGTCTTAATTTTTAATTTTTGAGTCTTATTTTGAATTTTTAGGATTGAGTCTTCAGTAAAAGATTTTGTGGGTATATCTTCTGAAAGCCCTCACGAGACACAACTCGTCCACTAGGGGTGACCTAGGGGTTTAAAGGCTTATTGCATAAGCTAAATGCAATCGTGATTCCTACGAAAGTGAGTTAGGTTTTAGGAAAAGGATTTTAAGATTAGGACTTTAGGATTTAGTTCTTTAGGAAGTTAGTTTAGGTTTGCTAGAGGACTAGCAAAAGCTAAGTGTGGGGGAATTTGATAGGATGATATTTTGTGAATTTATATGTGCTAATATATTTGCTTTATTGATGTTTTATGCCTAAAAGAGCTTACTAATGTTTATTTTATGTTTTAGGTATTAAATATCAAAGTTGGAATAAAAAGAAGCTAAAAAGAGCAAAGTGCAATATTTTCTGTCCAGCTTGGAAGATTGACGTTTTTGACCAATTTAACGACCTGATCTCAAGAAGTGGCCTTCATGGAAGTTGTAGAGGACGTCTCAAGGTTTCCAAAATGCCCAAGATCGCAAAATTCGGAGTTCATTTGGTGGGTCAAAAGTCTGGACAAAATCAGTACGAAATTCTGGGCAGAAAAACGAGATTGAGAAGAAATTCCAACAAAGCAAGTTCAAGACCAAATTTTGTTGAGAGAAAATAATTTCTTAATTTTATTTTGTCTTAGATCTGTAATTAATTAATAAAAATAGGCCTTAAGAATTTTACTTAGAATATAATTGTAAAAAGATGATGAGATAAAGGTAAGAGTTTGACTAGTCAAATTACTTGTTTCCCAAGTAAACTCTTATCTGAATCCCACATTGCTTAGGAAAGTCTTTTAAACTCTTCCTTAGGCCTATATAAAGAGCACAAGGCTCTCGTAAACAGGATCCCTCTTAGCCCTCAAATCCCTCTCTTATCCCTCTTCTCTTTTAGTCTTGTAGGATTTTCTTTAGGGTTTTTAATAAAATTTTATTTTTTATTTTTAATTAGTTGCTGATTTCTTTATTATTTTTAATTCTGATTTTGTTTTCTTTATTTAAATTAATATTGTTTGTGTGTTCTTGCTTGCTAGTTTATAATCTTGACTATTAATTCTGATTTTATATTATTAAAGATTGCTTCTTTGATTGTTTCTTGCATGATATTTGTAATCTTTATAATATTAAACTTGAATTTTATGATCTTGAATATGACTAGTGAGTAGTTTTCTTATTCAGTTATGAGGTAAATTGATTATTCTTGGGAAAAGCATGTTGTGAGATTCTTGAACCTATTATATAATTGTTGACTAAGTATCCAAGATTCTCTGAGCACATTATAATGATTGTTTGTTTGATTAGATAGGGTGCACACTATTTAGTTAAACTAAATAATCTATCGCCAGATTAAAAACATAAGTCCGTAATTGCTTGTGGAGTTAATCACTAGGGATGGAGGAGAATTAAGGTTTAGATTAAATGAACCGAGCTTATGTGTTTGTTATCTAATGTCAACCCATATCTTTCTTGTAGTTAATGCTGCTACAACTTATATCTAGAGAGCTTGTTCTAGGTAGGTTAAGTAGTTAGAGATTAGTTAAAGAGCTTGTTTTAACTAACGACTCAGTAAGGAAAGATGGTGTAACAGAGCTTGTTGTTATGCTACGGTTGACTATTTAATTGACAGTGATATTTTGTAATCAATGATCAACATCAAAATCCAAGAATGATTGATTGCCTCGTAACTGAAGCTTTTTGCTATTTGTTTTTTTTATATTTAATAATTCTTGTTTTCTTTATTTTGGAATAGTTTACAAAACCCCCAAACTTCTTCTTTCCCTAAACCCTAAGATTAGATTTTTAATTTAATAATTAACTTAAAAAATTCAGTCTCTGTGGGTTCGACCCTTACTCCGCTATCTACATAGTAGAGTTAGGAAATTTTATTTTTGGTGACTGACGACACTCATCAAATTTTGTAAACTATTCCAAAATAAAGAAAACAAGAATTATTAAATAAAAAAAACAAATAGCAAAAAGCTTCAGTTACGAGGCAATCAATCATTCTTGGATTTTGATGTTGATCATTGATTACAAAATATCACTGTCAATTAAATAGTCAGTCGTAGCATAACAACAAGCTCTGTTACACCATCTTTCCTTACTGAGTCGTTAGTTAAAACAAGCTCTTTAACTAATCTCTAACTACTTAACCTACCTAGAACAAGCTCTCTAGATATAAGTTGTAGCAGCATTAACAACAAGAAAGATATGGGTTGACGTTAGATAACAAACACATAAGCTCGGTTCATTTAATCTAAACCTTAATTCTCCTCCATCCCTAGTGATTAACTCCACAAGCAATTACGGACTTATGTTTTTAATCTGGCGGTAGATTATTTAATTTAACTAAATAGTGTGCACCCTATCTAACCAAACAAACAATCATTATAATGTGCTCAGAGAATCTTGGATACTTAATCAACAATTATATAATAGGTTCAAGAATCTCACAACATGCTTTTCCCAAGAATAATCAATTTACCTCATAACTGAATAAGAAAACTACTCACTAGTCATATTCAAGATCATAAAATTCAAGTTTAATATTATAAAGATTACAAATATCATGCAAGAAACAATCAAAGAAGCAATCTTTAATACTATAAAATCAGAATTAATAGTCAAGATTATAAACTAGCAAGCAAGAACACACAAACAATATTAATTTAAATAAAGAAAACAAAATCAGAATTAAAAATAATAAAGAAATCAGCAACTAATTAAAAATAAAAAATAAAATTTTATTAAAAACCCTAAAGAAAATCCTACAAGACTAAAAGAGAAGAGGGATAAGAGAGGGATTTGAGGGCTAAGAGGGATCCTGTTTATGAGAGCCTTGTGCTCTTTATATAGGCCTAAGGAAGAGTTTAAAAGACTTTCCTAAGCAATGTGGGATTCAGATAAGAGTTTACTTGGGAAACAAGTAATTTGACTAGTCAAACTCTTACCTTTATCTCATCATCTTTTTACAATTATATTCTAAGTAAAATTCTTAAGGCCTATTTTTATTAATTAATTACAGATCTAAGACAAAATAAAATTAAGAAATTATCTTCTCTCAACAAAATTTGGTCTTGAACTTGCTTTGTTGGAATTTCTTCTCAATCTCGTTTTTTTGCCCAGAATTTTGTACTGATTTTGTCCAGACGTTTGACCCACCAAATGAACTCCGATTTTTGCGATCTTGTGCATTCTGGAAAGCTTGAGAAGTCATCTACAAGTTTCATGAAGGCCACTTCTTGAGATCAGGTCGTTAAATTGGTCAAAAAAGTCAATCTTTCAAGCTGGACAGAAAATACTGCACTTTGCTCTTTTTAGCTTCTTTTTATTCCAACTTTGATATTTAATACCTAAAACATAAAATAAACATTAGTAAGCTCTTTTAGGCATAAAACATCAATAAAGCAAATATATTAGCACATATAAAATTCACAAAATATCATCCTATCACCTTGGCATACACGAGAGACTTGTTGGAAGCTTCATGGAAAACCTGCGAATTGGAAGAAAAAACCTGGAGGTGATGCACGGTCAGGGGAAGATTCTCGTGCATTTCAAGTTAACAATACGGATCAAGGGCAGCAGTCATCCTCAAATTCTCTTCCTTTCACCAAAGAGCAAATAGAGCACTTGTACAAAATGTTTCAGTCCCAATCTATAGGAAATTCTAGTTCAAACTGCACTTTAGCACAGTCAGGTAATTTTTTCACTGCAGCCATCGCTTATACCAATTCTAATGACTCCTGGATCTTAGATTCAGGTGCTACTGATCATATGACAGGGACATCGCAATCGTTTTCGTCATATATACCTTGTGCAGGAAATCAAAAGGTTAAAATTGCTGATGGTTCCTTTGCTACAATTGCTGGGAAAGGCAAAATTACTATTTCCCCATTTTTAACCCTTAAAGATGTTCTTCATGTTCCTTATTTGTCTTATAATCTCTTGTCTGTCAGTAAACTAACTTGTGATCATAATTGTCGAGTTAATTTTTGGCCTTCCTATTGTGAGTTTCAGGATTTAACCTCGGGGAAGATGATTGGCAGTGCTAGACAAGATGGTGGCCTCTATATCTTTAATAAAGGATCAACCTTTGGAAGGCAAGATCTGCAAACTTGTTTCAATTCTATTTCTAGTTCCAGTGACAGTGAGATTATGTTATGGCATTATCGATTAGGACATCCTAATTTTCAATATTTAAAGGATTTGTTACCCAAGTTATTTATGAATAAAAAACCTTCTGTTTTCTAGTGTGAATTTTGTGAATTAGCTAAACATCATCGTGCTATTTTTCCTTCTCAACCTTATAAAAAATCAAAGCCATTTACCATCATTCATAGTGACATATGGGGTCCTTCTAAAGTGACAACATTTTCTAGAAAACGTTGGTTCATCACATTTATTGATGATCATACTAGGGTTACTTGGGTTTTCCTTCTAAAAGAAAAATCTGATGCTGGAAATGTGTTCAAAAATTTTTATACAATGGTTCAAACACAATTTCAGACTCAAATTAAAATTTTTCGAAGTGATAATGGAAAGGAGTATTTTAACAATGTGTTAGGAATTTTTTTGCTGAGAAAGGGATTGTGCATCAAAGTTCTTGTAATAATACACCTCAACAGAACGGGGTGGCTGAAAGAAAAAACAAACATCTCCTCGAAGTTGCTAGAGCTCTAAGTTTTACAACTAAGGTTCCAAAATATCTTTGGGGAGAAGCAATTTTAACAGCCACATACCTGATCAATAGAATGCCTACAAGAATTTTAAAATTCAAAACACCAATAAAGGTTTTCAATGAATGTTTTCCCACCTCTCGGCTAACAACAGTCATTCCCTTAAAAATTTTTGGAAGTACTGCTTTTGTTCACAATCATGACCCTAGACATACAAAACTTGATCCAAAAGCACATAAATGTATTTTTGTAGGCTATCCTACAAATCAAAGAGGTTACAAATGTTTTGATCCAGTTTTGCAAAAAATGTTTGTGTCAATGGATGTCACCTTCTTTGAAGGACAATCATATTATAGCAATTCTCATCTTCAGGGGGAGAGCAGTATTGAAGATGAATTGTTAAATGGTTCTGATTTAACATTTGAGTTTGGTCATGATGATGTTCCAACTAAACAATCTCTTATAGAAAATGAAGAAGAAAACACAAAATTTGGGAAAACAAATGAATTAAATGTTGAAACTGTTGGACAACCTTCATTAGTGCCATCTCAAAATCAAAATACTGAAACAACAGAAATGGGTGCGAAACGATATAAAGGTCTTGTGTATTCAAAGGAGTATCAAGCGCAAAAAAGAAGAGGCACTGTCTTGCAGCACCACCAGGAATCTAATCAGTGGTTAGATTATGAGATCAACAATAACTCTTCAAAAAGTCCTGACAATAATCTTCCAGGTAATTCTGTGTCAAATTCTTCAAATCAACTTGATCTTCCCATTGCTCTTAGGAAAGGTGTTAGGTCTTGTACAAAACATCCTTTGTCTAATTTTGTATCTTATAAAAATGTGTCATCTCCTTATCGTGCTTTTATTTCACAAGTGTCTAGTGTGGTCATTCCAAATAATGTACAGGAGGCTCTAAATGTTCCTGAGTGGAAAGAAGCTATATTTGAGGAGATGAGAGCTCTGGAGAAGAATGCTACTTGGGAGAAGGTGGATCTGCCACATGGTAAGACAGTTGTTGGCTGTAAATGGGTATTCACTATGAAGTATAATTCAGATGGATCCTTGGAGAGATACAAGGCTCGTTTAGTAGCTAAAGGCTTCACTCAAACTTATGGAGTTGACTACTCTGAAACTTTTTCTCCAGTGGCAAAACTAAATACAGTTCGAGTACTCTTGTCTGTTGCAGCTAACCTTGATTGGCCATTAAATCAGTTGGATGTGAAGAATGCTTTTCTGAATAGAGACCTAGAGGAGGAAGTCTATATGGAGCCTCCACCTGGTTTTATTGAGGGGTTTGGATCCAAGGTATGCAAGCTAAAAAAATCTTTATATGGTCTTAAACAGTCACCTAGAGCTTGGTTCGAGAGATTCACAAAGTTTGTTAAAAGCCAAGGCTATAGCCAAGGACAATCTGATCATACCCTTTTCACAAAGAGTTCTGCTAAAGATAAGATCTCAGTTTTAATTGTTTATGTAGATGATATAATCTTGACAGGAGATTGAAGGAAACCGAAACAAACACATAGCGGAAATAAATCATTCGGCCTCCACCAGGATCGATTCGGAGAGTTGCCTGATTAGGGTTTCGAGATTTTACCTAACGTTTTTCTCTGATTTTTCTTTCGTTGGTCGAGTCACAAGCAACAACTTTTCGTTCCTGCCTCTACGGTATCCACACGATCGGATCTCACGACTCTTGAACGTCTCACGATCAGAAGCCTTAAAGAGCTTTTGATTCCTTATAACCGAATTGCTAGCTTCGATTAAAAGGAATGTTTTTTTGTTTTCTATTTTAAAAAGTGTTATCCAGCTATGTTTCAGAAAACATCCTTTTATAGGCAGTAAATTTTACCCTAAAATTTACTACCAAACAGAACTCTAATCCTACTTAGAATAGGATTAGTTATATCCCTAATCCAATTCAGAATAGGATTAGTTATATCCTTAATCCAATTCAGAATAGGATTAATTAAGCTCCTCATTGATCTGTTCTAAGTGTGCGACCCAATAGGTTCTCAAAACAATGGCAATGACAAAATTATCACAGGCAATGAGCGGTATCTAGCAACACATCATTGCTATCCATGTAACGAGAATGTCAATGACTCGACATAACCTTACTCGTGATAGATGTTACTGTGTAGTCTAATCCCTTTATCCTTTGATGTCTTGATTAGACACAAGTCATGGAATGTGTCACACTTGTATAGTCTAATCAGCGTTTCTTGATTCCTGAGTAGACTAATTAAACAAATAAAATCAATATCTCATATTGACTTATTCGAGCACGGCCATGCATTTCTTAGTCTCACTCTATCAAAGGGCCCAAGACATCACTCTTGTTATATAAGAGGGATAAATCCTATCTTGATCACTCAACATCCCTCTACATAGATCAAGGCATACCCAATTACTACCTTTATAGTCCATCCTATTACGAATGACATCTAGCAGCATTAAAGTATGCAATTCTTTATGTTGGGATCTCTGATGATCTCAAGTCAAAGGATCAAATACACCATCATCACTATGAGAATCGCTTATGACACTCATATAACAATCCATGTAGCGTTCTCATGGAGGGTCGATCCAGTACATAGTTCTCTAACATGTACCTATGTGATGACTTGATATCCTATATCCATGACAATGGTCATCAGTCAACCACATACTAGTCTTATCTTATCATTGTTATCCTTGTTCACAATAATACTTGACTAGGGATATTTTAAGAATAGTGTGTTATTACTATTCTAAGGACATTATCATATAAGATTACATTACGCAGTTATAAGACAAATATAATAATGAGCTATAATAAAATGTCATGATACATAAAAATGCCAAAGTCAATCATCTAATGAATGGTTCTAAGGGCATAATCCAACAGAGATGATATAGAAGAGATGAGCAGATTGAAGCAGAGTCTAGCCAAGGAATTTGAGATTAAAGATTTGGGCCAATTACGATATTTTCTTGGAATGGAAGTTGCAAGATCAAAAAAGGGTATTGTAGTGTCACAACGAAAATATATATTAGATCTCTTGAAAAAAACTGGGATAAGTGGATGCAAACCTTCTGACACCCTAATAGAAGTTAATGCTAAGCTTGGAGAGGTGAAAGATGGTGTTCCAGTTGATACAGGGAGATATCAAAGGCTGGTTGGGAGACTAATTTACTTGTCCCATACTCGACCAGATATTGCTTTTGCTGTGAGCATGGTGAGTCAATTTATGCATTCCCCATATGAGGAACATCTTGAGGCTGTGTATCGAATTCTTCGATATCTGAAGGGTACACCAGGGAAAGGACTCTTCTTCAAGAAGAATGAGAAGAGAAGAATAGAGGTGTATACAGATGCTGATTGGGCAGGTTCAGTCATTGATAGAAGATCAACATCAGGGTACTGTACGTTCCTATATGGCAATTTAGTCACTTGGAGAAGCAAGAAGCAGAGTGTTGTTGCCAGGAGTAGTGCTGAAGCTGAGTATAGGTCAATGGCTCAAGGAGTTTGTGAGGTACTTTGGCTAAAAAGGGTACTAGAAGAACTTAAGAGGCCAGTTAGTCTTCCTATGAATTTGTACTGTGATAACAAGGCAGCTATCAGCATTGCTTATAATCCAGTTTTACATGACAGGATGAAACATGTTGAGATTGACAGACACTTTATAAAAGAAAAACTTGAAGGAGGAGTAATTTGTACTCCATTTATTCCTACCACACAGCAGGTTGCAAACATTCTAACCAAGGGCTTGGTGAGACAGCAATTTGAGCTTCAAGTTAGCAAGTTGGGCATGACAGACATCTTTGCACCAACTTGAGGGGGAGTGTCGGTAAATTAATGTGGAAGTCAATAACTTACAACCTGATTTTTAAGAATTAGTTGAAATCTGATTCCTAGGGATTAGCTTTTAATTGTTCCTAAAATAAAGGGATATCAGATATGTATCACTGATTCCCAGATCTTCTGTTTCTTTCCTAATTTATAGTTACTTATCATACTATTTAAGATTGTAAAATTTAGCCAGAAAAAAATAAGATTATTATTCTTCTTCTTTTCCCTCTGTTATTATTTTCTACACATTTCTATAATATATTCTCTTATGTTTCCTTTGCCATTATACCTTATTGAAACAAGTTTAGACAGAATGGTGTTTGTTTCGACCTTTTCATTTGCAGTAAATCATTCTGCAATTTGTTGTAGGAAACTCTTAGCATTTTCTTCCTTAAGCATTGCGCCTCTGATGGTATCCGAAATTGAGTGCTTCATGATCATCAGCCTTATGCAGTTTGAACGCTCTCATTTTTCATAAAATGCCCTTTTCATAGCTGTACTATTATCAGCAGGGGCGGAAGGTTTGTCAAACATGATCGCATAGTCTAGATCTATACACCCAAGCACAATGGTAATGTGCTCCTTCCACTTTTGAAACTTGGTGTCGTTAAGCATTGGGATATTGTTCAAATTGGTAGATATAGAAGAAACATTTACTATAAGCAAAAAAAAAAAATAACAATAATAAGCTCATAATTAACAAATAATAATTTTGGGCCATATAAGATACCAATCACAATATTGAAATTTAGTCTTTTGAAAGAAATTTCAATTTGTAAGCTGTACTCTTAAACTTTATTAATAAATATTGATAATCAAATCCTCCCAACAACATGCCTTCCTTCGGGCTGACATATTTCATGCATGGTAAAATAATTTTATCACATATTTATTACCTTATTGTGTTTGTAATTTGGTAAAAAAATAACCTTCCTTTGGGCAGATTATTTTTCACAAGGATTAAAAACACAATCATTTAAATTCTTAAATGACAGTTTTAATATTCAAAACAAATAAATTAATATAAACGAGGTCACTTTGGTGACATTTTATATTAATTTATTTTATTTTGAACTTTATTTTAACACATTATGCACATATACAAAATATTAATGGTGCACAAATTTATTCACATCAACAAGGAGAGTAAGTACTACCAATTACCTTAGAATATCATGAAATATTTTATCATGAAATAAAATTTCAGAAAATATGCGCATAATATATCAAAACACCGAAATTACCATGATTATTAAATAATAAATATTAAACAGTGTCAAAAAAATTCCATAAAAATAAAGTTTTATATAGGACTGGAAAAAATGGTGGTCGAATGGCCACAAGAAGCCTATGCACACGCCCCACGCACCGATCCTAGCGCGTAGGGGAGGATCCCAGTCGAGATCCTCTTCTTCTTCTCCAGCTGAGTCGATCCAACCTGGCTGGAGAATGGAACAGACCTGTCGAGTCTAATTTTACTTTTTTGGGTTTTTAACCCTTTTTGGGATCGATTTTGCTAAAATTAAAAATACCATGATGAAATTACAACATTTTTCTACAAAACCCACGTAAAAAATCGGATCAAAACAACAAATAATGATGTTTAATTAGATAAAAAATATTCAAGAAAACTCCATGAAAACCTTAATCTTTTTCTTGATTTCTTTCAACCAAAACAAAAATTGACCAAAATTGTGACTTTAATTCAATTATATAAGTCATAAGAGGCAATTATCATCCATAAATTTGAATTAAAACATATTAAATATAACTATTTTGGTTAAAATTTAATTTCAGGATTTAAAAAATTTAAAGATAAAATTCATGAAACATGAAACAAAATTTCAAAAAATTATTCACATGATTTTAATCCTTATTAAGGAATAAAAGCCCTAAGGTTTTACACAAAAAAAATTAATTCTTAATGATCAAACATAAACATACTCTGATACCATTTGTTGAAAATTTAAACAAATAAACATACGTAAGATCTCATGTTCAATCATTAAGAAAAAATAATATGAAAGCGTATATGAATCCATTGGAATTGATTTCTTGGGGTTAGAGTCTTCCACGTCTAAACCTTTTAAGCGAATCTGTATCTCACTCAATGATGGGATTTGAAAATGAAAATTATGTTATGTTTAGACTAGGGACCATAACCTATTTATACTTGAAGTATATTTTATTTTATTCGTATATTTTATTTTATTCTGGTCCATCATGAAAATAAAATAAAATATTGGGTCTCTATACATTGCAAAGCCTATACTAATTGAGATGCCCTAAAGTCTAATAACTTAAACTTTATTTGATCACTTATAAATGGACTAAACAAAATGATAGCCTGTGATGTACAATTAATTGATATATTGTAGGCTCACTTAAAGAATTTTCCAACAAGACCTACTAGCATTGAGACAGAAGTTGGGCTGCTAAAGAGGGCTTGTGCAAGGTCCTCTAGTGACAATACCGGTGAAAGCCGAGCTTCAAAGCTAAAAGTCCCAGCCAAGGGAATTTGGCGGAAGCTAGAATACGAAAGAGTTGGAAAACTTCATTTGGGACATGACGCAGTACTTCAAGGCTGCTCGAGAGGCAGAAATGGACCAAGTTCTCTAGTCGACTGCCTTTGCATCTATATTTTGTAGGATGTTGCAGGTAATTTGGATTAATTTACTTCTGCTCGCCATTAGCAAGAAAGCTTGACCTAATAGTACCTAAATCTAAGAAGTTTACCCCTGCTTTGTAAGTAAAAGGAGTATGAAAACCAGAAACAAATAGTTTCTCTGTTTTAAACGATATACAGAATTATTTAACATGCTATTTCAACAAAGTGGTAGAAAAAAAAAGGAAATGTGCTTACAAATTAAAGGCATGATTATATATATATATATATATATATATATATGAAAAGTCATGAATGTTTACACTTAACATGGTTTCAAATTGATAAACTGATCATGTTAAAACTTAATATACAACATGACCCTTTGTTGCTTATAATCTAATCATCAATGTTGAAAAGATTATGATTATTCTAAAAAGAGACAAAAAGTATATTAGAATGCCACAAACTTTTGTGAGAATTATGAAAGATTAAATTAATAATACATTTTTATCTTTTTTATTAATATAAGATTGTTAAATTAGTAATATATTATTATCTTTTTATTAATATAATAAGATTAAATTAGTAATCACTACAGCAAAATTAACTCTTTGCGGCATAAATTTAACGACGTTTTTATTAAAAACGTCGCTATGTCCTTGTTTTTTAGTACCTCGTGGTGTTTTATTTAGAAAAAGCTGTTTAATTATAAAAATTTTGAATAATAACGGCGTTTTTTCAGTAAAATGCCATAAAATTTAATAAATAACTGCGTTTATTTTGAAAAAACGCCACTATCTAATAAATATTTTAAATAAATTTTTTTAAAAATATGGATAATTTAGCGGCATTTGTTTTCTAAAACACCGCTAAGTTTTACGTGTAACAGTGTTTTCTCTTTAAAACGCCACTATTTTTTTAAATAAAAATGGTTTTCAAAAATGTGTTTTCTTCTTCACTGATCCCATTAGCTGATCCCAAATTTTCTCTCTTCGATTCTCAAGCTCAAGTCTCCATCTCCGATTCTCAAGCTCACATCTCTCTCTCTCTCTCTCTCTCTCTCTCTCTCTCTCTCTCTCTCTCTCTCTCTCTCTCTCTCTCTCTCCGATTCTCTTTCGCGTCTTCAACTTCGTCATACAGAAATCACCTCTGCTACCTTTGTTTTAATTTAGGGATTTTTTTACAGTCAGAAACCCTAGATTCCCCGCAATCATCCTCGTCTTCTTCAGATCCACAACTGTCGCGAAACTTGTCATCCAATTGACTCAACCCTCAGGCACCCGAGTTTGTGCCTACTCGCTCTACGCCTCAGCAGCAGCAGCAACAGCAACAGCCGCAGCAAAGTCACAGGATCATTGTCCCTCCTCCTCTGCTCCCTGGGATGCTACATGTCTACCCTCTTCCTCCTCCTCCTCAGCCAGAGACGGCGGCGTTTCATCTCCCTGTCCACAGCCCAGTGTCTATGCAGCCTCACATGGTTCCCGTCCACCATCATATGCCCTTGCGGAATCATCATCATCATCGTCAGCATAATCCTTACCATCATCATCATCATCATCATCGCGAGCAAGAAGTTGAGACTGCTGCGAAGAAGGATCAGCAGAAGGATCATGGTGCTACTTCCTCCAAAAATGGACTATCCGAAGAAGCTACGTTAAAGATTTCGAATCAGGTCAGAGGTCACCATACATTAATAGCATCACTCGATCAAAGTTCTCGTTGTTGCTTTTTGCAAATTTTAAGTGTTACTACTGTTTGTGGTTTTTATTTGATCCCTCAAATTACTTGTGTTATTTCTTTCTTGCTTGTTCTGCTTAATTTCTTTGTGCTTTATTCAAGGGTGTAATTGAAGCAAAATACTTATCTGACTATTGATTAAGTTTTAATAATTAGTTATTATTCTACTAATATATTGCAAATATACAATCGTCTTTTGGTTGTTGCTTCCTTTGTTAAGTGTAGAAAAAGTAAATAACTACAAATAATGACTTTTTTTCTTATTGACACTAAGACTGTTGATGTAATTAAGCTCTTAAGAAAGATAATACAAGAGCTACTACACACTATTGCAAATTTATTACCTGCTACAGCTCCCACCTCTAATAAAATGGATCAATATTTGGTAGAATCAACAGTTCAGATTTTTCTTTGGATTTTGTATCATGATAATAATTCCAATTTTTCTGATTCAAATCCGTAGCGGGGGACGTCTTTTCCTTATCTTGGAACAGTACCTTTAACAAAGCTCACAGCTTCTGCTAGTGCATGGGACATAACATCATTGATTGACGCAGTTTTGAATTATTGATCCCTTTATTTTAGTCTATTTTTGATTATTTCTCAGCATTAATTTTCTCTTTTTTTCTGAATTTGTGATTGAAAATTCATTTACTGTTAAACTTTGGTTCTCTCTTTTTTCTGAATTTGTGTTTATTCTGCAGGTTATTGTGAGGAGGTTATTGGAATCAAAACAGTGTACACCCCATTTGCATTTATCTTCCGGTAGGAACTTTAAATATTTATCTACAAGGTTTAGTATC
The DNA here is from genome assembly GCA_032173925.1 of Heritiera fomes. Lineage (NCBI taxonomy): Eukaryota > Viridiplantae > Streptophyta > Magnoliopsida > Malvales > Malvaceae > Heritiera > Heritiera fomes. The sequence goes on along the minus strand of JAPDPM010000004.1, from coordinate 17,943,008 downwards.
ATTTAACCTTGGATCTTAATGGTTTTACTGTGTTTATCAGATGTTATATTGGATCCTCTTCTTTTGTTTAGGATAGAGCTTAAAGGTATTGAATGAGTTCCTGTATCATCAATTTGATTTTTGATTTGTAGATATGTTGACTGTTGATTGTTCTATTCTTTCTCGATTTGCAGAGAAGCATGATATTAAAGCTTCTGTTAATGACATTGTCATAAAAGCGGTGGCAATTGCTCTAAATAATGTACCTGAAGCTAATGGTAAGACATAATTTCAATAAAATTGGTCCTTGTAGATTTCTCAGTAAACATGGTCTAGGAGCCAAGCCACTGTAACCTTCTAATAAGCATGATCAATTGTAAAATGTAGTAAAGATTGCTAGAGATGTTGGGTGATCTTTATCTCTTGGACTAGATTCCACCCTGTTTTGCGGCTGCAATGGTAATGACATGCATTTTTAAAATGATGCAAACCCAAAAATGCTTTTGTTATCTTTGGTTTTTCAGGATTGTTAGAATTGTGAGTTTTTCGGCATGAAACCTTTCTTTTGTATGGCTTTTTTTCCTCTTTTTTAATTAAATATATTTATATTTTAATAATGTTGAGTTTTGTAGATTTGAGGAGATGTGACCCCAAGGATGTAGAAAAGATGGTGACTATTTTGTAGTGTAGGTATGTTACACATAAAATTGTGCTTTAGTTTTACATATATGCTATAGGATAACACTAATTTTAATAATTGTGCTTTCTTTACTGTTTTTTGGTTGCATAGTGGATGTTGTGGTCTTTGTCATATGGAAACTTGTCAGAGAAAGAAAAGGCAACTTTTGGATGTAAAAGCCTAAGTATATAGAAACATTAATCTTTGTTCTTTCTTTTTTCTTATATATGTTTTTTTTATTTAGATGTTGAGAGACTCAAGTGTTTAGAACAAATTTATTTTTATATAAAATAAAAACTGATTTGGAATCTATCTCTAAAAAAACTTACAATAAGCTATGTAGAACTAATTTTTTACTTATGTTCATGACAAACTTAGTTAAGCATCTATTAGAGACGTTGTCTTTACTGATCCTAATTATTCCATGATTTACATGTTTGTTCATGGATTGAAACTAAACAGCAAAGTCTGTAATGGCGGTTGACTAAGTTTTTGATTCCTTTTTGCTATTAGTTGGTTCCACTTTTCATCCATTTGATTTGTAAGGTCATGTCATGTGGCAGTAAATTCATCCTAGACTATGATAGATATGAGCTTCTCTATTTTTTATTCTGTTAGTGTTTAGTTGATGATGGACTTTTAGTCATCTACTGGATGGCTTGTAGTTTGGATTGTATATATTTTAGATTTGGTTAGAGGTAAAGGATGACAAACTAGCCTTTGGTCAGACTGATTCCATTCATTTTTATTTCATGGGAGCTGTATATGAATTCTTCTAAGCTGGCACAGGCATAGGGAGTAGTTTTCTATTGCTTTGATATCATCTTTAGTATACTGCTACTGGATTTATCTCTTGTTATGTGCATTTACTTTTCCCTCTGGATTGTGTATTTTGTTGCATCTTGCATTTAGAAATGATAATGAAAAAGCTTGTGTATCAGGTATTGAAGCTCAGGGTTTTATTTTTGGCACTCCCATTGCGTTGGAAATTGGAGCAAAGTTTGTTCCTTTAAGAAAACCAAAGAAGCTGCCTGGTAATATTCATCATTCTGCAATATTTTCTTAGTGTGCAGTCATGCACAAGAAAATTTCTTAATTCCATTTAATATATTTGTATAAATGGCAAGCTTGTGCAATTAGCATATGCCTACATTATCTAAAAAATTTTAATTCGCGTTGCCAGCATGAATGTTGTCACCAGCAATTCCTGCAAGCATACATGTTTTCACCAGTGATTCCTTTCTTGCTTTTCTTTTTTCTTCTTTCTTTAAGTCATTGCACTCTCCCTCACATCTTTTCTATCGCTAGGGGCTCCTCTTGCCTTTTGCTCTATGTTGTATATTTTTGGTATTTTGAAACATATTGGTTCTAGTTCTAGCAATCATTTAACTGGTTCTGTGAATAGACAACTTTAGTTTCGCATTAATGGTATGAATGTCCATTAATGGCTGTGTGTTGAAGGCCTACTTTGTGCCTCTACAAAATGGAGGCCTACTTTGTGTGTTGAAGATAATATTTATGAACTGGCGGGAAAGGCACTACATCAAAAGCGTTTTGTTAATATTTATGAACTGGCGAGAAAGGAAGGTAATATTTGTGAACTGGCAGAAAATGAAAAGCTATAAAAAAGTAAGCGCAAAAAATGAAATAGCGGGAGTAATATTTATGAACTGACAGAAAATGAAAAGCTATAAAAAAGTAAACGTAAAAAAGAAAACGGAAATGCAGACAAGAAAAGCTAAATAGCGGAATGCAGACAAGAAAAAAAATTGGCGGGAAAAATTTAATATAAAAGAAAATGAAATGTAGACAAGAAAAGCTAAATGGCGGGAAGATTGAAATCTTAATTTAGCGACGTTTTACCAAAGAAATGCCGCTAAATTTGTGGCATTTTTACAGAAAACACCGTTCACTTGCGGCAAATATAAACGCCGCAAATAGGTGTAAAATTGCCACAAAGTTAGCGGCGTTTTTTATAGAAAACGCCATTATTTTTCCCGACGCTTGCAAAGCCGACGCATTTTGCAGCGTTTTTTGTTAGTACCGTTACAGTTTAACGGCATTTATAAACGCCGCTAAAAGTATATTTTGCTGTAGTGAATACATCATTATATTTTTTTTATTAATGTTTAATATATAATGATATTTTGAAAAACTAATTTTATCAAGTTTAAGTTTTTTTTTACTTTTAAAATTTAATCAATAATTTGGATTAAATATTACTAATATAAAGGTTATTAGTTACTAATCTTATAATTAAGTAAAAATTTGTAAACTTATAGAAGAATTGAACTAAATGGAGTTAACGAGAAAAGTTAAGCAAAATCAAATAATTTGAGATGAGAAATAATAAATGTTCCAATTAATAATTAAAATATTCAAAGAAATTAAATAAGCGAATATTTAAAAATTTTGTATTCATGGACAGAATTCTATATTATTTGTTTAATTATTTATTTATAATTTATATTTGAATTTTTAATTTCACGATAAATACATACATTTTACTCAAAGAATTGAGTTAATACATTTTCTTCAAATAAAAAAAATTATATAAGTTAATTATAATGCCCCAATACCTTTTATAAAATGAAAAAAATATATGATGGACAACATTCTTAGACCTTTCATTATGATTTGCCCGTGGCAAAATCCATTCATCACCTAAACTCTTGGGATAGCAACTTACCGCGGAGGAAAAAAAGCTCTTACCTTTTTCTTTTCTCGTAAACTATAAATAGCAACTGCCCGTGAAACGTCCGGCCAGCTTTTTTCAAAAATGGAAAGAGAAAACTTGAAGGGAACCGGAGAAATCGAAGCAACTACGCAGGACACAACCGATGAGCCTAAATACGACTGGAACTCAGACCAGAAGCCAAGAACCATGAAGACGAAAGTGCCGGAAGTAGAGATCCGATTTTATCGACGAGGCAAGGGTCCGATAGACGTCTTTAAGTCGAGCTTGGGAGGGTGGGACCAGGACCAGCTGGAGGTCCGAGAAATACTCGAGAAATACGGGTTCAAATCGATTTACGCTTTCAATACCATGTCGGGTCGTGGCGTCCCAATCCGATTTCATCCGACAAATGGGAGGTCTATTCTTGGATACAAGGATGGACCGGTGGTTCACATTGACGGCGAACCAAAGGTAATTTTGTTAGAAAAATAATCAGGTATATAGCTTTGAGACGTGTATAATTACACTTTTTTTAGTGTAATATTGCCTCACACAAGAAGCAAGTTACCCCAAGATACAACAAAGCCTTCAGAATATTGTGAAAAGTCAGAAAAATGTAAAGTAAAGAGTTTCTGGAAATCAACACTTATATAGAATGTGAAGAGGTTTAAATGAATGGTTGTGATTGTCTGTTAAACAACAACCATTCATTTTTTCAGACATAACTGTTCCAGACATATAACTGAAAATATATCTGTTTAAATAGTTTAAAACAATTTTAATTTCAAAAAGAATTTAAAATATTTCTGGCAAAAATAAAAAATTCGGATTAAATCAAAGAGCCAAGAGCCCAAGTGCCCATCTTTGACTTTTAAAATAGTCCAAGCTCTAGTCAAAGCCCAAGCCAAGCAAGACCAAGCCCAAGCCAAGCAAGCTCAAGCCCAAGCCAAATGGTCAAAGCCCATTTCCTCTTTGACTCCAAATTACTCTTAAGAGTTGATTTCCCTTTATAAATAAATCACTTTACACTTTTACAAGCAATGTGGGAACTTGTTCCCTTGTATTTATTACAAGCTATCCAACAATCCCCCACTAGCTTGTAATACAACAAATATGATGCATACAAGAATGTATCTTATTGATTTAAACCTTCAATTAGTGTAAGTACTTTAGGATGCTAATAAAAGTACATAGTGTCCTAAGATTAAACCATGACTTCTTACTATTAGGATCGAAAGTACGACACACATCAATCTGTCACTTTTCACAAAACTCTTACTTGCTCCTAGCACAATTTCAATAGCCATGTGCTAGCAATCCAATTTCTGTGAATATTTCAAGAGTAAAACCCCTTAAACTCTTGTTGAAGCGGCACCACTTCATATTCACATAGGTGGAGATCCTTTTATTGTCCCTATTACTTTGGATAATTTTCAGAATGATCTCCATTAAGAGCTTAAACTCAACCTCTCAATGTAATAGTGGCATTCTTTTGAAATTCAAGTATGAGACTCCTCTTATAAGTGCCACAACAGACACTGATCAATAACTTGTTATTACCCATTAAACTTTAGTAATTACCGATTTTGTAATTCAAAGTTGGGTTACCATTATTGGTGTCTCAAGGGTTATGTATTAATCCCCTACTACATGCAGTCCTCCACACTTTATCCCTTGGCAAAGCTTTAGTAAGAGGATCTGCCAAATTTTCTGCAGACTTTACATATATGATCGTAATGGTACCATTTGAGATTAACTCTCTAACATAGTCATGCCTTAGGCTTATATGTCTAGACTTACCATTATAAATGTTATTAAAAGCACTAGACATAGTAGCCTTACTATCACAATGTAAGGAAAGAGGTGGCATTGGTTGTGGCCACAACTCAATTTTAAACAACATATTTCTTAGCCACTCAGCTTCCTTACCAGCAGCTGCTAAAGCTATAAACTCAGCTTCCATAGTTGAGTGTGCATGACATGTTTGTTTCTTAGATGCCCAACTTACAGCACCACCAGCTAGTGTAAATATCCAACCTGTAGTTGATATATTATCACCAGCTTTTGTTATCCAGCTTGCATCTGAATAACCCTCTAAAACAGCAGGAAATCCTGTATAGCACAACCTTAATTTGGCAGTTCTTTTAAGGTAACCAAGTACCCTTTCAACTGCCCTCCAATGAGCTATACTAGGATTACTTGTAAATCTTGACAACTTACATACCGTGTAAGCAATATCAAGTCTAGTACAATGCATAGCATACATCAAGCTTCCTATAACACTAGCATACTTTAATTGTTCTATTAGTCTAGCATCATTCTTCACAAGTTTCACACTTGAATCATATGAAGTACTATATTCTTTTATTTTAAGATATTGATACTTATCTAATAGCTTTTCTATGTAATGAGTTTGATTTAATGAAAATCCATTATCATTCTTTGTAATTTTAATTCCTAAAATTGTATCTACTTCATTAAGATCTTTCATCTTAAATTTAGACGTAAGAAAATTCTTAGTCTCATTTATACCAAACATGTTAGTACCAAATATAAGCATATCATCCACATATAAACAAACAATCACTCCATAATCACTAGTAAATTTAGAATAAATACATTTATCAACAGAATTATGCCTAAAACCAAAGGATAAAATAGCAGAATCAAATTTCTCATGCCATTGTTTAGGAGGTTGTTTAAGACCATATAAAGATTTAATAAGCTTGCAAACTTTATGTTCATTTCCAGGTAAAACAAACCCTTCGGGTTGTTCCATATAAACTTCTTCTTTTAAATCACCATTTAAAAATGCAGTTTTAACATCCATTTGGTGAATATGCAACTTATATATAGAAGCTAGAGCAAAAAGAATTCTAATAGACGTTATTCTAGCTACTCGAGCATAAGTATCAAAAAAATCTAAGCCTTTCTTTTGAGTAAACCCTTTAGCAACTAATCTTGCTTTAAAAGTTTGTATAGTACCATCAGAATTGTACTTTCTCCTAAAAACCCACTTGTTTTTAATAGGCTTTGATCCTGGAGGTAAATCTACCAAGATCCAAGTATTATTAGACATGATAGAGTCCATTTCATCATTTACAGCTTCTTGCCAGAAAGCTGAATCTCTTGAAGTCAAAGCTTCACTCAAAGTTTTGGGCTCATCTTCAATGTTTAATAATATCTTCACTTTTCTCATAATTCTATCTCTACTACCTTCAACTAGAAAGGTAATATGATAAGGAGAAATAAAATCAAAATCAAAATGTTTTTCTTTTCTTGGCCTCTGACTTCTTCTTGGTTCAGATGGTTCACTTATTTCCTTACGTTTGACTAAGGAATCATAGGCAGTAGACGTATTTTGATCATTTTCTAGTTCATGCCTAATTTGATTTTTCACAAAACTATTTTCAAAAAATTCAACATGTATAGACTCTACAATAACATTAGATTCTATATCTAGTAATCTATATGCTTTTGAATTTTGTGCATAACCTACAAAAACAGATTTAATTCCTCTTGAACCTAATTTAGTCCTTTGAGAATCAGGAAGTCTATAATAAGCAATACACCCCCACACTTTAAAATAACTTAAATTTGGTTTCCTTCCATTCCAGACTTCATATGGTGAGATATGTGTCTTCTTTGAAGGAACCATATTATGTATGTAACAGGCAGTAAGTAAAGCTTCACCCCACAAGTTGAAAGGTAATCCAGCATTTAAAATCATTGCATTAACCATATCAACTAGGGTCCTGTTTTTCCTTTCTGCCAAACCATTATGTTGGGGTGTAAATGGAGCTGACCTTTGGTGAATTATTCCATGATCTTCACAGAATTTATCAAAATCAATTGAGAAATATTCACCACCTCTATCACTCCTTATAATTTTAATTTTTCTTTCCTTTTGATTCTCTACTTTAGATTTAAATTCCTTAAATTTATCAAAAGCTTCATCCTTGTTTCTTAGTAAATAAATACTAGTAAAACGTGAACAATTATCTATAAAAGTTATAAAATATCTATTTTCTCCTCTAGTCAATTTTCCATTTAATTCACAAATATCCGAATGAATTAGTTCCAACAATTTTGTTTCATGTTCTACTTTAGGAAAAGGCTTTCTTGTAATCTTAGCTTCTACACAGATTTGACACTTATCATGGTGATCATGCTTACAAGAAATATAATTATGATTTGTCATGTATTTAATCATAGCATAATTTAAATGTCCTAATCTAGCATGCCACAGAATAGAAGATTCAACGATATAAGCAGAAGCAACATTTATTTTATTAATACTGAGTTTGAACATGCCATCAAGGGAATATCCCTTTCCTACAAACATACCATTCTTAGATATTACAAACTTATCAGATTCTATAACAATCTTAAAGCCTTTCTTGCAAAGCAGATTTGCAGAAACTAAGTTCCTCTTGACATCAGGAACATGGTGCACATTGAGAAGAGTCAATTTTTGTCCAGAAGTGAAGTTTAACATCACACTCCCTTTTCCCAGCACTTTGACAGGAGCATGATTTCCCATAAAGACTTCACTGTTTTCTTCAGTGTAAGTACTAAAGAATTCCATGTTGTTGCAGACATGAATTATGGCTCCAGAATCAAGAAACCACTCATGGTCCATGCACTTGTTGCCATGTTCAATTCAGTAACCATGGCAACAAAGTTCATGTCATCTTCAACAACCATATTGGCTTGAGCAGATTGTTTAGAACCATTGTCTTTATTCTTCTTGTCTTCTGCAATTTTGACTCTACATTCTTTAATGTAGTGCCCCTTCTTTCCACAATGAAAGCAGGCCTTGTTCTTCTTATAATTGTTGGACTTCTTAAATCCACCAGTTTTCTGGACTTTGAAGTTGTTCTGATTCTTTCCAGACTTGTTTGCAAACTTTCCAGAATTGCTCCCTATGGCATTTACTTGTGAATTCCCATTTGAATTCACTGCCTTCTCTTTCTGGAGTTTCTCATCCCTGAGACGAGTTTCACACTCAATTTGCAGATGAGTCTGGAATTGTTCCAGTGTGAAACTATCCGATGTCTGCAGGACCTTTTTCCTATAATTGTTCCATGAAGGAGGCAACTTGGACAGAATTGCTCCGATTTGTATAGTGTCAGGAACAATCACTTCCAAATCTCTAAGTCTGGAAACCAGTATTTGTAATTCATGGACTTGATCCATGATTGGCATGTTATCAGTCATCTTGAAATCAAAATAATTTAATGCCAGGAATTTATCTATACCTTTTTTCTCGTTCTGGTATTTTGTTTCCAAGGCAGTCCATATCTCTCTTGGTGATGTATAGTTGGAGTATAAATCATAAAGTCTGTCAGTAAGAGAGTTGAGGATGTGAACACGACACACCAGTTCATCTTCTGCACGTTTCTTTCTTTCTTCCTTCACTGTATCTGTGTCATCTGGTGTAAGATCTGCCAGTGGCTGCAGATTCGGATCCAGAACATAGGACACCTTCAAAGTTGTCAACAGAAACTTCATCTTGTCCTTCCATCTGGTGAAGTTTGTCCCATCAAACTGGTTCAACTTGACAAGATTTTGTTGATTGATAAACACAGGATTGGTAACCATTGCCATATCAAAAATATTACACTCAAATTGTTAGAAAAATAATCAGGTATATGGCTTTGAGGCGTGTATAATTACACTTTCTTGAGTGTAATATTGCCTCACACAAGAAGCAAGTTACCCCAGGATACAACAAAGCCTTCAGAATATTGTGAAAAGTCAAAAAAATGTAAAGTAAAGAGTTTCTGGAAATCAACACTTATATAGAATGTGAAGAGGCTTAAATGAATGGTTGTGATTGTCTGTTAAACAACAACCATTCATTTTTTCAGACATAACTGTTCCAGACATATAACTGAAAATATGTCTGTTTAAACAGTTTAAAACAATTTTAATTTCAAAAGGAATTTAAAATATTTCTGGCAAAAATAAAAAATTTGGATTAAATCAAAGAGCCAAGAGCCCAAGTGCCCCAAGTGCCCAAGTGCCCATCTTTGACTTTTAAAATAGGCCAAGCTCTAGTCAAAGCCCAAGCCAAGCAAGCTCAAGCCCAAGACAAATGGTCAAAGCCCATTTCCTCTTTGACTCCAAATTACTCTTAAGAGTTGATTTCCCTTTATAAATAAATCACTTTACACTTTTACAAGCAATGTGGGAACTTGTTCCCTTGTATTTATTACAAGCTATCCAACAAATTTCACGGTTATTTTTCGCCATTTTTTCTTTAAATTTGTTGATTATATGTGATTTTGTAATTGTTGTTGCACAAAACAACAATAAAGGTATGCTGACGTCGATGTTCGTACTTGGTTTCCACGGGTCTTCAAGAAGCTTCTGTAAAACAAGAAAAGTCAGAGAGACGCAGGGGTGGTTCCCTGCGTAGACACTCTGATGCTTAAGTCAGTCCAAAGTTCTTCAATCTTGGGAAGCGTAAAAGCCAATAGTCAAAAATTAGGGAATAAGATTATACCTGAAGCCTATTTATAGGCGAGTATTTGAGGTTAATTACCTGGATGAGTACGTAACTTTGCTAAGAGTTTGTATCCAGATGCAATACAAATTCCACATACGGATAAACTCGAACCCTGTCGTCGGCGAGAAACCATCTCTCGGACCATGTTACTGCATCAGGGGTCTGTCGCCAGTCGGATTTACGCCACGTGTCGTGCTGCGACGTAAGGCGATAGACTGGTAGTCTGTCGTTAAGCGACAGGTATGATTCGCAGCCTAATCCATTTGTCGCCCAGCGACAGGTATCATTCGCAGCCTATGCCGTCTGTCGCCAATCGGTAGACGGATTGATGCCACGTGTCGCGCTGTGACGTCAGGCGATAGGCTGAGAGTCTGTCGCCCAGCGACAGGTATCATTCGTAGCCTATGCGTCTGTCGCCGAAAGCCACGTGGCCCAATGATCTAATGTCACGTGGTGTTTTTGGTGAACGTTGGGCCTGGCCCAAAACTTGGTAGTCTTTGTCATATCAATTGCTCCCCACTCTGTAGTCTGTCGCCAAGCGACAGGTATGATTCGCAGCCTAATCCGTCTGTCGCCAATCGGTAGACGGATTGATGCCACGTGTCACGCTGCGACGTCAGGCGATAGGCTGAGAGTCTGTCGCCCAGCGACAGGTATCATTCGCAGCCTATGCCGTCTGTCGCCAATCGGTAGACGGATTGATGCCACGTGTTGCGCTGCGACGTCAGGCGATAGGCTGAGAGTCTGTCGCCCAGCGACAGGTATCATTTGCAGCCTATGCGTCTGTCGTCGAAAGCCACATGGCCCAATGATCTCCTGTCACGTGGTGTTTTTGGTGAACGTTGGGCCTGGCCTAAAACTTGGTAGTCTTTATCATATCAATTGCTCCCCACTCTCTTGTTAGATTTTTCTAACCAAGAGAGTATAAATATGTTTTTTTTGGGTTTCAGCCCACCGTGAATAGTTCTCTCTATTTTTTGTTATTTCTTCTGGTGTTTTTTTTTTGCCGGTGAAAAAGCTCTGCTCTATGACAGACGTGATCGGGCGCGACGTTTAGCATTCCCTGTCGTGGCTATATAAACCGTTGAGGCCCGCCGAGAGAGTGCACGAAAACCTCTGAGCAAACGTCTATCGCACGTCTTTCAGCTCTCTCGCCAAAAGAGTCTGTCGCCTAAAGAGTCTGTCGCCTAAAGAGTCTGTCGCTCTCTCGTCAGGATCTCTCGCTCCTCTCAGTGACAGTAAGTGCATATCTGTCGCCTTGTTTATCACCTTTCGCATTCAGATTTAGGCCTCCCGTAGGTGTTTTTAGTCTTCCGCGTATAGCCTAGGTCTCCCGCAGGTCTCTCGTTCACTAGGTCTGTCGCCCTAACAGGTCTGTCGCCTATTGGGTCATTCCTTTTCCATGTCGTCGCTACTTCTGGGTAAAACACTCAGGACCGGTGGTGTTCCGTGTTCTTTGACAAACGCTGACTTAGAGGATTTTAGGACTCGCTTCCCTCTTCCGTCAGGTTATCATTATAGACTTCCAGCCCAAGGCGAGGTTACACCCGACTTGGTTAGAAATGGTGTAGCCGTCCATAAGGCCTCTTTATCCTTCGATTTTCACTTCCCTCTTCCTGAGTTTGGTGAAGCGTTTCTTAGGTATAAGGAGATCGTCCCGTGTCAACTTCATCCCCATGCGTGGGCCCAGTTAGTAGCTTTTTCCATAGTGTGTCGACACCTAGATATTGTCCCAACTGTTCCTCTTTTGAGTGCTTTTTTCAAAGTTCGTGGGTTGAAAGGGTTGATAACGTTCTCTCTCCAACGGTTGAAGTCTGACGAGTTCCCTAATAATAAAATCTTCTCAGATCTTCCCAATAAACTGCGTGGCTTTGAGAGTGAGTGGGTTGTTGTTGAGATTCCAAGCGGCCTACGAATCCGCAAGAGATGGAATCGTGATACCTCTGACCACTCGCAACGCTTAGGAAGATTTAAAGCAGAAATTTAAGAGACCAATTTGGTGAAAATATTCGACGGATTTGTTCTATCGGGGAGCGTAACTTATTCTCCTTTTTAACCCCGGAGAATATCGTCGCTGCCGACTGGGGGGTAAGCAGGACCGTTGTTGGGACTTCCACTGCCCCATCTAACTTGCTTGCAACTCCGTGTGTTTTTTATGCTGGTCCTAGTCAGCAATCTTCGGTAGTCGTAGTCGAAGCGTCTACCCCTGTAGGTCATTTTGTAGATGAATCCTCTTCGGACTCGGAGGATGAGACCCCTGAGGTCGTAGGTACTAGTGATCAGTCAGAGGAGAATCCTGAGTGGGCTCAGGTCGACGCCTTTGGGAGTCCTTTCGTTGACTTTCCAATGGATTCCAACTTGAATAATTTAGAGGATTTTGGTGGTTTTTTTGGTTTCTAATCCTTTTTACTTCTCGTATATGTGTGCATGATGTTTTATTTGGTTAGCTAATTCGTTCTTATATTGTGCAGGTATGAACTTCTAGGAGCTTTTGCGTAGGAGGGAGGCCAGTGATGCTGCTCGGTGGCTCCTGCTTCTCAATCGCCAGCTCGTGCTCCCTCGTATGGACCAGCTCGTGCTCCCACATCGGGACCAGCTCGTGCTCCTATTGCCCCTTCTCCTGCCACTGGTGCATCTAGCCATCCTACACAAGAGGCTGGGAGAAATAAACGAAATAGGCCCCTTGTACCTGATCGTGGTTCGGATGACCGCGAGAGCTCAGAGTCCTAAAGGAGTGATTCAGCCCATCAAGAGGGTGGATCTCGTGTTGTTGAGGATAGGTCTGCTCCTCGCCAGCCTAGACACAAGTACAGGAAAAGGCTAATTATTGAAGCCACAATGCCTACAAGACCAATTTTGCTTAAAGTGGCCGATCCGACTTTGAGGCGCTATCCAGTTGATAGCGGGGTCGTTGTAGGTGGAGAAGACTTCCAAACCTATCTCGGGGTGAATGACAATGACAGCATTGAGGATGCCGGGATAGCATCTCGTCTAGCTTGGAGCACCATTCTCCCTCGCGACGAGGCGAAGCTTTTTACCAATCTGACTGAGGCGGAGGATAATTCTGACTATCTTGCGATGAAGGTAAGCTTTGTGCTTGTTTGTTAATTAACTTTTTCCTTTTTAGGCTTCTTCGTCAGGTTTGTTGAGTCTTTGTTTATTTTTTGTCTTGTCAGACGGCTCAGTAAATTGTGGCTGTTAATGCTCGACACAGGGCCCTTAGGGAGCAGGCCGACAAAGACATTCGTGAGCTTCGAGAGCAGAAAATGGAGCTTATGAATGAGGTTGTGCAGCTTCGCCCTTATCCCAAAAGGATGGAGGAGTTAAATAAAAGGAACGTTGATCTCGAGCGAAGGAATGTTTATCTTGAGCGAAAGCTCCAAGAAGAACAAGCAAAGGTGGCTTCCCTTCAAGGGTACCAGGAGGCTTACAATAAGGCCGTCAGTGATCGGGGAGCCATGGAGAGGCAACGGGATGAAGCTATTGAGGAGCTGCACAATGCGCTGGATCATCAGAGAGAGGTTCGGGCCGAGGTTGTCCGTGAATATCGCTTGTCCCAACATTGCTATGATAAGAAAGCAATGTTTGCGACGGGATTCGTCAAGTACGGCTTCTATTTGGCTCGTTCATGGCTGGAGAAGCACCGGCCAAGCGAGACTTTTCCTGAATTGCTCTTCACCGAGGAGGTTAAGTACTATGCAGCTCCTTCGTGGACCACGTATGAGCCCGTCTCACAAGGTCCGGGCGCCTATTTGGAGGAGGGAGCCGGAGACGAATTAGATAATCTTGAGGGTCCGTAGCCTCCTCGACAGCCACCACATCAATCTGAGTCTTTTGAAGTACTTGACCAAGCTGAGCCTTCAATAGTGCGTGATGTTCCTGAGGCTATCGAGGCGGGCGATCAGCCTGAGTCTATCGAGGCACTTCTAGGGTTGGACAGCGATGATTTCCAAATTTCTGATTCCACAGCTGTTGATCCTGTGTCAGACTCCGCAGCTGTGGTTGGGCCTTCAAATGATGATCCTTCATCCGGGATGGTTCCTCCGGCTCCCCAAGATCCTAGTGGTTCAGTCTCTCAAGTTCCCGATCCTCCAGTTATCGAAGGCTCTAGTGTCGAGGCGGCTTCTTCTCAGCCGGATGATTTAGTCCTCAGTGTAGATTAGGATGTTTTTGTATTTTCCTTTGTTTTGCTTGTTGACTCCAATGTACAGATTTATTTTTAATGAACAATACCATTTCATTTTGTAGTTCTTTCTTTTGCTTATGTGAATTCAGTATAATATTTTGTATACCTATTATATCACCAAATTCTGAAGCGATATCAAATAATTCTATTTTCACCTTTATACCATGTTGCTCCCCAAGTTCTTCTTTGAGACAGCGTTGTCATTCCTGTTCAAAGATGAACTTTTTCTCGAGCGTTTGTGCCTATCTCGCGCTCTTTTCGCTTAAGGACTTATCAAGACTAAAATGTCCAAGTGTTAACCATAATTTGTCAACTTATTGTAACACATTAATCTAAAGGATTTGTAGCGTACCTCGTAAGATGCTATATATCACCTTTTGTGATGGTTGGATATCGTACTTGTCTATTTGCTTATTGCTTGATGATTTCATGGTTTGTCTTTTTCGCGCCCTTTTCGCTTCTTAAGAAATGGTTTTACCTGTCTCGCACCTTTTTTCGCTTAGGGACTTTTGTGTTTGTTCGTCTCGCGCATTTTTCGCTTAGGGACTTTTATGTTTGCCCGTCTCGCGCATTTTTCGTTTAGGGCTTTTGTGTTTGCCAGCTGTTACCTCATTTTAATTCCTGTAACACATAATTTGTCTCACATATTGCGTTAGAAAATATAGGAAATGATTGGCTGGCCTTTATTCATGAATCAGAAAAATAATAACATCTGTAAAGTAATGTAGCAATAGATGAGAAGGTAAGAATGATAACAATCAAAAAACAAAAATTACAATGTTTATTGCCAATATCGCTTAAGATGGTTGGCATTCCAAGTTTTTGAGATCTTCTTTCCTCGTAAGGTTTCCAAGGTACATGTGCTAGGTCCGACCATCTTTCTGATTCTGTATGGTCCTTCCCAATTAGCCCGGAGCTTTCCATCCTCCCTATGGGAGTTTGTGATTGCCGACTTTCTTAACACTAGGTCTCCCTCTTGCATTTCTCTGTTCTTCACCCGTGCATTGTAATAAGTAGCTACCCTCTATTGGTAAGCAGCCAGTCTCATTTTTGCCTTGTCTCTCAGCTCGTCTAGCAGGTCTAGATTCTCCCTTAGTCCCTGAGAATTGAGATCCTCGATGTAGGGGACCAACCGGGGTGACTCAGCTCCAACTTCTACTGGGATGAGGGCTTCAGTGCCATATACCAAATGAAACAGTGTTTCACCTGTTGACACTTTGCTTGTCGTTCTATAGGCCCATAGGACACTTGGGAGCTCATCTACCCGTGCTCCCTTTGCCTTGTCCAGTCTAGTTTTCAACCCGTACAGTATAGTTCGGTTGCTCACCTCTGCCTGCCCATTAGCCTGTGGGTAAGACACAGAAGATATTCTTAGGAGAATCTTCAGGCCACTACAAAAATTTCGAAAAGCATCACAGTCGAACTGCTTCTCATGATCTGCATTTATCACACGTGGGATCCAAATCGGCAAATTATGTCTTTCTACACCATTGCTTCCACCTTCTTCTCAGAAAGCCAAAGGCTCGGCCTCTATCCATTTTGTGAAGTAGTCTGTGGCCACAAGCAAATACTTCCTTTGCCCTGAGCCTAGGGGAAAAGGCCCCAGGATATCTAATCCCCATTGTGCAAATGGAGTTGGTTGAAGTGTGTTTTGAAGAGCCGAAACAGGCGCGGTTGTTATAGGAGTGAATTTTTGACACTTTTCACATCTTCTCACTTTGTCTGTGGCATCCTTCCTTAGTGTAGGCCAATAAAACCCCATGTGCAATATTTTCGAGGATAGGGCTCGAGCCCCCAAATGTTCACCGCATATTCCCTCATGAACTTTAGCTAAGGTGTACTCAGCCTGTTGGGGCCCTAAACCCTTCAAAAGGGGCATTGTGAATCCCCGTTTATAGAGTTCCCCATTTACCACTGTAAATTTGGCACTTTTTAGCTTCAACCTTCGAGCTTCATCCCTGTTAGTGGGGAGTGTACCCCCCAATATGTAGTCTTTGATCGGGCTCCTCCAATTGCCTCCGATTTTGACATCACAGACATCTTCTTCTTCAATACTTGGCCTAGCGAGAGATTCCACTTTGACCATACCCTTTTTGACCCCTCTGGAAGAAGCCAATTTTGAAAGAGCGTCTGCATGGTTGTTCTCTGTTCGATTTATCTGAGTTAGCTGGAAGTGCTTGAATGATTGTGCCAATAATTGTACCTTCTATAGATAAGGGACTAAGGCGGGTTCTCGTGCTTCATACTCACCCGAGAACTGGTTTACCACCAATTGTGAATCGCTATGTGCTACTAAGTTGCTAACTCCTAGTTTCTCAGCAAGTCTCATCCCAGCTATCAAGGCTTCGTACTCATCTGTATTGTTCGAACTTGGGAAATCAAGACGTAGGGAGTACTCATAGGTTTCCCCTTTAGGCGATATCAGCACAATTCTGGCTCCACTGCTGTCCATGTTACGAGCTCCATCAACAAATAATTTCCACCAGACTAACTCTGTTTCCTCTTGGACCTCTCGGCCAGTGCATTCTACAATGAAATCTGTCAATGCCTGTCCTTTTATTGCTTGGCGAGGCTAGAAGTGAATGTCATATTCACTCAATTCGATAGCCCACTTAATTAGACGCCCGAAGTGTTCTGGTTTCTGCAGTATTTGCTTGAGGGGCTAATCTGTTAAGATAGTCACCGAGTGAGCTTGGAAGTAAGGCCGCAACTTTCGAGTTGCCATCACCAAGGATAAAGCTATTCTTTCAACTAAGGGGTATCTTGCCTCGGCATCTAGCAGGACTTTGCTTACATAATAGATCGGGCGATCTTTGTCCCCTTCTTTCCTTAGTAGGACTGCACCTACAGCTTTCTCTCCTACACCGAGGTACATAAGGAGGTGGTCTCCGAGATGTGGCCGAGATAATAGAGGCAACTCTTTCAAGTAGTCTTTCAACCTTTCAAAGGCGTCATTGCACTCTTCCGTCCACTTGAAGTTCTTTCCTACCTTTATTGCCTTGAAAAATGGTAGACTTCTTTCAGCTGATTTGGACAAGAAACGACTCAAGGCTGCTATTCTTCCTGTCAGTCTTTGAACTTCCTTTATTGTATTAGGCGGCCTCATGTCCAAAATAGCTTGAACTTTTTCGGGATTAGCCTCTATCCCTCGGTTAGTAATCATGAATCCCAGAAACTTTCCAAATCTCACCTCGAATGAGCATTTGTTGGGATTCAACTTCATCTTGTATTGTCGCAATACATTGAATACTTTAGTCATTTTCTCGGCATGTGATTCTCCCTATCGGCTTTTGATGATCATATCATCAACATAAGCTTCCATAGTGTTGCCCAGCAAGTCTTGGAACACCTTATTTACTATGCGCTGGTAGGTTGCACCCGCGTTTTTCAAACCGAACAGCATTACTCGGTAGCAATATATCCCACCATCGGTAATGAACGAGGTTTTCTCCTCATCATCTGGATGCATCATGATTTGGTGGTAGCCCGAAAAGGCATCCAAGAAGCTAAGTAATTCATACCTACAAGTTTCGTCTACCAACTTGTCAATTCGAGGTAGTGGATACGAATCCTTAGGACAAGCTTTATTCAGATCTGTGAAGTCCACACACATCCTCCATTTCCCGTTGGTTTTCTTCACCATCACAACATTAGCCAACCACTCCGGATAATTAACTTCTCTAACGAATCCTGCTTGTAACAACTTGGAGATTTCTTCTTTTATTGCCTGTTGCCTCTTTGGAGTAAAATTCCTCTTCTTTTGTTTTATTGGCTTTGCCCCTGAGACTACGTTCAACCGATGGCAAACAACTTCAGGATCTATTCCAGGCATATCGACTGGGGTCCATGAAAACACATCACGATTCTCTTTTAAGCATCAGACTATCTCCCCTTTTACTTTTTCAGGCAATTGGCTCCCCACATATACTATTTTCTCCTTATCTCCTTCATCTAACTGGATTGTCTTCATCTCCTCATCAGGTTTTGGTTTAGGTGGTTCTTCAATTGTAAGGGTTTCTTTCCTCTGAATTCCCTTGCATGTGGTGGATGCGAAATTACATATTCTGGCTTTCCTTTGATCTCCCCTCACTTGTCCAACACCGCGGGGAGTCGAAAACTTCATTAACAAATAGTAGGGATGCACTACCGCTCTCATGTCATTTAACAGTGGCCGCCCGAGTATCATATTGTACGCCACGAAAGTTAATCTCACCACCATAAACAACGCTTGTCGAGTGACACACTTCGGGCTTTCCTCGAATGTCACAGGTAGCTAAACTGCGCCTTCTACCTTCACTTTTTCTCCTGAAAAGCCATACAGTGGTGTGGTTACTGGCTTCAGTCTGTCATTCGAGATGTTCATTTTCTCAAAGCAACTCCAGTAAATCAAATTTACCGAACTCCCATTATCAACTAGGATACGACTCACTGGGTGTTTTGCTATTACCCCCGAAATCACCATTGGGTCATCATGAGGGATCATCACATCACCTCTGTCAGCTGGCGTGAAAGTAATGGGCTCTTCATCATGTTTTTCCTCCATCACCGAATTAACTTGATAAGCCTGTCGAGCGTAGGTTTTTCGAGACGAGGAAGAAGTGCCAGCTAATGACTCACCTCCGGATATCACGTTAATAGCTGGCCCTGTGGGTTCATTATCTTCCTCACGATTCCTTCTTTCTACCCTTCTGTTATTATCTCTTCTTTCACCTTCATTTCATCTAACAGGTCCTCTGTTCTCACCTCTTCTATCTCTGAAATTGTTTCCTCTGTTCTGTGCAGGATAGTTAGTTCTATCACCTCTCCATACGAAACGGTTTATTTTTCCTTCTCGGGCTAGCTTTTCTAGCTGATTCATCAACTCCCTACATTTTTCTGTTGTGTGCCCATGCGCTGAGTGATAATCGCAGTACGAGCTTAAATCACGGCCCAGATTCCCTAACGCCTTCTTTGGAGTCTGTATAAGACCTGATCCCTCAATAGCTACCAACACTGAAGCTCGAGATTCAGTGAGCGGAGTATATGAATTGTATTTCAATGAAGGGGCTTTCTTAAACTTTCTTGGTTGGCTGGGAGATGCTTCAGTGACCTCTCTTCCTCGTTTCCTTCCATCCTTGGATTCTCCTATCGTCACCATTCTCATTACTTCCTCTTGGGTTACATATTTATTTGCACGGGAAGGCAGGTCTGAGATGGTGGTTGGCTGGTCTAGCGATAGGGATTCTTGCAATTTCTCAGACCTTGTCCCCTGTAACATAGCTGCCACAGCTATACCGACTTGCAGATCTCGCACCTCCAAAGTAACATCTCTGAACCGATCCACATAACTTTTCAATGACTCCTTAGCTCCCTGCTTAATAGTGAGCAAATAGGCCGGTTCCATCCTTCTCTGACTATTTACCGCAAACGCCTTGAGAAACTCGCTTCGTAGTTGGTCAAAAGAGATAATGGACCCTTCCGACAGGTTATTAAACCATTTCATCGCATGTCAGGAGAGTGTTAAGGAAAAGGCCCTACACATTATCTCATCTTCCCATCCATGTAACAACATTAGGGCCTCATAGTTTTGCATATGGTCGTAGAGGTCCATCTTTCCGGTGTAGGCGGTCATCTGCGGCATTTTGAACTTTGGGGGCAGAGGTTTTTGCATGATGGTTGTGCAGAACGGTACTCTCCTCCTTTGGCTCTCTTCTGCAGACACTAACTTTTTCTCTTCCAGTACCTGTTCTATCATCTTCTTCATGTCCACGGGGGGAGCGAGCTGATTTCGGGCATGAGACGAATCAGGTAGGTCTACGACTACTTCCTTGCCCTTAGCTTGAGGTTCGTTTGTTCGTACCATTTGCGTGCACCAAGTGTGGTCAAACTCCGACCCGGTTCCCCAAGTGCTTTGATCTTCGACCCCGTTCTTTCCAGCACCTCCAATACCATGGTCTAAGTTAGCTCCATCAAAATTTGACAAGTCATGGTGGTGGGCGGCAGACCCTGTCGCCCAGACATCTGTCGCCCTACATGGGGGATCTGTCGCCTGTACCCTGTCGCCGGCTCTAAACCTATTGCTTCCTCAGTCTCTCACTGGGTGCCTGCGACAGGCCTCTCGCTCCCCTGTCCTGGCACAGCCTGATGAATGTCGTGCTCTTCCACAGGGGGAACCTCTCGCAGTCGAGAGGGGTCTGCCGCTGTCGTGTCCTCCTGTCGCCTAAACACCTGCGGCAGGACACCTCTATTTGTTCCTCCTACTAAGTTCTGTACGGCAGGCGGCAGATCCAGTGTCGGGAGAACTCCTTGGAACAGATCCACCATGGCTCGCAGCGCCTGGGTAGTTTCTTCGCTCTATCGCCTCAGAGCTTCGAATTCTGCCGCCGATACAGTAATTCTTTCTTCCTCCCTATTCACCTGGTTTGTCTGGCGAATCTGTTGTTCATGGGAGCTCACGAAGTTTTCCTCACTCCCGGTCGTTATGTTTGTAGATCTTGTTCTCACCATCTTAGAAAATCTTGGCTTTTTTATACGTGTCCCACAGACGACGCCAATTGTTGTTGCACAAAACAACAATAAAGGTGTGCTGACGTCGATGTTCATACTTGGTTTCCACGGGTCTCCAAGAAGCTTCTGTAAAACAAGAAAAGTCAGAGAGACGCAGGGGTGGTTCCCTGCGTAAACACTCCGATGCTTAAGTCAGTCCAAAGTTCTTCAATCTTGGGAAGTGTAAAAGCCAGTAGTCAAAAATTAGGGAATAAGACTATACCTGAAGCCTATTTATAGGCGAGTATTTGAGGTTAATTACCTGGATGAGTACGTAACTTTGCTAAGAGTTTGTATCCAGATGCAATACAAATTCCACATACGGATAAACTCGAACCCTGTCGTCGGGGAGAGACCATCTCTCGGACCATGTTACTGCATCAGGGGTCTGTCGCCAGTCGGATTTGCGTCACGTGTCGCGCTGCGACGTAAGGCGATAGACTGGTAGTTTGTCGCCAAGCGACAGGTATGATTCGCAGCCTAATCCGTCTGTCGCCAATCGGTAGACGGATTGATGCCACGTGTCGCGCTGCAACGTCAGGCAATAGGCTGAGAGTCTGTCGCCCAGCGACAAGTATCATTCGCAGCCTATGCTGTCTGTCGCCAATCGGTAGACGGATTGATGCCACGTGTCGCGCTATGAATTCAGGTGATAGGCTGAGAGTCTGTCGCCCAGCAATAGGTATCATTCGTAGCTTATGCGTTTGTCGCCGAAAGCCACGTGGCCTAATGATATCCTGTCACGTGGTGTTTTTGGTGAACGTTGGGCCTGGCCCAAAACTTGGTAGTCTTTGTCATATCAGTAATATTGTCAAATATATGTTGTCGGTAATTTAATTAAATTTATACCTACAGTTAAGCTAAAAAAGTCACTTCGGATATAAAGTAGCACATATTTTCGAACAATTAAGGATCAAAATTTTATTCTTTTTTGCAGCATAATCTAGTTTTTTATTTTTTAGTTTTTACATGAAATTATTTGCTTATTTTTAATCCTATTTAGAGTATCATTTATTTATTTATTTATTAGCTTTTACAACTTTTGATGTATTAAAAAGTAATTAAGGTTACTAAATCAGTTATGGCATTTTTCTTTTCTCTCTCTCTCTCTCTCTCTATATATATATATATATATGTTGGAGGGATCCGCTTACACAAGTGTAAAACTAATTAGTTTTACATCTTTTTTTAACCATTAGATTGATATAAACTTATGGTTGACAACCATAAGTTTATATCAATCTAATGGTTAAAATGTGTAAAACTAATTAGTTTTACACTGGTGTAAGTGGATCCCTCATCATATATATATATTGGTACATAGGAGGTACAAGAATGAGCGGGGAATCAAACCTTAGTCCTAAACCTTCCTAAAAAGGGGGTAACAACCACTAAGCTAAGCCTTGGTTATTTTTCTATACATATATTGAGCTAAAGCAGCCGGTTCCAAGCCCGGGTAAAGGAGGAGAGTGGCGGTTGGTTTGGACAATCAACCTTAAAAACTAGTCCAATCTCATGAAATGAACCAATATCAGAGAATTCAGATATTGGTTCATATAGCCTACCCTAATCTCTTGGGATAAAGGCTCTGATGATGATGATGATATTGAGTTACAAATGAGAGGTAATCCTCTACCATATCATAAATCCTAACCTAACTATTTTAGGACTTAAACCCGAGGCTCTTAGGATAAGTATCCCCTTGGGGACATGCTTTTTTGTCATTTCTACTATGTTTGGTAGGGAGGAGAAAGAGGGAGGATGGAAAAATTTTTAGTCAAATGGTTGAGATTCATAACAACATATGCTATTTTGCCCCTCAACTTTTTGATTAAAACTTTTTTCTTCCTTTCCTCTTTCCTTCCTACCAAATGGAGTGTTCATCATTAAGCCATTATTGTTTTGCTTTTGATTTTATAGCAATATATTGGAAGTAAAAAAGAAGAAGTAACTATTGAAAGCAATAATGAACCAAAAGAAAAACTATTGAAAGCAATAACTATATGGAGCCTTACAAACTTTAGCTAGTTGTCAAGGCTGTTTTTTAAGTTTTGCATACTAGAATATAGTGCATACTAAATAGAAGGAGTATTTTACACTGATTACTGTTAGGATGTTGAGCTATTTAAACCCTTGTGTTCTTGTCTATTGTTTCACCAGGTTAAGATTGGCTTTTGATTTATCATTGCAATAATTAGTCAAGTGGATGCTTTAGGACCCACTAACCATGTATCATTTGATGAATGCACCCAAGCCTCATCCAATATCATTTGAATATTGGTTTATGTAGCTTACCCCAATATTAGGATAAAAGCTTTGGATATGATGATGACAATCTTTGTCTACTTTCCACATTTTTTTTCTAACGTAAGAGCATGGCTATTCAACCTGGATTGTACATTGATTTGGTGACACTTTGGGTTGTTAGGTCACTGGTGTTGAATTCTAGGTCACTTAATCTAACTTCTGTTAAACAAAAGATGTTGGATATTAAGGATATAAATTGGTACAAAAATTCTGGTGCAAACTATTTGTGTAAACGAATTTAAATTATAATAATGTATCTTGATATGACAAAGTGTACTTTCTTTGGGCCAGGCCCAAGGTTCATCAAGACCACCACGTGGCGGGAGATCACTGTGCCACGTGGCCTTCGGAGACAGACGACATTGGCTGCTGCATCACAGCTGTCGCCTGGCGACAGGCTCCCAGCCTATCGCCTGAAGTGACAGTGCGACACGTGGTATCAACCGTCTACTGATCTGCGACAGACCACATTGGCTGCTGCATCACACCTGTCGTCTGGTGACAGGCTCCTAGCCTATCGCCTGACGTGACAGTGCGACACATGGCATCTTCCCCGCCTACTGACCAGCGACAGACACCTGTCGCCATAAGAGGTGGTCTCTCGCCAGCGACAGGGTCCCAGTTTATCTGTACGAAGGAATTTGTACTACATCTGGATACAAACTCTTAGCAAAGTTGCGTGCTTATCCCCAGGTAATTAACCTAGAATATCCGCCTATAAATAGGCCTCAGGTATAATCTTATTGCCCAATTTTTTGACTATTGGCTTTTACGCTTCCCAATCCTTAAGAACTTTTGGCTGACTTAAGCATCGGGGTGTCTACGCAGGGAACCACCCCTGCGTCTCTCTGACTTTTCTTGTTTTACAGAAGCTTCTTGGAGACACGTGGAAACTGAGTACGAACATCGATGTCAGCATACCTTTATTATTGTTTTGTGCAACAACAATTGGCGCCGTCTGTGGGAAACGTATAAAAAGCCAAGATTTTCTAAGATGGTGAGAACAAGATCTACAAACGTAAGGACCGGAAGTGAGGAAAACTCTGTGAGCTCTCCCGAACAACAGATTCGCCAGACAAACCAGGCAAACAAGGAGGAAGAAAGAATTACTGTGTCGGCGACAGAATTCGAAGCTCTGAGGCTACAGAGCGAAGAAACTACCCAGGCGCTGCGAGCCATGGTGGATCTGTTTCAAGGAGTTCTCCCGGCATTGGATCTGCCGCCTGCCGTGTAGAACTTGGTAGGAGGAACCAATAGAGGTGTCCCGCCACAGGTGTTTGGGCGACAGGAGGACACGACAACGGCAGTCCCCTCTCGTCGACGAGAGGTCCCCTCTATAGAAGAGCACGACATTCATCTGGGTGCGGCAGGACATAGGAGCGGGAGGCCTGTCGCAGGCACCCAGCGAGAGACTGAGGAAGCAATTGGTTCAGAGCCCGCGACAGGAGTCATGCGACATGGGAGCGGGAGGCCTGTCGCAGGCACCCGGCGAGAGACGGAGGAAACAGCAGGCTTGGATCCTGCGGCAGGGGTCAGGCAACAGACTCCAAATGTAGGGCGACAGGTGTCCGGGCGACAGAATCTACTGCCCACCACCATGACTTGTCAAATTTTGATGGTGCTAATTTAGACCATGGTATTGGAGGTGCTGGAAAGAACAGGGTCGAAGATCAAAGCACTTGGGGAACCGGATAGGAATTTGACCCCACTTGGTGCACACAAATGGTACGGACAAATGCACCTCAAGCTAAGGGCAAGCAAGTAGTCGGAGATCTACCTGACTCGTCTCATGCCTGAAATCAGCTTGCTCCCCTCGTGGACATGAAGAAGATGATAGAACAGGTACTGGAAGAGAAAAAGTTAGTATCTGCAGAAGAGAGCCAGAGGAGAAGAGTACCGTTCTGCACGACCATCATGCAAAAACCTCTGCCCCCAAAGTTCAAAATGCCGCAGATGACCGCCTACACCGGAAAGATGGACCCATACGACCATATGCAAAATTATGAGGCCCTAATGCTGTTACATGGATGGGAAGACGAAATAATGTGTAGGGCCTTTTCCTGTACTCTGTTCGGACATGCGATGAAATGGTTTAATAACCTGCCTGAAGGGTCCATTATCTCTTTTGACCAACTGCGAAGCGAGTTTCACAAGGCGTTTGCGGTAAATAGTCAGAGAAGGAAGGAACCGACCTATTTGCTCACTATTAAGCGGGGAGCTAAGGAGTCATTGAAAAGTTATGTGGATTGGTTTAGAGATGCTACTTTGGAGGTGCGAGATCTGCAAGTCGGTATAGCCGTGGCAACCATGCTACAGGGGACAAGGTCTGAGAAATTGCAAGAATCCTTATCGCTAGATCAGCCAACAACCATCTCAGACCTACTTTCACGCGCACATAAGTATGTAACCCAGGAGGAAGTGATGAAAATGGTGGGTAACAGAGAATCCAATGAAGGAAGGAAGAGGGGAAGAGAAATCCCTGAAACATCCTCTAGTCAGTCAAAGAGGTTTGACAAAACCTCTACAACGAAGTATACCACCTATACCCCACTTACTGAATCTCGAATTTCGGTGTTAGCAACTATTGAGGGATCAGGTCTTATACAACTCCCGAAGAAAGCATCCGGGACTATGGGCCGTGACATAGATTCTTACTGTAACTACCATTCAACACATGGGCATTCGACAGAGAAATGTGGGGATTTAATGAATCAACTAGAGAAGCTAGCACGTGATGGAAAAATAAATCGATTCGTGTGGAGAAGTGACAGGAACGCCTATCCTGCACGAAATAGAGGAAACTACTTCAGAGACAGCTTTGGAGACCGAAGAGGTGAAAACAGGGGAACTGTAAGGCAAAATGATGATGACAGGAGGACAGATAGAAGGAACAGAGAGGAAGATAATGAACCTACGGGGCTAGCTATTAATGTGATATCCGGAGGTGAATCGTTAGCTGGTTCTTCTTCCTCGTCTCGGAAGTCTTACGCCCGACAAGCTCATCAGATTAACTCAGTAATGAAGGAAAAGCATGATGAAGAGCCCATTACTTTTACGCCAGCAGACAGAGGAGATATAATAATCCCTCATGATGACCCAATGGTAATTTCAGCAGTGATAGCAAAGCATCCAGTAAGTCGCATCCTGGTCGATAATGGGAGTTCGGTGAATTTGATATACTGGAGTTGCTTTGAGAAAATGAACATCTCGAAGGATAGGCTGAAGCCAGTACCCACGCCGCTGTATGGCTTCTCAGGAGAAAAGGTGAAGGTGGAAGGGGCAGTTCAGCTATCTGTGACATTGGGGGAAAGCCCGAAGTGTGTCACTCGTCAAGTATTATTCATGGTGGTGAAGCCGACGTCAGTAGCGTATAACATGATCTTCGGGAGACCATTGTTGAATAATATGAGAGCGGTGGTACATCCTTGTTATCTGTTAATGAAATTCCAAACTCCTTATGGTGTCGGACAAGTGAGAGGAGACCAAAAGAAGGCTAGGACGTGTAATATCGCGTCCACCACGTGTAAGGGGATTAAAAGGAAAAAAACCCTTACCATCGAAGAACCGCCTAAGCCAAAACTGGATGAAGAGACAGAAGGTGGCCACTTATTACATTGCAGGGGTTAACAATAGAGAATTGCAAGGGAAGAAGATCTCGAAAACTTGGAATGCCAACCATATCAAGCTGTACTGGCAGCAAAATATCGTACACCTCTTATGATTCTTGTCTTTATCTATCCATCTGTTATTATGTTACTTTATAGAAATTATCGTTTTGTGATCATCTGACTCCTGAATAAAGACCAGCCATTCGCTTTCTATATTCTCTAATGCAATTTGTTAGACAGATTATGTGTTTAACAGGAATTGAAATGACGAAGACGCTAGAAGGGCAAAATAAGACCCCAAGCGGGCAAAATAAGACCCTAAGCATGACGAAGACGCTAGAAGGGCAAAATAAGACCCCAAGCGGGCAAAATAAGACCCTAAGCATGACGAAGACGCTAGAAGGGCGAAATAAGACCCCAAGTGGGCAAAATAAGGCTCTAAGCATGACAAAGACGCTAGAAGGGCAAAATAAGAATAAGACCCTAAGCATGACGAAGACGCTAGAAGGGCAAAATAAGACCTCAAGCGGGCAAAATAAGACCCTAAGCATGACGAAGGCGCTAGAAGGGCAAAATAAGACCCCAAGCGGGCAAAATAAGACTCTAAGCATGACGAAGATGCTAGACGGGCGAAATAAGACCCCAAGCGGGCAAAATAAGACCCTAAGCATGACGAAGACGCTAGAAGGGCAAAATAAGACTCCAGACGGGCAAACCAAAGTCCCAAAGCGAAAAATGAGCGAGACAGGCAAATCTAAAAGTCCTTAAGCACAAAGGTGCGAGACGGGCAAAAGACCAATCCTCAAAAAAGTACAATCGCAGAATCATCAAGCGCTAGGCAAACAGACATGTGCGAAAATCAAATAACACAAAAATACAAATTATATAGCATGTTACGAGGTACGTTACAAATCCTTCAGATTAATATGTCGCGATAACTTGACAAATTACTGTTAACATTTGGACATTTTAGCCTTGCTTATTCTACTAAGTTCTTAAGCCAAAAGAGCACGAGATAAGCACAACACTCGAGAAAAGTTCATCTTTGAACAGTAGTGACAACGCTGTCTCAAAGTAGAACTCGGGGAGCAATGTAAAGGTACGCTTTACACCGTGAAAACAGAATCATCTCATATTTTCATGTTGCTCTTTAGAATCTTATAATAAAAACAAGCACCCATTCAGAGAAGAAAAGGAGAAAATACAAAAAAACTACAAAAAGAAACATGCTTTTCATTGAATATTCATCGAATATTTACAAACAGAGGAAAACACAAAAAGCTGCAAAAAGAAATGTACTTTTTGTTGAATGTTTACAGAGTAAAATACAAAAAATCCTAATCTACGCTGAGTACTAAGTCATCCGGCTGAGAAGAAGCCGCCTCGACACCAGAGCCCTCAATAACCGGGAGATCAGGGACTTGAGGAACCGAAGCACCAGGATCCTGGGGAGCCGAAGGAGCCATCCCGGGTGAAGGATCATCACATGAGGGCCCGACCACAGCTGCGGAGTCTGGCACAGGATCAACGGCTGTGGAATCAGAAATCTGGCACTCATCACTATCCAATCCTAGAAGTGCCTCGATAGACTCAGGCTGATCGCCCGCCTCAATAGCCTCGGGAACGTCTTACACTGTTGAAGGGTCGACTCGATCATGTGCGCCAGAAGACTCAGGCTGACATTGTGGCTGTCGGGGAGGCCATGGGCCCTCAAGATTGTCCAAATCATCCCCATCACCCTCCTCCAAATAGGCATCCGGACCTTGCAAGTCGGGCTCGTACTTAGTCCAAGGAGGAGCTGCGTAATACTTGGCCTGCTCAGTAAAGAGTAACTCAGAAAAAGTCTCGCCAGGCCGATGCTTCTCCAGCCATGAACGAGCCAAATAAAAACCATACTTGATGAACCCCGCCGCGAACATTGCTTTCTTATCATAGCAATGTTGGGACAAGCGATACTCACGAACGGCCTTGGCCCGAATCTCTCTTTGACGGTCCAGTACGTTGTGCAGCTCCTCAATGGCTTCATCCCGTTGTCTCTCCATGGCTCCCCGATCATGGACAGCCTTATTATAGGCTTCTTGGTACCCCTGAAGGGAAGCCACCTTCGCTTTCTCTTCCTGGAGTTTTCGCTCAAGATCAGCATTCCTTCGCTCGAGATCAGCGCTCTTCTTATTTAGATTCTCCATCCTTTTGGGATAGGGACGAAGCTGGACAACCTCGTTCATAAGCTCCATTTTTTGCTCTCGAATGTCCTTATCAGCTTGCTCCCTAAGGGCCCTGTGTCGAGCATTAACAGTCGCAATTTTGCTGAGCCGTCTGGTAAGACAAAAAGCAAACAAACAAAGGCTCAACAAACCTGATGAAAAAGCATGAAAAGGAAAAAGCTAATTACCAAACAAGCACAAAGCTTACCTTCATCACGAGGTAGTCGGAATTATCCTCCGCCTCAGTCAGATTGGTGAAAAGCCCCGCCTCGTCGCGAAGGAGAATGGTGCTCCAAGCCAGACGGGATGCTATCCCGGCATCTTCAATACTGTCGTTGTCATTCACACCAGGATAGGTCTGGAAGTCTTCTCCACCAACGACGACCCCGTTATCAACTTGAAAGCGCCTCAAAGTCGGATCAGCCACCTTAGGCAAAATTGGTCTTGTAGGCATTGTGGCTTCTATAATTAGCCTCTTCCTGTATTTACGCCTAGGCTGGCGAGGAACAGACCTATCCTCAGCAACACGGGATCCACCCTCTTGACGGGCTGAATCACTCCTCTGGGAATCTGAGCTCTCGCGGTCATCCGAACCACGATCAGGGACAAGAGGCCTCTTTCATTTATTTCTCCCGGCCTTTTGTGTAGGATGGCTAGATACACCAGTGGCAGGAGGAGGGGCAATAGGAGCACGAGCTGGTACGAAGGAGGGAGCACGAGCTGACTCAGATGAGGGAGCACGAGCCGGCCCAGATGAGGAAGCTCCAGCTTGCGACTGAGAAGTAGGAGCCGCTCGAGCAGCATCACTGGCATCCCTCCTATGCAAAAACTCCTGGAAGTTCATTCCTGCACGACATAAGAAGGAATTAGCTGACCAAGTAAAATGCTACACCCACGAAGAAAAAAGGGAAATTAAAAAACTAAAAAACCACCAATATCCTCTAAACTATTCAAGGATGAATCCAAGGGGAAATCGACGAAGGGACTCCCAAAGGCGTCGGCCCGAGCCCACTCAAGATTCTCCTATGACTGATCGCTAGCCTCAGGGGTCTCATCCTCCGAATCCGAAGAGGATTCATCTACAAGACGACCTACAGGGGTGGACGCTTCGGCTACGACTACTGGAGATGGCTGACTAGAACCAACATCAACACGTGGAGTCGCAGGCAAGTTAGACGAGGCAGCGGAAGTCCCAACAACGGTCCTGCTTACCCCCCAACAGGCAGCGGCGATATTCTCTGGGGTTAAAAGGGAGAATAAGTTACGCTCCTCGGTAGAACAAATCCGCCGAATAAGCTCACCAAATTGGTCTCTCAAGGTTTCTGCTCTGAATCTTTCGGAGCGCTGTGAGTGGTCAGAGGTATCACGATTCCATCTCTTACGGATCCGTAGGTCGCTTGGAATCTCGACAACGATCCACTCACTTTCAAAGCCACGCAGTTTATTGGGAAGATCCGAGAAGATCTTATTATTAGGAAACTCGTCGGACTTCAACCGTTGGAGAGAGAATGTTATCATCCCTTTCAAACCACAAACTCTAAAAAAGGCGCTTAAAAGAGGAACAGTTGGGACAATATCCAAGTGATAACACACTATGGAAAACGCTACCAGTTGGGCCCACGCGTGCGGATGGAGTTGACACGGGACGATGTCCTTATACCTAAGAAACGCTTCACCAAACTCTGGAAGAGGGAAGCGAAAACCAAAGGATAAAGAGGCCTTATAAACGACTACACCATTTTTAACCAAGTCGGGTGTAGCCTTCCCTTGGACTGGAAGTCTATAACTATAACCTGACGGAAGGGGGAAACGAGTCCTAAAATCCTCTAAGTCAGCATTCGTCAAAGAACACAGAACACCACCGGTTCTGAGTGTTTTACCTGGACGTAGCAAAGACATGGCGAAGGAATTACCTAATAGGCGACAGACTGACTAGGGCGATAGACCAGTTAGAGCGACAGACCTTCTGAACGAAGGACCTGCGGGAGACCTAGGCTCAACGCGGAAGACTAAAAACACCCCCAGGAGGCCTAAATCTGAATGCGAAAAGGTTATAAATAAAGGTGACAGATATCCACTTACTGTCACTAAGATGAGCGAGAGATCCTGGCGAGAGAGCAATAGACTCTTTTATGCGACAGATTCTTTTGACGAGAGAGCTGAAAGATGGGCGATAGACGGCTGTTCAGAGGCTTTCGTGCACTTTCTCGACGAGCCCCAGCGGTTTATATAGCCGCGACAGGGAATGCCAAACGTCGCGCTCGATCACGTCCGTCGCAGATTGGAGATTTTTCACCTGCAAAAAATACCAGAAAAAGTAGCAAAAAAAAATAATAGAGAAAACTATTCATGATGGGCTGAAACCCAAAAAATGCATATTTATACTCTCTTGTTTAGAAAAATCCAACAAGAGAGTGGGGAGCAATTGATATGACAAAGTATACTTTCTTTGGGCCAGGTCCAAGGTTCATCAAGACCACCACGTGACGGGAGATCACTGTGCCACGTGGCCTTCGGCGACAGACGACATTGGCTGCTGCATCACACCTGTCGCTTGGCGACGGGCTCCCAGCCTATCGCCTGAAGTGACAGTGCGACACGTGGTATCAACCGTCTATCGATCTGCGACAGACCACATTGGTTGCTGCATCACACCTGTCGTCTGGCGACAGGCTCCTAGCCTATCGCCTGACGTGACAGTGCGACACATGGCATCTTCCTCGCCTACTGACTGGCGATAGACACCTGTCGCCATAAGAGGTGGTCTCTCGCCAGCGACAGGATCCGAGTTTATCTGTACGAAGGAATTTGTACTACATCTGGATACAAACTCTTAGCAAAGTTGCGTGCTTATCCCCAGGTAATTAACCTAGAATATCCGCCTATAAATAGGCCTCAAGTATAATCTTATTGCCCAATTTTTTGACTATTGGCTTTTACGCTTCCCAATCCTTAAGAACTTTTGGCTGACTTAAGCATCGGAGTATCTACGCAGGGAACCACCCCTGCGTCTCTCTAACTTTTCTTGTTTTACAAAAGCTTATTGGAGATACGTGAAAACTGAGTACGAACATCGACGTCAGCATACTTTTATTGTTGTTTTGTGCAACAACATATCTATAAAGTGTTAACACTAAATACTTAAAAAAGTTTGCTTCAAAATTCTACTCAACATGTAAGTACGATTAATATATGTTAATTTATTCCTAAATATTGTCTTTGTGATAGTTGTTAGCGAAAGCAAGTCATTATGAGATGCTCGGAAGCACTTGCCATAGCTCTTAGAACCACAGTTTAAAACTTTGGGGGTGGTATGGCTTAAAATTTACCAATCAAAAGACCAGATAAATTCATTTGACTCAAGTTAAACCCTAGCGAATAACGGTGGGCTAATTGGATTTTTAATTTGTCAAATGCAAATATGGTGTTAATTTAAAAAAGGATTGAACTGCATGACTGCATCCCTAAGCCTACTAAAACCTTGAGATAGCTTTATGCTTACCTTCTTCAAATAATCTTCCCCACCGACACTAATAAATAATGTGTAATATTGTTTGTGTGGTTGCCCATTGACTGTTTAAACCTTCCTGTGCTCATGATTCTCAACTGATGATTCATGTTGCAGATTGCAGATCTCAGTATTTGTAATGTTCCAATTTTTTAATGTATGTAACAGATGACCAGTTGTTCACGTAAAGCAATTAAATTGAACTTAAAAAGTTCATACACTGAGTTTTATTTATGATGTATGAAGTATGCTCTGTTTGTTGATGCCTACTTATATTTATTTACCCTGTTCCTCCATTGCATAAATCTTAGAAATTCTTTGAAATTGCCACTTGTTCTTTCCTAGTCTTGTGTGTGCATGTGTGCAGATGAGTAAGTGTGTGGGTTTGTGGTTATAAATCATTGTCATGATGCTTATGATATGACTGCTGCTTAGATGATATTATGTGTAGCTTTTCTTTTGTTTTCTATTTCAGGATTCTTTGATCAAACCTATAACCAAGATCTTGGTAGGAATAGCAGTTATAACACTTTTGATAGCTCTGGTAGTGAAGGATACTCCCGAATGTATCAAGAAATTAAAAATTTTAGGTGGAGATTTCCCTCCTTGGGTGCTCGCCTGCATTGTTATTGTTTTTACTCGCATGAGGAAGAGAAGCTTAGTTGGTGAGGCCATTTTGTAGGACTAATATGGCACTGATCATTATCAAACCTTGTCTTTCCCCCCTCACCTCCACCCCCTCGTTGCCTAGAAAATCTGTTGACGTTTGTGGAACACTTGAACATATATGTCTTATAGTGCCAGAATACATGGTAAATTCACTAACTTGTAATGTAGCTCATTTTCCTTAATTAATATGTAAGATTTTGAAATGAAGGGAATTCGGTGAGAAGAATTGAGTTTTCTTATCAGGATATATCTTCTCTCTCTTATTAAACAGTGTACCACATTGTTTATGTTAAATGGTGGAAATAAATATGTTCAAAGTATTTTTGTATCATACTCAGGTTACATCTATCATGTAATAGCATGAATGCTTGAATTGTTTTCATTTTTCTGGCAAGCATTCAATGTGTTCTTCCTGGTAAGTATCACTATCACATGTAGGTAGCTCTTCCACCATGCTTCTCTTGCCAGAGAAGAATTTTGGACCATAAGGAAGAAACTTGTTTTGCTGTTACCGGTTCATTATGAAACTTTGAAATGGCAGGGTTTTTTTTGCTCGAAATGGCAGGGTTTGATTATCTAAATCGATATATATATATATATATATATATATATATATATATATAGTAAAATTCACAAATATTTCTGCAGAATGGTTTATCCAATTGTGAGCAATTAGCAACACGCCTGGGTTTGATCAAAGATTCAACGATGGCCTCGTTGTTTCAATTCTGAAATGACTGGCATGAATTGAAAATTTAAAACAGCACCATGATGGACTACTTTTAAGTCAGCTTTGTCATTATCATATCACCTATACCAATCTTAACTCCTGTTCCAAACAATTAAATTACTGTTGATAATGTTATCAGCTTTGCCCAAGGTCCATGTCAGGGCTCAGTTGTTTAGTTTTCTTATAGTTAAAATTCATACAAATTCTGACTTATAACAGGTAATCAAAAATAAATACCACTAAGCCTAAAAAATTGGTTCAGTGGTGTAAGATTCTCTTGAGTTTCTAAGTGAGGATGATTCATAGCGGGAAACTTCGTGTTCGCATCCTCATCCGGTCAAATTTTCTAGGTTAACGCCAATAACGAAATGCGACTTGAGATTAGTCTCACACCCAATGTGGTATGGAGACATCTCATGATTTACACAAAAAAATAAAACCAACTAAACGTGTAAAGACCAATAGAAATAAAATAAAAACAAAGAAAAATTTAAATCATTTTGACAAAATGTAATATTTTATTTAAATTAAAAACATAACATATTTCCCATAAAAAAATGATATCTTTACATTGCTGAGTCAACTTTTTTGTATCTATATAACTTCCAATTATATCTTCTATGTGTATATGGGAACTTATAAGTCATTGCATTATAAATAGAGGTGGCAAATGGGAGGTTTAGATCATGTTTGGGTTGAGTTATTTTGGATTGAATCAATTTAGGGTAAGAAAAAATTGAATCATTTCAGGTTTGGGCCATGTTGGGTTTGGGTTAAGGAAAAATTGGTTTATTTTGGGTTCGGATTATGTCAAGTTTGAGTCAATTTGAATTCGAATAAATTTGGATTAAAGTCAATTTGAATTTGGATAATTTGAATTAGAATCAATTTGGGTTCGGGTCATTGACTTTTTTAGATAATTTGGGTTGGTCGGATTTGGATTCAGGGTCGAGTAGACAGGTTTTTCGGGCTAGCCCATGGTCATCTCAGTGTGATTTGTTCGGTATGAAAATGAACTGAAACAATATTTCTATGAATCACAAAACTCATAAAAATAAAATTTTCTTCTTCCATGACTTATGATAAAATTGGGATTGAAATATTTAAGGATTTATATATGATGCATTGACAATGTATAGTTTCTTTACACTGTCAATGCACCAGAGGTTGACACCTTATCAATAGGTCCTTATGAGCAAAACTAAAAAAATTATTTATATTTACTTTTAAAGGCTTGATATATTTTTTAATATGTCAATTGATGAGGTGTCAACATTTAATGCATTGATAGTGTATAGAAACTATACACTGTCAGTGCATCATATACTAACCCAATATTTAAAATATTTAATAATAGTTTCCTTTAAAATATATTTACCAATATTAATAAATTAATTATATCTTTTTCATTTTATTTCTATTATCTATAATAATTGTTAACTGTATGTATCAAAGTGATTTAATGATCCCTACTAAATACTATAATACACTACTATACATTCTTTTAATTTCTCTTGATTTTTTTATAGAATAATTGAAAGTATTAAGTATAGGTGATGTAGTTTCTGTACTTTGTAATATATTAACCATTAAATAATCATACATTAGCTCTTGTAGAATTTTGTTTTCGATTAGGTTCAAATAAATATAATATAAAAGTGAATATTTAAGTTTAACTAAATTAAAAAAAATACAGTGTAACGACCCGTTACCACATTTTTCCCTTTATTTTACACAACTTATCCGGTTGGGCTGTCTGTGATACTTTACTTGTACGAAATGTTAAAAAATTTTACATAACATTGTTTATATTATACACATCCCCTATCTTAATTAATTAGACAAGTAGTACTGTAGACATGTCTAAATACAGAAAATAAATAATCGTACCTCATATAAATCAGTCGGTCTATCACATCGTCCATTATGTGCAGTCGTGATCCACAATCAACTGATCTCACAATCATCAAAACCTGAGATGTTAATGTTGGGGAGTGAGCAAACCACGGCTCAGTAAGAGAGTTATATGTCACACTTGATATTCAGCTATCTATATGCTGAAAATATTTTTCATTCTCTTTAAAATCTTCCTAGCTGACTCTAGGCTCACATGTAGAAAGGATATTACAGTCGGCTAGGGATCCAGATAGAGTAAGGCAGGTAATTTAAAATACCTGACTTGTTCCGGAACCTAGAAGCAACTGTAGAGAGTATTAAATCCATTTTTCTCAAAACGATATGATTTTCGTTTTTTTTTCCCACAGAGTAAACCACTTATTTCCTTTCACTTCAGTATCCTTTAAAACACATGACAGTACAGTGATTTGTAATTATCTAATCATTGGATAAACACTTCTTTGATTATTTCTATCTTAGAAATAATTCTTATGTTATTCTTTTAGAATAAACATCTATTTCTCTTTTCAAATCAGTAACCATATCGTACAGTTCAGTAAAACAGTATATTCAGTATTCAGTAAAACAGTATCTTGATACGGTTCAGTCAGTAACAGTAAACAGTAGCTACCAATTCAGTAAATAGTATACGGTAGCTTTTAGTTCAGTAAATCGTAAATGGTAGCTTTCGGTTTAGTAAAACAGTAATTAGTGGCTACCATTTCATTACACAATACAGTTCTGTAAACACAATATTTTGGTACGGTTTTTCATCAGTAAACAGTAACCAGTGATCAGTACAATAAACAGTACAGTACAGTAAATAGGATTTCGTAAATCCTTTCAATAAACAGTAATCAGTGTGTGAGACTAGGCATCACCCTACAAATAATTCATGCTCTCATTGTTCCCTCAGGAACACAAGTCATCCGCTTTTGGGGTGCACCCGTAGGCCATCGCCCCTCACGGCTATCTCGGCTAGATCTATGGCCATAATCTATAGGTGGTCCTCGAGTC
The DNA here is from genome assembly GCA_032173925.1 of Heritiera fomes. Classification (NCBI taxonomy): domain Eukaryota; kingdom Viridiplantae; phylum Streptophyta; class Magnoliopsida; order Malvales; family Malvaceae; genus Heritiera; species Heritiera fomes. The sequence goes on along the minus strand of JAPDPM010000004.1, from coordinate 17,906,509 downwards.
CACTTGCCAAGTGACCTCGAGAGCGCTGATGACTTGGCGGGTCCATCAGCCTTGTGACGCCCTGAGGTGCACCCGTTGGTCCATTGACCTGAGCCACCGCCCCAGGAGGGTCATGCAATTATATAAATAATACTGCATGAACTCAGAGCCTAAAGTCTCAAAACAGTGTAAACCGTACCATAGCCTTTATGGATTTTAAACACAGTAGTGTAAAAACATTTCACAATTATCCATAAGGCTCACATGTATAAATCATCACCTTTATGAAATTTATAATTTAAATCACATTTCTCAAAATATTTCAAAGGTATAAATCATATTTCTCATACGGTGAAAACAATTATAAAATAGTCACACTGTAAAACAAATCTCATGACAATGTCTTTTTCACCGTAACCCATGTATGCACGCCTTTCCGTGCTATCCATCGAAAACATGGTTTTTAAAATCATCGGAATTCAATTCAAATATATTTGTAATTTATGGAAAAATAAATTATTTATTTTCCAATTTTTTTCATAATTCCGACACCATGTTTTCCTCTAAAACACATATAGATACCTCTAGTCTCGAAATCATAGTTTTTCATCATTTCGTAACCTTTATGGAATTTATATAATTAATTATTTCCATAATTAAAACCATAAAGGTTTTATGTAAAATCAAGTGAATATTAAGAATATTTATAAAAATATTCACTTCAGTCTCTTTTTCATTTTCATCTTGTTTCACGTGAAATATCACCTACCGGGTGAATTTTCGGTGATTTCCTTTTTCACCATTCTCGAAAACATGAATATTTTTAAAATTAAATATCACTATATTTATGTTTTATGAAATTTACTTAATTTCTCGATTTTCATATCCGAAAATCGATTCACGTGAAACTAAATCTTTTATTTTGGTTTTCGGTGATTTTCGATAAATTTCAGTAATTTTTCGATAATTTTTCGGCAGTATAACGGCTACCGATTTGGCTAGCCTCCTACACGGAAAATACAGTTTATATTTCTCAACTGGTATTTCACCACAATTTGAAACCGATAAATCACCACAATTTTCAAAACTAATCATTATAAATTGCATTTATAAATTAAATGCATAATTTAAAACATGTGAACGAATATCCTTACAGGCCGCACATGTCTCCCTTACCAGTCTTATAAAGTCGAGCTTCCCGATTACGCTAACCGAAATCCGTCAACTTGGGCTGCAAAAATAATTTATCAAAACCTATTAATATTTTTCTCCTTATTTTTAAGCCACTAGTATTCATAAAATGCAGCCACTATTGTCATAACATAAGCACAACCTGTATAAATTATACTGGTGCCAAAACTCAACTTCCACATTTTAGTTCTTTTTTCGGTTTTAATTTCACAAATCCTTCTCTTTTAATTTCTATGATTATTTTCTACTATTAATCATAAAAATTCAGCATATTCCATACTTAAACAAAATCATGGCCGAACCCTCTTATGGCCATTTTCATGATTTTTTTTGTCTCTTCTATTATTCACATTACTCTTCCATGTATACGTGAGCTTTTCCTTACCATTTTCTGCATGTAGCCATATATTTACTACTTTCATGTCCAAACCGAACCCCTCTCTTCATTTACCAAATTTTGATTTTCAATCTTTCACCATGATTTATTGTTTCAACGTTTAATTCCTTACTTACTTGATCATTTCCTATTGTTTTCTTGCATGACAACATAAGATTTCATTCAATCTCATGCCAACCGAACATCCTTATCCATAGTAAATTTTGATCTAGCCTACCTCATGTAAAACAAACTTCATAAACCTTATTTACACCTTACACTAGGCTAGAATATAGCTTTAAATTTAATTAAAACAATAAGACATTAAATCTCCTCACCTCAACCGAACCAGCAACATCCCATTCTGTTTTGTTTCTTTTCTAGTCAGCCCTCCTTTCTTGGTCTTTTGATGTTTTAAGGTGGATATAAGGTCTATGGAGAGGGTCTAATGATCAAATAGCATGAAGATGAAATTTTGTTAAGAAGTTATGGAAGAAACGGCTGCAAACAGAACCAAACTTGAGCAGCAAAACTAGAAACCGTGGAGCAGCAGGGGAGTTCGGTATGTAAGAAAGAATTTGCTGAAGTTAAATTTCCATTTAGTCTTCTTTTATCCAAGACAACCAATACTAATTAACCACCTCGCACCTTATCTATTTTCTTTCATCATTTCTTTGTCTTAAATTGCATTAAATGGTGAAGAAAATTTGCAGCAAAAGAGTGGCGTGGAGTTCATGTGTTCTACACGTCTTTGACTTCCATTCTTTCGCTTTATACTTCAGCAAATAAAAGTGAGCACATGTTAAATATTAATTTATCTCTTCTTTTAAGTAATATATATTGTATTTTACTCAATAGAGGTTTGCTTTTCCAACTCCTTTAATTGAATTAACCGTGCAACACAAGAAGTGGCATGAAGATTCCTTATTGGCTGCACGGTTTTTGTCTCAATTTCCTCTTCTCTTGTGTGTTCCAGCCAATGAAAATTATGCAAGAAACTTCTCTTCTTTTTCTTTATATTTTATACTATAAAATTACATTTTATCAGCCTTTAAATGACTGATCAGAAATGGTACAACAGCAGCACATGTAGTGGCGTTGAAGTCCACTTTGCTGCACCATTTCCTGACTTTCTTCCTTTCTTATTGCATATACTTCAGCTAATACCATTTAACTTCATGTTAAATTGTTGACTTTTCCTTTTTGTGTTATTATTTTACACTTTTATTTTATTTACTAAATTTACTTTTCCTTTCCTTTGAATTTTCTCCAGCCAAGGACACCAAATGCAGCAGAAATTTTTGGCGTCTTATACATCTTCCTTGGCTGCAATCTTCTTGACTTTTCTTCATTTAAATTTCCAATTTTATCACTTCCTCAATTCTCGGAATTTCCACAATATTCCGATTCTCACAATTTTATTTATTTATTTCCATTGTTTATTTTCTCTAACATTTATTTTCAATATTTATAATTTCCAATTAAATGAAAAATTTACGATTATCACATCCTCCCCACCTTAAGAAATTCGATCCTCCGAATTTAACTTAAGTTCAAAGGTGGTATATGCCGTATACTTACGACTTTTGACCTCTAGGTCATACTACAAGTAATACTGCCAGTACACTTTTAACATTAAGAGTACTTTAGACCACTACATGCTGTCTTTCATCATATATGTCTATACTCTCGTAAATTCATTTTCTCAAATCGGGAGTTCTTCGTTTCCACTCTTTTTACATAAGAGTCCATGCACAGTATTTTTCATATTATAGCTGATCTATGCTGTTCATCATCCATTCTTCTCACTTAGTGCCAAGTCGATATAGTTTAAAACCATCAATTACACATGTCAGTCAGTTGTATGTAAGTGTCCCAGCAGTTTTCATATCTCATGCACACGCTCTCTCAACATCATGGAGCGTTTACATCTCACGCTCATATATGTATACATCAGTATGGAGCGGTGCTATCAGTACACTTGGGATCTCAAAGCCTTTTGCTATCTCTCATTAGCATATGGCATCTCAGAGACTCCAATCACATGTAAGGCTCACTGGAACTGTACATACACATTCACACCGTTTAGCACTTATACTTCGACTAAGGCACTAGAGAATCTAGAATTCTAATAATGGAAAGTGATTCTATTTAGATCATCAGTCTTTAATCACTTCCATATCATCATATCTCTTTTAGACTCTTTATTATTCACAGTATTCATATTCACACATTTATTCTACCAAGGCTGCATCTCATTGTAGACTTTACTATTGATCATCTCTTACAGTCATAGATCATGAGATAATCATGTTCTCTTCATGTAGTATGGTCTTTACATTTCTTTTCATAATTTAGATTCCACAATTGAATCCTCAATTTATATAACTTTGAAAATCTTATCAAAAATCGCATTCGATACTTCTTTAATCACTCATCTCTTATCATTTCGGACATTTCATCCTCATGTCCTGTCATATTCACTGTGTATTCTCAAGGCAGAGACATTTACTATTCAAATCATTTTGACACACACTCTACCTTGATTTCATTATTCACTCATTTACAGTACTCCATACAGTACATCAAGTTGCAATGTATATCTCAAATGGTCCGGTTCTATAATTAAATATTCATTTAATACCTCAGAAACAGTATAAATGTATAGAACCTTAATCAACCGTACTGCTATGGATTTCATCAATTTTGTTTTCTGATCACTTTCTCAGTCATTTTCTGTAATTATTTCAGTTTTCATAATATCCACGATCCCGTAATAATTATTCGAGTTGATACACTCATAATTCAGGCCCTCATAATCAATAACCGGGCCAATCATCATGCAACATCCCACTACACTCTTATCGGATCGCATCATATAAAGCCTCGGCCCATCCGCCGTTCGCCTGTACACATCTGTACCATCCTCTTTTGGCGAGCACACTGGCCCCTTCAAGGATCTATCGTGAGGCCCAGCCCGTTCACTAGGTCCCTTACAGTCGTGTCGAAATCTAAGTGTCAGTGGAATCAGTAATAGGGATCGCTATATTCATATGACATCCTCTGTGCCATTAATAACTCCATTTCTACCAATGGATTTAAGATCACTTGGTTTTATCACTATTCAGAACTTCGCCCAACATAGGAGCATTTTCGTCATTTCAACATTTATTTCTTTCTCCTCAGTATACATTTAAATCAATGAACTGATCATCTATGTGCTGATAGTATCCTTCTCATACTAATATCAGCCGTTAAGATCTTGTTCAATTTCGACAGAGAAGTTCACTAAAATCCAACTTGGATTATTCTGCCTGTAATTCCACTTTATATCATCAATTTCTCTGTTAAATCAATCAAATCCAACCTCTGTTGGTCTATTCTGACTCCCAGTAAAATTTTGGAGGCAGGGGTATTTTGGTTATTTTTGGCAAAAATTTTCTCTCTCTTCAAATTACCATCAATCGGTGATCTTAAAGTCTATTTAATGATGATATTTCATTCCCCTCCTTTATATCATCACTTTCAAGTCTCAGTTCGGTTCGGACAGAAAAGTACTGGTGGGGCCCTCACCGAGTCCTCTCGGTTCCTTACCGAACAGGCCTTCATTTAGATTATAAGAATCACCAAATTTCTGATAATTTCTGAGCCTATTTTCTTCTTTAGCAATATCAATTTACACTTTCTCACTCCCTTGAAATTATTTTACTCAATTTACAATCATTTATTTTCTCTATTTATTCAGACAACACAGTACTACCGGTGATGTTTAACATTTTTTCTTCCAAAAGTATTCACAGACATCAGGCCAACCATGCTCTGATACCATTAAATCTGTAACGACCCGTTACCACATTTTTTCCTTTATTTTACACAACTTATCCGGTTGGGCTGTCTGTGATACTTTACTTGTACGAAATGTTAAGAAATTTTACATAACATTTTTTATATTATACACATCCCCTATCTTAATTAATTAGACAAGTAGTACTGTAGACATGTCTAAATACAAAAAATAAATGATCGTACCTCATATAAATCAGTCGGTCTGTCACATCGTCCATTATGTGCAGCCGTGATCCACAATCAACTGATCTCACAATCATCAAAACCTGAGATGTTAATGTTGGGGAGTGAGCAAACCACGGCTCAGTAAGAGAGTTATATGTCACACTTGATATTTAGCTATCTATATGCTGAAAATATTTTTCATTCTCTTTAAAATCTTCCTAGCTGGCTCTAGGATCACATGTAGAAAGGATATTACAGTCCGCTAGGGATCCAGATAGAGTAAGGTAGGTAATTTAAAATACCTGACTTGTTCCGGAACCTAGAAGCAACTGTAGAGAGTATTAAATCCATTTTTCTCAAAACGATATGATTTTCGTTTTTTTCCCACAGAGTAAACCACTTATTTCCTTTCACTTCAGTATCCTTTAAAACACGTGACAGTACAGTGATTTGCAATTATCCAATCATTGGATAAACACATCTTTGACTATTTCTATCTTAGAAATAATTCTAATGTTAATCTTTTAGAATAAACATCTATTTCTCTTTTCAAATCAATAACCGTATCGTACAGTTCAGTAAAACAGTATATTCAGTATTCAGTAAAACAGTATCTTGATACGGTTCAGTCAGTAACAGTAAACAGTAGCTACCAATTCAGTAAATAGTATACGATAGCTTTCAGTTCAGTAAACCGTAAATGGTAGCTTTCGGTTTAGTATAACAATAATTAGTGGCTACCATTTCATTGCACAATACAGTTCTGTAAACACAATATTTTGGTACGGTTTTTCATCAGTAAACAGTAACTAGTGATCAGTACAATAAACAGTACAGTACAGTAAATAGGATTTCGTAAATCCTTTCAATAAACAGTAATCAGTGTGTGAGACTAGGCATCACCTTACAAATAATTCATGCTCTCATTGTTCCCTCAGGAACACAAGTCATCCGCTTTTGGGGTGCACCCGTAGGCCATCGCCCCTCACGGCTATCTCGGCTAGATCTATGGCAATAATCTATAGGTGGTCCTCGAGTCCACTTGCCAAGTGACCTCGAGACCGCTGATGACTTGGCGGGTCCATCAGCCTTGTGACGCCCTGAGGTGCACCCGTTGGTCCACTGACCTGAGCCACCGCCCCAGGAGGGTCATGCAATTATATAAATAATACTGCATGAACTCAGAGCCTAAAGTCTGAAAACAGTGTAAACCGTACCATAGCCTTTATGGATTTTAAACACAGTAGTGTAAAAACATTTCACAATTATCCATAAGGCTCACATGTATAAATCATCACCTTTATGAAATTTATAATTTAAATCACATTTCTCAAAATATTTCATAAAGGTATAAATCATATTTCTCATATGGTGAAAATAATTATAAAATAGTCATACTGTAAAACAAATCTCTTGACAATGTCTTTTTCACCGTAACCCATGTATCCACGCCTTTCCGTGCTATCCATCGAAAACATGGTTTTTAAAATCATCGGAATTTAATTCAAATATATTTGTAATTTATGGAAAAATAAATTATTTATTTTCCAATTTTTTTCATAATTCCGGCACCATTTTTTCCTCTAAAACACATATAGAGACCTCTAGTCTCGAAATCATAGTTTTTCATCATTTCTTAACCTTTATGGAATTTATATAATTAATTATTTCCATAATTAAAACCATAAAGGTTTTATGTAAAATCAAGTGAATATTAAGAATATTTATAAAAATATTCACTTCAGTCTCTTTTTTATTTTCATCTTGTTTCACGTGAAATATCACCTACCGGGTGAATTTTCGGTGATTTCCTTTTTCACCATTCTCAAAAACATGAATATTTTTAAAATTAAATATCACTATATTCATGTTTTATGAAATTTACGTAATTTCTCAATTTTCATATCCGAAAATCGATTCACGTGAAATTAAATCTTTTATTTTGGTTTTCGGTGATTTTCGATAAATTTCAGTAATTTTTCGATAATTTTTCGGCAGTATAACGGCTACCGATTTGGCTAGCCTCCTACACGGAAAATATAGTTTATATTTCTCAACTGGTATTTCACAACAATTTGAAACCGATAAATCACCACAATTTTCAAAACTAATCATTATAAATTGCATTTATAAATTAAATGCATAATTTAAAACATGTGATCGAATATCCTTACAGGTGGCACATGTCTCCCTTACCAGTCTTATAAAGTCGAGCTTCCCGATTACGCTAACCGAAGTCCATCAACTTGGGCTGCAAAAATAATTTATCAAAACCTATTAATATTTTTCTCCTTATTTTTAAGCCACTAGTATTCATAAAATGCAGCCACTATTGTCATAACATAAGCGCAACCTGTATAAATTATACTGGTGCCAAAACTCAACTTCCACATTTTAGTTCTTTTTTCGGTTTTAATTTCACAAATCCTTCTTTTTTAATTTCTATGATTATTTTCTACTATTAATCATAAAAATTCAGCATATTCCATACTTAAACAAAATCATGGCCGAACCCTCTTATGGCCATTTTCATGATTTTTTTTTTGTCTCTTCTAATATTCCCATTACTCTTCCATGTATACGTGAGCCTTTCCTTACCATTTTCCGCATGTAGCCATATATTTACTACTTTCATGTCCAAACCGAACCACTCTCTTCATTTACCAAATTTTGATTTTCAATCTTTCACCATGATTTATTGTTTTAACGTTTAATTCCTTACTTACTTGATCATTTCCTATTGTTTTCTTGCATGACAACATAAGATTTCATTCAATCTCATGCCAACCGAACATCCTTATCCATAGTAAATTTTGATCTAGCCTACCTCATGTAAAACAAACTTTATAAACCTTATTTACACCTTACACTAGGCTAGAATATAGCTTTAAATTTAATTAAAACAATAAGACATTAAATCTCCTCACCTCAACCGAACCAGCAACATCCCATTCTGTTTTGTTTCTTTTCTAGTCAGCCCTCCTTTCTTGGTCTTTTGATGTTTTAAGGTGGATATAAGGTCTATGGAGAGGGTCTAATGATCAAATAGCATGAAGATGAAATTTTGTTAAGAAGTTATGGAAGAAACGGCTGCAAACAGAACCAAACTTGAGCAGCAAAACTAGAAACCGTGGAGTAGTAGGGGAGTTCGGTATGGAAGAAAGAATTTGCTGAAGTTAAATTTCCATTTAGTCTTCTTTTATCCAAGACAACTAATACTAATTAACCACCTCGCACCTTATCTATTTTCTTTCATCATTTCTTTGTCTTAAATTGCATTAAATGGTGAAGAAAATTTGCAGCAAAAGAGTGGCGTGGAGTTCATGTGTTCTACATGTCTTTGACTTCCATTCTTTTGCTTTATACTTCAGCAAATAAAAGTGAGCACATGTTAAATATTAATTTATCTCTTCTTTTAAGTAATATATATTGTATTTTACTCAATAGAGGTTTGCTTTTCCAGCTCCTTTAATTAAATTAACCATGCAACACAAGAAGTGGCATGAAGATTCCTTGTTGGCTGCACGATTTTTGTCTCAATTTGTAACATCCTGTTACCATATTTTTCACGAATTTCCATACAAATTTATTGGCTGGGCTGTCTGCGATGTCATTAACATTCGACAATGACCATAATAAATGATAAACATTTATTTATCAATTACTGAATATGAAAATTCTTTTCATTATTCCTTACATCCAACATTCCCTATTGACATATTTCACTAAAGTAGTACTGTATACTTATGTCTGAAATGTAAAAGTGAAGGGACTGTACCTGTCATGTTTAACATCCATCTTGGAGCTACTTTTCTAACTCCGTGTCTTTTATCTGTGGAGTTAAAACAAAGGGGTGAGCGATTCATACGCTCAGTAAAGGAAACATATGCTGCTTTATAAAACAAAACTATATACCACAAACTATTTATTTTCCCAAAATCATATTAAATAGGAAAACAGTAGATATAGTAAGCAACACTCCCAATACACCATTCAAATCGATTACTCAACAGTTTATAACATCATGTAATTTAAATAAAAATTAGGATTTCACAAATCCTCTCATTAAACAGAAATCAACAAGTTGAGACTAGGCAACAAACAAATCATGCTATCATTGTTCCCCCCGGAACACAAGTCCGCTTTTGGGGTGCACCCGTAGGCCACCGCCCCTCACGGCTATCTCAGATCTATAGCCATAATCTATAGATGGTCCTCGGGTCCACTTGCCAAGTGACCTTGAGACCGCTGATGACTTGGCGGGTCCATCAGCCTTGTGACGCCCTGAGGTGCACCCATTGGTCCATTGACCGAGCCACCGCCCCAGGCAGGTCACGCAACTACATGAATCATACTGCATAATCTCAGAGCCTAAAGTCTCAAAATCACTTTCATATCTCATGAAAACCTTTATGGAATTATCTCACCCATATTATCATTTTCTCAAAATTATTCGATTTTCCAAAAAAGTTTAGGCTTTCTGTTTACAAAACACCTGGAAAAACATTTCAAAATCTCAACTTTAAAACTTGCTCGCCCATGGTCAGCCCACCCAATATGACTCGCCCATGGCAGCTCGCCCAATGCGGAGAACTTATGTTCGCTCGCCCAACTTTGCTTTTAAATTCTAAAGGCAAAACTGGCTCACCCTCAGTCACTCGAAAGTGGGGTGAATCAAGTGTTCGCCCACCACCCTCTACACTTAAAACAAAAACACTGCTCGCCCATTTCGGCTCACCCATTGCTTTCTTAACTAAAGGGGTCGCCCGCCCCAAATATTATAAGTGGGTCGCTTGCCCAAAGTTTAATAAAAAGGGTTCGCCATTTATTGGCTCGCCCAGATTTAAATAAAACATGGTTGCTCACCCTAAAGAACATAAAAGCGTTCTTTGCCCAATTCATAAAAAGAACAAGGGCTTGCCGCCCTGTACCAGTTTGCCCAATCATACATAAGGGTCGGCTTTTAGCTCGCCCAAATCAAAACCATTAACAAAACAATGCATGTCATAAAACAAAACAATTTCTCAATAATTTCCATGAAATTTACTCCACAGGACATGCATTCACTTCACACACATTTCCCTTACCTGGTTTAACAAAGCCTTGCTTCGCCCTGCTTCCTGCTCGCCAATAGCCATTCCTAATTATCGGCTGCAAATAATATATAAATGCCATTAATATTTTCATTTCATATCACTTGGCGAGACTGAGATAAATCAAATGACTCCTTGCCCAACAGAGCACTAACTCGCTCGCCCAATCGAGTTCGCCATTCAATAAATGGCTTACATGTGGGAGTTCGCCCACATTTCTACTCGCCCAATGCCTTATGTATTTGAGCTCGCCCATTAATTCACTTCACTAGAATTGGGCGTTCTCGCGCTTTGAACACAGACTTTACCTTGGCGAGTTCCTTATTATCTACTCGCCTCATTGGCGATTACTAATTTTCAACATGGGCGATCACTATAGTCGCCATTGTCGTCACTTATTCCATTATTTTCCTTGTTTCCATATTCTCCAAGGATCTAACTAAAAACAAGACTGTATCTATGTTTATTACTTCACAAAACATAGAAATCTACCATCAAACACCAAGATAATCGTGAAAATGAGGAAACTTACCATAGCTAACTGCACTTTCAGAACAGATTGTTTTCGGTCTCATGTTGGCCTCCTTTGCTTATTCCTTTAACTCTTTAAACTAAGGAGGAAAGGTTTGCAAGCAGGTTATGTGTTTAGCCAACCTAAAGGTGAAGTTTAGTAAATCGAGTATGGTAGAAATGGAAGGAAATCAGAATATAAACATTACAGTTGCATATCTCTCGGGAGGAAGATGAATGTGGCTAAGTCGATTTCCTCAAATGTTTCTTCTTATATAGCTATGCTAGCCAATCAGAACTCATCACTTGGCCTTATCCCATTTCCTTCATTTATTTCACGTCTTTCATGCATTTAATGCAGGAAAAAAACTGCAGCACAAGTGGCGTGAAAGTCCTCCTTCCACACGCCTTTTTCTCCTGCTATTGACTTTGTTTTACTCCTCAACCAATAAGGATAATTCCTTTATTGACTTTAGCATTCTCTCTATTAATTGTCTTCAACTGTGGGGCGTCCAAAGTCAATTTTTGCTGCACGGTTCTGATTTATTATTTCATTTTGTCCGTGCTAATTTCAGTTCGCCTAGTCAACTTGAGGCCTCAGCTCACCAACACTCATTTCTTAGGCGATCACAAATCCACACCCATTCGGGCGATCACCCCCAAACAACCTGCTGGCGAACTCATCTATTCGCCCACACTATTATTCATTGGCGATCCGCTCGCCCGTACATTGTTTCACCGAAATTGCTCCATTCTCATCTCATGATAAGGAGCTTTTCACCCAAGTGGAAATCAATATCCTTTATTTATTTAATTTCCATTATCACTTTTATGAAATTAGACTCTACAGTAGTGTAGAATCAGGTCTTACATTTTCTCCCCACCTTAAGAAATTTGGTCCTCCAAATTTCAACCGGACTTATCAGTGAAGAAACTCTGGATACTTCTTATGCATAAGGCTTTTAAATTTTCAAGTAGCCTTATCCTTAATATTATACTATCAAAGCACCTTAGCCATAACATGATCTTAGATCACAGCATTTTATCACTCCACTTTATCTTTCCTATCCAGAATCTGTACCAATTTCTCAACGTAATTCATATCCTCTCTAATCTCTAGGACTCATGTCGAATCACGTGAGAAGGATATGGATAGTACTTTCTCATTATTAAAGCATGAAATACGTTATGCACTCCTGACAACTCGGGAGGTAGTGCACATCTTTCACCTGATCTAAGATCTTCAACGATCCAATGCATCGAGAACTCAATTTCTCTCTCACTATGCATCCCAATAGTGAGACCTTAATATACATAACCTCTTGTATATCTTAAGAAGTCTGTTCGACCAAGTCGAAAATAATTTTCGGTCTCCCATTTTCTCATGTTATCGTGGATTATATCGTCTGCTAAATATTCCTTTTCAAGTGCTATGCCTATACTCTCTTGTGGCCATTATCATAAACAACTTTGCCAGGGTAGAGGATTATACCAGGAGCCTATAAAATCAGCTGCACACGCTCACACCATATCCTCGAGCGTCCATATCATACGCTCGGACTATCTCTCAGTCTGCAAATAAACTGCGGTGCAAAACTCAATTGGGATCCCATAGCTTCCTGTAATCTCTCACAACACTGAGATATGAAGCGGGACTCCCTATCAAATGTAATGCTCACTGAAATACTGTATAACCTCATCATTTCCCTGACATATAACCTGGCCAAGGCATTAATTAGCTCAACCAATTCCATAATTAAGGAATAAGCAGACTTACTCAATATATCCACAACTATCCAGATAGCATTTTACTCTTTTAAATTTTCACTTAATATAGGAAGTACCTCTAATATAGGTATTTTTCTTCCTTATCACCTTCTCAACTTTTATTTATTCTCGTCTCTAATATGAGACCACGAATATCTCTTTATACTCATTATTATCTTTAAGAGTACTGCCCGCCTCTTCAGGCCATCAATAATCATTCCTTTGGCGCTCTCCCGCGCTCTAGGATTTCTCTCAAGTGAGTCGGCAACCATCTAGTTCGCCCATATTTCACACCTATTATCTGTTATTAGGCGATCACCCCACTCATGGGTCGCCATCCCGGATTTATACAATTTTCCTGAAGAACTCGGGCTTCTTCTCTCAAAACCAATCTACACTCCCTCAAGTCCGTTATCATACTTGGGAGTTAGTAATTTTCACTTCCTTTACATAGTAACTCATTTAGTGCTTAGTCAATAATAATTTTGGGTGACGATCGTTTAGATAGTTTCAATCAATTGTATGTAATTGTCTTAGTAGTCTCTCAAATACAACGCACTCGCTCTCAATATATCCCGGAGCGTCCACACAATGCGCTCGGATATCTATATCAATTAGAGGCGGTGCTAACAATAAAAATTTGGAATCCCAAAGCCGCTTGCTATTCCCTCAAAGCATTTGGCGAATCAGGGATCCCTATCACAAGTACCCACTCACTGGAACTTCACATACGTTCTCTCTGTTTCACCAATATATATCGACTAAGGCACTCATTACATCCCAAAACTTAATGATGAAGAAGTGAATTAATTTGGTTACTCAATCCATAATCACTTCTATAACCTCATGGTTCTTTTGGATTTTCTACCATCTCACAGTGATTATTTCATGGTTAAACTAAGACTGCCCTTCTTTTGCAGGCTTTAATACTAACCATCGATTACGTCTCAGGTAATCATTTTCCTTGATAACTTCTTTTTTTTTATATCGAGTTATCATTTTATCTCTTATTCTCCTAGTACATACAATGTCACTACTTGCAGAATATACTTGAGAGTATACTTTTCCTCACATCATTTTCTAAATTTAAATTTATTATCTTTCAGATTTTCATCACCACTTTATTTATACAATTTCACAATCCCAATATGTACATATATACACATATGTATATCCTTTTTCAGGATTAGCAGTACTTCTTGTATCTGCTCCTCTGAGTATGACAATTTCATCTTTCCAATTTCGGCTTGTCATTAATTCCAGCCATAACCACATAATGATCAGAGGAAATCTCATTTATTTTTATACTTGAGAACTACCTCATAACTCGTGTTCCCTAGTCATCATATGACTTGTCTCTCAAGATAGCTTCATTCTTTTACATTCATCACCACAGTTGTTTTCCCACTTAATATAGTACTTTACTGTTACAATCTCGTAACCCTTTCAAATACTGTATTCATACATTCCCATCACTTTCACTTTTTCCACAAGTAAGTATTGCATCAATAGGGTAGCAAATTCCACAAACTCTTCAACAATTCATTTGTGCTATACGGGTAAAACTCATAAATTTTATACCCCAATAAGCACACTTTAACCTCACTTAAGTAGTAAAGTCTTTTACTCAGACAAATTTAATGTCCACTTAATCATTCGAGACCTCACGTCTCTACTGCATATAGTGCAATTAGAACTCATGTTCACTGACTTAACAATAAGGTTTTCCATACCTTATACAACAATATTGTTTATATTAATATACAAATTTATTCTCATTAAAATCATCCTAGTTGGCTCTAGGCACACAAATAGGAAGGATACTACAGTCGGCTAGGGATCCAGATAGAATATGATAGGTATTTTAGAATACCATACTTGTTCCGGAACCTAGAAGCAACTGTAGAGAGTACAAATCCCATTGTTTTCAAAACGATAAAATTTTCGTTTTTTCCAGTTATACCAAAACAGTTAAGTCTATACTCATCAATTTCTTGAGTAACTTTTCAAGCTCCACTAATTTCCTGGTAAAAGCTTACAAACAAATTCCTATTTCAATTCGCCAACTTTATAATTTGGCAAATACGAGACATTTCATTTTCTTGGCGATTACTGCTATTGTTCTATTCGCCACATTGCTTTGATTCATGTCATATTGTTGGCGATCGCTCTTCTCGCCACTTTGCTATGATTTATACCACAATTTATTGATCAGAATACTGGGTTACTGGTCATACTCTTTGGGCGATCATCACTAGAATTATTTGGGCGGTCAGGATCCTCGCCCACTTTAGTAATTCATGTTATATTGGCGGACTCATTTAAGTCCTCGCCATCATCTAACTCGCCCACACCATTGGCGATCATACATTTGCACACCCATTGGCGAGCTTTCTCAATGTAGTTCTCGCCCGTAGAGTATTTCACATAAATTTCATAATATCTCGGTTCTATAGATATCGTAACGGACTAGCGCAACCGGCCATGGCAATCCCCTTTTTGGGCCCATCGACAACGATTGATGTGACAGCGCTACTTATCCATACTGTCCTCTTTGGCGATTGTATCGACGCCCCGGTCCTTCCAATCGTGCTCGAGCTCGCCCATCTCAAAGTTTTCTTTCCCATCCACATTGACTTAAACACTTGACTTCCTCAAATGTCAAGTCACTAGTAGTATTTATTTTCGTAAAACAGGAGGAGTATATAAATCCAGTATTAACATCATCGATTTTAAATCATTGATCACATAGTTCACCTTTTGGTTCACACTCTATAAGTACATCACTTTTCATAATATTCAATAATCTCTAACCAATGTAATCCATATTTTCACCTTAATTCAGACCCTAAAATCCATAACAAGGCTGACTATCTCGCGACCTCTCATAGCTTGTACTCTGGGTCACCTTATTTATCAATATATCCGTGGGGTCCACAGTAGGGATTATCCTTTACACCACCACATACCATTTCACCATTATATACTAATTTAAATCAATTTTGTCTTTTTATTTTATGACTCAGATAAAACATTTTAATTTAGGGGTATGTTCATAAATTCCCCTTTAATTCTCTCTCATCAATATAATTCCAAACAAGCGATCTTAGGGTTTATATGCTAATATTATTCCTTTTTATCTCAATATCATCATTTCAGGATCTTTTTTCGATATGGACAGAGAAGTCCTAGTGGGGCCCTCACCGAGTTCCTCACTGTACCTTACCGAATAGACCTGACGTTATGATGATAAGATCGCCTATCTTATGCGAAATTTCCGGATTACTATCTCTATTTGTAACCGTTAATTCATCAACTTTCACCACTTTTAAACACTTAACTCAATTCACAGTCACTTGACTCCTCTATACATTCAGACTATATAGTACTACAGAGGATGTTAACATTTCTTAACACTTTCTATGCTAAAGGCATTAACAGACATCAGACCAGTCTAAGCTCTGATACCATTAAATCTGTAACATCCCATTACCATATTTTTCACGAATTTCCATACAACTTTATTGGTTGGGCTGTCTGCGATGCCATTAACATTCGATAATGACCATAATAAATGATAAACATTTATTTATCAATTACTGAATATGAAAATTCTTTTCATTATTCCTTACATCCAACATCCCCTATTGACTTATTTCACTAAAGTAGTACTGTATACTTATGTCTGAAATGTAAAAGAGAAGGGACTGTACCTGTCATGTTTAACATCCATCTTCGAGCTACTTCTTTAACTCCGTATCTTTTATCTGTGGAGTTAAAACAAAGGGGTGAGCGATTCATACGCTCAGTAAAGGAAACATATGCTGCTTTATAAAACAAAACTATATACCACAAACTATTTATTTTCCTAAAAATCATATCAAATAGGAAAACAGTGGATATAGTAAGCAACACTCCCAATACACCATTCAAATCGATTACTCAACAGTTTATAACATCATGTAATTTAAATAAAAATTAGGATTTCACAAATCCTCTTATTAAACAGAAATCAACAAGTTGATACTAGGCAACAAACAAATCATGCTATCATTGTTCCCCCTAGAACACAAGTCCGCTTTTGTGGTGCACCCGTAGGCCATCGCCCCTCACGGCTATCTCAGATCTATAGCCATAATCTATAGATGGTCCTCGGGTCCACTTGCCAAGTGACCTCGAGACCGCTGATGACTTGGCGGGTCCATCAGCCCTATGACGCCCTGAGGTGCATCCATTGGTCCATTGACCGAGCCACCGCTCCAGGCAGGTCACGCAACTACATGAATCATACTACATAATCTCAGAGCCTAAAGTCTCAAAATCACTTTCATATCTCATGAAAACCTTTATGGAATTATCTCACCCATATTATCATTTTCTCAAAATGATTCGATTTTCCAAAAAGGTTTAGGCTTTCTGTTTACAAAACACCTGGAAAAACATTTCAAAATCTTAACTTTAAAACCTATTCGCCCATGGTCAGCCCACCCAATATGACTCGCCCATGGCAGCTCGCCCAATGTGGAGAACTTATGTTCGCCCGCCCAACTTTGCTTTTAAATTCTGAAGGCAAAACTGGCTCGCCCTTAGTCACTCGAAAGTGGGGTGAATCAAGTGTTCGCCCACCACCCTCTACACTTAAAACAAAAACACTGGCTCGCCCATTTCGGCTCGCCCATTGCTTTCTTAACTAAAGGGGTCGCCCACCCCAAATATTATAAGAGGGTCGCTTGCCCAAAGTTTAATAAAAAGGGTTCGCCATTCATTGGCTCACCCAGATTTAAATAAAACATGGTTGCTCACCCAAAAGAACATAAAAGCGTTCTTCGCCCAATTCATAAAAAGAACAAGGGCTCGCCGCCCTATACCAGTTTGCCCAATCATACATAAGGGTCGACTTTTAGCTCGCCCAAATCAAAACTATTATCAAAACAATGCATGTCATAAAACAAAACAATTTCTCAATAATTTCCATGAAATTTACTCCACAGGACATGCATTCACTTCACGCACGTTTCCCTTACCTGGTTTAACGAAGCCTTGCTTCGCCCTGCTTCCTGCTCGCCAATAGCCATTCCCAATTATCGGCTGCAAATAATATATAAATGCCATTAATATTTTCATTTCATATCACTTGGCGAGACTGAGATAAATCAAATGACTCCTCGCCCAACAGAGCACTAACTTGCTCGCCCAATCGAGTTCGCCATTCAATAAATGGCTTACATGTGGGAGTTCGCCCACATTTCTACTCGCCCAATGCCTTATGTATTTGAGCTCGCCCATTAATTCACTTCACTAGAATTGGGCGTTCTCGCGCTTTGAACACAGACTTTACCTTGGCGAGTTCCTTATTATCTATTCGCCTCATTGGCGATTACTAATTTTCAACATGGGTGATCACTATAGTCGCCATTGTCGTCACTTATTCCATTATTTTCCTTGTTTCCATATTCTCCAAGGATCTAACTAAAAACAAGACTGTATCTATGTTTATTACTTCATAAAACATAGAAATCTACCATCAAACACCAAGATAATCGTGAAAATGAGGAAACTCACCATAGCTAACTGCACTTTCAGAACAGATTGTTTTCGGTCTCATGTTAGCCTCCTTTGCTTATTCCTTTAACTCTTTAAACTAAGGAGGAAAGGTTTTGTAACATCCCAATTCCACTATATAACATGTTACTTACTTATAACTTATACGTACTATCGGTTGGGCTGTCAGTGATGCTTAACAACTCTCAATACTCTAATAAGATTTTATTCTCTTATTTCTCGTAAATCATATATTTCTTTATTTAATCATTTACAAACGTTTATACATTCCCTCCTATTTAAAGTAGTACTGTACCATTTCACTGAATATATAAAAGAATATAACATACCTTCGATATCAATTCTTGGGAAGGTAATTCTCTTTGTTCTAACTCAACAATCTGTGGAGTGGAAAAATAAGGAGTGAGCGACTACGTGCTCAGTAAAGAAGATGTATGCTGCTTTACAAATATAAAAACTATATTCTCAAAAACACTTTATTAACCCAACGATCAAACTCATTAGGAACCATGAATATAGTTAATATTAAACAGGATTCAACAAATACTTTCAAAAATCATTTAATTGAGACTAGGCAACATTTTAAATCATGCAAAGAACACAAGTCATCCGCTTTTGGGGTGCACCCGTAGGCCATCGCCCCTCACGGTTATCTCAACTAGATGTATGGCCATAATCTATAGGTGGTCCTCGGGTCCACTTGCCAAGTGACCTCGAGACCGCTAAAGACTTGGCGGGTCCATCAGCCTTGTGACGACCTAGGGTGCCCTCGTTGGTCTATTTGACCTGAGCCATCGCCCCAGATGGGTCACGCAGAGTATATGAAATATAATGCATGAAATCATGCCTAATGTCTCAAAATCAAGTTATATCTTATGTATCATTTCCACAAAATGATTTGATTATATATAAAACAATAAAACACCAAAACAGCCCGTAATCTCAACTTTTGTCGTGTGAGAAAGATACGGGTTAATTGGCTCGCCCATGGCTAGTTCGCCCATAGTCAGCTCGCCACTACTCAACTCGCCCATTGGTCAACTCGCCCAATGGTCAACTCGCCCAAAAAGGTTTCATATTTCTATTTTCGAAATTATTAAAAATAATTCATTTTTCGTTTAAGAAATTACACTTCAAAACCGTTCGCCAGAGTCTGCTCGCCCTTCACAGCTCGCCCCTGACTAACTCGACAAGATGGCGAACTAGTATTCGCCCGCCACTTAGCTTTTAAAAACAAAACGTAAAGTACGTTGATAAAGGTTCGCCCGCCTTATATTTTAAAAACAAGGGTCGCCCGCCCAACACATTAAAAAGGGTTCGCCCGACTATGGTTTTCCCGGATTTCTCTTTAAAACAAGGGCACTCGCCCAGTTCTCATAAAAGAGAGCTCGCCATTTGGCTCGCCCGGTTTTCTACCTACTCGCCCGCCTATCAGTTCGTCCAACAAAACAACATATGGCGGCTTTTAGCTCGCCCGAGATCAAAACAGTTCATCAACCAATGCATGTCAGAAAATAAAACAATTTCTAATATTTTCTTAACATTTTTACTCCACAGGACATGCATTTGCATCACATACTACTTCCTTACCTCGTCTAATATAGTCTTGCTTCTCGCCCGCCTTCCTCAATTCCCGTCTGTAAAAGCATTTATTCAAACTATGAATATTTTCTAAAACGATTTATATTTTCCTAATAATAGTGGCACTTTGGCGAAACTAAATTCGCCATTCGCCCAAAGAACTCGCCATTCAATATTAACTCATTTCCAGGAGTTCGCCCAGCTTGGGAGCTCAACTCGCCATGCTTATCAATTCAATTCGCCATCGGTGGCTTTTCATTCATAAATGGCCTCGCTCGCGAATTGGATAACGCTTGGCCACCTCGCCCTCTTGAACAACACTTTGGTGAGTTCTCTATTACCTACTCGCCTCATTGGCGATCATTGGTCCTCGCCCTTACTTCCACATTCCAGATTATCCTATAACTATTGGCGAACATGTTCTCGCCCTGTCATGTATACATTGTACTCGCTCGCCCTTTGGACGAATACTCCTTGCTCGCCTATTGTTTTTCTTAATCATTTCCATCTAATTTCTTATATATTCTTGCAAAAGTTTAACCAAAACTAAGCTATATCTATATTTATTACGTTATAAACATAGAAATATACCATCATTTATCAAGATAACCATAGTAATACGGGAGCTCACCTCAACTGAGTTGCACTTCCTGGAGCAGAGTGTTTTTCTGCCTCACTTAGCTTTGTTTTGCTTGTTCCTTAGCTCTTCAACGGTGAGGAAAGGTTTGGCTAACTTAAAATGAAGTTTTTATGGATTATATATGAATGAAACGAGAGGACTGCATGTGATCTTGCAGTGGAAGTGAACTGGCGAGGAGTTTTCTGGAGAAGATGAAATTGCTACGTTGGTTCTTCTTCTCACATGTCCCTCCTTATATAGCCCAATAAAACCTGTTAGAACCAACCACCTGTTTCCTTATCCTGTTATCTGTTATCATTGCACGTCTTTCATGCAATTAAAACCCAGAGAAATTGGTGACAAAAGGAACAGTGGTAAACTTCCCGTTGCAGTCCGTTTCTTCCTTCCTTTTTGACTAATTTCACTTGCCATTTATTGCTTATTCCCCTTATCAGGAGAAGCAATTGGCGAGAAGTCCTCTGCCGCCCCTTTTCTTGACTTTTCTCTTTTCTTTTCTTCCCTTCTCCACGCCATTTCTCTTCCAGCCAACGTTGATTGGCTAACTTCATATTCTTTTCTTCATTTTGTCCTATAGTCATTACTCTTCATTAAATGTTTTCATACCTTAATTAAATAATTAAATCCCATCTACTCTTTATACACCATATGTACATTATAACATAAAATAAAAAGTGGAAAATCACATTCGATTATATCTTTAATTTCACTAAAAGAATTTATTTCCACTATCAATAATGTACACATATGGTATACAGTATAATAAAATTTGGATTTTACATTTCTCCCCACCTTAAGGAATTTGGTCCTCCAAATTTAACTTGGACCTGTCACTGAAAGAGCTCTGGATACCTCTCATGCATAAGGCTCTCTAACTCCCAAGTAGCCTCCTCCTCGTTATGATACTGCCAGAGCACTTTAACCAACGAAATTGTCTTAGATCGCAATACCTTATCTTTCCTATCCAGGATTCGTACTAGTTTCTCAACGTAACTCATATCCTCTCTGATCTCCAGTGGCTCATGTCGAATCACGTGAGAAGGATCTGGATGGTACTTTCTCAACATCGAGACATGGAATACGTTATGCACTCCTGATAACTCTGGTGGTAGTGCTAACCGATATGCCACATCTCCTACGCGATCTAAAATCTCATAAGGCCCAATGTATCGAGGACTCAACTTTCCTCTCTTCCCGAATCTCATTATACCTTTAGACGGTGAAACCTTTAAAAACACATAATCACCCGCTATAAACTCCAATGGTCGGCGTCTAGTATCTGCATGCCGACTCTGAGTCGTTTGGAGCCTCTCACAAATTATCCGCACATCACGAGAAGCCTGCTCAACCAAATGGGGAGCTAAAAGTTTATGGTCTCCAACTTCTTCTCATGCTATAGGGGATCTGCATCGTCTGCCATACAAGGCCTCATACGGTGCCATGCCGATACTCGTATGAAAACTATTATTATAAGCAAACTCTGCCAGGGGTAAGTGATCGTCCCATGAGCCTCTAAAATCCAATGCACAAGCTCTTAACATATCCTCGAGCGTCTGTATAGTACTCTCGGACTGTCCATCAGTCTGTGGATTAAAAGCGGTGCTAAAACTCAATTGGGATCCCATAGCCTCCTGAAATCTCTCTTAAAAATGAGAGGTGAAGCGAGAGTCCCTATCAGAGGTGATACTCATTGGAACACCATGTAACTTCACTATCTCCCTGACATACAACTCGGCAAGGCACTAACTGAATCTGCAGATTTCATGGCTAAGAAATAAGCAGACTTAGTCAATCTGTCGACTATCACCCAAATAGCATCATACCCTTTCCGGGTCCGTGGTAATCCCATAATAAAATCCATAGTAACATGCTCCCATTTCCACATAGGAATCGATAATGGTCGAAGCATACCAGCCGGCTTCTGATGCTCAATCTTAATCTGTTGGCATGTTAAACATCTAGCAACAAACTCAATGATGTCTTTCTTCATCTTAGGCCACCAATACACTTTCCGAAGATTCTAGTACATCTTAGTACTACCCGGATGTAACGTGTATCTAGAGGTATGGGCCTCTGATAAAATCAAGTCTCTAAGCTGTCGATCATCGGGAACACATATCCGACCTTTAAACCTCAGTATCCCGTCAGTGCCAATCTCAAAATTTAACATAACTCCCATCTGAATCTGACTGGCAATCCCAATACAATAATCATCCTTCCTCTGATCTTCCCTGATTCGGTCCATCAAATCCGGCTCTATACGGAAACTAGCTGTAAACCCATACTGGTCAGAGGAAACAACTGTCAGATTGAGGTTAGAGAATTGTTCTATCAACTCATGCTCCCTGATCATCATGTATGATACCATGCCAACATGCTTACGGCTCAGTGCATCAGCTACTACATTAGCTTTACCTGGGTGATACAAAATCTCACAATCATAGTCCTTTAGTAGTTCCATCCACCGTCGCTGTCTCAAATTCAATTCTCGCTGGGAGAATATATATTTCAGACTCTTATGATCTGTATATATCTGAAATTTCTCCCCATATAAGTAATGTCGCCATATCTTTAGTGCAAACACTACCGCGGCTAGCTCCAAGTCATGTGTCGGGTAATTCCTCTCATAATCCTTCAACTGTTGAGAACCATAGGCTATAACCCGACCATGCTGCATGAGCACACACCCTAAACCTTGAGCGGATGCATCAGTATACACCATAAATCCACCTGATCCGCTAGGAAGGGCTAATACGGGAGCACTAGTCAATCTCCTCTTAAGCTCACCAAAACTACGCTCACACGCATCATTCCACTCAAACTTTGCATCCTTACGTGTGAGTCGTGTCAATGGAGCAGCAAGTCTAGCAAATCCCTCCACAAATCTGCGATAGTACCCGGCAAGACCCAAGAAACTTCGTATCTCGGTAACTGTGTTAGGCCTCTCCCACTGAATAATGGCCTCTATCTTGGACGGATCAATTGATACCCCGTCCCTCGACACTACATGTCCGAGAAATATTATATGGTCAAGCCAGAACTCGCATTTACTAAGCTTAGCATATAATTTTCGCTCTCTGAGGGTCTGTAGAACAATCTGTAAATGCTGCTCGTGCTCTTCTGGAGTCTTAGAATAAATCAGAATGTCATCTATAAATACTATGACAAACTTATCCAAAAACGGACGAAATACCTCGTTCATCAAACTCATAAAAGCTGCAGGGGCATTTGTCAATCCAAACGGCATTACCAAGAACTCATAATGACCATAACGGGTCCGAAATGCTGTCTTATGCACATTTGACTCCTTAATCTTCAACTGGTGATAGCCTGATCGTAGGTCTATCTTTGAAAACACCTGTGCTCTCTTGAGCTGATCAAACAGATCATCAATCCGAGGTAGTGGATACTTATTCTTAACGGTAGCCCGATTCAACATCCGATAATCTATACATAATTGGAGACTACCATCCTTCTTCCGAACAAATAGTACTGGAGCTCCCCACGGTGACACACTGGGACGTATAAATCCCTTATCTAATAACTCTTGGAGCTGCTTCTTGAGCTCATCTAACTCTGTCAGTGCCATTCTATATGGGGGTTTAGAAATTGGCTCCGTACCGAGTACCAACTCGATCATAAACTCCGTCTCTCGATCCGGTGGTAACCCTGGTAATTCCTCTGGAAATACATCTGAGAAGTCCTTAACCACAGGAATCTCTTGGATCTTTGGATGCTTCTTTTCTACATCCTCCACACAAGCAATATATCCTTCATACACATTCATACACAACCACAATTTCAGTACACATATTATTTCATAAATATACATATTTTTATTAATTTATAATAACTTTACAATGTACTTTTCGGGATGAGAGAAGGTAATAAACTTAGTATTACAATCCAAACTAACATGGTTTGCAGCTAACCAATCCATACCTAAAATGATATCAAAATCATATATATCCAACAAAATTAGGTTAGCTGTCACAACCTTCTCTCCTATAGTTAATTTACAATTCCTATATATAATATCCGTCATCTGGAAATCATTAAAAGGAGTTTTCACTCGCAAGGTATACTCTAACAACTCCGGCTCTACTGGGGTCCTGTTAGCATATGCAGGTGATAAGAATGAATGGGTAGAACCCGGGTCAATTACGGCAATTACGGGAATATCAAAAAGATAAACCTTACCTTTAATCACATCGATAGAAGCGTCGGCAGTCTCCTGATCTAATGCGTACACCCGACCCTGAGTCACAACCTTCTTACCCTTCTCTGCGGCTGTCGCCCGCCTAGGCTGTGAGGGTGTCGCTTTCTCTGGTTCACGTTGAGCTACCGGGGCCGCTATCTGAGGTGCTGCAGGAGGTCTAGTAGAAGCAGTCGACTCTCTGAGCATCGGGCAATTCTTTATAAAGTGCCCCGTCTGTCCACATCTAAAACATACCCAAGACATTAAAGGACAAGGGCGCGATCCATGCGACCTTCCACAATGTCTACATAAGGGCGCAACACTTCTCTGAGTGGTAGTGGGGCCACTAGCAGGAGTAGAAACTGCTGGTCTATCAAATCTGCCCTCTGAAATCTGTATGCCCGTAGATCTAGTCTTCTTAAACTGCTCTCTACTCGGTCTATCCTCCATGAACCTCTTAGTCTTTCCTTTTGCTTTGCCTTTACTCTTACTACTAAAATCGAGCTGGAACTGCTCATAATCTCTCTCGCACAGCTGAGCCCGTTGAACTATCTCATCATAAGTCTGCATAACAAATGGGGCTAGCTTTACTCTGATGGATGGCCTCAAACCAGCTCTAAACCTCGAGATCTTATACCAGGTATTCTCACTAGTTTGTGGATCAAAACGACTCAATGTAGTAAATTTAGCCTCATACTCGTCCACTGACATGCTACCCTGTACTAAACTCATGAATTCCTGCTGTAACTTATCCTGAGCAGTGTCAGGAATATACTGCCTCCTAAAAGCTTCCACAAACATATCCCATGACAGATCCTGATGCTGAGCAAATAATACCGTCTGGGTGGCCTTCCACCAATGTCTCGCATCATCTGCCAGCTGGAACACTGCTAAGCCTACTTTCTCCGTCTCTGAACATCTCATAATCTGAAGCAATCTATCGATCTCGATCACCCACTACTCCGCCACCAATGGATCCCTAATACCTTTAAACTTAGGTGGATCCAACTTCTTAAATGATTTCACCAATGCCACATTACAATAAGACTCGGCATTTCGAGGCGGCTGAATCAGTGGCTGTGGTGGGGCTACTGGTGTCTGAGGTGCCAGTGGTGGAATAGGCTCAGGCTCAGGCACAACTGGTGCCGGCTGTGGCGGTACTGGCGCCTCTACTGGGGCTGCGGGAGCTGTAGCTCTCTCCCTCTCTGCCCTATCTGCGGCTCTATCCGCCTGGTACATAGCCATAAAATCGGCTACTAATCTCTCTACTTGATTCACACGAGCATCAATGCTCTCTAGCTGTAGAGGACGTGGAGGTCTAGGGGCAGGTTCCGGTGTCTGTAGCTCCGGAGTCTGTGCCGCCCTACCTCGGCCTATGCCTCTCACTAAGCGCATCCTCCTTCTTCCACTCATCTCTGTACCACAGAAATCATTTATCACTATCATTAATATATCGATTATATATTCAGATTATACAGTACTACAGGGAATGTATACTATTTACTTTAAGCGTCACTAAACATCCGACCAACCCTGCTCTGATACCATTAAATCTGTAACATCCCAATTCTACTATATAACATGTTACTTACTTATAACTTATACGTACTACCGGTTGGGCTGTCAGTGATGCTTAACAACTCTCAATACTCTAATAAGATTTTATTCTCTTATTTCTCGTAAATCATATATTTATTTATTTATTCACTTACAAACGTTTATACATTCCCTCCTATTTAAAGTAGTACTGTACCATTTCACTGAATATATAAAAGAATATAACATACCTTCGATATCAATTCTTGGGAAGGTAATTCTCTTTGTCCTAACTCAACAATCTGTGGAGTGGAAAAATAAGGAGTGAGCGACTACGTGCTCAGTAAAGAAGATGTATGCTGCTTTACAAATATAAAAACTATATTCTCAAAAACACTTTATTAACCCAACAATCAAACTCATTGGGAACCATGAATATAGTTAACATTAAACAGGATTCAACAGATACTTTCAGAAATCATTTAATTGAGACTAGGCAACATTTTAAATCATGCAAAGAACACAAGTCATCCGCTTTTGGGGTGCACCCGTAGGCCATCGCCCCTCACGGTTATCTCAACTAGATGTATGGCCATAATCTATAGGTGGTCCTCGGGTCCACTTGCCAAGTGACCTCGAGACCGCTGAAGACTTGGCTGGTCCATCAGCCCTGTGACGCCCTAGAGTGCACTCGTTGGTCTATTTGACCTGACCCATCGCCCCAGATGGGTCACGCAGAGTATATGAAATATAATGCATGAAATCATGCCTAATGTCTCAAAATCAAGTTATATCTTATGTATCATTTCCACAAAATGATTTGATTATATATAAAACAATAAAACACCAAAACAGCCCGTAATCTCAACTTTTGTCGTGTGAGAAAGATACGGGTTAATTGGCTCGCCCATGGCTAGTTCGCCCATAGACAGCTCGCCACTACTCAACTCGCCCATTGGTCAACTCGCCCAATGGTCAACTCGCCCAAAAAGGTTTCATATTTCTATTTTCGAAATTATTAAAAATAATTCATTTTTCGTTCAAGAAATTACACTTTAAAAACCGTTCGCCAGAGTTTGCTCGCCCTTCACAGCTCGCCCCTGACTAACTCGACAAGACGGCGAACTAGTATTCGCCCGCCACTTAGCTTTTAAAAACAAAACGTAAAGTACGTTGATAAAGGTTCGCCCGCCTTATATTTTAAAAACAAGGGTCGCCCGCCCAACACATTAAAAAGGGTTCGCCCGACTATGGTTTTCTCGGATTTCTCTTTAAAACAAGGGCACTCGCCCAGTTCTCATAAAAGAGAGCTTGCCATTTGGCTAGCCCGGTTTTCTACCTACTCGCCCGCCTATCAGTTCGTCCAACAAAACAACATATGGCGGCTTTTAGCTCGCCCGAGATCAAAAAAGTTCATCAACCAATGCATGTCAGAAAATAAAACAATTTCTAATATTTTCTTAACATTTTTACTCCACAGGACATGCATTTGCATCACATACTACTTCCTTACCTTGTCTGATATAGCCTTGCTTCTCGCCCGCCTTCCTCAATTCCCGTCTGTAAAAGCATTTATTCAAACTATGAATATTTTCTAAAACGATTTATATTTTCCTAATAATAGTGGCACTTTGGCGAAACTAAATTCGCCATTCGCCCAAAGAACTCGCCATTCAATATTAACTCATTTCCGGGAGTTTGCCCAGCTTGGGAGCTCAACTCGCCATGCTTATCAATTCAATTCGCCACTGGTGGCTTTTCATTCATAAATGGCCTCGCCCGCGAATTGGATAACGCTTGGCCACCTCGCCCTCTTAAACAACACTTTGGTGAGTTCTCTATTACCTACTCGCCTCATTGGCGATCATTGGTCCTCGCCCTTACTTCCACATTCCAGATTATCTTATAACTATTGGCGAACATGTTCTCGCCCTGTCATGTATACATTGTACTCGCCCGCCCTTTGGGCGAATACTCCTTGCTCGCCTATTGTTTTTCTTAATCATTTCCATCTAATTTCTTATATATTCTTGCAAAAGTTTAACCAAAACTAAGCTATATCTATATTTATTACGTTATAAACATAGAAATATACCATCATTTATCAAGATAACCATAGTAATACGGGAGCTCACCTCAACTGAGTTGCACTTCCTGGAGCAGAGTGCTTTTCTGCCTCACTTAGCTTTGTTTTGCTTGTTCCTTAGCTCTTCAACGGTGAGGAAATGTTTGGCTAACTTAAAATGAAGTTTTTATGGCTTATATATGAATGAAACGAGAGGACTGCATGTGATCTTGCAGTGGAAGTGAACTGGCGAGGAGTTTTCTGGAGAAGATGAAATTGCTACGTTGGTTCTTCTTCTCACATGTCCCTCCTTATATAGCCCAATAAAACCTGTTAGAACCAACCACCTGTTTCCTTATCCTGTTATCTGTTATCATTGCACGTCTTTCATGCAATTAAAACCCAGAGAAATTGGTGACAAAAGGAACAGTGGTAAACTTCCCGTTGCAGTCCGTTTCTTCCTTCCTTTTTGACTAATTTCACTTGCCATTTATTGCTTATTCCCCTTGTCAGGAGAAGCAATTGGCGAGAAGTCCTCTGCCGCCCCTTTTCTTGACTTTTCTCTTTTCTTTTCTTCCCTTCTCCACGCCATTTCTCTTCCAGCGAACGTTGATTGGCTAACTTCATATTCTTTTCTTCATTTTGTCCTATAGTTATTACTCTTCATTAAATGTTTTCATACCTTAATTAAATAATTAAATCCCATCTACTCTTTATACACCATATGTACATTATAACATAAAATAAAAAGTGGAAAATCACATTCGATTATATCTTTAATTTCACTAAAAGAATTTATTTCCACTATCAATAATGTACACATACGGTATACAGTATAATAAAATTCAGATTTTACAGGTTTGCAAGCAGGTTATGTGTTTAGCTAACCTATAGGTGAAGTTTAGTAAATCGAGCATGGTAGAAATGGAAGGAAATCAGAATATAAACATTACAGTTGCATATCTCTCGGGAGGAAGATGAATGTGGCTAAGTCGATTTCCTCAAATGTTTCTTCTTATATAGCTATGCTAGCCAATCAGAACTCATCACTTGGCCTTATCCCATTTCCTTCATTTATTTCACGTCTTTCATGCATTTAATGCAGGAAGAAAACTGCAGCACAAGTGGCGTGAAAGTCCTCCTTCCACACGCCTTTTTCTCTTGCTATTGACTTTGTTTTACTCCTCAACCAATAAGGATAATTCCTTTATTGACTTTAGCATTCTCTCTATTAATTGTCTTCAACTGTGGGGCGTCCAAAGTCAATTTTTGCTGCACGGTTCTGATTTATTATTTCATTCTGTCCGTGCTAATTTCAGTTCGCCTAGTCAACTTGAGGCCTCAGCTTGCCAACACTCATTTCTTGGGCGATCACAAATCCACACCCATTCGGGCGATCACCCCCAAACAACCTGCTGGCGAACTCATCTATTCGCCCACACCATTATTCATCGGCGATCCGCTCGCCCATACATTATTTCACCGAAATTGCTCCATTCTCATCTCATGATAAGGAGCTTTTCACACAAGCGGAAATCAATATCCTTTATTTATTTAATTTCCATTATCACTTTTATGAAATTAGACTCTACAGTAGTGTAGAATCAGGTCTTACACAATTTCCTCTTCTCTTGTGTGTTCCAGCCAATGAAAATTATGCAAGAAACTTCTCTTCTTTTTTCTTTATATTTTATACTATAAAATTACATTTTATCAGCCTTTAAATGACTGATCAGAAATGGTACAACAGTAGCACATGTAGTGGCGTTGAAGTCCACTTTGCTGCACCATTTCTTGACTTTCTTCCTTTCTTATTGCATATACTTCAGCTAATACCATTTAACTTCATGTTAAATTGTTGACTTTTCCTTTTTGTGTTATTATTTTACACTTTTATTTTATTTACTAAATTTACTTTTCCTTTCCTTTGAATTTTCTCCAGCCAAGCACACCAAATGCAGCAGAAATTTTTGGCGTCTTATACATCTTCCTTGGCTACAATCTTCTTGACTTTTCTTCATTTAAATTTCCAATTTCATCACTTCCTCAATTCTCGGAATTTCCACAATATTCTGATTCTCACAATTTTATTTATTTATTTCCATTGTTTATTTTCTCTAACATTTATTTTCAATATTTATAATTTCCAATTAAATGAAAAATTTACGGTTATCACATACAGCACTCGTATTATTAAAAAAATTATATTTTTGCCATAGTAAAATACTTTGATCGTTAATTTTGATATTTAGATGTTTATTGATAATCTTAAGTTGAAATTTGAATCTTTTCGGGTTTGAGTTAATTTGGATTTAGATCAATTTGATTTCGGGTTAATTCGATAATAAACAATTTAGGTTCAGTTCAGGTCAGATTTGGGTTAATCTAAATTTGGAAGAATCTGGGTTTGAATCAAGTAAGGTTTGAATTAATATGAATTCGAATCAATTTGGTTTTGGATCAATTCGGATTCGGATTGAATTGGATTTGGATTGTTGATGATGAGTGTCGTCAGTCACCAAAAATAAAATTTCTTAACTCTACTATGTAGATAGTGGAGCAAGGGTCGAATTTACAGAGACTAAATTATTTAAGTTAACTATTAAATTAAAAATCTAATCTTAGGATTTAGGAAAAAATCTAATCATGGACTTCTGCTAGGCATGATGTGTGAGAGTCGGTATTTTACTGAGAGAGACCATAGGTGCTGTTGAGGAGGTTACTATCTAAGGTGATCAAATAGCATGGGGACGTTTCCTTCGTATTAAAGTTTACCTCAACATGCATAAGCCCCTCAAATGTTGCATAAAAGTGCTATGGAGAGTACTGAGAATGTAGTTACTATGTTCAAATACGAACATTTGCCAGACTTTTGTTTTGCAAGTGGAAAATTGGATAATCTGGAATGTGAATGTGATGTAGCAATCGGCATGAAAAAAGAACATGGAAGAGTTGTTAAAGAATATGAGAATTGGTTGAGGGCAGATACTCAAAAAAGTTTGTCTACTAAGGGTGATGGAAGTGAGTTAACTCAATTCCATTACAGTCTGAGGCACATCTATTATAGAGTTACAGAAGTTGAGGGTTGGGGTGGTAGGAGTCACAGTCTGGTGGCTAATAGGGTGGTTGATAGTAGGGCTGGTGGGGATTGGCAATGGGGTAGAGGTAATCAGAATAATTAAAGGAAGGAAATTATGTCAAAGGTAATGGCTAAAATTTTGAGAGATAATAGTGGAAGTTTACGTAATGTGGTGCATGGAAATAGGGATGGTGATTAGGCTTTAATTAAAATAGTTGATTTCTCTCTAAAGACTAAGGAGCAATTACTAGTAGAAAGACAAATAGCTTCAATTATTTAGAATGTGGGTTATGGTAAGGTGAAAATAGACAACGTGTGCTTCTGCATTGAGGTCCCTTTAGGGAACATTCCAATAATGAAAGGGGATATAGTTTTCAATGCGCTTAGACCATCGAATGGCACATGCAAACAAGGGAAATGGAAACCTGACAAGAGACGTGTTCTAAACAAAAACCAAAAGTTTAAGCTTAACATTTTGGCTGGTAGGAAGAGGGCCCAAGATGAGTCATGGGTGGTGGGATCTTTGCATGGCAATGTAATGAAGAAAATCCGAGATCAGGAAGGGGCTGATGTTGCTAGAATAAGTGAAGAACTTCAGATAGCAGAGATTGGTGATAAATTCCAATCCAGCCAAATCTAACGAGTTGTTTAATATGAAACTCTCCGGGTTTAGGGGCTCTATGGACAGTTCATGAACTAACCAAATTGGTCAAGGAAATCAAACCCAAAGTGTTTTTCCTATACCAAATGAAGAGGAAAAGAAAAGAGATAGATCGGATACAAGCTAAGTTGGGTTTTGACTCTATGTTTGTTTTAGACAATGAGGGTTGAGGAGGAGCATTAGCGTTGCTAGGGGTTAATGAGATGATGGTAACTTTACTCTCTTTTTTCATTAAATCATATTGATGTAATATAGTAGGAGAGAGGATGAAATGGAAGATTGAAGATTTACAGGGTTTTATAGAAACCCTGAGATATCTCTAGAGTGAAGTCTTAGTTTGTTCTACGTACTCTGAGGGACAGAAGTTCTTTACCCTGGTTATGTGATGGGGACTTGAATGAAGTCTCACCAAATTAAAAAAAGAGTGGTGGTAGACAAAGACGTAATTGGCAGATAGAAAATTCAAAAATGGTGGATAATTGCAGTTGTGGAAGTTACCTACACTGGTCCAAAGTTCACATGGTCTCGTAAATGCGAAGGAGAGACCATACTTGAACGCTTAAACAGAGGATTGCTGAATAAAGAATGGACGATTTGGTATCCTTTCATTATAGAGGATTATCTACTTGCAACAACATCCGATCACTTGCCTTTACATTTTCATTAGGTTTTGTGCCAAAGGTTGAGGGGAAAGGGATGAGGACTCTCAAGTTTAAGAATTTGTGGGATAACCATGACGAGTGTGAAGATGTTATTAAATCGCAATGGGAACAATAAGAGGTCATTAGCATGAAGGATTTAGTGAGTGGCCAGGTTCGATGTGGTTAATGGTGGAGTTAATGGAGTAAGAAGGATTTTGGGGGTCTCAAGCAGCAAATTAAACAGAAACAGATGGGCTTGCAGAGATGTAGTCAAGATTTGGCGTTATGTACCCAAGACCAAGAGGAGTTGTTTATTCTGTTGTATAGGGAAGAGGTTATATGGCGCCAAAGGTTGAAATAGCTTTGGCTTAGAGAAAGTGATCGCAACACGAGGGTTTTTTTTCATCAAATGGCATCAAGGAGAAGAAGGGCTAACACTATAAAGATATATATTATGAAAAAGGTGTACGACAGCACAAGTATTCTCAGGTTCAAGAAATTATAATGGACTATTTTTGGTCTATATTTTCTTCCTCTTACTCGTACCATATAGATGAAGTCCTAGGGTCTGTTAAAGGTCAAATAAGAGATGACATAAAGGAGCTTTCGATAGGGAGTATATAGTAGGAAGAGTTTTACTCAGTTTTCTTAAAGGTGAGACTACGTTGGACAGATTAGATCATACTAATATTGTTCTTATTCCTAAAGTTAAGTCTTGCTGTTCTGTTACGGATTACAGACCAATTAGCCTATGCAATGTAGCTTATATATTGATATCTAAAGTTCTGGTTAATAGATTAAAGAAGACACTTCATGTTATTGTTAGTGAGAATCAAATTGCATTTTGTCTTGGTAGGTTGATTTTTTATAATACTATGGTAGCCTACATGATATTTCATTATATGAAGCATATGAGGGGTAGTGGAGAGGGACAAATGGCTATTAAATTGAACATCAGTCAGGCCTATGATAGAGTGGAATGGTTGTATGTAGAAAGAATAATGTGGATGATAGATTTTCCTGAAAGATGAATTTCATTGATTATGGTGTATGTTCATAATGTAACATATTCAGTAGTCATCAATGGACAGCAATGTGGTAGAATTTTTCCGTCTAGAGATTTCAGATAGGAATATCCTTTGTTGTCATACTTATTTCTTCTATGAGTGTTAAAAGGTATTGTAGTTAGAAGGAGTGCACCGAGAGTGTCTCATCTCCTATTTATAGATGATAATCTTTTGTTTTTAGATGACAAATTGAGAGTGTGTACTAAGGTGCTTCAAATACTACATTTCTATGAACAAGCTTCTAGGCAAGTGGTGAATGTAGGGAAATCTACTGTTTTATTTAGTGCTAATACTTCTTCGATTATGAAGGCAGATATGATGAGATCATTGGGTATTCAAAAAATTATGGATCATGATACTTATTTGGGATTACCAATGTTCTTCAGAAGGGGAAAGATTCTTAGACCTTTAAATGACAAGATTTGGAAGAGATTACAAGGTTGGAAGGTCGTCAACTTTCACAGGCAGGAAAAGTAGCGTTAATCCAAGTCGTAGCTCAAGCAATTCCTATATAACTTGTGAGTTGCTTCAAGCTTCTTAGAGGCTTTATCCACCAGTTAAATATGTTGGTGGCTAGTTTTTGGTGTGGTGACGAAATGGTAAATAGATGTATACATTGGCTTAAATAAGACGCATTATGTTGCTCTAAAATGGATAGGGGAATGGGTTTTAAGGACTTCGAGACATTTAATTTAGCACTGTTCACCAAACAATGCTGACGTATGGTGCAAATGAAAACTCTTTGTGTCATAAGGTTCTAAAAGCTCGATATTTTCCAAGATTTGAAGTTGAGTTGGGAAAGAATCCTTCCAACCTATGGTATAGTACACTTGCAGGCCGAAAGGTGTTACTGAAGGGTACTCACTGGAAGCTAGGAGATAAGCGTTCTATTGAAATTTGGAAAGACAAATAGCTAAACAAATCCCTTATGTATAAAGTGGAAGAGCTAATTGGTCCACAGCCTACTCCAACGAAGGTGGAAAAACTTATCTATCTCGAAAGTATAAAGTCAAGGGTGGAGATGATAGAAGAATCTTTTTACCCCAGATGATGTGGCTCGTATTCTGCAGATGCCTTGTATGAAAAGAACTAAGGATGTTCTCTTTCAGAATGAAACTTTGTTAGGTCAATTCACTGTGAAAATCGACATACGTTTTGTCAAGAGAGATGTTAAGGAAGGAAGGTAGCTTCAGGTCACAGAGAACACTAGTATGGAGGTATATTTGGATGGCAAGCGTGCTCCCAAAAGTAAAGGTTTTTATGTGGTGTTTGCTTCATGAAATTCTTCCTGCCTCTGAAGGTTTAAGTAGGAAAGTTCTGTTTGTGGGGGTTAGATGTCGACATATCGTGAATTTGAGGAATCATGAGGCCATGTTTTTCTTAGGTGTCATCTTACTAAAGAAATATGGAAATAAGGTTTTCTTACTATTCAAGCACTATTAATGGAATCTAATACCTTGGTGTTGGGTTTTTGGAACAACATATTTGAACGGTTTTTTTGCAAGAAGAATGTTTAGAAGTTGGCTTATATGTTTATGGCTCATTTGCGAACACAAAATAAGTGCTTTCATAAGGGTTTCGTAAAATAGCAGTGAATATCAAAAAGATAGCTAAAGGCCTGGCAAATGAAGTGGGTGCATTGGGAAGAACACAATTGAATGTTAAATAAGAGATTAATAATTGAATGTAAAACAAAAATTATTTTGTTTAAATAAGAGATTAATGATTGAATGCAAACTTGTTTGTAAAACAAAATAAGAGA
This sequence comes from Heritiera fomes, assembly GCA_032173925.1. Lineage (NCBI taxonomy): Eukaryota > Viridiplantae > Streptophyta > Magnoliopsida > Malvales > Malvaceae > Heritiera > Heritiera fomes. The sequence goes on along the minus strand of JAPDPM010000004.1, from coordinate 17,870,793 downwards.
TTAATGATTGAATGGTAAATTAGTTGTATACCATTAAAAAATATGTGTCAAAACATTGATAACAAAATTATTTACATAATTTTCAAAATATAAAATCGTATCAAAGAAGATTAAAACTTTTATCACATTTATGACTAGATACAAAAATTTTAATTTTTTAATTATTACTATTATTATTGTTGTTATTTTTTATAATTTAATATATATGAGTAAAGCTCCCATTAAATAATTTGTTTGGCTCCGCCACTGGACTGGGAAGAACACAATTGAATGTTACAAAGGCAAGAGCTTAACGTTGGAGATGGTTTTCTCCTCTTAAGTGATGTTATTAACATTAATGTTGATGCTTCTTTTAAAGGGCATGATAACATAGTAGGTTTGGGATGGTGGCCCGTGACACAGAAAATCTTATTGTCCTGTCTTCAGTGCACAAAATCGAGCAGGTAGATAGCTCTTTTTAAGTAGAAATGTTTGCTATTTTATAGGGATTAGAGGTGGCTTTAGACAATGGCTTCAATCAGGTGGTGATTGAATGCAATTCTCTGTTGGCTACTAATGAAATTAACAAAAAAGGAGACATTCTTTTGGGAAAATGAAATTTTTGTTTTATTATTAAGGATTTAGCCGTGTACTTTGATTCTTGTCTTTTTAGTCAAGTTAGTAAGGTAGCTAACAAACTTGCGCATGATTTAGCAAGAATGGACTGCTAGGTAGGATCCTAATGTGTCTGCTTGAGATCTCTTCTTTTTATGATTTATAATCCAGATTCTACTTCATGAAAGTTTGATGATTTATCTGGAAAAAAAATCAACACTTGATTAAGAAAATAAATAGTAGCAAATGGCTATTCATAACACGATTAATCACAAATACTAATTCAATATTATTTAGTTGACATAATTAGTAATTAGTTACTTATTATATTCATAACAAATTTTTTTTATTCGAATTAATTATTTATATACAAAGTTTAATATACACTTAGATGAAAAATCTAATTTTGATCCAAAAATTACTAAAATTATATATATATATATATATATATATATATATATAAAATTCATCAACTGCTTTAATTAAACAATTGCTTCCTTAGAGCATCTATATGTATAGATAGTGCTATTTAAAAAACCTTTTAAGAAGTTAAAGAGAGCTGCCAGTGAGGATTTAGTTTGGTTAAACTGGAAAGATACTCAACTCGGCTCCGTTTATTACTATAACAACCAATGAGTTTTTTTTTTTTAAGTTGTCAAATGAACTTTTTATTCAAACAAATTGTGTTACAACCAGGTACTGCATTACATATAACAGAGTAAGCATATATGAATACCAATGAGTTAGAGCATGACTTTTAGTCCAATTTGAGTATTGAATATTAGTCGATTTAAGCATGATTCATTAGTTTCATCATTTTTTATTTTCATTATATATTAATTCCATGTATAATAATCCACAATCATATAATAAGTCATTGAGCTCGATATTATTTAATAGTTTGAAATCAAAATTAATTTTAATTTTAAATAATAATCAAACATAACAGTTGAACTTGAATCACTCCATTACTTATTTTATGTTAAGTTTGAGTTTAAAAAATAAAACTCAATTCAATTCAAAGTGAGTTTCAAATCTCAAATTTAAGTTTTTTACTACATCAACTTACTTTAATCTGATTATTTCTACAGGTTTACGTTAATTGATATTAAGGTAAAATTTGTAAGAGCGCATGACGAAGAGGATAAAGCAAGGGGAAATTTTATATGTAATCACATACTTATTCAATACATCACATTAAAGAAGAAGAGGAGCAATTATATAAATAAAATGGTTATATTGAGTAAAAATTATGTAATAGCATATAGAATAAAAGAAGTAAATTTCAATTAACTAAAAATATAATGCTTTCTTCCAATAGATTTCACATGTGCGAGAATTAATAGTATTCAAAATTTGTAGAATTAATAATCCTTAACAAGCGCACATATCTGTGAAAGAAACTAACTTACATAACCAAAAAAAAAGAAGAAAGAAAATAACTTATAAAGTTTTTAGAGGCACATAAATTCTACTTTATGTTGATTTTATGCAACTTAACAAATTAATCTTCTGTTGGCCGCATAACAACAACAACTTATCTCCGGTTATTTATGATTTTTTATTCTTTTTTATGTAACTATAAATATCCTCATTCGTCCTATTTAGACTAATGATAATAAATTGTATAGTTTTCTTAACAATGATAACTTTAAAATTTGAATCATGTCCAAATGTTTAAGGAAGAAATTCACTTTCACTTTTTCTAATCATTGGTTGGTTTACCCTATCATATCATATTTATACAAAAATGTTAAAAGAAAACCATCAATAACAGTGTAATAGAGCAAACAAACAAATTATCATCACATAAAGATAAGAAAGAAGAAAGGAACACATACATACAAATATTTATATAACATGGGAAATTTATTTGTAAAAGTTACAGGCACACATCTAATTAATTTTCTTTCTGCATAGTTCCTTACCCCTTTCTCTCAACTTAATTAATCAAAGCAGCAGCATTATGAAAAAGGAGAGTAAATTAATACTGAACGCATTAGCCATTAGCATATATAGATATATAGACACACACATATACATATATATATATATATATATATATATGTATATGTATATCTATCGGGGTAAGGCTAGGGTCGATGAAGAATTTGAAGGTTGCAGTGTGAAGTGCAGTGAGCAGGAGCAAGTGTAGGTTCAAGGCTTTCATGGTTATGCTTCCCCTCATAAGTTGTAATCACAAACCGCGAATCTTCTCTTTCCCTTTCCACCCTTTTCTTCACCTTGCATCCACTCGCTGAGCACTTGTAATAGTTCCTGTTTTTATGTCATGATTTCAATTAGCAAACTATTCCTATGTTACTTGTTCCTAAGAAGGATGGGATATGGAGGGTGTGTGTTGATTGTTGTGAAACTGAATTAATCCAATCATAGCTACTTATTGTTGCTCGGGCTTTAATTTTACAAAACCTGAATCAAAGCTATCATATTTCCATGGAATGTATTATATATCCCTAAGAGCCCTAGAAGAAGAGGTTTCCATAGATAAAAGGATTAGTTAATATAATATCATCGGTCTGTGCTTCAGTCCGATATATATCATCTAAGTTAAAGCCGAGCCGGTTAAAGGAGACTGCAAGCAGAAACATGTTATTCTTATATAAGCTTTCGATTACCTTGGATTAGGGCTATTCTTAACCTTCTTCTTCCCATATTTTCTCCATTTGTACCCATCATCCATTATCTCAAGATCGGACTTGGTTCGGAAAGCAATTTTAAGCCCCACAGCATCCCTTTCTGTTGAGATCTTTGTAGAACCCTTGTTGTCATCATTTCTACATAAGAAAGAAAAGAAAATACAAAAAAAAAAAGAGAGAGAAGAAATTATGTATTTTGGAGAAAAATTGTCCAATAATACTAGAATAGATAGGACGGAAATTTGTTACGGTTGCATATTGTAATCAGCACAGGTACTTTCTTGAAGCAGCTCCCTGCAGCTATAATTGACTGAACTGCTAGCCATCATCCCATTCTCATGTGATGAAATGAAAGGATTTTCAGAAAACGTGATTGACGCTTTAAGACCAGAAGAGGCAGTGGAAGATTCCTTTGTTTCTTCATGATCAGCAGCCGGTACAAATAGAAAATCTTCAAGGTCTAGCTGTTGATGGCTGCTGTTAATTTCCATGATGTGAGTGCAGATAGGGTTTGGGTATTGTGGCATTTTTGCAGCCGCTGCTAGGAAGGTGGTGGTCATGTTGGAATTGGACATTGTTGAAGTGAGAGAGGGTGTGAGTGGAAAATCATCAAAAAGCAGGAAATTTCTTTGTTTTCAATTACTTCAATGGAGAGAGCCTGGGAATTACTAATTAATTCTTTAAAAAAAATTGAAGGGGTTTTTCATGGGAACTTCCTTGTGGAAGACATTAGTCTTCCCTTTGCACTGACACGTGCCTTGGACTTTTTGCTATGTTTTGTTTACGTCACAATTATCTCCCCGTCTCTGCGGATTGCTTTGTGTAACTGCACTTAATTATATATCTTACATAAATTAAAAAACAACTAATTATCGGCAAAATTGGACACTGTATTTAGTTACATGGTTTTGAGGGGATGGAGTTAGTACTCTATGAAAGGGTTGATATTAGCACATAAATATTTAATATACCATACAGAGAAGAATTAGGGTAATTGAGGCCACAATCAACATTAAATATTTCTTTAATATATATTAAAAAAAATATTAATATCCAATATATCGTTAGTAAAGTTTTTTTAATTTCATAAGTTGAGTTAGTATGATGACACATATCTTATTTTTTATTTTTTATTTTCTTAACATTTTTAGAGCACAAATGTCATTATTCTAATCATGAAATATGAAAATAAAGCAGGCCACGCCTAAAACCCTTGACAATGATATACATACTGTAAAATGATATTGCTAGATAAGATCATGGAGATTTCAAAATATTGTAAGTTTATTTTTATTTTTTTACTTTCAAAAGGAAGCATTATGATCTAATTTAGAATGTGTACCTATGCCCATATCCACAGCCTGTCCTTATTTCAACTTGAGTTAAGCTCAAGTTACATTTGATAATTTGGATTAAAAAAGAATACAGCTTTTAACTTTGGTGTAAATTATTCTATAAAACGCATACAAATATAAGTTTAACTTTATGAATTTGTGCTAATGAGACAATTAGTTTAGTGGTAAGGAAGATAATTCAATCTCATGAATTTGTGCTAATGAGGCATTAGCTTAGTGATGTGAAAGGAATCTATGATTTTAAGATCTGAGGTTAAAATCTCCGTGCATATAAACTTTTAGTCTAATCTTTTACATTTAATTACTCAAAGTCAAATTAAGCGATTTCCATAAAAAACTTTATGAATTTATTGAATGTCTATTTAATGATAATTTTTAAATATTTATATATTTGAGTAAATTACACGAACGGTAGTCTTGCAACAAATTTCACATTACTTACGTTTTGATCATTAAATTAATTTAATTTGTCCCAAATAAGTTATTGAAGTACTTGGTCAACTGATGGCCAAAAAAAAAAGATGTACTTGGTCAAGTGTATATATATATATATATATATATATATATATATATATATATATATATATATATATATATATATATATATATATATATGTTGGTCACCCATTTCTACTCAAAAAAAAAAATGGTCACCCATTTAAATTTCAATTATTACTAACAAAAAAAAACATGACTGACACATAATCTACTACATTACCACATCAATTAAATTAAAATTCAAACCTTAGTACTAGTGAAGAGGAAAAAAAAGGGATGGATGTGAATTTTGATTAATGTAGCAGCCACATCATTTTTCTATCACTTGATTGGATAACATCTGTTAGGAGTGACCAAATTTGATCCAGTTGAAAAATTTTATTGATCTATTTACAAAAATTAAAAATTTTTGTAAAAGTTTAATTAATGATCATTAATCTAATTTACTCCAAAAAAAAAAATCAAGCGTTACATGCAATGGCTTTTGGCGTATATATACAATAAAAATTGTATGATAAACCTTTACTTCAAAAGTTGATTGTTTCCTTGAACCCCATGATGTTACCCTTTCTACTTGACTAATATTTGGTTTTTGTTTATCCTTTAGAGCAAGCTTTTTTCTAAAATTCTTATAAGTTTATTATAATTAAATTAATCTAATTGTCAAATTAAACAGAATTGACAATCAAATTGAAAAAATTTGTATCAATCAACAAACCAACATACGTACAACCAGATAAATTAATAAAATATAATGTTCAATTAAATTAATACATAATAAAATTTTAACCTCAAACCTACTGTATTTTTTTTTGTAGGTTGCAAACTAAGACAATGATTCATAGACAACATTATATAAATATATATATATATTCTTTTCCTTAGAAACAAGTATTTTGTTCCTAATTAATTAATTTAAAAGAGTATTGGACCATCAAATGCAAATGCATGCTTAACAAACAAAAAACTTTTTAAAGGAAGGAGGAAATTCTAACGAGGAAATTTAAGAGGTATGTGATCTAATGAACTTTTAATTAAGAATGATGAAATTCATTCGATAGCAACAACCATTCATGAAGAAACTGCCACCAAATTTACCATAACTTTAATGCTGCCAATCAAATTAACTACATATCAAAGTGATGTACAGCTCATAATGGAAAGGAGGAGAGCCAGAACAGAAGAGGTTGATTTCATTTGTCAACCATTTTTTGCATAAGTTTTAATTTTGGAGAATTAGAAATAAGGGCAATAGATAAAAAATATAACCACATTTTCCAACAGTACCCAACGTTCATTACGAAGGAAATAAAAAGTTAAAAACTTGATATTCTAAGTTTGGTTAAGATTTAAGGAGATCACATTTATTAAATTGAATTTATGTATGATGTATTGACAATTTATAATTTTTATACACTATCAATTAAAAATATGATGACATCTTATTAACAAGTAAAATCTAAAAGTTTATAAACCTTTAAAAATAAATTTAAAAATCTTGTTAATATTTATTTTTAAAGATTTTCATATAAAATGTCATTTCAATATTAATTGATAATATGTAAAAATTATATATTATCAGTACATTATATATAAACTTTATTAAATTACCCTTAAACTTTTTTTTCTATTTTTTATTTTATTCTTTTTTCTAATTAATAACTAATAGTCAAGCCTACAGGTAGTCATCAAAAAGAGAAAAACTTATAGGTCAACATCGACCGCCACGTCGATTTGATTTTTCAAACAGAACGTGGCTTGAGTTTCGTCATGATAAGACGAGCCGGCTTTCACGCACCCACGTTACCGTTGATGGCAACCTTTCTTTTCTTGGTCTTTGGTTTTCCTAAAGTGGGCAAAAAGAGATAAGGGTAAACTTGTAATTGTACTATTATCCAAAAGCATTAATTAACAAGTAATGACGAAACCAAATCTAAAGAACTGATTTTTTTTTGTTATAAAATCTAAAGAATTGATTTAATGAGCTAAGTTCCCTTGATTTTTTTTAGTAAAAAAGATTTATAATAAAAGATTTTATGTTTAAATTTTTATCAAGTCAAATTTTTTTAAATCAATAGCAATTACATCACAGTTAACTCTCTCTGTCTCCTGCGCTTAATTATATATCTTACATAAATGAAAAAAATAATAATTATCAGCGCAATTGGACCATATTTAATTACATGGTTTTGAAGGGATGGAGTTAGTAATGTATGAAAGTGTTGAAATTAGCACATAAATTTTTAATATACCATAAAAAGAAGAATCAGTTTAGTTAAGGCTACAATCAACATAAATATATCTTTAATATATATTAAAAAAGATTAATATCTAATATACGGTCAGTAAAATTTTTTTAACTTCACGAGCAAAGTTATTATGATGATACATGTTTTATTTTATTTTTTTATCTTTTATTTTTTTAATATTTTTAGAGGATAAATGTCATTATCCTAATCACGATATATGAATTTAAAGCATGCTGCACCAAAAACCTTTGACAATGATATGCATACCTGTAAAATGATATTGCTAGATAAGATCACCCGAGGATTGTGGCTCAGTTGGCAATGTAGGCTAAGTTTGTGGGAAGAGCTCTCGGGTTCGACTTCCACTAAACACATCTTTGGGGAGAGATGAAGAGCCTTAATCGTGATTAAACCCCAAACAAGATTAATCTCAGACCGTTAAAACGGATGAAAATACTTGTGGTCTACACCAAAAAAAGATATTGCTAGATAAGATCATGGAGATTTCAAAATATTGTAAGTTTTTATTTTTTATTTTTATTTTTTTTTCTTTACTTTAAAAAGGAAGCATTATGATCTAATTTAGAATGTGTACCTATGCCCATATCCAAAGCCTGTCGTTCCATCAACTTGAGTTAAGCTCAAGCTACTAAGTGTAATTCTAAGATTTTTTTTCTTTCAAATATCAAGTTACGTTTGGTAATTTGAATTAAAAAAAAGAATACAGCTTTTAAATTTAGTGTAAATTATTCTATAAAATGCATACAAATATAAGTTTAACTTTATGAATTTATGCTAATGAGGTAATCGGTTTAGTGGTAAGGAAGATAATATTTAACCTCATGAATTTGTGCTAATGAGGCATTAGCTTAGTGATATGGAAGGGATCCTATGATTTTAAGGTCCGAGGTTAAAATCTCCGTGCATATAAACTTGAGTTTAGTCTAATTTTTTACTAATTTAATTACTCAAATTAAGTGATTTCCATAAAAAACTCTATGAATTTATTGAATGTTTATTTAATGATAATTTTTAAATATTTATATATTCGACTAAATTACACGAACGTAGTCCTGCAACAAATTTCACATTACTTACGTTTTGATCATTAAATTAATTTAATTTGTCCCAAATTAGTCATTGAAGTACTTGGTCAACTGATGGCAAAAAAAAAAAAGATATACTTGGTCAAGTGTGTGTATATATGTTGGTCACCCTTTTCTACTTGATAAGGGTCAAACCAAAGATTACTGAGTTTTTCTATAAGTCAAGCTGAAGACCATTAGTCCGAATAATTATTTAAGCCCAAGAGAAAAGACGAAGGAAACAAAAAGCTTTGCCATCATTCCAACACATGTAGAGGGAACAATATGTTAATCTCCAGAGAAAAAGTCGAGCAATTTGGACAAGCTAAGATCCACGCGGAAGTCTCCTTTTGGGCGTGGCTCGATAAATGAGACACTTATCAAAAACGTCTTGGACTCTTTTTAACTAGTCTGTCATGTGCGAAAGCCATGCGACAGACTATTTCACATGACAGAACAGTCTATCACGGGTAAGGTGCATGCGGTAGACTATTTCACACGACAGAACGGTCCGCCATGGGTAAGGTGCATGCGGCAGACTATTTCACGCGACAAAAAAAGTCCATCACAGGTAAGGTGCATACGGCAGACTATTTCACGCGACAGAACAGTCTGTCACAGGTAAGGTGCATACGGTAGACTATTTCACGCGACAGAACAGTCTGTCACGGGTTAAGTGCATACGGTAGACTATTCAAGCGAAAGAACAATCTGTTGCCGCCAAGGCTCATGCGACAAAGCAATTCGCGCAACCACAACCCACGTGGCAGACCACTTAGTCGCAAGCATATGCGACTGTTAGCCCACATGCAGTCCACTCTGCCGCTATCTCGCACAAGGCCCACGCAGCAAGCCACTCTATTGCAAGCTTGCGTAAGGTTCACGTGCATGCCACTCTGCCACAAAGAGGTGGGCACAAATAATGCAAAAATTCTTTTGCGCAGCACGTGACTCAAACAGGGGCTATCCTAGATAGCAAACAGGCACATAAGGTTCGCCCAATTTGGATGAGCATAGGTCCTAAATGCATGCCACTTTGACGATAGAGTGCCTCGCTCACGTGATAGTTCAACAATACGGGCGAGCACAAATCTGCAAGGGAGACCTTTTTGGCATTAGAGGGGATCGCCCAGTAGAATAATGTGGGTGAGCAAAGATGTTGATGGTAGCAGGACAGTTTACCGGATAGAATGCTCACCTGGTTGAGCAGTGAAGGCGAGCAAACGTTACGCGTAATCCTTCAAATTAGAGTTTCAGTACGTAGCAGGCTATCTTGACGATGGAGTGGCTCGAACATTATGGTCGAGCAGAGCACCCTTATGCAAGACTCACTTGATAGCACAATGTGGGCGAGCAAAGAATATACGAGACATGCTCCTTTGGCGATGGTGAGCAATACAGGAGAGCTATAATCCACGCACAGGCTTCTTTGGCAATGGCGAGCAATTGTGGCGAGCACAACATACAAGCGGTAGGCTCACCCAGTAAAGCAAACTTTGGCAAGCACATTACGTTCACGACAAGCTTCCCTACTATAGCAAATGTTCGCGAACAAAGCTCGTTGCAGCAACCACCTTCACAATTACGGGACTCGCGCGTGCAACACCTCAGCTCGTCGGTATAGCTTGCTCGGTAAAGCAATGATTATGAGCATAGTGAACAACCGATGGAAATTGGGCGAGCTAGATGCAAGCTCAGGCGAAGAGTGATCTGGATGGCGAGAAAGAATTGGGCGAGTTAAGAGACTACCCATCCAATGAAGAGGGCGAGCCAGGTCAGACTCAATATGGTATCTCGATGGCGAGCATGATTCCGGCGAGTAGAGGATCCAGGCGACAGACCAATTTGGGTGATTCAGGTGAACGCCCAACCAAGTATGGACCTGGATCGATGAGCAAGAATTGGGTGACCTCCAGGTGAAAAAAAAAGCTCCCCAATCATCTTGAGCACATGAGTACCAACGGGAGTCCCCTCTGCCATCCTACACTGAAACAATGCCTTAGAGACATTGTACCTTTCTTGCCTAGCTTCCTCTTGATAGAGTTGCTTGAGATGCTCGATCATATCGAACGCATCCATTTCCTCATGTTGCTTTTGAAGCTCAGGATTCATTGAGGCAAGCATAAGGCAACTAACATCCAATGCATTATCTTGATGCTTCTTATAAGCATCTCTTTATGCCTTTGGAGCATTAGCAGGTGTTTCCTCAGGTAAGGGAATCTCAAGGACATACAACTTCTTTTCTTGCTTGAGGACTATCCTCAGGTTCCTGTACCAATCCAGGAAGTTTGTCCCATTCAACTTGTCCTTCTCAAGGACAGATCGCAGTGAAAGTGTGTTATTTGTGTTTGATGCCATGGTAATCTACAATAGAAATATGCAAAATATAAGTATCATGAATGCATTCATTTAATTAAATATTTATTAAATGATGCTCCCACTATTTTTATCGAATCAACAATCCTCACTATTAATTCGAAAAATTATCACATAATTTCTCTAGTGGGCCAAGATCCATATTTCATCTTATCTAGAGTTAGCTTTGGCTAATCACCCAAGATTTGGCTATTTAGGTAGGCAACACTTACCAATTACATCTCATGTAACTCTTGGATAGTTGGGTGAACAACACTTGTTCTAATTCATCTCATGAATGGAAGCCCAACTTTATGCCTCTAAATTCCCAATCATATTGAGGAAATCTAGTTAAGTCAACCCAATTTATAGCCTTTGGATATCACTATTATCCCATCGCGTCTTACTAAGATAGATATGATATTTTGCTTTGGCAAACATAACAAAATCAATTCTAGCCTTGACGAGTGCTATTCATTGGTAGGCATCTATTATTGACTTAATTTAATTTAAGGGATTTTTCTTAGTTTATTGAATAAGATCTCACCAATTTTACTTTTCTAAAATTATCATATGATTTTCATATCATAAATGCACAAAATAAACCATGCATCTCATGCAATTAAGTAATAAAATAAACGTGACATAGTTATAGCCTAAACTAAATGGATTTCCCAAGCCAATGAGAAAGCCTAAGGGTTAACCTAAGGGTAATAACATCTTCTCCAAGTGCCTCTTTGGTCATCCTTTGCATGGTTGTCAGCTCCATTAGTGTTGATTACCATCAACTCATACTTAGCTAAATTCTAACCCTATACTACGTTACAATTACATAGTTTAAGAAAAACCTCGAGTTACATTCGAGGGGAGTAAGATGAGAAAAGAATGTACAACTAGAATTTCAAGAACAAGGCACGACACGCAGGTCGTATTTATTAAAATTTACAACCACCAAAATACAATCATATTGGGCTAGGGCTATAACTATGCAACATGCTCAAACAACAACCACCGTGTTATACAAACAAGTGTAATGCAATTTCAACTTTTAGTTTTATTAATGAGTCACATTTGAAAAAAATTATGACCCTGACTACGGGGTTCCCAGGGGCGGCAGCCCTTGGGAGGTGGTCCCGCTGGCCGGTCAGCGGGCGGGGTCAAGGGCCCCCGAAAAAAAAAGGTCAATAGTATTGACATTGCCAACGCCCCTTATCCAGAAGTGTCCTAATCTTATCAGGATGTTCCAGCCAGTATCTCATACTGATTATAATTTTAGTCGCATCAGAACTCTTATCTAAAAGTGTTTCAATCTTATCAGGATCTTTATACACTTTCGACATTATTCTGTTTCTTCCATAACGTTTATGCAGAACAGAAACCGCCATTAATAATTCGCATCACAGATTATATCTCACATATAAGTTGAATTGAAATTGATATATATATATATATATCATATATATAATTTCAATAATTTCGATTTCTAGCCTCTGAATATATCATATACATTCTAATTCGTATTAATCTCATTAAACCGATTGCATGTAATCATAAACATAAAGTAACCAAAGATCATGCTCTTATCAAAACAAATCAGGGACTCTGAATCTGGCTCTGATGCCAGTGAAGGAAACTGAAACTAACACGTAGCGAAATTTAAATCATTCGGCCTCCACCAGGATCGATTCGGAGAGTTGCCATTAGGGTTTCGAGATTTACCTAAAGTTTTCTCTGATTTTCTGTCGTTGGTCGAGTCACAAGCAACAACTTTTCGTTCCTGCCTCTATGGTATCCACACGAACGGATCTCACAACTCTTGAACGTCTCACGATCAGAAGCCTTAAAGAGCGTTTTTTGATTCCTTATAACCGAATTGCTAGCTTCGATTAAAAAGATTAAAAAGAATATTTTTGTTTTTCTGTTTAATTGTGCAGCTCTCTTTTAGAAAACACAAAACATCCTTTTATAGGCAGTAAATTTTACCCTAAAATTTACTGTCAAACAGAACTCTAATCCTACTTAGAATAGGATTAGTTATATCCTTAATCCAATTCAGAATAGGATTAGTTATATCCTTAATCCAATTCAAAATAGGATTAATTAAGCTCCTCATTTATCCGTTTTAACTGTGCGATCTAATAGGTTCTCAAAACAATGGCAATGACAAAATTGTCACAGGCAATGAGCGATATCTAGCAACACATCATTGCTACCCATGTAACGAGAATGTCAATGACTCGACATAACCTTACTCATGATAGATGTTACCGTGTAGTCTAATCCCTTTATCCTTTGATGTCTTGATTAGACACAAGTCATGGAATGTGTCACACTTGTATAGTCTAATCAGCGTTTCTTGATTCCTGAGTAGACTAAACGCTGATTAGACTAATTAATCAAATAAAATCAATATCTCATATTGACTTATTCGAGCACGGCCATGCACTTCTTAGTCTCACTCTATCAAAGGGCCCAAGACATCACTCTTGTTATATAAGAAGGATAAATTCTATCTTGATCACTCAACATCCCTCTACATAGATCAAGGCATACCCAATTACTACCTTTATAGTCCATCCTGTTACGAATGACATCTAGCAGTATTAAAATATGCAATTCTCTATGTTGGGATCTCTGATGATCTCAAGTCAAAGGATCACATACACCATCATCACTATGAGAATCGCTTATGACACTCATATAACAATCCATGGAGTGTTCTCATGGAGGGTCGATCCAGTACATAGTTCTCTAACATGTACCTATGTGATGACTTGATATCCTATATCCATGACAATGGTCATCAGTCAACCACATACTAGTCTTATCGTATCATTGTTATTCTTGTTCACAATAATACTTGACTAGGGATATTTTAAGAATAGTGTATTATTACTATTCTAAGGACATTATCATATAAGATTACATTATGCAGTTATAAGACAAATATAATAATGAACTATAATAAATAAAATGTCATGATACATAAAAAAATGCCAAAGTCAATCATCTAATGAATGGTTCTAAGGGCATAATCCAACAAATATTTTGTTCCTAATTAATTAATTTAAAAGGTTATTGGACTATCAAATGCAAATGCATGCATAACAAACATAAAACTTTTTAATGGAAGAAGGAAATTCTAACGAGGAAATTAAGAGGTATGTGATCTAATGAACTTTTTATTAAAGAATGATGAAATTCATTTGATAGCAACAACCATTCATGAAGAAAATGCCATCAAATTTACCATAACTTTAATGCTGCCAATCAAATTAACCATATATCAAAGTGATGAACAGCTCATATAATGGAAAGGAGGAGAGCCAGAACAGATGAGGTTGATTTCATTTGTCAACCATTTTTTGCATAAATTTTAATTTTGGAGAATTAGAAATAAGGGCAATGGATAAAAAATATAACCACATTTTCCAACAGTACCCAAATCGTTCATTACGAAGGAAATAAAAAGTTAAAATCTTGATAGTCTAAGTTTGGTTAATATTTCACAGTTATTAAATTACCCTTAAACTTTTTTTCCATTTTTTATTTTAGTTTTTCTTCTAATTAATAACTAATAGTAAAGCCTATAGGTCAACATCGACCGCCACTTCGATTTAATTTTCCAAACATAACATGGCTTGAATTTCGTCATAATAAGACAAGCCGGCTTTCTCGTAACCTATGTTACTGTTGATGGCAGCCTCTCCTTTCTTGTTCTTTGGCTTTCCTATAGTGAACAAAAAGCTGTAAGGGTAAACTTGTAATTGTAGATCATCCATAAGCATTAATTAACAAATAATGACGAAATCAAACTTAATAGATTGCTCAATGATCTAAGGTATCGTCGATTTTTTGAGTGAGAGCAATTTATATCGGAAGGTTTTATATTTGAATTTTAATCAAGTTAAAATTTTTTGGACCAACATCAATTACATGGTACGAGCAAGAACTAATTTTATATCTAATGTAGTATGAGCACATTACATAATTTATAAAAAATTAATTACAAAAACAGCTAAATGCACTCATTTATTTTTGTAATATACCTTTTTTTAATATTATTACTGTTTAATGTCAAAAAAATGGAGATGTAAAGAGAAATGAGATGCGGCCTTCAACAATTATTTCTTCTCTAATTTTCAATAAATAAAATGGTCGGGAATTCTAATTAGTTTTCCTCTATTACCCTAATTTCTAATTTGCTCCAAAAAAAAAAAAGAAAAGAGGCCATGGTCCCCCCTGGGTCTGGTCAAGATTCCCTGCCTCATTTTCTTTAATAAATTTTCTACCATGTTTGTGCTGTCTCTTGGTCTTGTCTTCTGCGTTGATTTCCAGCAGCATGGAAAGGAAAAGAATTTTCCAAAGAAAAAGTAATTGACTTTTCAAAAAAAATTTCCCTTTTTTTTTTTTTACGATTTATTGTTTTTTGTTTTAGATGTGGGATGGGGCTGTGGCAAATGCAATTGCCCAAGGGAATATGACAATAGTCAATATGCAAAGGGTTGGCGAGATTCATTTTCACGTTTTTTGGTTCTTTGATATGGACATTAATGTGCATGAAAAGAAAACTATAGTAATTAGATTTTTTTAATACAATGAAAGTAGTTTTTTTTTCTTCTTTTCTTTTGGTATAAGATTGAGTATTATAATTTGTTGGACTTTTGGTTGAGCTTTTTTGTGGTGGATGAAAATGAATTTGTTTCTTTTTAAGTGCTTTCAACACCTTGATCTTTGAACTTCTTCTTTAACTTTGATGAAACACGAACAAATGCAAAAATAACTTCAAGGTGTATTGGTAATGCCATTTTCCTTAAGTTTATTTTGCCCCCACCAATTACAATATGTAATAAGGATTTGTTGAAAAGACCTTAGATACAATGAAGCCAATGTTTGAAATCACATTGCACTTAAAAAGTTTGTGAAATTAAACCACTAAACATCTTTGATAAGTATAAAAGTATAGGTGGCGTTTGGTATGATGAAAATAGTCACTTTGTGTTGCAATTTAATTGGGCGCAAAGTGATTGTGACATTTGGTATGGTGAAAATAGTCACTTTGTGCTGCAATTCAATTGGGCGCAAAGTGATTGCAGCATTTGGTAGGATACTTTGCAACACAAAGTGATTGTAGCCAACTCTACAAAGTAAATTGACCAAAAATACCCTTCGTCAGCCCAAGTGTCTTCAATTTTTTTTCCCATTCGCTTTTGTCTCTTTCCCTCGAAGGTTTCCATTCTTTCCTCTCGAGCTCGACTCTATCTCTTTCTCTTTCGTCGAACACACACTCCCCTCTTGCCCCTGTCTCTCTTTCATTCTCACTAGTCTCGTGCTCCTTTCTCGCCTCTATTTCTCTTTCTCTCTCGCTAGTCGCACCATTTCTCATCTCTCTTGCACATGTAGATTATTTTTGTTGAAATAATTTTTGGTGTTGTATGAGATTGTTTGAATGCTTGTCTAAGGTTTTCATGTGATTGTTTGGTATCTTGAAATTGCTAGGGTTTGAAATTGGGGTTATTGATATTTATAGGGTTTTTGAAATTGGGGCAAACAAATTTATAGGTTTTTTGACATTGGATTTGTCGAAATTGAGCTAGGGTTTATGAAATTTAGGATGATAAAAAAACTTGGATTTTTATACTGCTACTTTGTTTATTACTGGTGCCTTTCTTTGGGGGAGGCACTGACTGCATGCTTCTTGGAACATCGTGCTTCTTGTAAGATTAAAATCAGTTGTACTTCGATCTGCAGATTCCATGTAGCTAGATCTACTGCATCTCATCCATAGTCCATATTTTAGATTTTCTAGGGATTTGATTATTAATTATTTTACTTGCATTTTAGATTACAAGAGATCTAATATAAACTTGAACTGCACTATCAAAAATTTTTTATGCTATTTGTACATTGAAATTCATTTATTATATTAATGGATATTAGCTAAAAAGGATTAAAAAAAAGAGTTTTAATTCCTTAAAAAGATTGTAGAAAATTAATTTTTCCTTTAAATTCGAGTATAATTAAAAAGGGAGAAAAAAAACTTTTTATAACTAATAAGAGTAAGAATTAAGATTAAATAGGAATCTACAAAGGAAAATACCAACAAAACACATCCCATATGCTTTCTGTATCCAAGCATCATGTTTACACCCACTATCATAAAAAAAGTACACCTCTTCATATTTAATTCAATGGTCAAGCATCCAAATTGCCTTGAAACCAATATAGTGCAGATCTTTTGCTAAAGATTTTGTATCTGGGAAACGCTCCTGAAGGAAATCTTTATCATTCATTTTTTAAAAAAACAATGATATTGAAGTTTATTACATAATAGCTTATTTACTTCTATGTGTCAATAGTAAAACAAACTGTTGCTAACACTTGGCATATCTCAAAACATAGAGAATAATTTATTAACATCTTTCAATAAATTGCAGTGCCGATGCACCAGCAATGCCTATTAATATCATAGTATAAAAAAAGGATGTTTGTTTATGCAATTTCATCGTTTGATATCTAGTGTTGTCCTTAGCTAGGGGTTAATAAACTTTAATATCATGTGTATTAATAATTTCAAATTGGTGTCCTAAACAAATTTTTGTTCTTAATAATGGACTTGCTATATCTTAATATTTTTATCATTTGTTTAATGGCGTGGATAGGATGTACTGACAAAGGCTTCTACATTTACTGGTCAAGATTAGCGAAGGGCACTAGAGTTTGGGTTCTGGTCAAGATTAGCGAAGGGCACTAGAGTTTGGGTTTTCTTCTAAAAGTAGCACCTCTAAGGTATGCGATCATAGGGTAACACTTTGTGTGCTTGAGAGGTATTAAGATTAATATAAACTGCATATCTGATTATTACGACAGGATGCTAACTGAATTAATGCAGCACCTTTTTCTAAGCTAGGTGTAAATTCAAAATATCCATGTGATATGAAGGGTGATGACCTTCGGCTACAACCCTTGTAATAGTAAATTCATTTGACGATATATTACAAGATTTTCAGACCTAGATGTTTTCAAAACCTGTTTTTTAGTTATGTTTAAGCATTAGGTATTGTTTAAGCAAATAAGGCACACACAATTTTCATTAAAACACATTAGTTAATATTATTTAGTTAGGTAGCTAGCATCTTAGTTAGTTTCTAATATTGTACCTATAATTTGTAGCATTTATATATGGCAAAGACATACGTAGTGTTTATTGGATATAGATCGAGCATTTATAACAGTTGGCCAGAAGCTTAAAGACAAGTTCATGGGTTTAGGGGAGCTATCTGTGAATCATTTCCTACTAAAGCCCAGGTTGAACAAGCTTTTTTGAATTATTGGGGAATGAATGATTATCCTAATAGTGAAAAATCAAATGTTGATGCTATTAAGCACCAAGAAAGGCACTTAAATGATCAAACTGAAGATGTTATTCAACATCAACCTTGAAATGTTTATTGGCATATAAATTTGTTGCTACAAATGATGATCAATGTCAATAATTACAACTTTATATTAGCTACATTTTAATATGATAATTACATTTGTAATTAATTCCAATGAACTATTTTGTTTTTATACTTAAGGGTATTTTTGAAATTTGTAACTACATTACCAGCAAAATAATTGCATACCAAATGCTGCAATGTTACTTTTTCGATAATTTAAACAAAACTTTATACTGCATACCAAACGTTACAATGTTACTTTCCCAGTAATCATTTTCCTAGCAATCACTTTAAGTTACAATCACTTTACCTGCAATATACCAACACAACCATATTGTCTTAGTCACTATTTTCTATAGTAAATAATGTCTAAGAGATTTAACTCTAGTTTGAGAGTGAGAGGGAAGAGAGAAAATCATAATTCTTATGATTCTTGGTATATCTCAAAAAATGAACCTCAACATCTCTATTTATAGATATTTAATTCAAGAGTTGTGTTCTTACAACTAAATCTTGTGATCTTTCAATTATGTTGTTTAATAAGACAAACACAATTGTTTAATACAATAACAACTTTTGAAAACCAATGGTTATGATTTTAACCATTCACAAGTGAAAGAATACCTCTTTAAAAATATATATAACTATTTGAAGAAGAAACTATTCATTAAATAACTGTATCTAGTTTCTTATTTCACTGATTAAACATAATTTTTAATCAATCATTCTTTTACTATTTTGAAAATTTCCAGAATCCTCCACCATTTTGAAAATAAAGCAAGTTCGATACTTAAGGAATTCTTACACATAAATGAAGGCATCAATCATGATTTAAAACCTTTACCTTAGTGAAAAAGTGTTGTTGAGTTAATCAGAAACATGGTGGAACAAAGTTTTAAACCAACAATTCTATAATGATTACTCATACACTAATTCAAACATAAGACTTCAAGAACTCGTCAAGATTCATTTTGCAAAAGCTCAACACTATTACTAGCAATGTGTCTTGTATCTATTCATGAATGGTTGAGAACCAAGCCCTTTGCTCCTAGAAGTGGCACCACTTCTACTCATGTAAGTGAACTCCATCAGAAACACAATTGTATAAGTATTTCAACACTATACTTACGTGTTATGGGTTCATTAAAAGTAATAACTCAACCTCCCCCCTTATCATACAGTTTTAAGCACTTGTCTATCTTAGGATGTGTTTATACATTTAATTGCTAGCAGCTCAAATCATGTAGTTAGATTCATTAAAACTCAAGATTTAATGTCCAATTAAGCGTTGAGTTTTCAACCATTTTGTATTTTAAATTTATTGATATAGTTCCTTTTGTTAAATTTTTAAAAATATTTATTTAAAACTTTAATAAGATAAAGAATTCAATTTGCAAAGTGAGCTTTGATATATATGCTAAATAATATTGTAATTAAAAGACTACGGTTACTATATAAATCGTAGTCTATATTCAATTGTTTTGTATTTAATTTTATGGATGGTTGTTCCATTTTTAAAATTTTTTAAAATATCTATTTAAAACTAGGAATATGATTTGCTTATAATTGAAACTATAGTCTATATTAAACATAATGATATTGTCCCATTTTGTAAAAGTATTTATTCTGATTTTAGACTACATTATATCCTGAAAAAATAGCCCTTATAGTTAATTAAGACTACTTTGTTTTTCAAAATCGTAGTGTTTAGATTTTATTATATATGATTTTGTTTGATAAAGTTAAGGAATATGGTATTGGTTTATAGTATAGGAAATAAAAATATTATATGTCAAAATCTATAAATGTCATATTCCATCGGGAATAAAATTATTCGAATTAATTGACACAAAATTAATATTGTAATTTTATTGAACAAAAACTCTAAAATGCAAATACATATAATTGGCAGAGCTAAAAGAACATTTCAAATGAAAATTACAAAATTAATCTTGTAATTTTATACAAAACGATCAACAGTACAAATTAAGCAGAATCTCTAAAGTGCAAATACATAAGTTGACAAAAACTTTAAAATGCAAACTCTAAACCCAAGTTCCTTCAAAATCATCTCTCATATAATTAGTCCGGTTCATCATAAAAATAAAATGTATCAATTGTTGGTATAAATTTTGTAATGAAATGATATTCCATCACAATGTCATTTACCTCATCCTTTAAATAACTCCTATCTTTTTGTGGGGGTAATAGGACAATAGACCGTTGAGTATCATTTAGATCTTCAACATAAAATACTTGTTTTGCATGATCGGCCAAAATGAAAGAGTTAAATTTAAATCCAATTCTTGTGAGATTAGGGAAACCCAATTCATCTTGTTTTATACCACTGCTATACACCTAATTACCTTTAAAAACAACAACATTAAGCATATTATAATCTAGCTCCCAAATCTCTTGAATGACTATAATAAGATAGGTTTTTGAGTACAAGGTTCCTGTATTTAGCAGTTGAAAGTACATTGCATTTATAGCCAAACTCACCCCGTAGTTTTGCACGCACTGATTACTATCACACTCCTTACTCTAAAATCTGACCCTATTAATCACACATGCATGATACTTTATAACTTCTAAACAAGTTCCATGGGATAGTCATCTTACCTGCTCTGTTACACCATCTTTATTGGTCATTAGCTCATGTGCAATCTGCATATTGTGACAAAAGTGTGTGATAAATATGTAACAAACTGATTGTAAATGCATTTCATGCCTTAATTAATAGTGTAAATTATGTCTTGCGTACTCGTCGGTGGAACCAGCTAATAAAGGTATGATTATGTTCATCTTACAACCACTTTTTCTTCTGGCTTCTCTGGGATTGTTGGCTTTTAACATCTACAAATGCAATATATATATATATATATATATATATATAGTATATGTGAAATCAATTTGGTTTATTAGATATCAACATTTATAAATAGGAAATTAATTAGAGGAGTTTAGAGATTACTTTATACAAGACTCTAAATTTTTAGTATTCCTCAAGACATAAGGATGTGCTTGCTTTAGAATATCAAGGTTGACCTACACAACTTTAATGCTTGATAATGGCCTACTAGCCAAATTGGCAATTCAAGATGTCACGACTCAAAGGCTGTAACATACACTTAACACTTACACTTCTACCACTTTTCAAATTTACAAACAAATTTTTTTCTCACTTTAAAGTTTGTATTTGGTGTTAATATCACCGCTAAACAATTTTTTCCTTTCTCAATCCGATTTAACTTAGCTTTACCATTTAAGTTATTAAATTCTAGAGTGAATCAACTTACTTTCTCGATATTTTAATTCAAGATTAACCTAGCAAAAGGAAAAAATTGAAAAACCCCTTACATATAGTCAATTTCCCCTATTAAATAAATTGCAAAATATGTAACCATCACAATTCAATTCCACAATTTATAGTTTATATCACCATACATTACTCACATTCCTAGAATCATCACAATCAATATATCCATAATCCACAAGTTTTATATTTTTCATATAACATTAATATCTCAGATCGCACTCAATGCTCATACTAGTTTATATAATAATCTAGAGCGATCCTAAGTTACATCCTAAAATAATTCTAATGACATGTACTGTGCACTTCATAATGTCCATACATGATAACCAACATATATACAAGATTAATATACCTTAAAAGAAACAAAAACAATGCTCAGAGGACTTAGACAAATACCATTAGTAGATACATTCCTGAGGTCTTGCACAAAACTCCGAAGGTAGAATCTAGCTCATATAGTCTGCAAGGATGTTAGAAAAAGTGGGCAAACTACGCTCAATAAATAGTTTAAGTAAATGCATGTTAGACTCATGTCGATATATATGCAAGTGTATGAAAAAATAGTATTGAAGTGATGTGTATGCATGGTATTATATCGTGATACCAAATGATCCAATATGGACTTTGATCAAAACAACTTTGATTATGCACTTCAATTTCAAACACTTTCAGCATGCACTCGATTAAATCAATTCACTATGCACTTCAGTTAAATCAAATCCTTATGCACTTCGATTAAATCAAATCACTATGCATTTTGATAAATTTAATCACAATACACTTCGATAAATTCGATCACTGTGCACTTCAATAAATCAGGTTAGTTCACAAATCGATAATCAATAAACGTTAGCCATATAGACGTTAGCCATATAGCCTCGAATTCACTGAAATCAATACTGATAGTAAAATGATAGTATGTAGAGTTTAGGCAAAAATCCCCAATCACTGATAACGATAATGATGTCTATCCTAACTAGAGATGGAATGTTGTTGCAAGCAACACAAAAGCTATGGCCATAGAATAGTACTCTAGTCTCGTTGATCAATCGAGAGCTAGAACTTGCTTGTTTGTTTTCTAGACAAGTATAATTTACCTAGAGCACTAGGCTCGATAGATACATTATATTGGTCTAGAGCATAAAGCTTGATAGATGGGTAATAGAGCTTAGAGCAAAGCTCAATAGGCTAGAAATGACCTGAAGGTTGTAGGATATGCCTGCACTCTTAAAACGGTTGGAAAACAATTTTCTCGTGTAACACTTAGCTTCCACAGATTTCAAAACACTTATTAAACCAATTTCTTTTTCAAATATGCAAAAAGTTTTGATTTATTTCAAAGTTTAGTTCAAACAAAGACTTTGCAATTTAAAACATAATGCAAGTCGTTATAAAGCATAGATATAAAATAACTTGACTCAAAATATGTTGTACATGAATGCACATCTACATTAATTCACTTTATTTAACATGCATGCTTGGTTGGCCACAACACATAATCTAGCCCAAGCATAAACTGAATTTATAAACTAATTATACCTTTGCTCTTAGCTCACTTAACGTAAGAACTAATTAAATATGAACAAAATTTAAACCGTTCCTATGAGATGGTGCTAACATGCTTTATTTGACCCAGTTACCTTATGCCTTTAGCCAATAGTTTCTTCAAGCCTCGGATCAAAATCTACTCTTCCACTCTAGTCAAAGTCACTACAAACATTTCAATACCGTTTCAATCATATTCTCATATCATGCGTAATATTGTACTTAAAACACATAATTCGAAACCACGTACAATTGTTCAAATTCACTATCATGCACAAGATTAACTTTGCATTATCATTCTAAAAATATATATATCTTCATCCTTAGAGATGTATATATTAATCTTGAGCTGATGTTTAGTCTTTACTTAAAATTTCCTTAGTCGATTTTGTACCGATCATTCCCCTTTTTACTTTCGAAAATAATTCTTACACCAAGATTACAATTTTCAATATTGTATTTAATAACATTAGATATCGATAAGTGCTTAATATATTCATATTGCATTAAAGTACAACTATTTAAATAAAAACCTATTTTATTCTTCATCGAGTTCATGGTATGTATATTTATATCTATATATATAAAAACAAATATACATGTATAAATATATGGTCCTATTTTATTCTTTATTATTATGCCTATGGAATCTATATAATAGATATAGATATAATAATATAGATATAGCTCCATCTTATCCATGCCTATGCACCCATACACATGTAGGCATTATCTAAACATTTATATTCAATTGTATAATTAAAATTATACAATCTTTTACACTAGAACTTAACCTTTACTCTTAAAATTACCTTTAAAACTGAGCCAATTTTTAGTCTCTTCTTTTTTCTACCTCTAAGAAGTTTACGGCTTTAGCTCCTTATACCTCTCAAAGCCCTTGTTGCCCACTTGTGTCACACCCCGGAAACGTGGAAGTCTTGGGCTGGCTTTTTCTCTCTTTTTTTTTAATTTCTTACTTAGGTTGCATTCCTGCCAGTGTAGGTTACTTATATTTTTTTTATATAGAAATTTCGGCAGCATAACAGCTGTAACTATCCTAACCCCCTGCATGAAAACGTAGTTTATATTTCCCAATACAGTTCATTTCAAAGTACATATTTATAATTCCTAAGCAGTTGATTTTATTTATGCTTTCTTAACCATAACCATAAGATTCCATAAAATTTATACAACATTCATAATATCCTAATTTTCATAAATATCCATCACATCATATTGACCTATTCCTCGGAATCATGTTTACGTTCATACGATATCGACTACATCCCAAAAGTATCGTTTATATACAAATATCTGTGCTGTACAGGATGTCTGGTATCAAAAATAAGAGTATTCCTTACGTGTGTACAAAAAGTAGCTTGAGGAGAGATGCGTCCCTCAGCCTACATCGTATACGCAACAGGCAAAGGGATGATCACTACAAATAATCTGGAAGGATAGATGGGGGTGAGCTTTTGGAAAGCCCCGTAAGAAATGCATTTAAAATAGTCACAATATCGATATATGCAGAAAAACAAGATGCCATAATAATGCGTTTCATACTTTAAATCATAGTATGAAATCTTTAATACATATATCTAAAATTCATATTTATTTCAAACATACATCATACTTTAGAAACTTAACATCATAATTAATAAAACTTATCATAGAGTTCATGGAGACTAGGCGGAATCATATAGCCGGTATGCGGGTCATGACTAATCATCCTCTGAAGAAGGAATTGAGTACCTATGGCCATAGTAAGGGGCCATAGACCTGATCAGGGTCCTACAGCGAACATGCACCACGAAGGACAACATACCCACAAGGGATGGAAGCATGCACAATGTGGGTAAGAACATGCACAATGTGAGCTAAACATATGCCACAAGGGACGGGAACATGCACAATGTGGCAAGCATGACAAGCAATAACATAAACTATAGGAGGGCCTTAGTCTCAAGTTTTACTTACTTTTACAACTTCTTAATCATAAATTTGGTACAAAATAGTAAGGACTGGGAGTGCTTGGGTCATGTTAGCCAGGGATTTATCATCCCAATCGCGGTTTCGGAAAACATACTTATTTACTTTCATACTTAAACATTATTGAAAAATCATGCATAGAAATCATAAGGTTCGTTTTCTTAGGCATCTTTAATTAACATAAAACATGAACTTTGATTTTAAAGTGATAAATTCTTCTTTCAGAAATCGGTTGGTACGTCTAGCTAGTTTTCAAAAGACTTTGGAAATTAACTTCGGAACATAATTCATGCTTCAAACATTTCTTTATAAATTGAGATGAAAGTAAGGGACACCATCACAACTTTAAATTACATCCCTTACCTATCAGATCTTGGGGCAGCAACTTTCCTCAAGTCTCGGACGTGCCTCGATTTATGTGCTTACACTACTTGCTACCCAAAACAATTTCGAAACCATCAATACATACTCATACTTATCTTAACATACCTTAATATATCTTAAATAACCATAAACATCATTAGAGTTGGCCTTATTTACTAACTTTTCTACTTGCTTGATTTTTTATCGATAAATGTGCCATTTCGATATATTTATATTCCTTAGACTTAAACTCACCAAAATAATGTTTTACATGTTCTTTTAACACTTTACATAATACTTCAAGCCTTGTTAAATTGCCAAATCTCACCATTTCATTGTTTTCGATTAGATTGAATCTTAAACCGAACTTTTCGGTATTAAACTAACACCATACAATCATCAACCAAGCAAACTTCACCATTTTTATAAAGAACCTAGGCTGTCCAAAACATAGCCTAACCCTAGAAAATCCATTTCAAAATTCTACTTTAGCCAAAATCATGCAAATTCAACATACATCAATCATATTTCAACTTCATCTTCTTCCAACAATTTTACCTTTGTTGACTAACTTTGACCAAAGATTCATCCACCAACAATCACCCTCAACTGTAGATCAACATGTATACAACTTAGAAACAGCATAAACAACCTTAAAAATCCATCAAAGAAGTAAGGAATTAACTTTCTCTCACCTTGCAAAACAGGGCAGCTCTGTCCAGATTTCTTCTCTCTAACTTTTCACTAACCAAATGACCTTTGTTTTGGCTGAGTTATTGTTTTTTTGTAGGGGACTTATGGATGAACAATCGGTCCTTCTTGGCCCAACTCCAATTCAACTTGGAAGGTGGTCGAAAAAATCCCACAAGATGAAGTAGATGAGGATGCTTATGGCATATTGACAGGGAGTTTTCTTTCTGGTCCCGTCGACTTACAGAGCCTATAATACCATTATGGGAGATGAATTAAGTCTACTGTCATGGGCTAAAATTGCAGGCCCAAACTCCACTCGTATCTACTTCAATTTGACCCAAAACCAAAGCCTAGCGGTGAGCAAAAAATCTGGCTGCTGGTTGGCCTGCACCAATAAATCCATAAAATTATTTTCCAGCCTATTTTTGTGATTTAGCCATTTTTCAAGTGTTTTACTATGTGTCTAGTATATTTTTATTTTGGCCCTACGTAAATACCAAATTCATACATTGAACTTCTTTCTAGTTTTCAATTTAATAATAATATGAAAATTTTGGGTTTCACATTCTCCCCACCTTTTAGGAATTTGGTCCTCCAAATTCAGGCTGGTCCATTAAACAAGTGCAGGTACTTTTCTCTCATGAGGCTTTCTAGCTCCCACGTAGCTTCCTCTATTGTGTGGTGCTGCCAGTGAATCTTAACCAGTGGAATAGTTTTAGATCGAAGTACCCTTTCCTTTCTGTCAAGGATCCGGATTGGCTGCTCAACATACCTCATATCTCCCTGAATATCCAATGGTTTGTACTCGATAACATGGGAGGGATCCGGATGATACTTCCTCAACATAGAGACATGAAAGACGTTATGTATCCCAGAAAGCTGTGGTGGCAAAGCTAACCGGTAAGCAACATCCCCAACTCTCTCCAATATCTCAAATGGACCAATAAAACGATGACTCAACTTTCCTTTCTTTTCGAAGCACATGATACCCTTGCTCGGAGATACTTTCACAAATATAGAGTCCCCAACCTCAAACTCAAGTGGCCGTCTAGTACATCTACATAAATCTTTTGTCTACTTTGGGCAACCTTGAGTCTATCACAAATAATTCGAACACCCTTAGCTGCCTCTTCAACAAGATCGGGGGCTAAAATCTTACGGTCACCCACTTCTTCCCAAGCCACCGGGATCTACATCTCCTACCATATAGAGCTTCGTATGGTGCCATTTTGATGCTGGTATGATAACAATTATTATAGGCAAACTCTGCAAGAGGCAAGTGGTCATCCCATGAACCCTTAAAGTCTAGTGCACACGCCCTCAACATGTCTTCTAAGGTCTGAATACTCCGCTCGAACTGACCGTCTATCTGAGGATGGTAGGCAGTGCTCAAATGTAATTGAGATCCCATGGCTTCTTGAAAATGAGTCCAAAATCGAGAGGTGAACCTGGAATCTCTATCAGAAGTGATGCTCACGGGAGCCCCATGTAATCGAGCATTCTCTCTAACATACCAGTCTGCCAATGTACTCAGTGAATCTGTGCTCTTAATGGCAAGGAAATGAGCACTCTTAGTCAATCTATCAACAATAACCCAGATTGCATCATGACCTCTCCAGGTCCTCGGTAAGCCCATAATAAAATCCATCGTAATGTGCTCCCATTTCCATGTAGGCACCGGTAAAGACTTAAGTAGTCCTGCTGGCTTCTGGTGCTCAACCTTAATCTACTGACAAATCAAACATTTGGCCATAACTCTGCCACGTCTCGTTTCATACCAATCCACCAATACACCTTACGCAGGTCATGGTACATCTTAGTGCTACCTGGGTGTATAGTGTAGCAAGAATAATGAGACTCTCTCAAAATCCTTTGTCTCAGGGTATCATCGCTCGGAACACATATACGGCCCTTGAACCTCAATAACCTATCATCACTGACCGTAAAATCTGGCTGCAAGCCTTGCTCTGCTTGGCTAACCATATCCAATAATCTCTGATCGTTTCTCTGCCCTGACCTGATCTGATCTAAGATACTTGGTTCAATCTGAAGGCTAGCCATAAACCCGACATCTACTGTTTCAACACTAACACTGAGCTCAGCGAACTGCTTAAGCAATTCCCATTCTCTAACCATCATAACAGAAACCATACTCTTCCTGCTCAGAGCATCTACAACTACGTTTGCCTTGCCCGGGTGGTACAAAATCTCGTAGTCATAATCCTTAAGAAGCTCTACCCAACGTCTCTGCCTCATATTAAGTTCCTTCTGATCAAATATATACTTCAAACTCTTATGGTCAGTGAAGATCTAGAACTTCTTACCTTACAGATAATGCCGTCATATCTTTAGAGCAAAAACTACTGTGACTAACTCTAAATCATGCGTAGGGTAGTTACGCTCATGGTCTTTAAACTGGCGTGAACCATACGTGACTACTCTACCATGTTGCATCAGCACACAACCTAAACCCTGATTGGAAGCATCACTGTATACAGCGAAGCCTCCGAATCCACTTGGAATTGTCAGGACTGGTGCTGTAGTTAATCTTTGCTTAAGCTACTGAAAAACTCTACTCATACTGATTTAACCATTCAAATGGAACCCCTTGTGTGTAAGCTTAGTCAACGGAGCTGCAATCCGAGAAAAACCCTCAATAAACCTCCGGTAGTACCCTGCCTGTAAGATCCGATTCTACACTACTGTAGACTCTAATTCCATAAAATTGAAAATGGAATTTAAATAAATAATGAATATTGATTTCACTCAAGTGAAAAGCTTCTTAATTTAAAATGAGAAGAGATCAATTTTTGTGAAAAACACTAGAGTCGAGTACGAATAGCTCGCCAGTGGGCGAGTAAAAAGTGATTGCCAATTGATGATGGCGAGTGTGCTGTTGGGCGAGATTGATTAAATTGTTGTTGGGCGAATAGATTAGTTCGCCAGCTAGTGTGTAAGGTGATCGCCCGAAGGGGCGAGGACTTGTGATCGCACAAGAGATGAGTATGGCGAGTGACATATAGAGGGGCAAATGATAATCTTGCAGGAAAGTAAGGCAATAAGTACTCGCCAAGACAATGTGATCGCCAAGAGAAGGAAAATCAGCTAGTAAATCACCAAATAATGCTGGCGAACTGAAATTGAAATGGAATGGGCGAGCTGAAATTTCAGATTAAATAGGCGAAGTGGAATGACATTTGTGGACAACGTGAGAATAGATCTAAACCAATTAGCAGCCAAAATTGACTTGTAAGTCATACGGTTGAAGACAATTAATGGAGAAGATGTTAAAGTCAGTAAGGAATTAACCTTATTGGTTAAGAAACAAAACAAAGTCAATTGAAGCAGAAAAAGGAGTGTGCAAGGAGGACTTTCACGCCACTTATGCTTCAGTTTTCTTTATGCATTAAATGAGTAATAGACGTGAAATGATGAAAGAAGCATATAAGGGACGGGTGGTAGAGTTGGATTGGATAAGCTGGGCTATATAAGAAGAAACAAGTGAGGAAAATCGATTTAGCCAACTCCATCTTCTTCATGGAAGTTCTTCTACTGCAAGTTAATATTCTAATTCTTCCATTCCTACCATGCTTGACTTACTGAGTTTCACTCTTCAGTTGGCCAAAACACATGAACCTGCTTATAAAGCCTTTCCTTCATAGTTGATGAGCTGAAGGAATAAGCAAAAGAAAGGCCAACATGAGACAGAAAGCAGTCTGTTCTGGAAGTGAAGTTGGTTGAGGTGAGTTTCATATTTCTGAGGTTTTCTTGATGCTCAATGATAGATTTCTATGTTTTATGCAGTAATAAACATAGGTACAGTCTTGTTTTTAGTTAGATCTTTGGAGAATATGAAAACAAGGAAAATAATGGAATAAGTGACGACAATGGCGATTGCAGTGATCGCCCGTGTTGAAAAGTAAGTAATCGCCAATGAGGCGAGTAGAAGATAAGGAGCTCGCCAATGTAAAGTCTGTGTTCAAAGGGCAAGAACGCCCAACTCTAGTGAAGTAAATTAATGGGCGAGCTCAAATGCATAAGGCATTGGGCGAATAGGATTGTGGGCGAACTCCCACAATTAAGCCAATGTAGGCCTTGTGAGTTGAATGTTGGGCGAGCTCACAAACCTACGGTGAGTAATGGCGGGCGAGCTACCACGTGGAAGCCATTTGGTGAATGGCGAGCTCGTCTGGGCGAGCTAGTTGAAGCTCTATTGGGCGAGTAGTCAATTGATTTATTTCAATCTCGCCAAGTGTTATGAAATGAAAATATTAATAGAATTTATAAATTATTTGCAGCCGGGAATTATGAACTCGGTGAATGCATTTTGGAAGGCGAGAAGGAAGCAAGACTTCGTTAAACCAGGTAAGGGAGATGTGTGAAGTGATGCATGTCCTGTGGAGTAAATTTTATGAAAAATATTAAGTTAAATGTTTTGTTTTCTGACATGCATTGTTTGAGGAATTTATTTGATATTGGGCGAGCTACAAAGCCGACCCTATGTTTATTTTTGGGCGACATGTAATTTTGGTGGGAGAACAACCCCTTTAATGTTCTTCTGGGCGAAGACCCATGTTTTAATAAATGGCGGGTGAGCCACACGTTTATAAGATTTTGGTGGACTGGTATTGGCGGGCGATCCAAACTTTATAATTTTGTGGCGGGCGACCCTTTTTGTTAAGAAGCTATGGGCGGGCGAGCATGTGTTTTGTTTTAAATGTAGATGGTGGTGGGCGAGTACTTGTCCATCCCTTTAGACTTGACCATGGGCGAGCCGGATTGGCGAGCTGACCATGGTGAACTGATTTCGATGGTACTTTGTTAAGGAAAAATGAGCCATTTTAATATCTTTGAAAATAGAAAATATAAACTCTTTTGGGCGAATTGACTAATGGGCGAGCCACTAAGAGCGAGCCAGTTTTGCTTTCTGATTTTAAAAGCAAAGTTGGGCGGACGAACACAAGTTCTCCGCGCTGGGCGAGCTGCCATGGGCGAGCCGTGTTGGGCGAGCAGACCATGGGCGAGCAGATTTTAAAGGTTAAGATTTTGGAATGTTTTAAATGTGTTTTGTAAACAGAAAGCCTAAACCTTTTTGGAAATCAAATCATTTTTGAGAAAATGATAATATGGGTGTGATAATTCCTTAAAGGTTTTTCATGTGATATAAAGTGATTTTGAGACTTTAGGCCCCTAGTTTCATGCATTATTATGAGTATGAGGCTGATGGACCCGCCAAGTCATCAGCAGGTCTCGAGGTCACCTGGCAAGTGGACCCGAGGACCACCTATAGATTATGGCCATAGATCTAGCAGAGATAACCGTGAGGGGCGATGGCCTACGGGTGCACCCCAATAGCGGTAGATTCCGTTCTCGTAAGGGGGAGGGGGAACGATGATAGCATGACTTATTTATAGGGTGATGCCTAGTCTCAACTTGTTGATTTTTGTTTACTGAAAGGATTTGTTAAAATCCTACTTGTTATTTAATCTATTTTATTGTAAACTGTTGAGAAAATTATTTGAATAACGCATTGAGAATACTGGGTGATATAACCACTGTTTCCTATTTGAAATGATTTGTGGAAAACAAATAAAATTGTGAAATATGATTTTGGTTTCATAAAACAGTATGTCTCCTTTATTGAGCGTATGAATCGCTCACCCCTTTGTTTTAACTCTACAGATAAGAAATACACAGAGTTGAGAGAATTAGCTCTCAGATGGGTATAGCTATGCTTAAAGCACTAAGGCATGGCACGTTAAATGTGACAGGTACAATCTCTTCTCTTTACATTTCAGACATATGTATACAGTACCACCTTAGTGAAACAAAGGTTAATAGGGGATATCAGATGTAAGAAATAATGAAAAGAAATTTCATATTTTGTATTTGATAAATTAATATTATTATTTATCACTATCATGGTAGAATGTTATTGGCATTGCAGACAGCCCAACCGGTAAAGTTGTATGAAAATACGTGAAAAATGTGATAACGGGATGTTACACTGCCAATCCCAGGAAACTCCAAATCTCAGTCACTGTCTTCGGTCTCTCCCACTGGAGTACTGCCTCAACCTTGGACGGATCAACTGACACCCCGTCCTTAGATAATACGTCGCCAAGGAAAGCTATTTGATCTAACCAAAATTCACACTTACTAAACTTCCCATAAAGCTGCTTATCTCGAAGAGTCTGGAGCACAATCCTCAGATGCTGCCCGTGCTCCTCCCGGGACTTAGAATATATTAGAATATCATCTATAAAGACAATTACAAATTTATCCAGATACTCCCAAAACACATCATTCATCAAATTCATGAATACGGCAGGGGCATTGGTCAAATTGAAAGGCATCACCAGAAACTCGAAATGGCCATATCGGGTTCTAAAGGCTGTCTTCGGTACATCTTCCTTCCTAATCCTCAACTGGTGATAGCCTGATCTCAAATCAATCTTAGAAAACACTGAAGCCCCTTTCAATTGATCAAACAAATCATCTATTCTTGGCAAGGGATACTTATTCTTAATTGTAGCTTTATTTAGTAACCTATAGTCGATACATAACCAAAGACTACCATCTTTCTTTCTCACAAACAGTACCGGAGCACCCTACGGAGACACACTTGGTCTAATAAAACCCTTATCAAGCAACTCTTGCAACTGTTTCTTTAATTCCTCTAATTCAACTAGTGTCATCCGGCAGGGAGGTTTAGAGATAGGCTGGGTATCCGGCACTAAATCAATAGTGAACTCTAGCTCTCTCTCTAATGGTAATCCTGGTAACTCATCCAGAAACACATCGAGAAACTCACATACCACTGGTATATATGATATACGTGGAGATTCCCAACTCGTATCGGAGACAAAGGCAATATCACCTTCACACGAATAAATTTATTTGAAATTTCAAACATATACACAATATACAACTTCACCGAACATAACATCATATATTTTATTTCTTAATAGCAAAACATACATCAAATTTGTCAAGTAGAAAGAAGGTTATAGTCTTAGTGTAGCAATCTAGACTTGCACGATTGGTGGATAACCAATCCATGCCTAAGATTACATCGAAGCTATACATGTTTAACAAAACTAGATATGCTAACATCACCCTGTCTCCAACCTTAATTTCACAATTCCTACACACCATATATGTCATTTGAGATTCATACATGGGTGTGCTAATATGTAATAGGCGACCTAGAGGCTCAGGTTCTAAATGGAGATTGTGTGCAAACTGTGGTGATATAAATGAGTGTGTGGAACCTGGGTCAAATAAAACATGCGCATCATGATTACAGACAAGAAGATTACCTTTAATAGTCTCGGAGGAGTTATCAGCAGTCTCTCTGTCTAAAGCAAATACACGTCCCTGAGTAACAGGCTTTTTACCCTTCTCAGTTACGGTAACTCATTTCTGTGAGGCTTGTCTTTGTGGAGCCTGTGTCTCTAGTTGCTATCGTGGTGGCTCCTGAGGCTGTGGGGTTTTATCCTGCATTTGTGGGCAATCCTTGATCAAACAACCCTTTTCCCCACACTTAAAACAATTGCCACTGACCTAGTGGCATGACCCACCATGTGTCCTACCACAATCTCTGCATTGTCTAATAACCCTCTGGGAGCCTCTGGTGATCTCTACTGTATTAGTAGGAGTCTTGGGCTTATCAGCCCTTGCCCAAGACTGATCGGTCCTTGATCTCTTAAGCGAACTCCACTTTTACTCTAATAAGGAACTTTTTGTCCTCTTGTCTTTACCCTTACTCTTACTTCTGGACCCATACTGTGCCTGTGTAACATCTAGACCCCTCTTTATATCCTGATCTCGTCCAAGAGCATCCTCAAACTTAGTGATACGAAACCCTAATAATCTATCTCGAATGGCTGGTCTCAGTCCAGACAAAAACCTCTCGATACGACACTCCTGATCTCTAACTGTCTCGGGGTCATATCTCATCAGGATCGTAAATCGGTTCTCATACTCATCAACCGACATATTGCCTTGTACTAAATTCAAAAAATCTGTTTGCATCTTCTCCTGGGCAGTACGCGGAACATATTAGGTCCTGAAGGTTGACAGAAAGGTATCCCAACTAATCACTGTGTGTCCGGTAGTCAACTGTCTCTTAATGGCTCTCCACCAGCGTCCTGCCTGACCCTTCAACATATAAGTACCCATACTGACTTTCTCAGCATCTGTGCACCTCAAGTAATCAAAAGCTATCTCTAACTTTAATAACCACTCTTCGGCCTTAATTGGATCCTTAATCCCCTTAAATTATGGGGGATTCATCTTAAGAAAGTCTCGTAATCTGCCCGTATCTTTGTCATCTCTGGGCTGTGGGACTGGAGGCTGATGAGCGGGGGGTGGCAGAGGAGCCTGTGGAGGAGGAGGTGGTGAAGTAGGTGTGGGCACTATGCCACCTATAGCTGAGGTGTTTGCCCCGAAATGTTGAGCAAACATAGCAGTAATGTTGTCAAACCCCTCTTTCATACTGTGTTCGAGCCTGTTTATTCTGGTATTTGGGCTCTCTGGTTGGGAAGTAGGTGGTCGAGGTGGCTGAGCTTGCTTCTGAGGGCGACCTCGTCTCCCACTCATAGTGCATGATCAAATACATGCGCATAAAACATGTGTTTTAATCAAAACTTTAACAAATATACTCAATTTTATAACTAAACAAGCACAGATACTTGGGATGTAATCTTATTTTGACTACCGACACTGACAGTACTATACAACCCTTGCTCTGATAGCAAGAAAGACTGTCACACCCCAGAAACATGGAAGTCTTGGGCTAACTTTTTCATTTTTTTAATTTCTTACTTAGGTTGCATTCCTGCCAGTATAGGTTACTTATATATTTTTTTTATAGAAATTTCGGTAGCATAACAGTTGTAACTATCCTAACCCCCTGCATGAAAAAACAGTTTATATTTCCCAATACAGTTCATTTCAAAGTACATATTTATAATTCCTAAACAGTTGATTTTATTTATGCTTTCTTAACCATAACCATAAGATTCCATAAAACTCATACAACATTCATAATATCCCAATTTTCATAAATATCCATCACATCATATTGACCTTTTCCTCGGAATCACGTTTACGTTCATACGATATTGACTACATCCCAAAAGTATCATTTATATACAAATATCTGTGCTGTATAGGATGTTCGGTATCAAAAATAAGAGTATACCTTACGTGTGTACAAAAAGTAGCCTGAGGAGAGACGTGTCCCTCAACCTACGTCGTATACACAGCAGGCAAAGGGATGATCACTGCAAATAATCTAGAACGATAGAGGGGGTGAGCTTTTGGAAAGCCCCGTAAGAAATGCATTTAAAATAGTCACAGTATCGACATATGCAGAAAAACAAGATGCCATAATAATGCGTTTCATACTTTAAATCATCGTATGAAATCTTTAATACATATATCTAAAATTCATATTTGTTTTAAACATACATCATACTTTAGAAACTTAACATCATAATTAATAAAACTTATCATAGAGTTCATGGAGACTAAGCGGGATCATATAGCCAGTTTACGGGTCATGACTAATCATCCTCCGAAGAGGGAACTGAGTACCTATGACCATAGTAGGGGGTCGTAGACCTGATCAGGGTCGTACAGTGAACATGCACCACGAAGGACCAACATACCCACAAAGGACCAACATACCCACAAGGGACAGAAGCATGCATAATATGGGTGAGAACATGCACGATGTGGGCTAAACATATGCCACAAGGGACGGGAACATGCATAATGTGGCAAGCATGACAAGCAATAACATAAACTATAGGAGGGCCTTAGTCTCAAGTTTTACTTACTTTTACAACTTCTTAATCATAAATTTGGTACAAAATAGTAAGGACCGGGAGTGCTTGGGTCATGTTAGCCAGGGATTTACCACCCCAATCGTGGTTTCGGAAAACATACTTATTTACTTTCATACTTAAACATTATTGAAAAATCATGCATAGAAATCATAAGGTTCGTTTTCTTAGGCATCTTTAGTTAACATAAAACATGAACTTCGATTTTAAAGCGATAAATTCTTCTTTCAGAAATCGATTGATACATCTAGCTAGTTTTCGAAAGACTTTGGAAATTAACTTCGGAACGTAATTCATGCTTCAAACATTTCTTTATAAATTGAGATGAAAGTAAAGGACACCATCACAACTTTAAATTACATCCCTTACCTATCAGTTCTCAGGGCAGCAACTTTCCTCAAGTCTCGGACGTGCCTCGATTTATGTGCTTACACTACTTGCTACCCAAAACAATTTCGAAACCATCAATACATACTCATACTTATCTTAACATACCTTAATATATCTTAAATAACCATAAACATCATTAGAGTTGGCCTTATTTACTAACTTTTCTACTTGCTCGGTTTTTTATCGATAAATGTGCCATTTCGATATATTTATATTCCTTAGACTTAAACTCACCAAAATAATGTTTTACATGTTCTTTTAACACTTTACATAATACTTCAAGCCTTGTTAAATTGCCAAATCTCACCATTTCATTGTTTTCGATTAGATTGAATCTTAAACCGAACTTTTCGGTATTAAACTAACACCATACAATCATCAACCAAGCAAACTTCACCATTTTTATAAAGAACCTAGGCTGTCCAAAACATAGCCTAACCCTAGAAAATCCATTTCAAAATTCTACTTTAGCCAAAATCATGCAAATTCAACATACATCAATCATATTTCAACTTCATCTTCTTCCAACAATTTTACCTTTGTTGACTAACTTTGACCAAAGATTCATCCACCAACAATCACCCTCAGCTGTAGATCAACATGTATACAACTTAGAAACACCATAAACAACCTTAAAAATCCATCAAAGAAGTAAGGAATTAACTTTCTCTCACCTTGCAAAACAGTGCAGCTTTGTCCAGATTTCTTCTCTCAACTTTTCACTAACCAAATGACCTTTGTTTTGGCTGAGTTATTTTTTTTTTTGTAGGGGACTTATGGATGAACAATCGGTCCTTCTTGGCTAAACTCCAATTCAGCTTGGAAGGTGGTCGAAAAAATCCCACAAGATGAAGCAGATGAGGACACTTATGGCAGATTGATAGGGAGTTGTCTTTCTGGTCCCATCAACTTGCAGAGCCTATAATACCATTCTGAAGATTGAATTAAGTCTACTGTCATGGGCTAAAATTGCAAGCCCAAACTCCACTTGTGTCTCTTTCAATTTGACCCAAAACCAAAGCCTAGAGGTGAGCCAAAAATCTGGCTGCTGGATGGCCTGAACCAATAAATCCATAAAATTATTTTCCAGCCCATTTTTGTGATTTAGCCATTTTTCAAATTTTTACTATGTGTCTAGTATATTTTTATTTTGGCTCTACATAAATACCAAATTCATACATTGAACTTCTTTCTAGTTTTCAATTTAATAATAATATGAAAATTTTGGGTTTCACAACTTGCCCTTCAGCTTTCGTTTAGGTATTGAACTCACACCTACCGATCACCCCTCCTTGTTCTTGTTTTCCTTAAAATGCCATAAGAAAACCTCCTTTTGAACCTCACCTATAGCTATACATAGTGCCACCCGAGTCACTTGTAAGATCCAATTTTACTATACTGTACATGTACGGACATGTAAATTTTAACTAATAAATAAATTATTTTTACATTTTTACAAATATTAAATAAAAAAAGCTATGTGGACCCCATTAGATTTCGGTGTTCAGACGATGATATGAGTGAGAAGATATATTTTTTGAGATTGAATTAAGGATTGGAAATTGTGAGCATAAAAATAACATGAGGCTAGAATGACTCATTGGTAGTGTTTCGATTATAAAATTTTATCGGAGTATCCAAATGATAAACCTTAAAATTTTTTGGAAAGTTAACTTAATTATCTTTCCAAACATATAAGCCTCATATTCTAGTTCCTCATGGATCAATACCAGAAATTTTGTAAAGTTATTCCATGAGCAGTAGATTCTACCAACCGACTCAACCGACCTATCGGTAAAGATTCATCCATAGCGGTTGGTAGGAAACTCCGATTAAGGTGATTCAAAATCCATTAGAAAGCTAACTTAAACATCGTTTATCCATATAAGGCTCATATTTTAATTCATTATAGATTAACCACAAGAAATTTCTACATTCACGTCACATGTATGGAGTTCAGCATTGAGCAATTAGTAAAGAGTCGGACATAAGTTTTGATAGGGAACTCCGATTGAGGTGATTCAAATTGCGTTTGAAAGTTAACTCGAATACCTTTCCGACCATATATGGCTCATATTTTTATACATTTTGGATTGATTTCGGTGAATTTTTAAAATTAGTTATAAGTGTAGTAAAGCAATCAGAAAAATAAGATCAATGTTTTAAAGATATATATAACATGGTATATGTCAAAGATATGTTTATACACATAAAATTGTAAATATATATTAATAGAAAATATATATACTTACAATATATTTATATTAAAAAAATAGAAGAGAAAATGAAGAGAAAAATTTCAACAAGCTTCACGTTGAAGCTTGCTGCACATTATTGAGGAAAGCGCGACAGAAAAATAAAAGAAAAGGAAAGAAAGGAGAAGAGATTTAATAAGTGGACCACATGGCAACCTTTTATTGGCTGGAATATAAATAAAGAACAGGTATTTCTGTTATTTGTAGCCCAGCCACAACCGACTTTCTTTCTTTGAATTTCTTTGCTGTGTCATTCCTCTGCAGCTTCCATTTCCTTTTCATTTTCAAGTTTTCCTCTCATATTTCTGAACCGAAATCATCAATTTCTATTACTAAAACACTCAGCTCCCTTCATCAATCCTAATTCCTATCAGAAAAGCTGATTAAAGCCAAGATATGGTGAGTAGAAAATCAACATGACAGGGGCTGGAAGTTTAGTACAGTTCAGTTTGGTTTGGGCAGGTGAGGATTGATGTTGTTTCAATTGTTTCTAGTTATGATTTATGATTTATTCATGCTTGAGAAGCTTGTGTATAATGTTGAATTGAAGTAAAATTTAATGTAGAAGAACAGGGAGGTTCAGTTATGACAAACAGTAAAAGAAAATTTCTGAAGATTGATGTAATTTGAATGTATTTTAGGTTGGGTTTAGTAGTAGATGATGGGAGAATTTAATTGTAAATACTTTATAGTGATGATTTTACAAAATATGGGCTGAACCACACTGAAAGAATCTCAAAACGTGGAAAATGGCATGAAACATGGGTAAATGACGTGAACAGGGGAGGCTATTCGGTCTTGAGGATTTGGCTGGATGTTGATGATAATAATTGGTGAATTTAAGATGTTTGATAAAAGTCCTAAGTGAATAGATGATAAGTGTATAAAGAAAGGAAACTATGAAGAAGAACTCATGTAAACAGTCTGAAGGAAACCGAAACAAACATGCAGCGGAAATAAAACATTCGGCCTCCACCAGGATCGATTCGGAGAGTTGCCTGATTAGGGTTTCGAGATTTTACCTAACGTTTTTCTCTGATTTTTCTTTCGTTGATCGAGTCACAAGCAACAACTTTTCGTTCCTGCCTCTACGGTATCCACACGAACGGATCTCACGACTCTTGAACGTCTCACGATCAGAAGCCTTAAAGAGCTTTTGATTCCTTATAACCGAACTGCTAGCTTCAATTAAAAGGAATGCCTTTTGTTTTCTGTTTTTTAAAAGGTGCGGCTATGTTTTATAAAAACATCCTTTTTATAGGCAGTAAATTTTACCCTAAAATTTACTGCCAAATAGAACTCTAATCCTATTTAGAATAGGATTAGATATATCCTTAATCCAATTTAGAATAGGATTAGATATATCTTTAATCGAATTCAGAATAGGATTAATTAAGCTCCTCATTGATCCGTTCTAAGTGTGCGACCCAATAGGTTCTCAAAACAATGGCAATGACAAAATTGTCATAGGCAATGAGCGGTATCTAGCAACACATCATTGCTACCCATGTAACGAGAATGTCAATGACTCGACATAACCTTACTCGTGATAGATGTTACCGTGTAGTCTAATCCCTTTATCCTATGATGTCTTGATTAGACACAAGTCATGGAATGTGTCACACTTGTATAGTCTAATCAGCGTTTCTTGATTCCTGAGTGGACTAATTAAACAAATAAAATCAATATCTCATATTGACTTATTCGAGCACGGCCATGCATTTCTTAGTCTCACTCTATCAAAGGGCCCAAGACATCACTCTTGTTATATAAGAGGGATAAATCCTATCTTGATCACTCAACATCCCTCTACATAGATCAAGGCATACCCAATTACTACCTTTATAGTCCATCCTGTTACGAATGACATCTAGCAGCATTAAAGTATGCAATTCTCTATGTTGGGATCTATGATGATCTCAAGTCAAAGGATCATATACACCATCATCACTATGAGAATCGCTTATGACACTCATATAACAATCCATGTAGCGTTCTCATGGAGGGTCGATCCAGTACATAGTTCTCTAACATGTACCTATGTGATGACTTGATATCCTATATCCATGACAATGGTCATCAGTCAACCACATACTAGTCTTATCGTATCATTGTTATCCTTGTTCACAATAATACTTGACTAGGGATATTCTAAGAATAGTGTGTTATTACTATTCTAAGGACATTATCATATAAGATTATATTACGCAGTTATA
Organism: Heritiera fomes; assembly: GCA_032173925.1. Lineage (NCBI taxonomy): Eukaryota > Viridiplantae > Streptophyta > Magnoliopsida > Malvales > Malvaceae > Heritiera > Heritiera fomes. Next base: position 17,829,934 of record JAPDPM010000004.1, on the reverse strand, counting down.
AGACAAATATAATAATGAACTATGATAAATAAAATGTCATGATACATAAAAAAATGCCAAAGTCAATCATCTAATGAATGGTTCTAAGGGCATAATCCAACACAGTCGACCATGGAAGGAAGAAAAATAAGAAGCTGAATATACATGTACGTTCAGCCAAGAAAAGGATAGAAATATTAAAATAAATTTAAATGCATGAGTATTTATGAAATTAATATGAAGACAAAATTATGAGTAGGTGAATGTTGGATGAATGCATAAAATGCATGGCATGAAGTGAATAAAGAGTGTTTATAATATTGAATTTTGGAAAGAAAGAGATTGAGAAAAATGGTAAAATTGGCCAGGTCAATATACATGGGATCTTTATAGTAAATTAATATGCTAAATGGTTAAAGAAAATTAAAGAAAGGAAAATAGAATTATTTATGAAAGTTGAATTGAGAAAGAATAAGTTTTGGGGCATGAAGACATACTTGATCAGGTAGACTTTACAACTTGGTCATATTAAATTTTGATATAAATTAGAGAAGAAATGAGGTAATCGATAGTAATAAAGTTATTGGTGAAGCAAATTGTAATGATGATAAATTATGATTATGAGAAGGAATATAATTTTAAGTATGATAATGAGATTCAATGTGAATTTTATGGTATGAGAATGAAATAAATATATATATATATATATAGATATATTTTATGGTAATAGAACTATTGGTGGAATTGTCTACAGCTCAGGAATATCAGATTTCGTGTGATGACATCGGGAAAGTCGGCACCACGAGACAGATAAGGGATGCATGTGCAGCACTGTAAGGATATTCAGTCTGCATGTTTTTAATTATGAAATATTTTATGAAAATATTGTGATGATTCTGTGGTTGGAAATTTGTGATGATGTACTGGCTGGAATTATAAACTGTATTTTCGTGCAGGAGGCTAGTCAATCGGCAGTTGTTATGCTGCCGAAAAATTATCGAAAATTATCGAAAATTTCTAGAAAATTTCATAAAATCATAATAAATGATTTTATTTTACGAGAAATGATTTTCAATCACAAAAATCGAGAAAATGAATATTTTCCACAAAAACATGAATAAAATGAAAGTGATTTTAAAATATTCATGTTTTCGAGAATGGTGATAATGAAATCACCGAAAATTCTCTTAATATGTAAATGACACGTAATACGAAATGAAAAATGAAAAGAAATAAAGTGAATATTTTTATATATTTTTCTTAAATATTCACTAAATAGTTTTATAACCTTTATGGTTTTAAATTACGAAATTATATATTTTGATAAATTCCATAAAGGTTTATTAAAGATGAAAAATACTGTTTTGAGGCTAGTAGGCAACCTTATTATGCTGATATGTGATATGTGATATGTGACATATGATATGTGATATGTGATATGTAGTCCCGGCCGACACCTGATCTGTGATCCGTCGAGGACAATTATAGACTATGGCCATAGATCTGACATGATTATTTATACCCTTTGGGGTCTATAGCATGATATGAGTAACGACCCAGTGGACGGGCTGGGCGTACGTGCCTAAGTCTCCACATATGATATGTTTTAAATGAAAATGTTTTACATGATATGTGATATGAAAAATGTAAATGTTTTACATGATATGTGATATGTGAAATGTAAATGTTTTACATGATATGTGATACGTGAAATGAAATGATTTATAGTATTTTTATAAAATGCTTATTCAGTACTGTTTTTAGTACTACGAGATGATTTTCATATGATATGTAATATGAATATGTAATATGTTTTTAAAAGGAAAAAAGGAGAAAAGTAAATCTAATATTCTTATTTTAATTTTAAATTGAATATTAGATTTAAATGATATGTAAGTTATACAAAAAAGATTTAATAGCTTATTTTGCTATTTTAAAGTACTGTACTAATTATGATTATGCAGTAAAATATGAAAAGAGTTTAAATTAGAATGATGATGATTTAACTAATATTCTTTTTAAAGAATATATGAATATTAGTTACTTTATTTAAATGCTTTATTTTATAAAAGCATTATTTTGAAAAGAATATGAAAATGATATGAAATGAAAAGGTAAAAGGATTTAAATGTCAAACGAAAAGAAATTTATTACTCTCTACAGTTGCTTCTAGGTTCCTGGACAAGATAGGTATTTCAAAATACCTACCTTACTCCATCCGGATCCCTAGCCGACTGTAGTATCCTTCCTACATGTGTGCTTAGAGCCCATAGGAAAAATGAAAAAGATTTTCAGCATATAGGAAGCTGAATATCAAGTATGCATATAATTCCATTACTGAGCCGTGGTTTGCTCACCCCTTAATTTTAACATTTCAGGTTTTCAAAGGTTAAGAGTCTAGCATTTAAAGGATTTTCGATTACGCATTTGGGGACGATGCGACAAGTCGGTTTATTTAATAAGGTATGATCATTTATTTTCTATATTTAGACTTACTTATAGTATTACTTCTTTATGAATTAAGATAGGGGATGCAATTCATATTATCCTTTAATATGAAATTGTTTATATGTAAAAGTAAAAGTAAAGTATCGCAGACAGCCCAACCATATAAGATGTATAGAATAAGGTAAAAAAATAGGGTTGCGGGCTGTGACAGATTTAATGGTATCAGAGCACGGTTGGCCTGATGTCTGTCGATACTTTTGGAAAGAAAATGTGTTGAAAATGTTAACATCCCCTGTAGTATTGTGTAGTCTGAATACATAGAGAAAATAAATGATTACAAATTGAATTAAGTGTGTAGAAGGGAGTGAGCAATTATGGAATAAGGAATTCTAAAAAGGGAAAATGGCTTAGGAATATTATCTGAAATGGTGATCTTATGATCTAAATGAAGGTCGGTTCGGTAAGGAACAAGAATGGATTCGGTGAGGGCCCCACCAGTACTTTTTTGTCCGGATCGAACTGAGACCTAAAAGTGATAATATAAATGAGGGGAATGAAGTATCATCACTAAATAGACCTTAAGATTATCGATTGAAGGTATTTTGAGGAGAGAGAAAATTTTTGGCCAAAAATGATCAAAAGACCCCTACCTCCAAAATTTTACCTGGAGTCATAATAGACCAACAGAAGTTAGAATTGACTGATTTGACAGAGTAATTGATGGTGTAAAGATGCATTTAATGCAAATGATCTGTATATCAGTCCTATCAAGATTTCTCTATCTAAATCAGGCAAGATCTTATAAAATGCTGATATTAGTGTGAGAAGAGATACTATCAACATATAGATGTTAGGATCATTGGTTTAAATTATATTAAAGAGAGAGAAATAAATTTAAAAAAATGATGAATATGTTTTTACCTTGAAACAACCCCTGAATAATAGGTAACCGGATTTGGATATTAAACTAAGTGAAAGTGATAGAGAAGAGGATTGTGTAAAGAATTTTTCTTGTAATAGTGTGATAGAGAAATTCTTGTATAACAATCCCTATTTCCGACCCCACCTATGTTTAGATGATAAGTGCGACCTAATTATGTGTACCTAATGGGAGGTCGCAAGATTGTTGACCTTGCTATGCATTTCTTAAGGCCTAATTTAAATGTGAATGAATGGGGTATTTGGTTAGGGAGTGTTTGATGATATGAAAAGTGATATATCTACTAAATATGATTGAGAATGAGATTGGGGTATTCGATGATTCAATATCAGCATTGCTAATTCTAATTCTACACATTTCTTTTGTCTTCAAAGTGTGTACTAAACAGATGCTTGTAGAACCAGAGAATTTTGGGACATACCTCATAGGACGATATACTGAGGGTGTATAGAAACCGTCAAGCGATTGTAAAAAAAGAAAGAAAACGACAGCTAACCTAAGTTTATCGAACATATATGATTTCGGTGTAATTCCAGAAATGGATAGGTTAGCTACAAATTATGTTAAACTAAATTGTTATACTAAGTTTATTACCTTCTCTTACTTTGAATGTAATATTGTGGAACTATTAGATAAATGAATGAATCAGAGAAGGAGGTGTGTTAAAATTGTTTAAGAGTTACGTGCGTGTGTTGTAAGAAATATTAATTATGTGAAAGACATAGAAATGAAACGTTCAAAGTGGTGTGAGACATGTGATTGAAAATTTCTAGATACATTTCTAGATGAATACCACCACTGATTCGGAATATCGAGTTTAACATTTACTCGATAATTGGTATAAAGACTACTTCTAAGCTGTAATCATTACCAGATGCTATAAGCAAGATCGAGAAGCTTAAGAAGTCACTTCGAAAATTTATTGAATAAAGAAATTATTTCTCCTAATATGTATCTATGGGAGAAACCAGGGTTAAATTGTCTGGGAGAGTAATAATGATACATGAATCAAATGAATGAGGTATTTAAATTATACCTGGGCTAATTGTTATGGTGCTTAACGATGAAATGCCAAGATATGTTAAGGCACATGAAGAATATGACTAGAGTTATATATATAATTTTATAGACTTTCAGAGGTTGGAAGCTTAATAACTAAGATGCATTGATTATGAATTTCAACTAAACGTATTCTTCTGAGACATGATCTTTGTTGACAAAGCAATTATGGATTTGCTTGAATTTGAGATCTAATGTTAATGAGAGAGATTACATCTCCAGATGAAATGAGGTATAACGGGACTAATACTGAATATTTTATAGACAGTGAATGGAAGTTAAATAGCAAAATATGCAAATCTATTACAATCCTTATCAAATTAATGTGAAAAAGGGAGCCAACTGGGAGGGACTTTGTTTTGAGGTTACTGAAGAAATGGAAGGACTATAATGTTATAAAGATGATTAAAATAATAAAATTTCTGAGTAACCAGATTTATGACTCTTCTTAGTGCCTTAGCCGATAAATAGTAAGATGGTATGTTAAGTTCCAGGGAGCATTGTTTATGATATGGATTCCCATGTCGCATTCTAAATTTGGAAAGAATTTAATAGACTATGGGAGTTCTAATATAGTTCCAGCACTGCTTCTTACCTATAATTGATAGAGAAAGTGAGTGTACTACTTAGACGCTCGAGAATACATGGAAGCGAGTGCTATGGATTCAAAAAAAAAACTCCTAGGACTGCTATAAATTTGTTTCAAACTAATATCGGCATGGTACTACATAGATATAAAATGATATACAATGTAGATTTCTAATGATATAGACGGGAATGGAGAATTTGAAGTAGTTAGCTCCCGATTTTTAAAGTGAACTCCTTATTACATACAGATTTAGTATATGGAAACAAGACCTTAACATATATGAAATGGCAATAAAATTATATAATTGATTAATGACGACCTTGAGAATTCCTTATTAGGAATGTTGCATTTCAAATGCATGGTAGAAGAAATACTTAAGAAAGAAATGACATGAGAAATAGAGAATTTAAAGCACATAAGTCATGTCAATGATTGGTTTAAGCAAAATTCGGAGGACCGAATTTTTTAAGGTGGGGAGAAAATGTAAGATCCAATTTTACTATACTGTACATGTACGGACATGTAAATTTTAACTAATAAATAAATTATTTTTACATTTTTACAAATATTAAATAAAAAAAGCTATGTGGACCCCATTAGATTTCGGTGTTCAGACGATGATATGAGTGAGAAGATATATTTTTTGAGATTGAATTAAGGATTGGAAATCGTGAGCATAAAAATAACATGAGGCTAGAATGTCTCATTGGTAGTGTTTCGATTATAAAATTTTATCGGATTATCCAAATGATAAACCTTAAAATTCTTTGGAAAGTTAATTATCTTTCCAAACATATAAGCCTCATATTCTAGTTCCTCATGGATCAATACCAGAAATTTTGTAAAGTTATTCCATGAGCAGTAGATTCTACCAACCGACTCAACCGACCTATCGGTAAAGATTCATCCATAGCGGTTGGTAGGAAACTCCGATTAAGGTGATTCAAAATCCATTAGAAAGCTAACTTAAATATCGTTTATCCATATAAGGCTCATATTTTAATTCATTATAGATTAACCACAAGAAATTTCTACATTCACGTCACATGTATGGAGTTCAGCATTGAGCAATCAGTAAAGAGTTGGACATAAGTTTTGATAGGGAACTTCGATTGAGGTGATTCAAATTGCGTTTGAAAGTTAACTCGAAGACCTTTCCGACCATATATGGCTCATATTTTTTTACATTTTAGATTGATTTCGGTGAATTTTTAAAGTTAGTTATAAGTGCAGTAAAGCAATCAGAAAAATAAGATCAATGTTTTAAAGATATATATAACATGGTATATGTCAAAGATATGTTTATACACATAAAATTGTAAATATATATTAATAAATACATGTTAATAGAAAATATATATACTTACAATATATTTATATTAAAAAAAATAGAAGAGAAAATGGAGAGAAAAATTTCAGCAAGCTTCACGTTGAAGCTTGCTGCACATTATTGAGGAAAGCGTGACAGAAAAATAAAAGAAAAGGAGAGAAAGGAGAAGAGATTTAATAAGTGGACCACATGGCAACCTTTTATTGGCTGGAATATAAATAAAGAACAGATATTTCTGTCATTTGTAGCCCAGCCACAACCGACTTTCTTTCTTTGAATTTCTTTGCTGTGTCATTCCTCTGCAGCTTCCATTTCCTTTTCATTTTCAAGTTTTCCTCTCATATTTCTGAACCGAAATCATCAATTTCTATTACTAAAACACTCAGCTCCCTTCATCAATCCTAATTCCTATCAGAAAAGCTGATTAAAGCCAAGATATGGTGAGTAGAAAATCAACATGACAGGGGCTGGAAGTTTAGTACAGTTCAGTTTGGTTTGGGCAGGTGAGGATTGATGTTGTTTCAATTGTTTCTAGTTATGATTTATGATTTATTCATGCTTGAGAAGCTTGTGTATAATGTTGAATTGAAGTAAAATTTAATGTAGAAGAACAGGGAGGTTCAGTTATGACAAACAGTAAAAGAAAATTTCTGAAGATTGATGTAATTTGAATGTATTTTAGGTTGGGTTTAGTAGTAGATGATGGGAGAATTTAATTGTAAATACTTTATAGTGATGATTTTACAAAATATGGGCTGAACCACACTGAAAGAATCTCAAAACGTGGAAAATGGCATGAAACATGGGTAAATGACGTGAACAGGGGAGGCTATTCGGTCTTGAGGATTTGGCTGGATGTTGATGATAATAATTGGTGAATTTAAGATGTTTGATAAAAGTCCTAAGTGAATAGATGATAAGTGTATAAAGAAAGGAAACTATGAAGAAGAACTCATGTAAACAGTCGACCATGGAAGGAAGAAAAATAAGAAGCTGAATATACATGTACGTTCAGCCAAGAAAAGGATAGAAATATTAAAATAAATTTAAATGCATGAGTATTTATGAAATTAATATGAAGACAAAATTATGAGTAGGTGAATGTTGGATGAATGCATAAAATGCATGGCATGAAGTGAATAAAGAGTGTTTATAATATTGAATTTTGGAAAGAAAGAGATTGAGAAAAATGGTAAAATTGGCCAGGTCAATATACATGGGATCTTTATAGTAAATTAATATGCTAAATGGTTAAAGAAAATTAAAGAAAGGAAAATAGAATTATTTATGAAAGTTGAATTGAGAAAGAATAAGTTTTGGGGCATGAAGACATACTTGATCAGGTAGACTTTACAACTTGGTCATATTAAATTTTGATATAAATTAGAGAAGAAATGAGGTAATCGATAGTAATAAAGTTATTGGTGAAGCAAATTGTAAAGATGATAAATTATGATTATGAGAAGGAATATAATTTTAAGTATGATAATGAGATTCAATGTGAATTTTATGGTATGAGAATGAAATAAATAAATATATATATATATATAGATATATTTTATGGTAATAGAACTATTGGTGGAATTGTCTACAGCTCAGGAATATCAGATTTCGTGTGATGACATCGGGAAAGTCGGCACCACGAGACAGATAAGGGATGCATGTGCAGCACTGTAAGGATATTCAGTCTGCATGTCTTTAATTATGAAATATTTTATGAAAATATTGTGATGATTCTGTGGTTGAAAATTTGTGATGATGTACTGGCTGGAATTATAAATTGTATTTTTCGTGCAGGAGGCTAGTCAATCGGCAGTTGTTATGCTGCCGAAAAATTATCGAAAATTATCGAAAATTTATAGAAAATTTCATAAAATCATAATAAATGATTTTATTTCACGAGAAATGATTTTCAATCACAAAAATCGAGAAAATGAATATTTTTCACAAAAACATGAATAAAATGAAAGTGATTTTAAAATATTCATGTTTTCGAGAATGGTGATAATGAAATCGCCGAAAATTCTCTTAATATGTAAATGACACGTAATACGAAATAAAAAATGAAAAGAAATAAAGTGAATATTTTTATAAATATTTCTTAAATATTCACTAAATAGTTTTATAACCTTTATGGTTTTAAATTACGAAATTATATATTTTGATAAATTCCATAAAGGTTTATTAACGATGAAAAATACTGTTTTGAGGCTAGTAGGCAACCTTATCATGCTGATATGTGATATGTGATATGTGACATATGATATGTGATATGTGATATGTAGTCCCGGTTGACACCTGATCTGTGATCCGTCGAGGACAATTATAGACTATGGCCATAGATCTGACATGATTATTTATACCCTTCGGGGTCTATAGCATTATATGAGTAATGACCCAGTGGACGGGCTGGGCGTGCGTGCCTAAGTCTCCACATATGATATGTTTTAAATGAAAATGTTTTACATGATATGTGATATGTGAAATGTAAATGTTTTACATGATATGTGATACGTGAAATGAAATGATTTATAGTATTTTTATAAAATGCTTATTCAGTACTATTTTTAGTACTACGAGATGATTTTCATATGATATGTAATATGAATATGTAATATGTTTTTAAAAGGAAAAAAGGAGAAAAGTAAATCTAACATTCTTATTTTAATTTTAAATTGAATATTAGATTTAAATGATTTGTAAGTTATACAAAAAAGGTTTAATAGCTTATTTTGCTATTTTAAAGTACTGTACTAATTATGATTATGCAGTAAACTATGAAAAGAGTTTAAATTAGAATGATGATGATTTAACTAATATTCTTTTTAAAGAATATATGAATATTAGTTACTTTATTTAAATGCTTTATTTTATAAAAGCATTATTTTGAAAAGAATATGAAAATGATATGAAATGAAAAGGTAAAAGGATTTAAATGTCAAACGAAAAGAAATTTATTACTCTCTACAGTTGCTTCTAGGTTCCTGGACAAGATAGGTATTTCAAAATACCTACCTTACTCCATCCGGATCCTTAACCGACTGTAGTATCCTTCCCACATGTGTGCCTAGAGCCCATAGGAAAAATGAAAAAGATTTTCAGCATATAGGAAGCTGAATATCAAGTATGCATATAATTCCATTACTGAGCCGTGGTTTGTTCACCCCTTAATTTTAACATTTCAGGTTTTCAAAGGTTGAGAGTCTAGCATTTAAAGGATTTTCGACTGTGCATTTGGGGACGGTGCGACAAGTCGGTTTATTTAATAAGGTATGATCATTTATTTTCTATATTTAGACTTACTTACGGTACTACTTCTTTATGAATTAAGATAGGGGATGTAATTCATATTATCCTTTAATATGAAATTGTTTATATGTAAAAGTAAAAGTAAAGTATCGCAGACAGCCCAACCATATAAGATGTATAGAATAAGGTAAAAAATTAGGGTCACGGGCTGTGACATCACCAACGAGCGTTACACTACCACTGAGAAATGCTAATAACAGCCCTTGGCGCCCTCAAACGTCCAACCTAAACAACCAACCGAACATCACTAAGAAAGCCCCTGTTTCACAGCCTCGAATTAGTCTCGATCCAGCCCTATAGCAGCTCTATACTCCCCCAATTCTAGCACCAATGAAACTACTTTCGAGTATCCTGTTTCCTACCCTTTTTTAAGCCACCTAATAGCTTTCAAAACCAACAAAAGTCCTAGTCTGGAACAGCCACAGTGAGAAACCCTTTACCAACCAAGCTAGCGATTAAAGTTGCCATACAGAGCCAAGTTCCAAATGAGTTTCAAGCCTTTTCTCTCACGTGCCACTATTATGTTTTAGACTAATCCAGGTCTTCTTCTTCTTCCTCAATTCCTCTTCACTCCTATAGACTTAAACTAGTGCTAAACTAGCAGAACACCTCAACTTCCTTCTCTTTCGGTCTGATCTTTTTCTCTTTTCTCGTTCTGGCTCTTAGCTGTATGTCTACTCTCTCTCCCTCTCGGCTCTTTCTCTCAGTCTGTCTCCTTCTTATTCTCTATTTCTCTCTCCACCTAGGCTACTGTTTCCTTCTCTCTCTTCTCTTCCCCAATTCTCTTTTCTTTGATTTTTGGTTTGTAGATGACTCATGTCTTCTGCACTTTTCATTATATTTTTTTTGAATCTTTTGCTCCTATGTTAGTGGGAGTAGTTATTTGGTGATTGGCTTCCTTTGGAAGCCAATCCTCTATTATTATCATTATTATTATTATTATTATTATTATTATTATTATTATTATTACCTTAATCATATATTTTATATATACATTTTCATGTCTAATATATATATATATATATATATATATATATATATATATAAAATAGTAGTATATATATATATTATTTTCCTTTATTTGAAATTTGTGTGTGTATATATATATATATATATTACCATACTGAATATATAAATATATATTCTTCTTTAATTTAATATACTTATATCTTTCATTTGATTAAATAAAAAATATGGGGTATTTATATTTATATTTTTCTCTTAATTATCTAATCACTTATAATACATATATTTAGGTTTTATAAGTACATTTATATATATATCCATTAACTTATAACCTTAATGTACAACAATATCAATTTATTTTCCTTATTGAATGAATGTATATATCCCTCATATATATATTAATCTAATTTAAAAATGATAATTCACTAATTGTTTAATGCACTAAACTCAAATTTTTGGTTCAATACTTAATGAAAATCTCATAATACATCTCAATACTTAGTTTATTTAAATTCTTGCATTTATTTTACAAATTTGGTATGGAAAATTCGCAATCTTCACATTCTCCCCACCTTAAGAAATTCGGTCCTCTAAAATTTTCATGTCCCATTGAAAAAGGTGAGGGTACTTTTCTTTCATTAAAATCTTTAACTCCCATGTAGCCTTTTCTAAAGAGTGATGCTGCCAGAGTACTTTCACTAAATGGATTGTCTTAGACCTTAATATCTTAATTTTTCTTGTCCATGATTCGAATAGGTCTCTCAACATAACTCAAATTCTCCCTAATCTCTAAAGGTACATACTCAATGACATGGGAGGGGTTCGGATGATAGTTCCTTACCATCAACACATGGAAGACGCTATGCACACCTGATAGCTCTAGTGTTAGTGCTAGTTGGTCTACCATGTCTCCAATCCTCTTTAGTATCTCAAACAAACCAATATACCAGGGGCTCAGCTTCCCTTTCATACCGAATCTCATTATGCCTTTAGATGGAGAGATCTTCAGGAATACTTTATCCCCAACTTGAAACTCTAAAGGTCTCCTCTGACTATTAGCATAGCTCTTGTGTCTACTCTAGGTTGTCCTCAATCTATCACACATCAATATCACATCTTTAGAAGCTTTGTCTACTAACTCTAAAGCAAATATCGTTCTTTCACCTACCTTTTCCTAGCTAATAGGAGATCTATACCAATGTCTATCCAATGCGTCGTACCGTGCCATCCTAATGCTTAAGTGAAAATTGTTGTTGTAAGCAAATTCAGCTAGTGCCAGATGATCATACCATAAGCCTTGAAAATCCATGACACATACCCTCTACATATCCTTAAGGGTCTAAATTGTCCTCTTTGATTGCTTGTCGGTATGAGAATGAAAGGCTGTGCTAAAGCTCAGTCTAGTTGCCAAGGCATCCTAGAAGTGTTCCTAGACCAGGAAGTAAATTGAGAATCTCTATCTGAAACAATATTAATTGGGAACCTATATAGCATCACTATTTCTTTGACAAACATATCTGTTAAGGCATTAAGTGAATTTTTAGCTTTCATAGCTAGGAAATGGGTAGACTTTGTTAATCTGTCAACTATTACCCATATTGTATCATGATTCCTACGAGTCCTCAGGAGCCCCATGAAAAAGTCCATAGTTACGTGCTCCCATTTCCTTGTAGGTATAGACAAAGGATTTTATAAACCTGCTAGTCTCTGATGTTCAATCTTGACCTTTTGGCACACTAAACATTTAGATACAAAGGTCGCTATATTCTTCTTCATACCAGGCCACCACTACACTTTACATATGTTTTGATACATTTTCTTATTACCCGGATGTGTCATGTATTTGGAGCTATGCGCCTCTTCCATAATCTGTCTCTTTAGAGCTTTACTGTCTGGAATACAAATCATGCCCTTATATTTCAACAACCCATCATCTTTGATCCCAAAATCTGATTACTAATTCAACTAATCCAAGATCCTCTTTCTGAGCCTATCTGATCTGATTTATAATATTAGGCTTTATCCTCAAGCTAGTAATCAAACACTTAACTCAGGTTTTAGGTTCAGATTCAGTTTTGAGAATTTCTCGATCAAGTCCCACTATTTAATCATCATATAGCTGACCAAACCCATATTCTTCCTACTCAATATGTCGGCTACTTGATTTGCTTTACCCGAATGGTAAAAGATCTCGTAGGCATAATCTTTCAACAGCTCCATCCGCCGTTTCTGTCTCATATTCAACTCTTTTTGCAAGAACAAATGCTTCAAACTCTTATGATTTGTGCAATTCTGGAACCTTTCACCATATAGATAGTAGTGCCAAATCTTCAGCGTAAACACTACTGCTGCAAACTCTAAGTTATGTGTAAGGTAGTTCCTCTTATGGTCCTTCAACTGTTTTGAACCATAAGCTACTACTTTTCCATTTTGCATCAATACACACCTAGGCCTTGTAGAAAGCATCATTATACACTGCAAATCCTCCAAATCCACTTGAAATTGTCAATATAAGAGCTGTAGTCAATCACTGCTTTAGCTCTAGGAAATTGTACTTGCACGCATAACTCCACTCAAACTTAACATCTTTGTGTGTGAGTTAGGTTAGTGGAGCAATAAGCTTGGAGAATCCCTCTACAAACCTCCTATAATACCTTGTGAGTCCTAGAAAGCTGCAAATTTTGGTCACTATATTACGCCTATCCTAAATAATCACGGCCTCTATCTTAGTTAGGTCCATTAATACACCATCCATTGATACTATATGTCCCAGAAAATTGATTTGCTCTAGCCAAAATTCACACTTGCTGAGCTTTGCACATAGTTATTTCTCTTAGTGAGTTTAAAACACAGTATAAAGGTGATGTTCATGTTCTTCCTGGCATCGAGAATACACTAGTATGTCTATAGGCCTAAAAAATTGGTATTATTTAATCAACTAAATTAAATATTTAATTGGTTAAATTAATTTATCAAAATCACTTAGTGATCAAGATAAAAAATATTTATCTAAAGAAATTAATTATATTCGTTTTCTCTAATTAAATCAAAATAATTAAAGATAAATTTATTCATTATCTCTAATTAAATTAAAATAGTTAGAGATAAAATCAAAAAGTGATTAACTTCTTTTGAAACTCTATCACTTTAGTACTATAAATAGAGGGCTCCTCCAAGCTATTAGGGACAATTCAAAGAAGGGAGAAAACGCTAGCTTCCACAGAGATCCTCAAGCCTCCACCGGCCTTCTTTCTAAGTTCAAGCTACCTGGTCTCTTCTCCAAGCTCCAAAGACTTTCAAGTCATCAAATCTCCAGAGTCCAAGACTTCGAAGTCAATAAAGGCTCTAAAGTCCAAGATTTCCAGGTCATCTCTCCAAGTGCAAAGATAAAAGTCAAATCTCTGTCAAGGCACCACAAATTCAACCAAAACCAAGAGATCTACAAGAGGACAACAAGTCTCTGATTGTGTCACAGCCCGTGACCCTATTTTTCACCTTATTCTATACATCTTATATGGTTGGGCTGTCTGCGATACTTTACTTTTCCTTTTTCATATAGACAATTTCATATTAAATGATAACATGAATTACATCCCCTATCTTATTTCATAAGAAAGTAGTACTGTCGATAAGTCTAAATACAGAAAATAAATGATCATACCTTATTAAATAAATCGACCTGTCGCATCGTCCCCAAATGCGCAGTCGAAAATCCTCTAAGTGCTAGACTCTCAGTCCTCGAAAACCTGAAATGTTAAAATTAAGGGGTGAGCAAACCACGGCTCAGTAAGGGAATTATATGCCTCACTTGATACTCAGCTATCTATATGCTGAAAAACTTTTTCATTTTTCCTATGGGCTCTAGGCACACATGTAGGAAGGATACTACAGTCGGCTAGGGATCCAGATGGAGTAAGATAGGTATTTTGAAATACCTAGCTTGTCCCGAAACCTAGAAGCAACTGTAGAGAATAATATTCTTTCTTGTTTTGAAATTCAAATCCTTTCCGTTTTACTCTGTAACATTTTCATATTCTTTTTCAAAATAATGCTTTTATGAAATAAAGCATTTAAATAAAATAACTAATATTCATATTTTCTTGGAAAGAATATTAGTTAAATTCTCATCATTCTCATTTAAAAATCAATTCATATTTTACTGTACAACCATAATTAGTACAGTACTTTAAATAGCAAAATCCGCTATTAAATCCTTTTCGTATATCATATATATCATTTAAATCTAATATTCAATTTAAAAATTAAAATAAGAATATTAGATTTATTTTCTTCCTCTTTCCTTTTTGGAAAACGTATTACATATTCATGTCACATATAGTCTAATATTCAATTTAAAATCATAGTAAGAATATTAGACTTATAACCTCTTTTTCCTTTTGAAAACATATTACATATTCATATCACATATCATATGAAATCATCTCGTAGTACTAAAATCAGTACTGAAATAAGCATTCTGTAAAATGCTGTAAATCTCTTTCATTAACATTTCACATATCATGTAAAACATTTACATTTCACATATCACATATCATATAAAACATTTTCATATATGGAGACTTAGGCACACACGCCTAGCCCGTCCACTGGGTCGTCACTCATATCATGCTATAGACCCCGAAGGGTATGAATAATCATGTCAGATCTATGGCCATAGTCTATAATTGTCCTCGGCGGATCACTGATCAGGTGTCGGCCGGGACCACATATCACATATCACATATTACATATCACATGTCACATATCACATATCACATATCAGCATGATAAGGTTGCCATCTAGTCTCAAAACCATATTTTTCATCATCAGAAAACCTTTATGGAATTTATAAAAATATATAGTTTTATCATTTTAAAACCATAAAGGTTATAAAACCATTTAGTGAATATTTAAGAAATATATATAAAAATATTCACTTTATTTCCTTTCATTTTTCATCTCGTATTACGTGTAACTTACATATCAAGAGAATTTTTCGGTGATTTCATTATCACCATTCTCGAAGAGATTTTTCGGTGATTTCCTTATCACCATTCTCGAAAACATGAATAATTTAAAATCATTTTCATCTTATTCATGTTTTTATGAAAATATTCATTTTCTCGATTTTCGTGATTAAAAATCATTTCTCGTGAAATAAAATCATTTATTATGATTTTATGAAATTTTCTAAAAATTTTCAATAATTTTCGATAATTTTTCGACAGTATAACGGCTGCCGATTGGCTAGCCTCCTGCACGAAAAATACAGTTTATAATTTTCAGCCAGTACTTCATCACAAATTTTCAACTGATCATTCATCACAATATCTTCATAAAATATTTTCATAAAATATTTCATAATTAAAATCATGCAGACTGAATATCCTTACAGTGCTGCACATGCATCCCTTACTTTTTTCCGGGTCGGCGATCGCCTCGTTCGTCGCGCCCGTGTTCACCTCGCCCGATTCCATCATCTCGGTCATCGAGGAAATTTTCTGGAAATTAATTTCTAAATTTTAGAATTTTTTCATAATTATTTAAATAAATAAATTATTTAAATAATTTATCACTTTCCGGGATTTCTTACCGTTTCCCGTAATTCTCGGGTTTCCGAATTCTCGAGATTTCTCGTAATTTCCAAAATTTTCCTTTTTCTCCCTCTTTCTTCTTTTTCCTCTTTTCTTTCTTCCTTTTTCTCTTTTCTTTTCTTTCTCTTTCTTTCCTTTTTCTTTTTCTTTTTCTTTTTCCTTTTTCTTTTCTTTTTCTTTTTCTTTCCCGTCAAACCGGTTAGCTCCCTTCCTCGCCGGCTCCTCGCCGGCGGCCGGTTCTCCGGCGGTTCACTGGCTCCTCAGCTGGCCGACGGCACGGCGAAGCTACCGGTACCCTCTATTCAATCTGGTTTGACGGCATGGCGACGGATCTACTCGGTTTAGGTCCGGTCTCTTCCACCTCTTCGCCGCCCCTCCTCCGCTGTTCTCCGCCCCAACGGTGGCCTCCATCCTCTTCCTCTCCTTCCGACGATGCTTCGGTGGCAGTGGTGGTGGCCAATTCCGCCGGCACCGCCGTCTCCTATTTCTTTTCTCTTCCTATTTTTCCGCCGGTTTTTGCTTCGATTTAGCTTCTGTTTTCCGTTTTTCCTGTCGCCGGTCACCTCTTCTCACATCGCCGGCGTCGTTCCTTTCTCCTCTTCTCTCTCGTCTCGCCGACGGTGGCCACTGCAACCGCCGTCGGCCTTTGGCTGGGAAGGGGTCGGGTTGTCCCGACTCCTTCTGTTTCTATTCTGTTTCTTTTTTTTTTGTATATAATACAATATACTATATTATATTAATATAATATACCATATTATATTTGTATAATATATACAAACATAATATAACACATATATATATTTTATACACAAAATACATATATATAATTTTAATTTGAATTAATATATTTTTCATATATATATATATTTGTATTTATAGATATATATTGTATTACAATATATATATATATATATTTGATAAAATAATATTTACTTTTCTTATATATGTATATATTTATATATATACATAAAATATCATATTTATATACATATGTATTCTTATAAAAATGTATCAAAATATATTTATATAATCTAATTATATAAATATATAATATACGCATTTTATTTCATTTAATTTGGATTTTCTTAATATCCATTTATTTCTCCTTTTTATTTCCTATTTAATTTGGATTTCCATTATCCAAATTAAATTTCCTCAATTTTATCCAATTTAATTTTCTCTACTTCTTCACTTCATCAATTTCGGGAATTTTAACGATATTCCATCTCGTAAATAAATTTTATTTATTTACTTTAATTTATTTATTTCTTCTTACCTATTTTCTTTAATATTAATTTTCAAAAATAGAAAATTTGCGGTTATCACATTCTCCCCACCTTAAGAAATTCGGTCCTCCGAATTTAACATAAATAAAAAGGTGGTAGCATCCTGTATACTTAGAGTTCTTGTCCTTTACATCATCTTTCAAATTATACTGCCAGTATACCTTTAACATCAAAATCACTTTGATATAATTGTATACTATTCTTCATCATATACTTATACTCCCTTAAATTTCTTATCATTTGGGAGTTATCCATTTCCACTCCTTTTCATATCACATATGATTCATATTATTCATCATCCATCTTCCTTATTTGGTGCCAAGTCAATATATTTCGATAATTATCATTTACACACTGTATTCAGTAGTATGTAATTGTTCCAGTAGCTTTCACATTTCGTGCATCCGCTCTCTCAACATATCCTCGAGCGTTTCCATTCTACGCTCAGATATTTACATTAGTACGGAGCGATGCTGTCAATAGATTTGGAATCTCAGAGCCTTTTGCTATTTCCCATAACATATAGCTACTCAGAGATTCCCATCACATATAGTGCTCACTGGAACTTCACATACATTCTCATCATCTTTTATAATTAGATTTCGACTATGGCACTAAAGAATCTAAGAGTTTGATAATGGAAAAGTGATTTCATTAGACTATCAGTCTATAATCACTGTCACATTATCATATCTCTTTTAGATTCTTCCTTATCCACAATTTTCATTTCATATTAATTTCATCCAATTGCTGCAATTCATTTGCAGACTTTATCATTCACCATCTTTTACCATAATTTCATCAAGAGATAATCATTTTCTCTCCATATCGTCTTTTCATGTAATCTCATCATTATATCTTTTATTCTTATGGTATATTCATTATCACTTTAATTTTTGAATATACCTGAAATTATACTCTTTTGATAATTTAGATTCCATAATGGTATAATCAAATTATAATTTAAGCTTCTCATTTTTTGACTTCACCATCGAATCTATAATTATCAATTTAATCATCTCTTTATCCATATAAATCCATTATTTCCATCATTTCAAGGTATATATATATCCTTTTTGTTCCATTTACATAACTGGCAGTAAAATGTAAATCACTTCTTTACTCCTTGGAGTATAATTACTTTTCCTCTATCGAGTTTGGATTGAATCTTACATCTAACCATAATCATGTGATAACCACAAAAATCACTTTTAGTTTTAAAATTGGGAGCTACTTCATATTCGTGTTCCCTAACCATCATGTACTTATCCTCTTATTACATATTCTTGTTTTTCCTTCATCATCATTTCGATCACTTTTCATCAGTGGTAAAATATTCCACTAATAAAATCTTTTAACCTTTTACATATTATCTTCATCCTTATTCATTCACTGACTTAAACTTATTAAATTTTAAGTCACATCTTTAGAGTAGCTAACCCAATAAACTCTCCTATAGACTGGCAATAGTATATAGCTAGACCTCGTACATTTCGTATCTCAATCATTATCTCTTCTTCATAGACAGATCCACTGTCATTCTGTCATTAGAGATCATATATCTTAGACAGAGATACTATCTAGCCCATCTTCTATTTGCCAATCTTAACATATAGATTTCAGTCTTTAAGAGTCTGTGAGGTTATACCACTATGCTGCTCATTATCCATTTGTGTCTTAGACTATATCGATATATCATTGTTTTATCCTTATATATGTTCGCCTCATTCATTAGGCTTATATGTTTCATAAGGAATTTCATTAACCTGGTAAACCTCAATAGGAACTCGTGATAATTTTATCGAGTTCAAATCATTATCATCTTATGATCCCCAATTTCCAACTTTCCATCTAGTGATGCCTTTACAAAGATTGCTCTGATAAGCTACTTATATATCTCTAATTAACTCAGTTTAAGGCATCAATTTCATAAAAAGATTATTTGTTCTTTATAAGAACTTTATTTCATAATAGGAATTAAATTCACCATTTAATTCATCTTCAATCACATCATCTGTATTTCCATCATTTAACTGTATGCAAGTGGATTTCATTATTCACTAATTTTTTTTTCCAAAATTATTTTCTTAAGCTTTTTCGATTCTTCTATGTTCTCCGATATAAGCTTGGAATAACTTTCATATTCACAATCGAGTCAATGTTAGCTCGATTTTTCCAATCTATATAAATCTAAAATCTTATCGGAAATCTCATCCGATACTTTCTTTAATCATACATCTCTTATCATTAAAGACATTCATCTTTGTGTCCCATCATTTCACTGTATAACCTTAAGGCAGAGATATTTAATATTTAAATCATTTTAACATCTACTCCGCCTTGATTTGCTTATTTCTCGTACTCCACAGCATATCAATCCTCTTAATTTACAATGCTGTATTAAGTGCAATTATTTAATTAACACCTTTCACAGCTAACCGATTTATTGTCACTACAATTTACTTTAAAATCAATTTCATTTAATAAATTCAGGTTTAATTCCCTTGAGCATGTTATCCACGAGGTTCGAACCTTGGCACCCTTACGTACCTAGTTCCTTACACTCGTATTACCATTAAAATAATTGTAAGAGTCCCGCCCGTTCGAATCGGCCGTAGGCGAGCATCCCCTAGGCGATCCTTTCACCCCAGGTTTACCCTTACACATAATTAGCCCACATTTCACATCATATTGTCCACTGCGGGTCGCCCATCATTGGGTCGCCCGTCTTATTTTATCTCAAGGGTCCTGAAGAACTAAGGTTAGCTGTCATCTTCTTCTTTTTATCACTTTACTGTTCTTATAAATATTCTCCAATTTACAGTACTCCATACAGTACATTAATTTGCAATGCATGTCTCCAAATGCTCCAGTTCTATAAATAAATATTCATTTAATACCTCAAAAATAGTATAAGTGTATAGAACCAGAATTAACAGTACTGCTATGGATTTCATCCTCTATACTGATCTCTTCTCAGTCATCTCCAGTAATCATATTACTTTTCATCATATTCAACAATCCCATAATGATATCCCTTTAATACACTTTTAATTTAGACCCATAAAATCAATACTAAGTCGCTCATCCTGCGACTTCCCTATAACCATTTGGGTCGTACCAGCACACTAAGTGTAGTGAAATTTATAATCGGGATCGTTATACTCATATTGTGTCCTCATATCATCAATAATTCCATTACTATCAATATATTCAAAATCGACTTGATTTTATCACTATTCAAACCATAATCCCACACAGGGGCATTTTCATCATTTCCACATTTATTTCTTTCTCCTCAATATACATTTAAATCAGTGATCTTATTGTCTGTTTGCTGATAGTACCCCTTTCTCATACCAATATCAGCAGTTTAAAATCTTTTTCGATTTCGACAGAGAAATCCAATAAAATCCATAATTGGATTATTTTGCCTGAAATGCAGCTTTACATCATCAATTTCTCTGTCAAATCGATCAATTCCATCTTCTGGTGATCTATTTTGACTCCCGGTAAAATTTTGAGGGTAGGGGTATTTTGGTCATTTTTGGCCAAAAATTTTCTCTCTCCTCAAAATACCTTTAATCGATGATCTTAATGTCTATTTAGTGATGATACTTCATTCCCCTCCTTTATATCGTCACTTTCAGGTCTCAGTTCGATCCGGACAGAAAAGTACTGGTGGGGCCCTCACCGAGTCCATTTCTGTTCCTTACCGAACCGACCTTCATTTAGATCATAAGATCACCATTTCAGGTAACATTCCTGAGCCGTTTTCCCTTTTTAGCATTCCTTATTTCATAATTGCTCACTCCCTTCTAAACACTTAATTAAATTTGTACTCATTTATTTTCTCTATGTATTCAGACTACACAGTACTACAGGGGATGTTAACCTTTTCAACACATTTTCTTTTCAAAGTATCAACAGACATCAGGCCAACCGTGCTCTGATACCATTAAATCTGTCACAGCCCGTGACCCTATTTTTCACCTTATTCTATACATCTTATATGGTTGGGCTGTCTGCGATACTTTACTTTTCCTTTTTCATATAGACAATTTCATATTAAATGATAACATGAATTACATCCCCTATCTTATTTCATAAGAAAGTAGTACTGTCGATAAGTCTAAATACAGAAAATAAATGATCATACCTTATTAAATAAATCGACCTGTCGCATCGTCCCCAAATGCGCAGTCGAAAATCCTCTAAGTGCTAGACTCTCAGTCCTCGAAAACCTGAAATGTTAAAATTAAGGGGTGAGCAAACCACGGCTCAGTAAGGGAATTATATGCCTCACTTGATACTCAGCTATCTATATGCTGAAAAACTTTTTCATTTTTCCTATGGGCTCTAGGCACACATGTAGGAAGGATACTACAGTCGGTTAGGGATCCAGATGGAGTAAGATAGGTATTTTGAAATACCTAGCTTGTCCCGGAACCTAGAAGCAACTGTAGAGAATAATATTCTTTCTTGTTTTGAAATTCAAATCCTTTTCGTTTTACTCTGTAACATTTTCATATTCTTTTTCAAAATAATGCTTTTATGAAATAAAGCATTTAAATAAAATAACTAATATTCATATTTTCTTGGAAAGAATATTAGTTAAATTCTCATCATTCTCATTTAAAACTCAATTCATATTTTACTGTACAACCATAATTAGTACAGTACTTTAAATAGCAAAATCCGCTATTAAATCCTTTTCGTATATCATATATATCATTTAAATCTAATATTCAATTTAAAAATTAAAATAAGAATATTAGATTTATTTTCTTCCTCTTTCCTTTTTGGAAAACGTATTACATATTTATGTCACATATAGTCTAATATTCAATTTAAAATCATAGTAAGAATATTAGACTTATAACCTCTTTTTCCTTTTGAAAACATATTACATATTCATATCACATATCATATGAAATCATCTCGTAGTACTAAAATCAGTACTGAAATAAGCATTCTGTAAAATGCTGTAAATCTCTTTCATTAACATTTCACATATCATGTAAAACATTTACATTTCACATATCACATATCATATAAAACATTTTCATATATGGAGACTTAGGCACACACGCCCAGCCCGTCCACTGGGTCGTCACTCATATCATGCTATAGACCCCGAAGGGTATGAATAATCATGTCAGATCTATGGCCATAGTCTATAATTGTCCTCGGCGGATCACTGATCAGGTGTCGGCCGGGACCACATATCACATATCACATATTACATATCACATGTCACATATCACATATCACATATCAGCATGATAAGGTTGCCATCTAGTCTCAAAACCATATTTTTCATCATCAGAAAACCTTTATGGAATTTATAAAAATATATAGTTTCATCATTTTAAAACCATAAAGGTTATAAAACCATTTAGTGAATATTTAAGAAATATATATAAAAATATTCACTTTATTTCCTTTCATTTTCTATCTCGTATTACGTGTAACTTACATATCAAGAGAATTTTTCGGTGATTTCATTATCACCATTCTCGAAGAGATTTTTCGGTGATTTCCTTATCACCATTCTCGAAAACATGAATAATTTAAAATCATTTTCATCTTATTCATGTTTTTATGAAAATATTCATTTTCTCGATTTTCGTGGTTAAAAATCATTTCTCGTGAAATAAAATCATTTATTATGATTTTATGAAATTTTCTAAAAATTTTCAGTAATTTTCGATAATTTTTCGGCAGTATAACGGCTGCCGATTGGCTAGCCTCCTGCACGAAAAATACAGTTTATAATTTCCAGCCAGTACTTAATCACAAATTTTCAACTGATCATTCATCACAATATCTTCATAAAATATTTTCATAAAATATTTCATAATTAAAATCATGCAGACTGAATATCCTTACAGTGCTGCACATGCATCCCTTACCTTTTTCCGGGTCGGCAACCGCCTCGTTCGTCGCGCCCGTGTTCACCTTGCCCGATTCCATCATCTCGGTCATCGAGGAAATTTTCTGGAAATTAATTTCTAAATTTTAGAATTTTTCCATAATTATTTAAATAAATAAATTATTTAAATAATTTATCACTTTCCGGGATTTCTTACCGTTTCCCGTAATTCCCGGGTTTCCGAATTCTCGAGATTTCTCGTAATTTCCAAAATTTTCCTTTTTCTCCCTCTTTCTTCTTTTTCCTCTTTTCTTTCTTCCTTTTTCTCTTTTCTTTTCTTTCTCTTTCTTTTCTTTTTCTTTTTCTTTTTCTTTTTCCTTTTTCTTTTCTTTTTCTTTTTCTTTTTCTTTCCCGTCAAACCGGTTAGCTCCCTTCCTCGCCGGTTCCTCGCCGGCGGCTGGTTCTCCGGCGGTTCACTGGTTCCTCAGCTGGCCGACGGCACGGCGAAGCTACCGGTACCCTCCGTTCAGTCTGGTTTGACGGCATGGCGACGGATCTACTCGGTTTATGTCCGGTCTCTTCCACCTCTTCACCGCCCCTCCTCCGCCGTTCTCCGCCCCAACGGTGGCCTCCATCCTCTTCCTCTCCTTCCGACGATGCTTCGGTGGCAGTGGCGGTGGCCAATTCCGCCGGCACCGCCGTCTCCTATTTCTTTTCTCTTCCTATTTTTCCGTCGGTTTTTGCTTCGATTTCGCTTCTGTTTTCCGTTTTTCCTGTCGCCGGTCACCTCTTCTCACATCGCCGGCGTCGTTCCTTTCTCCTCTTCTCTCTCGTCTCGCCGACGGTGGCCACTGCAACCGCCGTCGGCCTTTGGCTGGGAAGGGGTCGGGTTGTCCCGACTCCTTCTGTTTCTATTCTGTTTCTTTTTTTTTTGTATATAATACAATATACTATATTATATTAATATAATATACCATATTATATTTGTATAATATATACAAACATAATATAACACATATATATATTTTATACACAAAATACATATATATAATTTTAATTTGAATTAATATATTTTTCATATATATATATATGTATTTATAGATATATATTGTATTACAATATATATATATATATTTGATAAAATAATATTTACTTTTCTTATATATGTATATATTTATATATATACATAAAATATCATATTTATATACATATGTATTCTTATAAAAATGTATCAAAATATATTTATATAATCTAATTATATAAATATATAATATACGCATTTTATTTCATTTAATTTGGATTTTCTTAATATCCATTTATTTCTCCTTTTTATTTCCTATTTAATTTGGATTTCCATTATCCAAATTAAATTTCCTCAATTTTATCCGATTTAATTTTCTCTACTTCTTCACTTCATCAATTTCGGGAATTTTAACGATATTCCATCTCGTAAATAAATTTTATTTATTTACTTTAATTTATTTATTTCTTCTTACCTATTTTCTTTAATATTAATTTTCAAAAATAGAAAATTTGGGTTATCACAGATTGTTCTCTAGAAGATACACTAAGCTACCGTAAGAGAAAAACAAGTCTCTTGCCATTTTCTCAAAGATATACCAATTCCGATCTTACGACAAGTCTCTGATTGTACAGTAAGTCCACAAGGAACCACAAGCCTTCAGTTATTCCTCTCAACAATCACTCTTTCCCACTTTGTCGGGATAAAGCGTCAAGACCTCAATAATTTTTTTTATACAAGGAGATTGAATCAGATGAACAAAGAATTATACTCTCAAATACATTACAAAAAGTTGAATTTTGTCACTCAACTTGCATTCTAACGAAATTTGTGTATACAAATTTGGCATACTCAGTGGGACATCTCTGCCTCTCATCTTTTTCTCCTATATCAAGCAAATTAATCCTTTACTCAGTTCTTTGAAGAAAAATTTGACCGCTTCGTCAAATTGCTTCAATCCAACTAGACCGATGCTTATCAACCCGTGTCTCCTCTGCAAAAACCAACAAGACAGCCAATACAACCCTTCCTCATTTTCAAATTTTGCCTGCCATGGTTACTAAAGCAACCACTTTGGAGGAAAGGATCTTTGAATTGGAAAAGACGATGGCTAGTTTGCATAAATTAGTGGAAGAAAAAGATGTTGAAATTGCGATGCTAAAGAGTCAACTAAAGGCACAATATATTGAAGAATCCACTAATAATCAAGCTAATCATTCTGATTCTACACCAATAGATGATGCCACTAAAAAATTGAAAGTAGTGCAAAATGTTGAAAACCTCACATCATCAATATCAATTGCCTCATTATCTATTCAATAATTGCAATATATGATCTCAAATACCATCAAAGCATAGCGTGGAGGATCATCAAAATCCTATCATACCTATATCAAGCCATATACTCGAAGAATTGATGGGTTAGTGATGCTAGAAAATTTCCTACTACACAAATTCCAATAATTTGATGGAAAGGGAAATCCTAGCTAGCATATGGCTCACTTTATTGAAACATGAACAATACAGGAGCTTATAAAGATCTCCTTGTCAAGTAATTTGTGTGGTCACTCAAAGGAAACGCTTTTGACTGGTATATTGATTTGAAGTCTGAATCCATTGACAGTTGGGAACAACTTGAAAGAGAATTCCTTAATCGTTTTTTAGCACTTGTCGCATTGTGAGTATGACGGAGCTAACAAATACGAGGCAAAAGAAGGATGAGACAGTTATCGACTACATCAACATATAGAGAGCTCTAAGTCTTGATTGCAAGGATAAACTATCAAAAACCTCTGCTGTCAAAATGTATATTCAAGGCATGCATTGGGGACTTCTTTACATCTTTCAAGGAGTTAAGCCTCATACTTTTGATGAGCTTGCCACTCTTGATCATGATATAGAAGTAAGTATTGCTAGCTCCGGAAATATACACCCTCCAATTTCTAATTCAAGGAGTGAAAAGACTTCAAAAAGTTCTGCTGAAGATTCCATGTTCATCTTTACAAAAATTACATGAAAAGGAAAGAAAGATCACTCTCGAATGGAAGATAACCTTCCTGTGTCTCTTTGCAAAAAAGAAGTAAAGAAATATCCTTTCCCTGATTCTAACGTGCTTGAAATGCTTGAATTGCTTTTCAATAAAAAACCAATTGAGTTGCTTGAATTTAAGTTGCCAAAAGAAAAGATAAAATTCATGACCCCAAATATTACAAGTATCATCACATCGTTAGTCATCCAATCGAAAAGTGCATCAACCTCAATGAGTTGATTATGAAGCTTGTTGATGAAAAGAAAATTGACCTCTTTGTAAATGATATGGCAAAAGCAAATCATGTAGCCTTTACGTCACCGGTTGATTTATCAACTTCACTCAAATCTCTTTCAAGCAATGATCTTGAACAGGAGGCAATGTGGCAACTCATCCAGTTTGTCTCATTAGAGCCCATCATTGTAAAAATTGCTACAGGGAATTTTTTGGACAATTTGCTAAAGAAACTATGTCTGATCGTAATAACAAGGAATGAAAGCTCATAAAGCGACAAAAGCAGCTAAATCATTATGCTCCTCAGGCAGCTTTTCAACATGAAAGAAAGAATCTTCATTCTTATGCTAGAAGAAACAATCTTGATAGTGATAACTGTCATAAGAAAATCTTTGACAATGAAATATATAGACAAAGCTTTTGCAAGTCGGTAACTTTAAAAGAATTCTTTCCTAACAATTTCTTTAATGAAGATCAAGCTTATGTTGGTGTTCACATGGTGTCTTTTGAAGAAATTCCAAAAGAAACAGAGCATCATGTATCCGTGTTTGATCGTTTGGGAAAGCTTCCAAATCACAAATCTGTGTTTGACAGATTAAGTGGTCCTCCTTTAAAGAGAAATCAAGCCATTCAAGGGAACAAGTTAGTTTTCAATTGATTGGGATCCTCAAGTGCTTCAATCCTAAAAATATGCCAAAAGATTGAAATTGAAAAGGATAAGCAAAAGGATGACAAAGAAATTTGTAGTTGTATCCCATCTCGGATGAAGAGATGCTTGTTTCTTGAAGTTGACATTGATGGACTATTGAAGGTAAAACGTCGTGCTATTGTGCAAACAAACTCATATCCAAAGCAAAGTGAATGTGAATGTAAGTTTGTGCATAATCAAGTTAAAGTTGAAGAAATTGTGACCTATTTTGAGGAAAAGGGGCAAGCAACTGTTACTAATGGCTCAAAAATGGTGGACATTAAAGATTCAAGAAAATGCATTGTTAAAGGTGATCCTTGAAGCAATAAAATGCCTAAAGATTGTGTCACTCCTAACCAAGAGCCTAAACTGCACAAAAAAAGGAAAAAATGATGAACTACGTAATGACTTGATCCTTCTTCCAAGAAGGTAGATAGGTAGCTTAGGAAAGTCTTTAACCAAAAAGTTTAGTCTCGAAAAAAAAAAATCCTAACCCACAAGAGTATAAACTGTGAATGGCAAAATAAGTAAAAAAAAATCTCATGTTGGACAAGCTATCAATTGTATGCCCCGATCAAGGTGGCAACATAATTAATCTCCTATTATAGTTGGCCATCAAGCAACCATGAGGTTAATTACATTTGAAGTGTAATTTTTCTCCAATCAAGTTGGAAAAGGATTTCAAAGTGTCCTAATTTGTTTAATTGAGTGTCCACTCTAAATACAAAGTGTATGTGAATGTTGGCATAGATCAAGACTTGTCTACTTGCTACACTTTAAAAAAAAATTGTGTACATAACCAAGTCTCGAAAGGACATTTGTAGGCATAAAAAATTAGTATAATTTAATCAATTAAATTAAATATTTAAATGGTTAAATTAATTTATCAAAATCACTTAGTTATCAAGATAAAAAAATATTTATAAAAAAATTAATCATATTCATTATCTTTAATTAAATTAAAATAATTAGAGATAAATTTATTCATTATCTCTAATTAAATTAAAATAATTATAGATAAAATCAAAAAGTGATTAACTTCTTTTGAAACTCTATCACTTTAGCACTATAAATAAAGGGCTCCACCAAGCTATTGAGGTGTAACGTCCCTTTTTTTATCAAAAATACAAACCAAACTTTTTCTTTTTTCATTTTCTTGGTTGGGCTGTGCATAGTGTCTCAAATTTATTCTTAAGCTAAATTTACATTAGCTAAATTAATATCCTTTAATCTTTTTGGTCCCAGTTCAAATTTCAAAGCGTGTGATCACATTAAAATTATATTACTTAGTAAAATCCATATCCATCAATTTAGCATGCATCAATTACAAGCTTTAAGTATAATATGTACTTCCATTAATTACATCCTCCTACTGTATGAGTACTGTAGTACAAGTCTGAATACAAAATAAATAACTATACATCATACGCCTTTATGGATGGTACAAAAGCCTTGAAGGATGTGTCTAATACCCCTCGTACAGCAGAATCTAATGTAGATAATCTTGAGGGGAGAGGAGGAGGGGTGAGCATATTGTAACGGTCCACAGTACAGTAAATAACATATTTTATACATAATTTATGGTTGGGTTGTCTGTGATGCTTTTAGCACTTGCACAATAACATTAATAAATGGCAAACATTTATTTATTTAATAAATTTGAAATATGAAATTCTTTAATATTCCTTACAATTTATATCCCCTGTTTTATTTTACAATAAAATAGTACTGTATACAAGTGTCTAAATATATAAGAGATGTGACGGTACCTTCAAAATTTAACGCACTTTACCCCAATGTGCTTACTCGCAGCTCTATTTATCTGAGGAAGGTCTCAAATAATCCTTGCAACAATATGAGGAGTTGAAAGATAAGGGGGTGAGCGAACCACGTAATCAGTAAAGGAGTCGTATGCTGTTTGATATAATGAAATCTATATGCTGGAAAATATTTATTTTTCCATAAATCTAAATGAAATAAATCATTTAATTTCCACCACTTCAGTAACAGTTCAAAACACGTGACAGTACAGTGGTAAAACAGTTGATACAGTAAACAGTATTTTTAGTTCAGTAGCTTATACATATCCAAATCACTAGATAATAGTTCAGTAATTATTTCTATTTTAGAAATAATTTTCATAAGATTCCTTTTCATAAATAGTGAATTTCTTCAGTTCAGTAAACAGTAATCAACCACTTTCAGTAGAGTACAGTTCAATAAAATAGTATTTCTCAGTACAATACAGTTCAGTAAAACAGTATTTCCCAGTGCAGTACAGTTCAGTAAAACAATATTTCGATATGGTTCAGTTCAGTAAACAGTAATTCACAGTGCACTACAGTAAACAGGATTCAGTAAATCCCTTCAGTAAACAAATATTAGTAAGTTGAAACTAGGCATCACCCTACATCATATCATGCTATCATCGTCCACTAAAAGACACAGTAACAGTATACAATGAGATCTATGCCCATGATTTATAGGGGGTACTCGGTGTACACTTACCAGGTGACATCCGAGACCGCTGATGACTGGCGGGTTAATCAGCCACATGACAGTAACAGTAACAGTAGTAAGCATGAATCTCGATGCCTAAGTCTCAAAAAAGTATAAAAACCGTACCACAACCTTATGGATCTTATTCAAAATAATTTGAAATATTTCATGTTTATCCATAAGGCTCTCACATTTTCATATATCATCACCTTTATGGAATTTATAAAATAAATAAGATCAATATTTAGTTCCATAAAGGTATAAAATCATTTCTTTTCCCATAAAAATACATTTAAGGAAATCCCATGCATTAAATCATTTATTTAAGTAATTATTTCCAAAAAGGTATTTATTTTTCATTTCCACATACCGTAAATCAGTCGGTAAATATTCATGTATTAAGTGAGAACACAATAAATATTCATTTGGAATATTTAATATCATATAAAACATAATTAATTTCTCACTTTAATGAAACTATAAAACATGAATATTTAATTTTATAACTTTCTTATAATTTTCAATTTATGAAAAATTGGTGGAAATTATATTCAAAATTTCCCATTTAAATCATTTCATGCATCTAAAATATTTTATAATATTTTAGAATACTTTTGGAAATTTTTCGACAGCATAACGGCTGCGAATTCCTAACCTCTTGCACACAATTCACAGTATATAAACCAGATTATCAACCACCATTTTGCATGTTTTCAAACCAAATCATGCTTCCAATATTCTCATAAAATTTAGCTCAAGAAAACATGCAATTCATTATATCACTACAACTCACACACTTCCCCCTTATTGTCTTACGAAGTCGAGCTTCTCGGTTACGTTTACTGAAACTCATAACTCCTTACTGCAAAATAATTTTATCAACAATTATCAATATTTTTCCTCTTAATTTTGAGCCACTAGCTTTCATAAAATGCAGCCACTAATGTCATAACATAAGTACAACTAGTATAAATTATACTAGTGCTAAAACCCAACTTTTTATATTAGCTTCTTTTTGGGTTCTAATTTCACCAATATTTCTCTTTCCATTTCTATAATTATTTCCTACTATTAACCTTAAAGTTTAGCATTAATTCATGCCTAAACCAAGTCATGGCCGAAACCCTCTTATGGCCATTTCTTTGATTTTAAATCCTTTTCTTCAATTTATTGTTTCCAATTGTCAAATGCTTGTCCACATGAGCCTTTCATGTATTTTTCCTGCATGAACAATCAATTTCCCATCTTCTCATTCCAAACCGAAAACCCCTCATTCAATAGCCAACTTTTGATTCTTAACCCTTTCATGATTCCAAGCTTTTTGTTCATCTTATTCATGTTTCTTAAACTATTTCTTATCATTTTTATAAAATTTCCAGCAAAGTTTCTTGCTTGTTCTCACCTATATCAAAACCCCATCTTATTCTAATTTCATGTTCTACTGAGGCTTAACTAAAAATAATACTAGAACCATGCTTCTCATGTTAGGGAACATAGAAATTCCCCATTTAATATAAAAAAACTATAGAATTATAGAAATTCACCTTAACCGAATTGCACCATTCCAAAACAGAATGCTTTCTGCCTCAAGTCAGCCCCTTTTCTTGGTTCTTAGTTGGTTTTATGGTAGATGTAAAGTTTATGGAGGAGATTAGGTGATTAAATAGCAAGGGGATGAAGGTTTGGTAAGAAACTCATGGAAGAATTGAGAAAAAAACCGAACACAATATGCAACAAACAGAATGCTTGTGGAGTGGCAGGGGAGGTCGGTAGGAAGATGAATTTTTTTGCTGAAGTTTTACTCTCTTTAACCATTCATTTATTCATAAAATCTAATAGGAGTTTACCATCTTTTTACTTATCCATTTTCCTTCCATCATTCTGTGTCATGAAAATAATACTTCCCTTTAAAAATTTCAGATTTATTTTCTCCCTTCATTCTATACTTTTAATTCAGCATTCAATATTTGTTTCAACTCTTATACACCATATTATAAATTATAATTCCAATAATTCCATAATTTAAAGTGAAAATTCATATTCATTATTTATTTAATTCCATTAAATAATTTATTTCTACTATCAATCATTTACAAATATGGTGTACATTATTGTAAAATCGGGTCTCACATTTTCTCCCCACCTTAAGAAATTTGGTCCTCCAAATTTCACCCGGACCTGTCACTGAAAGAGCTCTGGATACCTCTCACGCATAAGGCTTTCTAACTCCCAAGTAGCCTCCTCTTCAGTGTGATATTGCTAGAGTATCTTAACCAAAGGAATAGTCTTAGATCGCAGTACTTTATTCTTCCTATCCAAGATCCATATTGGTCTCTTAACGTAACTCATATCCTCTCTGATCTCCAGTGGCTCATGTCGAATTACGTGAGAAGGATCTGGATGGTACTTTCTCAACATCGAGACGTGGAATACATTATGCACTCCTAACAGCTCTAGTGGTAGTGCTAACCGATATGCCACATCTCCCACGCGATCTAAGATATCAAAAGGTCCAATGTATCGGGGACTCAACTTTCCTCTCTTCCCGAATCTCATTATGCTTTTAGAAGGTGAGACCTTCAAAATATATTATGTAAGAGCCTCGCCCAATCACCAGGCCGACGGTGAGCATCCCATTAGCAATCCACGCCCCAGGTTTTACTCTTACTACATCGTCAAGGCCTTGCCCGTTGCACCAGGCCGACGGTGAGCATCCCCTAAGCGAGTCCACGCCCCAGGTTTAACTTGACAGCGAGAGTAAGCGGTCGCCCAACACTCACCAACAACGTATTGTCCGCTCCGGGAGGTCGCCTACCCTCACGACTTTACTTCAAGGCTCCTGAAGAACTCAGGATAATGCCTTGAACTCATTTTCTAAGGCTCCAACCCCGACATCCTTAGATACCCGAGCCTAGAGGTGTCAAATGGGCTGTGTTGGGCTGGCAGGCCCATTTAAATATTAGCCCATGTGTTAATGGATCGTGCTGGCACAGCACTATTTTTTTAATGGGTCGTGCTGGCACGGTCCATGAAAATTGAAAGCATGGCCCAGCATGGCACATGGCCCATAGCCCTATTGGGTCGTGCTGGGCTAGGCATGGCACTATTTTTCGTGCCGTGCCGTGCCAAGCCCAGCCCATAAAATTTTTTTAGATTTTTTATTATTTTAAAGTTTTTTATTTATTAATTTAAATAATATAAGAGATAAGTAAAAATAAAATAAAATAGACACATAATTTACGTGGTTCGACAAAATGCCTACATCCACGTTGAAACATAAACAATCTACTAAATAAAGATATCAAAATTTACAATCCAAATGTTTAAAAAAAAACACATGTACACACGAAGATCATAAGACACAAACATTATTATTCTAATTTTCATTCTCTTCATCTGATGATTCAATTAAATAATTTGATTTATCTTGTGCTTGAGCTTCTCCATCTAACCAATCTTTAAGTAAAATGCACATTTCGATAGTATCCGCTCTCATTTTGGTTCTCCTTTCATCAATAAGTCTACCACCTGCACTAAAACATGATTCCGATGCAACTATAGACATGGGTGGAGTTAGTAAATCACGTGCCATGGCAGAAAGTATTGGCCATGTGCTTTGATTATTTTTCCACCAAACCAAAAGATCATACGTCTCCACCTCATCAGAAGTAAGTGTTAAGACTTTATTTTGCAAATAAAATTGAAGTTCAGAATAAGAGGAACTAACATCAGAAGTAGAAGTAAACATACTACTACTACCTTGATTTGGTAGATTTTGTTCTAAAAAATTCCATGAAAAAGCTTTTTTGTTTTTGTTACTAATAGATGGTTTATTTTGAATTTGTTTTTTACCATTACCATATAAAGATTCATACAATGTATACATAGAACACAAAATTTCATGAATAGATTTTTTAACACAATTAATGTCAATCATAATTTGCATATTTTTGTAATATGAGTCTATAAATAATTCTACACCGACTAATTTTATTCTAGGATCCATAATTGAGGCCAAGCAACCTACAAGTGGGAGATCTTCCCAATATTTATTAAATTTATATTCCATACCAACACAAAACAAGTTGAAATTTTCGTGCTTTCTAAATGATGAAAAGCATGTACTAATTTCCCAAACTCTATTAAGAAAAAGGCATGAAGTTGGATAATAGACACCTGAAAAGCTTTTAGTAGCTTCATAAAACGTTTCTAAAAATTTACAAATCAAAATGCTTAGATCCCATTCTGCAGAAGTTAAATGACTTGACTCAGGCATCCTTTCATTATAAAATGTAGTAAGAATATCTTTATATTCAATTGCAACGTGCAGCATTTCATAAGTAGAATTCCACCTATGCGGAACATCTAATTTCATTTTTCTAACTTTCTTCTTATCTGTCAAACACAATTGTTTAAATTCTTGAAATCTAGCACTAGAATGCAAAAGTTGAATACAATCTCTTATTTTTGAAATATGATTGTTTATATGCTTTAAACCTTCTTGAACACATAAATTTAAAACATGACATGCACATCTGATATGAAATAGTTTACCATTTAAAATTGGTTTTAAAGTAGATTTTAAAAGTTCAATTGCTGCATTATTGTTGCTAGCATTATCAAATGAAATTGAAAAAATTTTGTTTTCAATATGATATTTTTTGACAACTTCAGAAATTGCATTAGCAATCATCGATCCAGTATGTCTATGTTCAATGTGTTTAAAACTCAAAATTCGTTTTTGCATATTCCAGTCATCATCTATCCAATGCCCTGTAATACACATATAACTAAGATTTTGTCGACTTGTCCATATGTCAGAGGTAAGTGAAATTCTAGAGGAATTTTTGATAAACTAGAATTTAAATTTTCTTTATAAGAAAAAAATATTTTAAATGCATCTGACCTAATGGTATTTCTTGAAACCGTTTTATAATTGGGATTTAAATGCATTTGTGTTTGACTTGGAAAATTAAAATATTAAATTAATTTTACCCTTGCTTGATTAGTGATTTGATGGATAAAATCATGAATTTTTCTAATGTTAAATGATTTGGTAGATGAAATTCAAGGTATTAGTTGTGTATTGAATTTGTATTTATCTTGTAATTTTTAATTTAATTTTACTAAACATTATTTTATTTTAAAGTTTTGATATTCAATATTACTACTATTACTAAATTAAGCGGCCATTTATTTTTATCTTTATAATTTATTTTTTATGAGATTATATATATTATATATAAATTATGACATATTATATATTTTGTATTCAAAATGAAAGAATTGTAAATCTATGTATTAATAATTCAAATATATCATAGTTAGATCTATTAAATATATAATTTTATTTTTACAAATTACCAATAAAATATAAAAAATATAATTTCATCATAAATAAAAAATAACATAAATAAATTTAAAGAACCAATAAATAGAATCCAAAGTCTTATTTATAACAATTATGGGCCAATCTGACACGACACATGGGCTTGTGGGCCGTGCTGTGCTAGCCCACGTGCTACGGGCTAGCACTGGCCCTTAACGGGTCGTGCCGTGCCGATCCACGTGCCTTAAAACTTATAGCCCGGCACGGCACACATATATATGTCGTGCTTGGCCCAGCCCACTTATTTAACTACGAATCGTGCCAAGCACGGCCCATATCGTGCCGAATCGTATCGTGCCATGGGCCGCCCAGCCCATTTGACACCTCTACCCGAGCCGTACACTCATGATACCATTAAGACAGGTATCATGAGTGTAAGGCTCGAGTATCTAAGGATGCTGGGGTTCGAGGCTCAAAAAACGCGTTCAAGGCATTATCTTGAGTTCTTCAGGAGCCTTAAAGTAAATCCGTGAGGGTGGGCGACCTCCCGGAGTGGACAATACGTTGTTGGTGAGTGTTGGGTGACCGCCTACTCTCGCTGTCAAGGTAAACCTGGGGCGTGGACTCACCTAGGGGATGCTCGCCATCGGCCTGGTGAAACAGACGAGGCCTTGACGATGTAGTAAGAGTAAAACCTGGAGCGTGGATCGCCAAGGGGATGCTCGCCGTCGACCTGGTGAATGGGCGAGGCTCTTACAAATCTAACAAAGTTAAACTTGTTAAATCTTTTATTTCTAATATTCAAAGATACTAAAATATGATTCTATAATCTTATTGGAAATTCTGGCAGTATAAGGGTCTAGTTTTTCCCTAACTTCCTGTACGAAATGCACTTTAAAAATTCTAACAACAGTTCCCATTTCAACACCAGAGTCCACAATTCATTTTCAATAAAGGCACATTTTATTAAAACATGCACTACAGTATCGCTACGTCTTCTATACTCATCCCTTACCCCTTAATTCACTGTGGTTTTGCTCGTTAGCACCAATCTCCTTATCTGAATTCTAAGCTGCAAAACACCGTATAAACATAATTTAACTCATCAAATCATCACACTTCAATTATAAAGAATTATCAACTCTCCATAAACTATTACATTTTCTATAATCACTTATATTTCAGACTCTTTTACACCCGTGCTAATATTGCAACTTCAACTAAACAACTCCGATTTTAGTTTTGATTTCACATGCAGTCTCTTATTAACTAGTACCTTATTTTAAGACCTTAAATGCATTAAATTAAACACAATTTGCTCCTCCCCTTCACCATGGCTGAATGCCTCCTCTTTGCATACATATGTGTTTCATTCAAATTAAATCCAATTTCATGTTTCATGATAATTCTACAATATTTCTACATTATTTTCCTATCAAGCCATATCATTTCATGCACTTGGAGGCTTGACCGAAACCTAAAGGCTATGGTTTTCATGGTTCTAGTTCAATTTGATGCTAAATACAAGTTTCAACATCTTAAATACATAATCGAATACCATTAAAACATAAAAAAATTCCAACTTTCCTTACCTTCCTTTGTGAGTGAATTCTTCATGAATCCTTACCCCTCTATTTTGGTGGATTTAGATAATGATTTTGGTATCGGAAGATAGAGGAAGTTGAGAGGAACAACTTTGGTGAAGATAATTTTTAGTTTTAGTGAGATTTTGGTAAAGTTTTATTTCTCTCACTTACCAAGGTTTAGCTATGGAGGAAAGATGAAGCTGCTAGTTTGCTGCTAAAAATGATGAAGAAAATGCTGGGAATTGTCCTTAAAAATTAATTTTTTTAATGTGCAAATTACCATTTTGCCTTTACCTTAAATAATCTTCCAATTTTGCCCTTTTCAGTTTGACTTCAGTTTAAACAATCACTCTAATCTTCAAAATATGTTATTTGATCATGTAATATATCTATTTAACTTACTCTAACTCTTGGTTGAGCTTTCATTGAAGTTTATTAGACCGTTTTGGGTGAAATTACTAAAATACCCATAATCGTAAAATTGTGTAAATTTCTATTTTTATATAGGTTTTATTCCATTAGTCCACATGACCTAGAACCTTATTTTATGAGAAATTTTCTATCACTGATAGTGGGTCCAAAGTCAATTCAGTTTGACCGTTATCTACAAAAATTCTTTCGACCTAAAGACATAATCATCATTTTCAAATTTGTTTGCACACTTCTCAAAAATGCACAAACAAACTATTTGAAGGTTCAAATTCTTACCTTATCCATATTTAGCTCAAAATATTGTGTCCACCAAGTTTCATCTGCTTCGGATCACTAAAAGTCTCATGGGGTCCACCATCCGTTATCCTTTATTCTTGCAAGGTACAGGTCATTTAGATATTGCTGAATGATACCGCTAGAGAACCTTTGCCAGAGGAATAGTCTTAGACTGTAGCACCATCTCTTTTTATTCAAAATCCATACTGATTTTTTCACATAACTCATGTCTTCTTTTATCTTCAGTGGTTTGTACCGGATAATGTGAGTTGGATCTGGATGATATCTTTGCAGCATATATACATGGAAGACGTTATGGACACTGAATAACTCTGGTGGTAATGCGAGCCAATAAGCCACGTCTCCCACTCGATCTAAGATCTAGAATGGTCTGATGTAACGAGGACTCAACTTCCCTCTCTTTTCGAATCTTATTATACCTTTTGATGGTGAAACTTTCAAAAGGATTGAATCTCCCACAGAAAATTCCAAAGGTCGGTGTCTGACATCTGCATAACTCTTCTGCCGACTCTGAGCAATTTTCCATCTATCACAGATAATCAGGATATTCTCAGAAGCCTATTCAACAAGATCGGAAGCCAATATTTTCCTATCACCCACTTCCTTCCAAGCAATAAGGGAACGACATCTTCTACCATAAAGAGCCTCATAAGGAGCCAAGCTAATGTTGGAATGATAACTATTATTGTGAGCAAATTCTGCCAACGGTAGATGATTGTCCCAAGAGCCTTTAAGATCAAATGCACAAGCTCCTAACATATCCTCGAGTATCTGGATAGTGCACTTGGACTGACAGTTAGTCTGCGGATGAAAAGTTGTGCTAAAATTCAATTGAGATCCCATGGCATCCTGAAAATGCTCCAAAAAATGAGAAGTAAATCGAGAGTCTCTGTCTAATGTAATGCTCACTAGAACTCCATGCAACCTGACAATCTCCTTAACATACAAGTCGGCTAAGGCACTCAAATAATCTATGGATTTAATAGCTAAGAAGTGGGCAGACTTCGTCAGTCTGTCAACAATCACCTAGATCGCATCATGATTCCTCTTAGTCCTCGGCAAACCCATGATGAAATCCATGGTGATGTGCTCCCATTTCCACATTGGTATCGATAGAGGTTGAAGTAGTCCAGCGGGCTTCTGATGCTCTACCTTTACCTGTTGATAAGTGAGACATCTTGCAACAAACTCAATGATGTCTCGTTTCATATTTGGCCACCGTACACCTTACGGAGATTGTGATACATCTTATTACTCCATAGATGTAAAGTGTACCTTGAGCTATGTGCCTTTATTAAAATCAATTCCTTCAATTGCTTGTCCTCGAAAATACATATCCGACCTCTAACCTTCAGAGTCCCATCTGTGCCAATCCCATACTTAGACTGAATTCCCAATTATATCTGATTGGCAACATTAATACAAAAAGCGTCCTCCATCTGAATCATTCAGATCTGATCCATTAAGTCTAGCTCAATCTGAAAACTAGCCAACTAACCATACCTTTCAAAAGGAGTCATATCCAGACTGAGGCTCGTAAACTGTTCTAAGAGATCGTACTCTCATACCATCATATAAGATATCATACCCAAGTGCTTTAAGCTCAAGGCATTTACCACCACATTTGCTTTCCCCATGCGGTATAGTATCTCACAATCATAGTCTTTCAGTAGCTTCATCCATCTATGTTGCCTCATATTTAATTCCTACTGCAAGAACAAATATTTGAGACTTTTGTGGTTAGCATATCCTGGAATTTCTCACCATATAGATAGTCCCGTCATATCTTTAAAGCAAACACAACAACAGTAAGCTCTAGGTCATGAGTAGGATAATTCCTCTCGTGGTCTTTCAACTGACAAGAAGCATAAATGACCACTTTCCCATTCTGCATTAGCACATACCCCAAACCAAGCAAGGAGGAATCACTGTACACTGAAAATCCTCCTGGCCCACTAGGAATGGTAAGGATCAGTGCCGTGGTCAATCTCCGCTTTAACTCCTGAAAGCTGCACTCACAAGCATCAGTCCATTTGAACTTAACATCCTTGCATGTGAGGTGCGTCAGAGGAGCAGCTAATCTCGAGAAACCCTCAACGAACCTCTGATAATATCCTACTTGTTCTAGAAAACTCCAAATCTCTGTCACTATCTTCAGCCTTTCCCATTGTACAATTGCTTGAATCTTAGACAGATCAATTGACACCCTATCTTTAGGGATCACATATCCTAGAAAAGTAATCTGATCTAGCCATAATTAACACTTACTCAGTTTGGCATATAGCTTCCTGTCTTTGAGGGTCTATAGGACAACACAAAGATGCTGCGCATGTCAAGAGCCAACCTTGTATAGGGCCATGATCGGGTAGAGGTGCCTTGGGAAAACAAATTCCCAGTGCCTAGGAAAGTAGATTCCTTGTATTTAGGAAAAATGTCCCCGTTTCAAACATTTTAATGGTTACTAGCAGCATATCTATAAAAGCTCTTTAGCTCTTTAAGAGGGGTGAGCAGTCGGCGGAATGTTGGGCTGCCTCACTGTTTAAGGTATGTGCAAGCACACCCATCTAGGGCTGCCCTCCTTGGCCCCGATGATGTTGTGGAAGAACCAACTCCTTTTGTAATCTTTTGTCAACTCTCTACTATTAATAAAACAATTTTTTTCTACGGGAACACCTGTGGTTTTGATGTGAGAATTCTTTATTCCCCGGTATATCGTGGCTTGCCCCATATCTAACTTGTTACTCGATTGTTGATTGTTCAGATAGTTGTGATATCTTGGCTGACTTGTGTGGACGAGACTATTCAAGTGTCGCGTGGCCAATCGCTTTAGTGAGAAAAAGCCTTGTTCGTGACATGTGGTATCCGAGCTTGGTTAATTGCACTAGCAAATGAAAAGAAAATGTTGACGACTCAAGGAGGGTCAGACGAGAGAATGAGAATTGAGGAGCTCGAGGCCGCAGTGGTCGCCTTGAAAGCTCACATGGCTACTAATGATTGATTGGATGAGATTGAGGCAGCCCAGCAAGAGTTGTCTGATTCTCTAGCCAACTTGGGCGAGGAGACTAGAGATGCATTAAGAGTCATTCAAAAAGAGTTCGAGGAACTCAAGGCCCAACTTAGTGTGCTTCAACTAGCGGTGGGCAAGGCCGGCTCTAGCTCAACAGATAGGGGAAAAGAGCTAAGGTGCCGAAACCACGCCATTATGAAGGGGCAAGAGATGCGAAAGAGCTTGAGAATTTCTTGTTTGACATCATCAATACTTTTGGGTAGTGCGCATAGAATAGGAGGAGGAAAAGGTTGCAATGGCCTCGATGTATCTTACTGGAGATGCTAAGTTATGGTGGCGTTCAAAGTTTGTTGGCGATGAGTGCCCCATCAAAACATGGAGTAATCTAAAGCAAGAGTTGAAGAAGACTACGAGAATTGGTGCAAACAGGAACAGTGCGTGAGTTTGTCAGGAGCTTTTCTACCCTGATGTTGGATATTAGGGACATGTCTAAAAAAGACAAAATGTTCTATTTCCTTGAGGGACTTAAGCCTTGGGCTAGGACAGAACTCCAAAGGTAGAAGGTACAAGATGTAGCCACAGCTATGGCTGCCGTCGAACGCCTAAACGATTACAATGATAGCTCAAGCAAACGTAAGAACCCTCCATCAGTTGGCAGTAACTCTAATTATGGGAATGGGGGAAAGGTGGCCAGAATGGATAAGTCGTCAAGTGGGGGAACAGATAGGAGGCCATCCGATAAGAGTACACCTCTGCCCAAGACAAACAATATCCCAACATTCAAGCCTAAGCCAGCCGTTGGCCTGTTTCTTATGCCAAGGACCACACCAAGTTGCTGAATGTCCATATAGAGGTGTCCTTAATGCATTAAGGACTTCTGCCTAAGTAACGCCCCAAGAACAACAGACTATTGAAAAAGTTGTCGAAGAGCCAACGAGGATGGACTCTATCAGGTTTCTCAATGCTCTCAATGCTCAATTAAGCCAAATGAAGAAAGAGACGGAAAGGGGCCTAATGTACGTAGAGGTGATCCTAAATGGAAAGGCAACAAAGGCCATGGTCGACATGAAGGCAACTGACACTTTCATCACACCCGAGGAAGCCAAGAGGTGTGGCTTAACAGTTAGCAAGGATTTGGGGCAAATGAAAGCTGTGAATTCACCTGCCTTTGCCATTTGTGGGAGCTCTAAAAACGTGATGACCAAACTTGGGTCGTGGGAAGGAGGCGTCAATTTCACTGTTTCCCTCATGGACGATTTTGATGTTGTATTGGGAATAGACTTCATGAGATTGGCTCAGGCGATTCCGATTCCAACTGCTAGTTGCCTGCTATTCTTAGGGGAATGCCCATGTGTAGCACCAACCACAATCCTCTCTAGAAGTGGGAAGATGATTTCAGCCTTACAGTTCAAGAAGGGAATCAAGAGAGGAGAACCTTCATATGTGGTTGTGCCGGTTTATAAAAAGGGAATAGTACTAGAGTCGGCTCCTGAAGGGATAAGAAAGGTCTTAGAAGAATTTAAGGATGTAATGCGGAATCAATTTCCCAAAGTTCTACCACCTCGAAGGTCAGTGGAACATGAAATTGAGCTTATACTAGGAGTCAAGCCACCCGCAAAAGGGCCATATTGCATGGCTCCCCCAGAGTTGGTTGAATTGAGGAAGCAACTAGATGAACGTTTGCAAGCCGGGTTTATTAGGCCATCCAAAGCACCAATCGGAGCTCCAGTACTATTTCAAAAGAAACATGATGGGAGTTTGCGATTGTGTGTAGACTACAAAGCCTTGAATAAGGTCATAGTGAGGAATAAGTACCTGATCCCTCTAATAGCAGACCTATTTGATTAGTTGAGCCAAGCAAAATATATCTCTAAACTTGATCTTAGGTCAGGGTACCATCAAGTTAGAATTGCTGAGGGTGACGAGCCAAAAACCACTTGTGTGACACGGTATGGTGCATTTGAGTTCTTAGTTATGCCTTTTGGACTAACCAATGCCCCTGCCACTTTTTGTACTTTGATGAACCAGGTATTCCATGATTATCTTGACAAGTTTGTGGTCATATATCTAGACAACATCATGGTTTTTAGCTTTTCTCTAGAGGAACACCAGAATCACTTGAGGCTTTCGAAAGGCTTCGACAAAATCAACTATACGTGAAAAGGGAGAAATGTTGCTTCGCTCAAACTCGGGTTCAATTCTTGGGATATGTCGTAGAACAGGGACAGATTTGAATGGATATGGAAAAAGTCAAGGCCATTAAGGAATGGCCAGCTCCAAAGAATGTTAGAGAACTTTGCTCGTTTTTGGGACTAGCCAATTATTACCGAAGATTTGCGGAAGGGTACTCTCGGAGAATAACGACCCTTACTGAGCTATTGAAAAAGAATAAAAAGTGGGATTGGACGAGTGGCTGTCATGAAGCTTTTGAAGATCTAAAGCAGGCCTTGATGAAAGACCCTATATTGATCCTCCCTAACCTTGGAAAGCCTTTTGAAGTGCAAACAGATGCATCGGATTTTGCCATAGGGGGAGTACTTCTGCAAGAAAAACACCCGGTTGCTTTTGAGAGTCGTAAGTTGAATGAGGTAGAAAGAAGATATACAGCTCAGGAGTAAGAATTATTAGCAGTCATTCATTGTCTGAGGGCATGGAGTCATTATTTGCTTGGGTCAAAGTTTGTTGCCAAGACGGATAATACAACAGTGAGCCACTTCCTAACGCAACCAAAACTCACTGTGAAATAAGAAAGGTGGGAAGAGTTCTTAGCAGAATTTGATTTTTGTTTTGAATACAAAGCAGGA
The DNA here is from genome assembly GCA_032173925.1 of Heritiera fomes. Lineage (NCBI taxonomy): Eukaryota > Viridiplantae > Streptophyta > Magnoliopsida > Malvales > Malvaceae > Heritiera > Heritiera fomes. Next base: position 17,786,632 of record JAPDPM010000004.1, on the reverse strand, counting down.
AGTTCAAATCAGGTTGCAGATGCATTAAGCCAACTAGCAGAGTTAGCAGCCTTTAGAAGAATCGCCTCGATGTCAGCTACTAAGGTGACAACAGACATCCACAAACTAATTGAAGCCAATTTGGATAAGGACCCCCAAGTGAAGTCTATAATGAAGATGGTAGAAGAAGGGAAGTCCAAGTACTTTTGGGTGGAGAATGGAACCTTATTGACAAAAGGGCCACGATTATTCGTGCCGAGAGCAGGGAACTTGCTGTAAATGTTGATGCGGGAATGTCATGATACCCTTTGGGCCGGCCATCCCTGTTGGCAAAGAACCCTTGCTTTACTAAAACAGGGATACTATTGGCCGCACATGAGACAAGATGTGATGGACTACACCAAAACGTGCTTCATTTGTCAACAGGACAAAGTTGAAAGGAAGAAACTGGTGGGCTTACTTGAACCGTTGCCGGTACCAACTAGACCATCGGAAAGTATCTCCCTCAATTTTATAGCGGGCCTCCCCAAGGTGGGAGATCTTGGGTCAGTTTTAGTGGTTATTGATCGCTTTTCAAAGTATGCCACGTTCATCCCAGCTCAGAAATTTTGCACAGCAGAAGACAGGGCTCGATTAATTTTCAAGCATGTAGTGAAGTATTAGGGCATTCTAGAAAGCGTTGTCAGTGACAGGGATCCGAGATTCACTTGGTCATTTTGGAGAGAACTCTTCAATATATTGGGATCCAAACTTAACATCTCATCTAGCTACCACCCCCAGATAGATGGACAAACGAAACGCTTTAACGAATTACTAGAGGAGTATTTGAGGCACTTTGTGTAAGCCAACCAAAAGAATTGGCCTCTGCTATTGGGTGTGGCACAATTATGCTTTAATTCCAAGAAAAGCTCCTCCACCAACAAAAGTCCTTTTGGAGTAGTCATAGGGCAACAACCACGACTACCCCACACCTCTGTTGAGGCATATAAAGGGAGGAATCCTTGAGCCTTTAATTTTACAAAAGAGTGGAAGCAGAACACAGAGATTGCCCGAGCTTATCTAGAAAAAGCTTCAAAGCGTATAAAGAATGGGTGGATAAAGGTCGAAGGCTTCAACAGTTTTAGATTGGAGATTTGGTATTGATCAGGTTAGTGCCCGAGCAGCTTAGATTCTTGAGGAAGCGAGATCGTAGGTTGGTGCGCAAGTATGAAGGTCCGGTGAAGATTCTTGAGAGGGTGGGACAAGCCTCTTATAAAATCAATCCCCCGAAATGGATGAAGGTACATCCGGTGTTCCATGTAAGCAACTTAAAACCGTATCATGCAGACCAGATAGATGCGAGTCGAAGTAAAACAACCAGGGTCGCCATCAGCATGAAGCCACCCTCGGAACGGAGAGTCGAAGAAATCTTAGCCGATAGAATAACCACAGTGTCAAGGAGATCATACCAAGAATACCTTGTAAAATGGGAGAATTTGGGACAAGAAGAAGTTAGCTAGGAGAGAGAACATGATCTTAGAGCCTTCAAGCAGAAGATTGAAGAATTTCAGGCAACCAAGTCGACGAGGGCGCCAATGGATTGAGTGGGGGAGGATGTCATGAGCCAACCTTGTATAGGGCCATGACCAGGTAGAGGTGCCTTGGGAAAACAGATTCCTAGTGCCTAGGAAAGTAGATTCCTTGTATTTAGGAAAAGTGTCCCCGTTTCAAACATTTTAATGGTTACTGGTAGCATAGCTATAAAAGCTCTTTATCTCTTTAGGAGGGGTGAGCAGTCGGTGGAATGTTGGGCTGCCTCACTGTTTAAGGTATGTGCAAGCACACCCATCTAGGGCTGCCCTCCCTAGCCCCGACGATGGTGTGGAAGAACCAACTCCTTTTGTAAACTCTCTATTATTAATAAAACAATTTTTTTCTACGGGAACACCTGTGGTTTTGATGTGAGAATTCTTTATGCCTCGCTATATCGTGGCTTGCCCCATATCTAACTTGTTGCTTGATTGTTAATTGTTCAGATAGTTATGATATCTTAGCTGACTTGTGTGGACAAGACCATTCAAGTGCTGCGCGACCAATCGCTTTAATGAGAAAAAGCCTTATCCGTGACACTCCTCCTACGATTTAGAATATACCAGAATGTCATCAATGAACACGATGACAATTTTATCTAGAAAAGGCTTGAATACCTCATTCATCAAATTCATGAAAGCTGCAGGGGCATTAGTAAGCCCAAATGGCATGACTAGAAATTCATAGTGACCATATCGGGTTCGAAAAGTAGTCTTCAAAACATCAGACTCTTAAATCTTCAACTGATGATATCTCGATCTCAGGTTAATCTTCAAAAATACCTGAGCACCCCTAAGCTGATCAAATAGATCATCTATTTTGGGCAGAGGGTATTTATTCTTAACAATAGCCCTGTTGAGCAATCAGTAATCAATGCATAGTTGTAAGCTACCGTCTTTCTTCCGAACAAACAGACTAGTGCACCCCAAGGAGAAACACTGGGTCGAATAAAACCCTTATCCAATAACTCCTGGTGCTGCTTCTTAAGCTCATCGAGCTCTACCAATGCCATCCTGTAGGGAGGCTTAGCTATAAGTTCAGTGCCAGGTATCAAATCGAAGTGAATTCTATCTCTCGATCTGAAGGAAGACTCGGTAACTCATCTAGAAACACATCAGGAAAATCTCTGACAATAGGAATCTCGTGTAACTCCAAACGTCTCTTTCCTATATCCTCCACATAAGTAATAAATCCCTCAATCACAACATTTAAGAAAGTTTAATTTTGATAACATTTCAAAAATTTATTTATACTTCATTACTATCTAGAAAGTTTTACAGTATACTTTTCAGTAAAAGTAAAGGTTACATACTTAGTGTAACAATCTAAACTAACATGATTTAACAATCTAAACTAACATAATTTGTAGCTAACCAATCCATTCCTAAGATAGCATCAAAATCATACATATTCAAAATTATTAGGCGAACTACTGTTTTGTTTCCTCCTATCTTCAACTTATAATTACGATACCCTACATCTATCATTTGAGATTCCTTAAAGGGTGTATTTATCTGAAATGCATACCCAAAAGGTATCGGCTCTATTTGTAATTTAGTAGCAAATAATAGAGATACAAATGAGTGAGTAGAACCATGATCAGGCAATACATAAGCATCAATACCGAAAATAGAAATCTTACCCTTAATCATATCAAAGGAGGCATCAGCAGTCTCTTTATCCAGAGCATACACTCGACCATGAGTCACAACCTTCTTCCCTTCTTTGCAGTTGTGGCTAGCCTGGGTGCAGATGGTACAACCTTTTCTGACTCCTTAACCTCTGGTGCTACTACTGCTGGTGCTGGTAAAGTAATTTTCTTTTGGGGACAATCCTGGACTAAGTGTCCCTTCCGCATACATCTGAAGCAAGCCCCGGTGGCCCATAAACAAGGCCTATCACCTTGTGACCTACCATAGATATCACATTTGGTCGTAACACCCCTCTGAGGAAGGGAACTAGAAGTACTGGTAGACTTAATAGATATGTCTCCAGTTGATTTACCTCCAATAAGTATACCCTTAGACCTTTTAGTCTGCCTCCTGTCTGATCTATCATCTGAACCCCATTTGGCCTTCTTTTTACCTTTAACTCTTGTACGGGATTCTTGCCTCACTTGATACTGCTCATAATTCTGCTGTGCTTAGCGAACTACCTCATCATATGTAGTAATATCAAAAGGGGTAAACTGAGCATTATATGACGGTCTTAACCCTGCTAGGAACAGCTTGATGTTATGCTCCTCACTTCTCATCGTCTCTGGATCGAATCGGCTCAACATAGTGAACTTGGACTCATACTGATCGACCATCATGTTCCCTTGTGTCAAATCTAGAGACTCCCTCTTCAACTTCTGCTGTGCAGTACAGGGGATATACTGCTTACGGAAAACCTCTAAAAATATCTCCCACGTCACCACCGAATATCTCGCCACTAACACTGTCTCAATGGACTTTCACCAGTGTTTAGCCTCATTAATCAAAAAATAAGCAGCCAACCCCACTTTCTCTACCTCTGAAAACCTCATATATCTAAATAATTTCTCCACTGTAGTCACCCAAGTTTTTGCTGCTAAAGGATCTTGTTCACCCTTAAATTTAGGGGATTCATCTTAGTAAATTTATGCAGAGTATCAACATCACATACACTAATCGAATCCTATCTGGGCTGTGCTGGAATCGGAGGCTGAGGCTATTGTGGAGGCAGTACTGGCTGTGGCTAGGGTACTGGTGGAACATTAGCCTGAGGCTGAGGAAGCTATGCTTGCTCGGGAACTGGTGCTCTAGTCTGACTGGCTATAAAATTCGCAACTGTGCGCTCTAGTTTCAACAAACGAGTGTATACACTCTCGGGCTATGGAGGGAGAGCGGGCTCTGGTACTGGCTTCGGAGATGGCTCTGGGTAGTAATGGATGCATCTAGGACATTCTCGTCCCTGTCTAGCACCCCTTCGCCCCTTTTCCATTCTATCCCAAAGCAAACACGAAAACATTTTTTCGGTCTCATATTCTTAACGATTATATATATATATTCAAACAAGTACAGTACTACAAGGAATGTAAATCATCTTTAATCTTAACGACACTGACAGATATCTGACCAACCTTGCTATGATACTAACTTAAATGTCACAGTCCGAAATACAATTTTCCATACCATTTTATATCTTAGTTACCGTCAGTTGGGCTATCTGCAATGCCTTCACTAATAATTTTAAAATTTATATTTATTTTCATAATTAATCCTAGGAACTATTTCTTTCCTTTCATTATATACAAAATATATACACTACAAATTTTCCAAAACATATTTTCCATTCTATTTACACCCCAAGTCTAAATACATATAGCAAAAGTATTGTACATATAAATTTGAACATATAAATATAAACCACGTATACCTCTATGGATATATCAACTCCACTTGAGGGACACCAAAAGTAATATACTCATCTTGCTCGTAGTTGAGAGATCACTGAAAACAATCTAGAAGGAGAAGGAGGCGGTGAGCCAATGCCTAGTAAGAGAATCATATACAAGAACTGATACTTTGTATCCTATATGCCAAAAATATCAAATTCATATTTTGTATAAAAGCATGGAATATATAAATTTGGCAAAGTGTAAAGAAATGATACTATAATCGGTTAGACAATAACAGTTTATAAAGGTAAATTTACTTAATTTACAAAATAAGAATATTTACATAACAGTAATTTCTTTAATATTTACATCCCCTATTTATTATTATAACATAATAGTACTGTATAAACTAGTTTGAACATATAAAAGAAAATAAATATACCTCCAGGATCCACATTAAGCTGCCTCGGGGTAACTAAAAGGGCAGCCGAAAACCTCGGATCGGTATATCAACCGTCACTATCAGTAATCTATGGAGATGAGAAAATAAAAGAGTGAGCGAAACGTGCTCAGTAAGAAAATCGTATGCAGAATTGGTATTATGAAATCTATATGCACAAAAGCATTTATTTTCCTAACAATACACTACAGTCGATAAGAAAGGATACTATAGTCGGCTAGGGATTCGAATGAAGTATGGAAGGTATTTTAGAATACCTGTCATGTCCCGGAACTTAGAAGCGACTATAGGGAGTAAAAGTTGAGTTTGATATGAAATATCATTTAGTAATAATTCAATAATTAATAATCAAATAAATGGTTTGCAACACCATTTAAATAAAATATTTTAATAAATATTTTGCCAAATCACTTTAAAACACGTCACACACTGTAGTAAAATCCAATAGACAGTACAATAAGAAGTTCAGTACAACAAACAGTTCAGTGACAGTAATAGCTTCAGTAATCAGTATGATAAGCAGTTCAGTAAACATTAAACACTTCGATAATAATGGCAATTCAATAATAGTACAGTAGACAATAATAGTGGTTGAGACCAAGCAACACCCAAATATATCATGCTATAATCCCTGTAGGAAGCAGTAACAGTAACACATGAGACATATGACCATAGTCTATAGATGTCCTCAGTTTACACTGATCAGGTGACAACTGGGACGCTGAAGATAGGATCAGTATCAACATCAAAGTAGCAGTAACAATAACACATGAGCATGATACGGGGCCTAACAGTCTCAAAATAGTATATAAATAATATCATCACCTTTATGGAAATTAATAAAACTAGATAAAATCTTCAGTCAGTCCATAAAGGTTAGTATATAATACGTTGAACAGCTCAATGAAAACAGTTTATAAAATATTCACACTTCAGTAATAATGTTTTTATAAATATTCTATTTCACTGTAAAACACTTATATAATCATCTCGATACTTTCATTTCAATGAAAATCAATTATATGAATATTTAAGTATTGTTTTATGGTAAATTCATATTTTATGAAAAATATTAAATATTTAATTTTCAAGGCTAGGAAATCATTCAATAATGCACTTAGAATATTTCATGATATTTTAGAAAATTTTCCAAGAAATTTCAGCAGCATAGCGGTTGCTATTGACCTAGCCTCCCTACACATAAAACACATTTCCAATCTAGCCAAACACCATAGTTTTGCACAATTCCAAAGCAATTGAGTATCAAAATATTCCCATAAAATTATTCTCATTGAAACCATGTATTCATAATATCCCTATGGCCGACACACTCATCCCTTACCTGTCTAGCGTTATCGATCTTTTTGATAGCACCACACTTGATTCACTTCTCTAGGGTTGCAAAACATTTCACCAACATTATTTATTAACCTCAATTTAATTTTTAAACTATTTTCTTTCAATAATTGCAGCCACATTATATAGTAGAAATATTAAATCAGTATAAATTCTATCGATGCTAAAACATAACTTCTCCGTTTTAAGTTCGATTGCACTAGTGAACTCCTCATAATTTATACAATATTATAGCACCTAAACTCATCAAATGCAGCCACAAAACCCCTTCCCCTTACAATGGCCAAATGGTACACATAAAGATTCATTGAGTTTTTTCATCAATCTAACTTTGATTGCATGTGTATTCATGCTTGTTCTTCATTTTAGCACCATTTTTATGGATCAAACCACAAGGTTTCTTACACTTCCATGCATGGCCGAATACCATTGGAATTGCTTGAGCATGATTTAGTTCAAACTAATTCAATCTAACACTAAAATCACGCTTAACACATGTGAATTCATTATTATCTGCCATTAAAGCTTAAAGAAAGTGAGGCATAAAAAATTCTCAACTTGGCCAAAAATGGTGGAGTGCCAAAGACCTTGATTTTGTTCACTTCACAATGAGATATTGGCATGGGTGTGTAGAGGATTGAATTTTAGGTAGGGTTGTAGAAGAAATTTTGATGAATTAACTTAGTTTTAATGGTGATTTTGGGAGGTTTATATTTTTCTCAAGCTTTAGCTATGGTGGCATGGGAAAGAAAGGTTGAAGAAGATAGTGAGGTGGCTGGCCAAGCCTAAAGAGAAATTTAGAATAATCTAGAAAGGGGCAAAAATATCAAAATGCTCTTGGTTATGAAATTTTCAGACAATTTTGCTCTTAAGATTCCGTAATTTTTATAACTATGTAATTGAACTCCAAAAATTCATATTTCTTCACGAAAAATTCTTATTAGACATATTTTGATGAATCATGGTGGTTTCATCAAGGTTCGATCTATTGAAAATGTGAAATTACAAAATTACCCTTACTGGGTAAATCGGGAAAATTTCTTATTTAACCACTGATTCGATCTATCTAATGACATAGCCTAGGACTTACTTTCATGTAGAATATCATGCTATATTTATTTGGTCCAAATTCATTTTAGTTTGACAGTAATTTATGAAAACGCCACCGTGTTATGTCATTAATCGTCATTTCTTAAATTATTTGCACGTATCCCAAAAATAATATAAATAAGGTGTTTTAGGCTTGAAATTCTTACCTTAGGCTTACCATACCCTTTGAACACTATTTGGTCAATCTCACGTCATCCGAGCATTGTAGAGCCAGTAGGGCCCATGTCACTGCTTCCTTTATAACCTGCAAAATACAGAGGAATTGAATAATGATCAAATGTCTAACACATGTACAGTAATGGTATAAGTGGCTCTTACACAAGGCATCACTCAACAGACTTATGCAAGGGTAAGTCTAAAAATATGGCCATAGTCAAAGGTCGTCCACAGATGAACATGGGCCAGGTGTCACCTGAGGACATTGAATGATGGGATGAGGATCACTCAGCTACAGTAACAATAACATTAGAAGTGCATGTGCTATTAAGCAGCTATGGGGTCAACAGTGTCAAAACCGTATATAAAATAGTTCATAATAGTTTACGGAGATAAATTCAATAGTATGTATCTTTAGTCATCCATAAATGTATATTTAAGAAATATAAACAGTTCAAAATAAAAATTCATAAAATATTTATAGTTCAACATTTAGTTCTGAAAATATTCTATTTATTGTAAATAAGTTATAAAAACATGCTAGCACTCTCACGTACGTAAAATTCGATAACATGAATTTTTAAATATATAATTACGGATTTAGGTATGCATATGAGATTTCAATAAATCTAACAAAATTAAACTTGTTAAATCTTTTATTTCTAATATTCAAAGATATTAAAATATGATTCTACAAATTTACTGGAAATTCCGATAGTATAACGATATAGTTTTTCCCTAATCTTCCTACATGAAATGCAGTTTAAAAATTCCAACAACAGCTCCCATTTCAACCAGAGTCCATAATTCATTTTCAATAAAGGCACATTTTAATAAAACATGCACCACAGTATCTCTACGTCTTCTATACACATCCCTTACCTCTTAATTCGCTGTGGTTTTGCTTTTAGCACTAGTGTCCTTATCTGACTTCCAAGATGCAAAACACCGTATAAACATAATTTAACTCTGTCAAATCATCACACTTCAATTATCAAGAATTATTAACTCTCCAGAAACTATCACATTGTCTATAGTCACTTTCATTTAAGTCTCTTTTACACCAGTGCTGATACTACAACTTCAATTAAACAACTCCGATTTCAGTTCTGATTTCACCTACAATCTCTTATTAATTTGTACATTATTTTAAGACCTTAAATGCATTAAATTAAACACAATTTCCTCCTCCCCTTCACCATGGCTGAATGCCTCCTCTTTACCTACATATGTGTTTTCTTCAAATTAAATCCAATTTCATGTTTCATGATAATTCTACAATATTTCTACATTATTTTCCTATCAAGCTATATAAATTTCATGCACTTGGAGGCTTGACCAAAATCCTAAGGCTATGGTTCTAGTTCAATTTGAAGCTAAATACAAGTTTAAACATATTAAATACATAGCCTAATACCATTAAAACATGAAAAAATTTCAAACCTTCCTTACCTTTCCTTGGTGACTGAATTCTTCAAGAATCCTTACCCCTCTATTTTGACTGATTTGGATTATTATTTTGGTATAGGAAGATAGACGAAGTTGAGAGGAACAACTTTGGTGAAGACAATTTTTAGTTTTAGTGAGATTTCGGTAAGGTTTTCTAAGCTTTCTCTTACTTACCAAGGTTTAGTTATGGAGGAAAGATGAAGCTGCTGGTTTACTAACAAAAATGATGACGAAAATGCTGGAATTCTCCCTAAAAATTCACATTTTAATGTGAAAATTACCATTTTACCCTTACTTTTAAGTAATCGTCCAATTTTACCCTTTTCAGTTTGACTTTGGTTTAAACAATTAGTCTAATCTTCAAAATATGTTATTTCATCAAGAAATATATCTATTTAACTTGCTCTAACTCTTGGTTGAGCTTTCGTTGAAGTTTTATTGACCGTTTAGGCAAAATTACTAAAATACCCTTAAACGTAAAATCACGTAAATTTCTATTTTTATGCTGGTTTTATTCCTTTAGTCCACATGGCCTAGAACCTTATTTTATGAGAAATTTTCTGTCACTAATAGTGGATCCAAAGTCAATTCAGTTTGATCGTTATTTAGGAAAATTCTTTCGACTTAAGGACTTAATCGTCATTTTCAAATTTGGTTGCACGCTTCTCAAAAATGCACAAACAAACTATTTTAAGGTTCAAATTCTTACCTTATCTATATTTAGCTCTAAATATTATGTCCACCAAGTTTCACCTGCTTCGAATCGCTAGAAGTCCCGTGGGGCCTATTATCCGTTATTCTTTATTCTTACGAGGTACAAGTCATATAGATAATTATATCATATCTATTAATATGTACAAATGGCAGATATATGAATATCACATTCTGTAACAATCCAAATGTACAGTAAATAACACATTTTTACACAATTTTACGGTTGGGCAGTCTGCGATACTTTTAACACTTGAACAGTAACAGTAACAGTAATAAACAGTAACTTTAATTAATTTATAGAAATTTGAATTATATAATTTAACATTTTCCTTATACTGTACATCTCTTGTTCCTACTTTACAATTTAAGTAGTATTGTACAATACATCTGAATGTATAAAGAAAGTAAAAATACCTCCTGGATCAACACAAAGCAGTCTCAGGTAACCCAAAATGCAGTCAATATCCTCTAATGTATACCTTTTTAATCGCTTATAATATCCTGTGGAGTGGAAAATAAAGTGGTGAGCGAAACGTTCTTAGTAAATGAATCGTACGCAAGATTAATATAACGAAAATCTATATGCTCAAAAACATTTATTATCCTAACAGTTCACTAGGCACAGCAATCAGAAGGATACTATAGTCGGCCAGGAATCCAGATAAAGCATGGAAAGTATTTTGAAATACTTGTCTTGTCCTGAAAACCCAGAGTGACTATAAGGAGTAGTGTATAAATTGTTGATATAAAATCATTTAATAACACTTTCATAAGTAAAGGGTAATAGAACTATTTAATTAAACACTTCAATAAACACTTGAAAACACTTACAGTAACAGTAGTAGAAATAGTACAGTAAACAGGTTATTTAAACAATAGTAATAGTATAAAAATAGTTCAGCGATTGTACTATGGCAATACGGAAAACGGTGTAAATAGGATTTAACACAGTAAACACTTCAATAAAATAGTGACTAATCGATGCAGTAAACAGTTTCACTTTAACAGTCATTAATTTGGAAATCACATTCAGTGGTAACAATTTAGTAACAGTAATATTTTTTAGTAAACAGTAACAGTTCAGTAAATAGTAGTGGTTTCAGTAAACCGTATAATTTAGAGACAATAAAATGTTCAATTTGAAACATTAACAGTTCAGTAATATACTTCAGTAACAGTTCGATACAATACACTTTATAGTAACAGTAAAACGGTTCAGTATTTGTACGATAACAGTTCACTAAACCGTATAGAAATAGTTCAATACAGTAAACATTTGAGTTTCACAATACAGTAACAATTCAATAAACAGTTCTTAATCAGTAATAATTTTCATAAAACACTTTCAATTAAGTAAATAGTAGTTATTCAGTACAATTCAGTAAACAGTAAACAATAATTCACAATTCCGTAAACAGTTAACAATAATTCACTGTTCAAAAAATAGTTAATAGTAGGTGGAGAAAAGGCATCACCCTCGGTATATCATGCTATAATCCTCATAGGGAACAGTAACAGTAAACAGTAAGATCTATGGCTATGGTCTATAAATGTCCTCGGTTATACACTGATCAGGTGTCAACCGGGACGCTAAAGAAATGATCAATATGAACAGCTTCACACAGTAACAGTACAGTAAACAGTAAGCATGATATGAGGCCTAACAGTCTCAAAACATTTTATTTATAGTGGAAATACCTTTAAGGAAATTAAAGAAATATTATTAAAATTAATAAAATTTCCAAAAAGGTATTTAAATTCACATTTAACAGTAAAGTAAAAACAGTCAATAAAATATTCATGCTTCAGTGAGAAAATTTATAAACATTCTAATTTATTGTGAAATATTTCAAGGAATGTATCAGTAATCTCACTTTAATAAAATTTAATTGCATGAATATTTAAATAACATTTTTGGTAAAATTCCAATTTATGGAAAATATGGGAAATAAATTCCAAAACACAGAATTTCACTCATTCGATGCACATAAAATATTTCAAAAAAATTTTGGAGGAAATTTCGGCAGCATAGCAGCTGTGATTATCCTAACCTCCTTGCACTTAAACACAGTTTATATACCAGTCGTAAACCACAGATTTGCATGATTTTAAAGGTAATTAAATAACAAATAATTTCATAAAATTAAATCCATCAAAATCATGCATTCGCTATATCCCTACAGCTTCCACATTCATCCCTTATTTGTCGCATGTTACCAATCTTCTCGATAGCACCACACGAAATTCATTTATCCCAGCTACAAAACAATTTCACCAAAATTCTTAGCTCATTTAATACTTATTTTTAAGCCAAATTTCATGTCTAATTGCAACCACATTGTACACTGCTAATATTAATGCAACATAATTTACACCGGTAGAAATTCCTAACTTCTCCGTTTTAAGTCAGCTTTTAAATCCGATCACACCAATGGACTCCTTGAATATTCTACAGTCTAATGACACCTCAAAACTATCAAATGCAGCCAAAAATAAGGGTCCCCTTGCCTAGACCGAATCTTGATGGTGATGAATCCTAAGGATTTTCAACAATTTCTCACTTAATTCTGGTCTAACCATGTACATTACATCATTTCCATCATTTTTCATGCATGAAACATAATGAATCTATGAGATCCACACATGACTGAAACCATCTTTTAATGGAAAAATTTGATTTAGCCAATTTCAATTGAAACCAATGGTGTAATCATGTTTAACACACTTGAAAATGCTTAAATCTACCATTAGATTTAAAAGAAAGCATAAGGGTAGGGAAGGGAATACCTTGGCCGAAACTTTCCTCTTTCTTTTCTCCTTGATTTATCACTTATACAAAAAGATATTGGTAGGGTTGGATAGAGCTCAAAGAGTAGATGAATTTTGGTATAAAAACCTTGGTGAGATTGTGTTTGTGTAAAGAGAAATGAAACCTTGAAGTTTCTTTCTCTTTTCTTTCGACAATGGTGGATGTGTGAGGGAGGTAGAAGATGAAGCAATAGTAGCCGGCCAAGCATAATGGATATATGTGGAATATTCTAGATAGGGGCAAAATTACTAAAATGTCCTTGGTTACGAAAATTTTGGATAATTTTGCCCATAAACTTCCGTTGTCATAACAACTATGCAATTGGACTCCAAAATTTTGGATTCCATCACCAAATAATCTTATTAAATGTATTTTGATGATTAGAAGTGGTTTCATTGACACACGGTGCACCGATTGTGTGAAATTACGATTTTACCCCTAGAGATCCGCCAGGTAATTTTTTTGATTAAACCACTGATTTGATAAATCATATGACATTATCTTACTCTCCTTTTCACATAGAATATCATGATATTTTTACTTCATCCCAAATCTTTTTTAGTTTGGGCACAATTTATGAAAATGCCCTTGGGACGTATCCGTCATTTTCTAATTTGTTTTCCACACTTCACAAAAATAATTCAAAATAATTAAAAATAATATAATTAAATGATTTTAATTCCTCAAAATCATCATATTATATTTTTTACACCACTGTACACTATTATCAGTCTCGAGCCCACCGAATCACATTAAAAATAAGTGGAGCCCACATACGCTTTCACTTATAATCACATAATACACTAAATTTCACTTAACAAATAATTACATCTCACATGTACAGTACCGTAGAAACAAGTCTCACATTTTTTCCACACCTTTAAGAAATTTGGTCCTCCAAAATTCGCTCAAATTAGAAAGTAAACCATTCTGGGTACTTCTCTTGCTTATATAGTTCCTAACTTCAAATAATCTTTTCTTTGCAGTGATATTGCCAATATACTTTCACAATGCAAATTTCTTTTAAACCACCACACTTCATCTTTCATAATTAATTTGTACTCTCTGAAAGTTACTTTATTAAATTGAGAGTTAATAATTTTAACTTCTCTAAATACAATAGATAATTCATACTATTTATCACATATTATCTCATTTGATGCAAGTTGATGCTAGTTTGATAACTATCATTTAAACAAATTCAATTTACGATAAGTGATTGTCCCAGTAGCTTTTAAATCCAATGCACCTACTCTCAATATATCATTGAGCGTCAGAGTAGTGCGCTCAGATATTTTGTATCATATAGAAAGTGGTGCTGACAGTAAATTAGGATCCCAAAGCCTTCTAATATTCTTTTAAAAGCATGTGGCAAATCGGGAATCCCTATCACAGATAATGCTCACTGGAACTCCACATACAGTCTCACTTTTTCATAGATATATTGACTATGACACTAAGAAGATTAAGAAACCTGATGATGTGATAACTGCAAATTTTCTATTTTTGAAAATTAATATTTAAGAAAATAGATAAGAGGAAATAAATAAATAGAATTGTGGAAATTTCGAAAAGTGAAGAAGTGACTGATAGCGGAAATTCGAATAAAGGAGAAAATAAATTGGATATTAAGAAATCCAATAATTAAATAAAAATACAATGTATATATATGAAATATAGTATATATTATAAAATGATATATATACTATTTTGTCTTAAATAAATACATATGTATATTTTTATATACAATTATGTATATAAATAAATATGTATATGTATGAAATATACATATTAATTAATTTAATTAAAGTGTAAATATATATATTGTAATACAATATATATCTATAAATGCATATATATATATATATGAAATATATATATATATTAATTCAAATTATATATATAAGTATTTTGTGTAAAATATATATATATATATGTTATATTATATTTATATAGATAAAAAAAAATGAAACAGAAAAGAAAAGGAAGGAAATCGGGGAAGATCCCGACCCTTCCCAGGCGAGGCCGCCGGTGGCAAAGCTGCCACCGCCGGCGAGGGAAAGAGGAAGAGACGACGCCGGCGATGTGAGAAGAGGCGACTGGCGACAATAAAAACGGAGAACAGAAACGGAAACGAAGGAAAAACCGGCGAAAGCCGGAAAAGAAAAAGAAAATGGAAACCGGCGGTACCGGCGGAATTGGTTGCCGCCACTACCACCGAAGCTTCGTCGGAGGAAGAGGAAGATGTGGGAGGCCACGGTTGAGGCGGAGAACGGCGGAGGAAGGCCGGTGAAGAGCGGAAGAAACCGAAGCTAAATCGAGTCGATCCGCCGCCGTGCCGCGGATCCAGAGCAAACGGAGGCCACCGATAGTTTCGTTGTGCCGTCGGCCAGCTGTGGAGCCCTTGAACCGCCGGAGAACCGGTCGCCGGCGAGGAACCGGCGAGGAAGGGAGCTGACCGGTCCGGCGAGGAAGGGAGCTGACCGGTCCGGCGGGAAGAGAAAGAAAAAGAAAAGAAAAAGGAAAAAGAAAAAGAAAAAGAAAAAGAAAAGAAAGAGAAAGAAAAGAAAAGAGAAAAGAAAGAAAAGAAGAAAAAGAAGAAAGAGAAAGAGAAAAAAGAGAATTTCAGAAATTACGGAAAATCCCGAGAATTCGGAACCCGGGAATTACGGGAAACGGTAAGAAATCCTGGAAAGTGATAAATTATTTAAATAATTTATTTATTTAAATAATTATGGAAAAATTCTAAAATTTAGAAATTAATTTCCAAAAAATTTCCTCGATGACTGAGATGATGGAATCGGGTGAGGTGAACACGGGCGCGAGGAACGAGGCGATCGCCGACCCGAAAAAAGGTAAGGGATGCATGTGCAGCACTGTAAGGATATTCAGTCTGCATGATTTTAATTATGAAATATTTTATGAAAATATTTTATGAAGATATTGTGATGAATGATTGGTTGAAATTTGTGGTGATGCACTGGCTGGATTTTAAGCTGTATTTTTCGTGCAGGAGGCTAGCCAATCGGCAGCCGTTATACTGTCGAAAAATGATTGAAAAATTCTCGAAAAAATTACTGAAAATCATAATAAATGATTTTATTTCATAAGAAACGATTTTCAACAACGAAAATCGAGAAAAATGATTATTTTTCATAAAACATGAATATAACGCAATTCATTTTAAAATATTCATGTTTTCAAGAATGGTGATAATGAAATCACCGAAAATCCTCTTCGAGAATGGTGATAATGAAATCACCGAAAATTCTCTCAATATGTAAATTACACGTAATACGAGACGAAAAATGAAAAGAAGTAAAGTGAATATTTTTATGAATAAATTCATATATATTTCTTAAATATTCACTAAATGGTTTTATAACCTTTATGGTTTTAAATGATGAAAATATATATTTTTATAAATTCCATAAAGGTTTTCTGATGATGAAAAATACGGTTTTGAGACTAGATGGCAACCTTATCATGCTGATATGTGATATGTGATATGTGACATGTGACATGTGATATGTAATATGTGATATGTGATATGTAGTCCCGGCCGACACCTGATCAGTGATCCGCCGAGGACAATTATAGACTATGGCCATAGATCTGACATGATTATTCATACCCTTCGGGGTCTATAGCATGATATGAGTGACGACCCAGTGGACGGGCTGGGCGTGTGTGCCTAAGTCTCCATATATGAAAATGTTTTATATGATATGTGATATGTGAAATGTAAATGTTTTACATGATATGTGAAATGTTAATGAAAGAGATTTACAGCATTTTACAGAATGCTTATTTCAGTACTGATTTTAGTACTACGAGATGATTTCATATGATATGTGATATGAATATGTAATATGTTTTCAAAAGGAAAAAGAGGTTATAAGTCTAATATTTTTACTATGATTTTAAATTGAATATTAGACTATATGTGACATGAATATGTAATATGTTTTCCGAAAAGGAAAAAGGAGGAAAATAAATCTAATATTCTTATTTTAATTTGTAAATTGAATATTAGATTTAAATGATATATATGATATACGAAAAGGATTTAATAGCGGATTTTGCTATTTAAAGTACTGTACTAATTATGGTTGTACAGTAAAATATGAATTGAGTTTTAAATGAGAATGATGAGAATTTAACTAATATTCTTTTCAAGAAAATATGAATATTAGTTATTTTATTTAAATGCTTTATTTCATAAAAGCATTATTTTGAAAAAGAATATGAAAATGTTACGGAATAAAAAGGAAAGGATTTGAATTTCAAAACAAGAAAGAATATTATTCTCTACAGTTGCTTCTAGGTTCCGGGACAAGCTAGGTATTTCAAAATACCTATCTTACTCCATCTAGATCCCTAGCCGACTGTAGTATCCTTCCTACATGTGTGCCTAGAGCCCATAGGAAAAATGAAAAAGTTTTTCAGCATATAGATAGCTGAGTATCAAGTGAGGCATATAATTCCCTTACTGAGCCGTGGTTTGCTCACCCCTTAATTTTAACATTTCAGGTTTTTTGAGGACTGAGAGTCTAGCACTTAGAGGATTTTTGACTGCGCATTTGGGGACGATGCGACAGATCGATTTATTTAATAAGGTATGATCATTTATTTTCTGTATTTAGACTTATCGACAGTACTACTTTCTTATGAAGTAGAAACCGGGGATGTAATTCATATTATAATTTAATATGAAATTGTGTATATGTAAAAGAAAAGTAAAGTATCGCAGACAGCCCAACCAAATAAGATGTATAGAATAAGGTGAAAAATAGGGTCACGGACTGTGACAGATTTAATGGTATCAGAGCAAGGTTGGCCTGATGTCTGTCGATACTTTTGAAAAGGAAATGTGTCGAAAAAGATTAACATCCCCTGTAGTACTGTGTAGTCTAAATACATAGAGAAAATAAATGATTACAAATTGAATTAAGTGTTTAGAAGGGAGTGAGCATTATGAAATAAGGAATGCTAAAAAGGGAAAATGGTTTAGGAATGTTACCTGAAAGTGACCTTATAGTCTAAATGAAGGTCGGTTCGGTAAGGAACAGAAATAGACTCGGTGAGGGCCCCACCAGTACTTTTCTGTCCGGATCGAACTGAGACCTGAAAGTGATGATATAAAGGAGGGGAATGAAGTGTCATCACTAAATAGACATTAAGATCATCAATTAAAGGTATTTTGAGGAGAGAGAAAATTTTTGGCCAAAAATGACCAAAATACCCCTACCTTCAAAATTTTACCGGGAGTCAAAATAGATCACCAGAAGATGGAATTGATCTATTTGACAGAGAAATTGATGATGTAAAGCTGCATTTCAGGCAAAATAATCCAATTATGGATTTTATTGGATTTCTCTGTCGAAATCGAAAAAGATTTTAAACTGCTGATATTGGTATGAGAAAGGAGTACTATCAGCAAACAGACAATAAGATCACTGATTTAAATGTATATTGAGGAGAAAGAAATAAATGTGGAAATGATGAAAATGCCCCTCTGTGGGATTATGCTTTGAATAGTAATAAAACCATTTAGATTTTGAATATATTGATAATAATGGAGTTATTGATGATATGAGGACACAATATGAGTATAACGATCCCGATTATAAATTTCACTACATTTAGTGTGCTGGTACGACCCAAATGGTTATAAGGAAGTCGCAGGATGAGCGACTTAGTATTGATTTTATGGGTCTAAATTAAAAAGTGTATTAATGGGATATCATTACGGGATCGTTGAATATGATGAAAAATAATATGATTATTGGAGATGACTGAGAAAGAGATCAGTATGGAGGATGAAATCCATAACAGTACGGTTAATCCTGGTTCTATACATTTGTACTGTTTCTGAAGTATCAAATGAATATTTATTTATAGAACTGGAGCATTTGGAGACATGCTTTGCAAATTAATGTACTGTATGGAGTACTGTAAATTGGAGAATATTTATAAGAACAGTAAAGTGATAAAAATAAGAAGATGACAGCTAACCTAAGTTCTTCAGGATCCTTGAGATAAAATAAGACGGGCGACCCAATGATGGGCGACCCGCAGTGGACAATATGATGTGAAATGTGGGCTAATTATGTGTAAGGGTAAACCTGGGGCGAAAGGATCGCCAAGGGGATGCTCGCCGACGGCCGATTCGAACGGGCGGGACTCTTACAATTATTTTAATGGTAATACGAGTGTAAGGAACTAGGTACGTAAGGGTGCCAAGGTTCGAACCTCGTGGATAACATGCTCAAGGGAATTAAACCTGAATTTATTAAATGAAATTGATTTTAAAGTAAATTGCAGTGACAATAAATCGGTTAGCTGTGAAAGGTGTTAATTAAATAATTGCACTTAATACAGCATTGTAAATTAAGAGGATTGATATGCTGTGGAGTACGAGAAATAAGCAAATCAAGGCGGAGTAGATGTTAAAATGATTTAAATATTAAATATCTCTGCCTTAAGGTTATACAGTGAAATGATGGGACACAAAGATGAATGTCTTTAATGATAAGAGATGTATGATTAAAGAAAGTATCGGATGAGATTTCCGATAAGATTTCAGATTTATATAGATTGGAAAAATCGAGCTAACATTGAATCGATTGTGAATATGAAAGTTATTCCAAGCTTATATCGGAGAACAAAGAAGAATCGAAAAAGCTTAAGAAAATAATTTTGGAAAAAAATTAGTGAATAATGAAATCCACTAGTATACAGTTAAATGATGGAAATACAGATGATGTGATTGAGGATGAATTAAATGGTGAATTTAATTCCTATTATGAAATAAAGTTCTTATGAAGAACAAATAATCTTTTTATGAAATTGATGCCTTAAACTGAGTTAATTAGAGATATATAAGTAGCTTATCAGAGCAATCTTTGTAAAGGCATCACTAGATGGAAAATTGAAAATTGGTGATCATAAGATGATAATGATTTGAACTCGATAAAATTATCACGAGTTCTAATGAGGTTTACAAGGTTAATGAAATACCTTGTGAGATATATAAGCCTAATGAAAGAGGCACCCATACAAGGATAATATGATGAGATAGTGATACAGTCTAAGACACATATGGAAAATGAGCAGCATAATGATATAATCCCGTAGACTCTTAAAGACAGTGAATTATATGTTAAGAAGGGCAAATAGAAGATTTAGCTAGACGATATCTCTTTCTAAGATATATGATCTCTAATGACAGAATGACAGTGGATCTGTCTATGAAAAAGAGATAATGATTGAGATACGAAATGTACGAGGTCTAGCTATATACTATTGCCAGTCTATAGGAGAGTTTATTGGGTTAGCTACTCTAAAGATGTGACTTAAAATTTAATAAGTTTAAGTCAGTGAATGAATAAGTATGAAGATAATATGTAAAAGGTTAAAAGATTTTATTAGTGGAATATTTTACCACTGATGAAAAGTGATCGAAATGATGATGAAGGAAAAACAAGAATATGTAATAAGAGGATAAGTACATGATGGTTAGGGAACACGAATATGAAGTAGCTCCCAATTTTAAAACTAAAAGTGATTTTTGTGGTTATTACATGATTATGGTTAGATGTAAGATTCAAGCCAAACTCGATAGAGGAAAAGTAATTATACTCCAAGGAGTAAAGAAGTGATTTACATTTTACTGCCAGTTATGTAAATGGAACAAAAAGGATATATATATACCTTGAAATGATGGAAATAATGGATTTATATGGATAAAGAGATGATTAAATTGATAATTATAGATTCGATGGTGAAGTCAAATAATGAGAAGCTTAAATTATAATTTGATTATACCATTATGGAATCTAAATTATCAAAAGAGTATAATTTCAGGTATATTCAAAAATTAAAGTGATAATGAATATACCATAAGAATAAAAGATATAATGATGAGATTACATGAAAAGACGATATGGAGAGAAAATGATTATCTCTTGATGAAATTATGATAAAAGATGGTGAATGATAAAGTCTGCAACTGAATTGCAGCAATTGGATGAAATTAATATGAAATGAAAATTGTGGATAAGGAAGAATCTAAAAGAGATATGATAATGTGACAGTGATTATAGACTGATAGTCTAATGAAATCACTTTTCCATTATCAAACTCTTAGATTCTTTAGTACCATAGTCGAAATATAATTATAAAAGATGATGAGAATGTATGTGAAGTTCCAGTGAGCACTATATGTGATGGGAATCTCTGAGTAGCTATATGTTATGGGAAATAGCAAAAGGCTCTGAGATTCCAAATCTATTGACAGCATCGCTCCGTACTAATGTAAATATCTGAGCGTAGAATGGAAACGCTCGAGGATATGTTGAGAGAGCGGATGCACGAAATGTGAAAGCTACTGGAACAATTACATACTACTGAATAAAATCGGTAAATGATAATTATCGAAATATATCGACTTGGCATCAAATAAGGAAGATGGATGATGAATAATATGAATCATATGTGATATGAAAAGGAGTGGAAATGGATAACTCCCAAATGATAAGAAATTTAAGGGAGTATAAGTATATGATGAAGGATAATATGCAATTATATTAAAGTGATTTTGATGTTAAAGGTATACTGGCAGTATAATTTGAAAGATGATGTAAAGGACAAGAACTCTAAGTATACAGGATGCTACCACCTTTTTATTTACGTTAAATTCGGAGGACCGAATTTCTTAAGGTGAGGAGAATGTGATAATCGCAAATTTTCTATTTTTGAAAATTAATATTTAAGAAAATAGATAAGAGGAAATAAATAAATAGAATTGTGGAAATTTCGAAAAGTGAAGAAGTGACTGATAGCGGAAATTCGAATAAAGGAGAAAATAAATTGGATATTAAGAAATCCAATATTTAAATAAAAATACATATGTATATATATGAAATATAGTATATATTATAAAATGAAATATATACTATTTTGTCTTAAATAAATACATATGTATATTTTTATATACAATTATGTATATAAATAAATATGTATATGTATGAAATATACATATTAATTAATTTAATTAAAGTGTAAATATATATATATATTGTAATACAATATATATCTATAAATGCATATATATATATATGAAATATATATATATATATTAATTCAAATTATATATATAAGTATTTTGTGTAATATATATATATATATATATGTTATATTATATTTATATAGATAAAAAAAAATGAAACAGAAAAGAAAAGGAAGGAAATCGGGGAAGATCCCGACCCTTCCCAGGCGAGGCCGCCGGTGGCAAAGCTGCCACTGCCGGCGAGGGAAAGAGGAAGAGACGACGCCGGCGATGTGAGAAGAGGCAACCGGCGACAAGAAAAACGGAGAAAAGAAACGGAAACGAAGGAAAAACCGGCGAAAGCCGGAAAAGAAAAAGAAAATGGAAACCGGCGGTACCGGCGGAATTGGTTGCCGCCACTACCACCGAAGCTTCGTCGGAAGAAGAGGAAGATGTGGGAGGCCACGGTTGAGGCGGAGAACGGCGGAGGAAGGCCGGAGAAGAGCGGAAGAAACCGAAGCTAAATCGAGTCAATCCGTCGCCGTGCCGCAGATCCAGAGCAAACGGAGGCCACCGGTAGTTTCGTTGTGCCGTCGGCCAGCTGTGGAGCCCTTGAACCGCCGGAGAACCGGTTGCCGGCGAGGAACCGGCGAGGAAGGGAGCTGACCGGTCCGGTGGGAAGAGAAAGAAAAAGAAAAGAAAAAGAAAAAGAAAAAGAAAAAGAAAAGAAAGAAAAGAAGAAAAAGAAGAAAGAGAAAGAGAAAAAAGAGAATTTCAGAAATTACGAAAAATCCCGAGAATTCGGAACCCGGGAATTACGGGAAACGGTAAGAAATCCCGGAAAGTGATAAATTATTTAAATAATTTATTTATTTAAATAATTATGGAAAAATTCTAAAATTTAGAAATTAATTTCCAGAAAATTTCCTCGATGACCGAGATGATGGAATCGGGCGAGGTGAACACGGGCGCGAGGAACGAGGCGATCGCCGACCCGAAAAAAGGTAAGGGATGCATGTGCAGCACTGTAAGGATATTCAGTCTGCATGATTTTAATTATGAAATATTTTATGAAAATATTTTATGAAGATATTGTGATGAATGATTGGTTGAAATTTGTGGTGATGCACTGGCTGGATTTTAAGCTGGATTTTTCGTGCAGGAGGCTAGCCAATCGACAGCCGTTATACTGTCGAAAAATTATTGAAAAATTCTCGAAAAAATTACTGAAAATCATAATAAATGATTTTATTTCATAAGAAACGATTTTCAACAACGAAAATCGAGAAAAATGATTATTTTTCATAAAACATGAATATAACGCAATTCATTTTAAAATATTCATGTTTTCAAGAATGGTGATAATGAAATCACTGAAAATCCTCTTCGAGAATGGTGATAATGAAATCACCGAAAATTCTCTCAATATGTAAATTACACGTAATACGAGACAAAAAATGAAAAGAAGTAAAGTGAATATTTTTATGAATAAATTCATATATATTTCTTAAATATTCACTAAATGGTTATATAACCTTTATGGTTTTAAATGATGAAACTATATATTTTTATAAATTCCATAAAGGTTTTCTGATGATGAAAAATACGGTTTTGAGACTAGATGGCAACCTTATCATGCTGATATGTGATATGTGATATATGACATGTGATATGTAATATGTGATATGTGATATGTAGTCCCGGCCGACACCTGATCAGTGATCCGCCGAGGACAATTATAGACTATGGCCATAGATCTGACATGATTATTCATACCCTTCGGGGTCTATAGCATGATATGAGTGACGACCCAGTGGACGGGCTGGGCGTGTGTGCCTAAGTCTCCATATATGAAAATGTTTTATATGATATGTGATATGTGAAATGTAAATGTTTTACATGACATGTGAAATGTTAATGAAAAAGATTTACAGCATTTTACAGAATGCTTATTTCAGTACTGATTTTAGTACTACGAGATGATTTCATATGATATGTGATATGAATATGTAATATGTTTTCAAAAGGAAAAAGAGGTTATAAGTCTAATATTCTTACTATGATTTTAAATTGAATATTAGACTATATGTGACATGAATATGTAATATGTTTTCCGAAAAGGAAAAAGGAGGAAAATAAATCTAATATTCTTATTTTAATTTGTAAATTGAATATTAGATTTAAATGATATATATGATATACGAAAAGGATTTAATAGCGGATTTTGCTATTTAAAGTACTGTACTAATTATGGTTGTACAGTAAAATATGAATTGAGTTTTAAATGAGAATGATGAGAATTTAACTAATATTCTTTTCAAGAAAATATGAATATTAGTTATTTTATTTAAATGCTTTATTTCATAAAAGCATTATTTTGAAAAAGAATATGAAAATGTTACGGAATAAAAAGGAAAGGATTTGAATTTCAAAACAAGAAAGAATATTATTCTCTACAGTTGCTTCTAGGTTCCGGGACAAGCTAGGTATTTCAAAATACCTATCTTACTCCATCTAGATCCCTAGCCGACTGTAGTATCCTTCCTACATGTGTGCCTAGAGCCCATAGGAAAAATGAAAAAGTTTTTCAGCATATAGATAGCTGAGTATCAAGTGAGGCATATAATTCCCTTACTGAGTCGTGGTTTGCTCACCCCTTAATTTTAACATTTCAGGTTTTTTAAGGACTGAGAGTCTAGCACTTAGAGGATTTTCGACTGCGCATTTGGGGACGATGCGACAGATCGATTTATTTAATAAGGTATGATCATTTATTTTCTGTATTTAGACTTATCGACAGTACTACTTTCTTATGAAGTAGAAACCGGGGATGTAATTCATACTATAATTTAATATGAAATTGTGTATATGTAAAAGAAAAGTAAAGTATCGCAGACAGCCCTACCAAATAAGATGTATAGAATAAGGTGAAAAATAGGGTCACGGACTGTGACAGATGATGAAGAAGTGAATTAATTTAGCTAATCAGTTTATAATAACTTCTATAACATCATGGCTTTTCCGATTCTTTACTAACCCACAATAAAATTTCTCATGTTCGAATCTCATTTTCATATTGGTTTAGCTAGGGCTGCAATCCACTTGCAGACTATAATATGAACCTTCACTGACGGTAGATGAGACATTAGGTAGCAATCTCCCCGATATCTCTTTCCATATTGAGTTATCAATACACTCCTCATTCTCATGGTACATGTAATATCACTTAATTGTAAGAAGTACCAGGGATGTTATCTTTTAAAAATCAAATTCTGTGATTGATAATAATTATCAAAATACAAATTCTGTATCCACATTATATGATAACCATAAATTTTTCATTTATTGGAAAATAAGGAATATTGGAGATTCGAATGAAGGAAGTTAGATTGGAAATAAGAATATTTGTGAATTCGAAAAATAATAAAGAAGAGAAATTTAATTTGGATAAATGAAAATCCAAATTAAATAAGAAAATGAGAAAGGAAATGTGAAATATATTTATATAATTATATATTATATAAATGTATTTTCATGCAAATACATATGTATTTAAATACCGTATGGTATATAGTATATATTAAATATACATGGTATATATAAGTATATATACTATTTTATAAAGTTAAATAATACATATATATTTCAGTATAATTTCTTATGTATATATAAAAATATATGCATATAATTGAGAAATGTAAATATTGATTTACATTGAAGTTTGAAAATATACATAAAAGTTATTTAAATTTAAAACATATAAATATATATACTAGACATATATTTTGTAATATACAATATATATTTTATATATAATATATATTGTATTATATTATATATGAAATAATATGTATAATATATTATATGTATAAAATATATTATATAGTATATATTATATAGTATATAGTATAATTATATACTAAAAATAGAAACAAAACATAAAAAGGAAAACAGAGGAAAGAAATCGGGAGGAGGACCCGACCCCCTCTCTAGACCAGCCGACCGACCACCGTCGACGGCGAGAAAGAAAAAGAGGAGGTCTGAGGGAGGTAGAGAACGACACCGGCCAGAAGAGGAAAGCGGTTGCCTGCGTCGAAAGGAAGGAAATCAGAAAGAAAACAAAGGAAAAACCGGCGGAGGCCGGGAAGAAAAGAGGAAGAGAAAGTGGCGATGCTGGCCAAATCGATTGCCGCCACTGCCACCGAAGCATCACTGGGGGAAGAGGAAGAGGAAGGAGGCCACCGGAGGCGTGGTGAACGGCGGAGGAGGGTTGGCGAAGAGGCAAAAGAAACCGAAGGTAAACCGACTCGATTCGCCGCCGTGCCGTCGATCCAGGCCGAACGGAGGCCAGATCTGGCTTCGCCGTGGTATCGGCCAGCTGCTGAGCCACTGAACCGCAGGAGAACCGGTCGCCAGAAGAGAACCGGCTGGAGGGGAAGGTGACCGGTCCGGCTGGAAAAGAAAGAAAAGGAAAAAGAAAAAGAAAAGGAAAAAGAAAAGAAAAGAAGAAAAGGAAGAAAAAGGAGAGAGAAAAAGGAAATTTTCGGACTTCGAAAATTTTGGGAATTTCGGAAAATCCTGAAAAACTCAAAAACTCGAGAATTACGGGAATCGGTAAGAAATCCCAAAAAATGTTAAATTATTTAAATAATTATGGAAAAATTCTAAAATTTAAAATTTTATTTTCAGAAAATTCCCTCGATGACCAAGCCGATGGAATCGAGCGAGGTGAACACGGGCGCGACCTTCGAGAGGTAGTCGCCGACCTGAAACAGGTAAGGGAGACATGTGCCGCCTGTAAGGATATTCGGCCACATGTTTTAAATTATGCATTTAATTTATAAATACAATTTATTATGATTAGTTTTGAAATTTGTGGTGATTTATCGATTTTAAATTGTGGTAAAATACCAGTTGAGAAATATAAATTGTATCTTCCGTACAGGAGGCTAGCCAAATTGGCAGTCGTCATACTGCCGAAAAATTATCGAATAATTACTAAAATTTATCGAAAATCACTGAAAATCATAATAAATGATTTGATTTCACGTGAAACGATTTTTAGGTACGAAAATCGAGAAATTAAGTAAATTTCATAAAACAGAATATAATGATATTTGATTTTTAAAATATTCATGTTTTCGTGAATGGTGAAAAGGAAATCACCGAAAATTCATATTTCACGTGAAACGGGATGAAAATGAAAAAAAAGACTGAAGTGAATATTTTTATAAATATCCTTAAATATTCACTTAAATTCATATAAAACCTTTATGATTTTAATTATGGAAATAATTAATTATGAAAATTCCATAAAGGTTAAGAAATGATGAACAACCTATGATTTCGAGACTAGAGGTCTCTACACGTGTTTTTAAAGGAAATCATGGTGATGAGAATTTAAAGTTAAAAAATAAATATTTTATTTTCATAAATTATAAAAATAATTTATTTGAATTCCGATAATTATAAAACCATGTTTTTGATTAAATGCACGGAAAAGCATACATATGTGTTTTATGGTGGAAAAAAGACAGTTTTGCCCTTCTATATTTTCAGTGATGATGTTGCAAACTGTCTTCATCGCAATTTATAAAGAAATGTTTGAAGCATGAATATCATTCCGAAATTAATTGCCATATTCTTTTGATAATTAGCTAAACGAACCTTATGATTTCTATGCATATTTTTCAATAAGCTTTTTATGTATGAAAGTAAATAAGTATGTTTTCCGAAACTGTGATCGGAGTGGCAAGCCCCTGGCTAACCTAGACCCAGGCACGCCTGGTCCTTACTATTTTGTACCAAATGTTTGATTTAAGAAGTTACATAAGTAAGTAAGATTTGAGACTAAGGCCTTCCTATAGTTTATGTTATTGCTTGTCATGCTTGCCACATTGTGCATGTTTCCATCCCTTATTACATATGTTTAGCCCACATCGTGCATGTTCTCGCCCACATTGTGCATGTTTTCATGCCTTGTGGGTATGTTGGTCCTTCATGGTGCAGTGTTCGCTGTACGACCCTGATCAGGTCTACAGCCCATACCATGGCCATAGGTATTCTGTTCCCTCTTCAGAGGATGATGTTCTGTTCCCTCTTCGGAGGATGAAGTGTCATGATCCGCATACTAGCTATATGATTCTGCCTAGTCTCCATGAACTGTATGAGAAGTTTTATTAATTATGATGTTAAGTTTCTAAAGTATGATGCATGTTTGAAACAAGTATAAATTTTTGATATATGTATTAAAGAATTCATACAATGATTTAAAGTATGAAATGCATTATTATGGCATTTGTTTTCTGCATATATCAATACTATGACTATTTTAAATGCATTTCTTACGGGGTTTTAGTATGATACGGTTACTGATTTTAAAAGAGAAATAAATGTTTATTCTAAAAGAATAACATAAGAATTATTTCTAAGATAGAGATAATCGAAGAAGAAATTATCTTATGATTGGATATTTACAAATCACGGTACTGTACTGTTTTTACTGTACTGAAGAGAAGAGAAGAGAAGTAAACCACTGTTTTTATTTCTGAACTATCACGTGTTTTAAAGTATACTGAAGTGAAAAGATATAAGTGGTTTACTCTGTGGAAAAACGAAAATTATATCGTTTTGAAAACAACGAAATTAATATTCTCTACAGTTGCTTCTAGGTTCCGGAACAAGTATGGTATTCTAAAATACCTACCTTATTCTATCTGGATCCTTAATCGACTGTAGTATCCTTCCTACATGTGAGCCTAGAGCCAGTTAGGAAGATTTTAAAGAAAATGAATAAAAAATATTTTCAGCATATAGATAGCTGAATATCAAGTGTGACATATAACTCTCTTACTGAGCCGTGATTTGCTCACTCCCCAATATGAACATTTCGGGTTTTGATGATTGTGAGATTCTACATTTGTGGATTACGACTACCGACTAAGATTTATGAGGTATGATCATTTATTTTCTGTATTTAGACATGTGTACAATATTACTTACTTATAGAGTGAGATAGGGGATGTATATAATCTTACTTATTATATGAAATTGTTTAACATTAAGTGTAAAGTGAAATATCACAGACAGCCCAACCGGATAAGTTGCGTAAAATAAGATGAAAAATGTGGTAACGAGTCGTTACACATTATCTGTGCCAATTTCATAGTTCAAATACATATTCTATTTATATGCTTGACATTAAATTCATTTATCTACTCCTCTGAATACGACAAATTTTATCCGTTATGTCTGGCTTGATCTTAAATCTAGCCATAACCACTTGATAGTCTGAGGAAATCACATTTAATCTTACATTCTAGAACCACTCCAACAATTTATGTTCCCTAATCATGATATGAATTTTCTTCTTAATACATCTTCATCTCAACACATTTATCACTCCAGTTGTATCCCAAAATGGTATGGTATATCACAATTAAAATCTTTTAACAACTTTCAAATACTATACTCACATATACCCATTCACTTACAATTAACTTCCTCATATATGAATCATATCAGTGAAGTAGCTGATTCCACAAACTCTTCAATAAAGCATTTATATTATTTGGTTAAACTATGTAAATTCCATATCCCGGTCACTATCTTTAATCTCTCTCAGTTGGAAATAACCTTAAGTTTTGACAACTCAATGATCACTTTATCATTTGAGACTACATTTCTCTGCAGGTACTGTGATTTTGTTAGAACTCATATTTGCGGAATTTAACACTAGAATTTTCGATTTCCAAAAGTCTATGAGGTTATACAAGGATGCTGCTTATATTCCTCAAATGAGTTAAAATATATTCACATAACATGGTTACATACCATTATAACTTATCTATATGTGATTAAAACATCTGATTCATTAATTTCACATACGTCACAGGGTATTTTATTAATCTCATAGGCACCACAAAGAACTCGTAAAAATTATATCGAGTTCTAAATGTTATCTTATGGACATTCAGTCTCCCAACTCTTTATTTGATAACACCTTGTTCAGATATTGATCTTAGGAATTCTTTATATATCTCTCAGTAGATCAAATAAAACATCAATCCTATATAGGTGAATATTTATTCTTAGTAGTAACTCTATTTAATATTTGGAAATTAACACACAGTCATAAGCTATCCTTATTCTCTTAAACAAGGTCATCAGTGTTTCCTCCAAACACACTAATTCAGATGAATTCTTTATCCACAAATTTTTTGGAGTAATTTCTTAAGCTCTTTGGACTCCTTCTATATTCCACAATAAGAGCTTAGAAATAAATTTCGTATTGAGAATTGAATCAATGATCCCCCAATATATATTACTCCGAAAATTTATTGGAATTTCATTCGGTAAATTTTAAGTCATAAATCTCATACCACTTTGGACGTTTCGTCTTTATGTCTTGCAATTCCACTGTGTATCCTTAAAACACATACACATATCATTCAAATCATTTTTAACACATAGTTCACATTGATTCACTTATCTATTTACATTTCGTAATATACCATTCAAAATGGTAAGAAATAACACACTAAGTATAACAATTTAAGCTAATCCACTTCATGGCTAACCTATTCATTTTTGTAATTTAGTTCGAAATCATACTCATTTAATAAACTTAGGTTAGTTGTCATTCTCCTTTTCTCTTACAATCACTTTTCCATCTTTCTTACAATTACTTCACAGTTTTTTTTTATAATATCTAAGCAGTATATCATTCTGCATGCTCCTAAATATTTCGGCTCTATAAATATATGATTTATACCCATAGGAAACAGAAGGAATGTATAGAACCAGAACTAATATTACTAATATTGAATCATCAAATACACAGATTAGTTTCCCAGACACACTTAGTAAATATATATCATTTTTCATAATATTAAACAATCCTAACCAGATACCCCGTCTATTCACATTTAATTCAGACCCTAAAGAATATATACCAGGGTCAACATCAAGCAACCTCCCACAATATACACTTTGGGTCGCATCAGTCATCTGAGTAAAGGTAAGGCTAATTATAGGGACCGTTATACATGTATCACATTCATTACACCATCAGTTACTCTATCAAAATCAGTAATTTCAGGATCAATTTAGTTTACTTTTATTCAAAAGAATTATTTCAATATAGGGAAAAGTTCTTCATTTCCCAGTTTATTTCTTTCTCTTCAACATACATTTAAACAGGTGATCTTAATATCTATTTACTGATGATACCCCATTCTACACCAATATCATCATTTTAGGGTTTTGCTTCGCTTTGGATGGAGAAGTCCCAGTGGGGCCCTCACCGAGTCCCTCTATGTACCTTGTCAAACAAGACCCTTCATTAAGATTATAAGACCACCTATTTCATGTAAAATTCTCGGGTTACTATCCCATTTTATAACCTTTAATTTACCAACTTCAGCACATTTTAGTCACTCAACCTGATTTACAGTCACTTAATTCATTTATACATTCAGACTTTACAGTACTAAAGGGGATGCTAACCACTTTTGACACTTTCAAATTTAAAGATATCAACAGATATCGAGCCAACCTTGCTCTGATACTAGTAAAACTGTAATAGTCCAAATGTACAGTAAATAACACATTTTTATACAAAATTTTATGGTTAGGCTATCTGTGATGCTTTTGATACTTGAACAGTAGTAGTAATAAACATTAACTATACATTTTTCCTTACATTGTACATCTCCCGTTCCCACTTTACAATTTAAGTAGTATTATACAATACATCTGAATGTATAAATAAAATACAAATACCTCCCGGATCAACACAAAGCAGTCTAGGGTAAGCTAGAATGCAGCCAATATCCTCTAATGTATACCCCTTTTTAATTGCTTATAATATCCTGTGAAGTGAAAAAAAAAGGGTGAGTGAAACGTGCTCAGTAAGGGAATCGTATGCAAGATTGATATAACGAAAATCTATATGCTCAAAAACGTTTATTATCCTAACAGTTCATTAGGCACAATAATTGGAAAGATACTATAGTCAACCAAGTAATCCAGATAGAGCATGGAAGGTATTTTAAAATATCTGTCTTGTCTTGAAAACCTAGAGCGACTATAGGGAGTAGTGTATAAATTGTTGATATAAAATCATTTAATAACACTTTCATAAATAAATGGTAATAGAATCATTTAATTAAACACTTCAAAACACTTACAGTAACAATAGTAAAAACAGTACAGTAAACAATTTATTTAAACAGTAGTAACATTGTAAAAATAGTTCAGTAACCGTATTATGGTAATACAGAAAACAGTGGAAATAAGATTTAACACTGTAAACACTTCAGTAAAACAGTGACTAATTGGTACAGTAAATAGTTTCACTTTAACAGTTATTAATTTGGAAATCACATTCAGTGATAACAATTTAGTAATAGTAATATTTTTCAGTAAATAGTAACAGTTCAATAAACAGTAGTGGTTTCAGTAAACAGTTTAATTTAGAGACAATAAAATGTTCACTTTGAAACATTAACAGTTCAGTAAAACACTTCAGTAACAGTTCGGTATTATAGTAACAATAAAACGATTTAGTATTGGTACGATAACAGTTCAGTAAACCGTATAGAAATAGTTCAGTACAATAAACATTTGAGTTTCACAATACAGTAACAATTCAATAAACATTTCTTAATCAGTAATACTTTTCATAAAATGCTTTCAATTTAGTAAAGATTAGTAATTCATTACAATTCAGTAAACAGAAAACAATAATTCACAATTCTGTAAATAGTTAACAGTAATTCACTGTTCAGTAAATAGTTAACAGTATATGGAGACTCGGCATCACTCTTGGTATATCATGCTATAATCCTCGTAGGGAATAGTAACAATAAACAGTAAGATCTATGGCCATAGTCTATGAATATCCTCGATAGTACACTGATAAGGTGTCAACCGGGACACTGAAGACAGGATCAATGTGGACAACTTCACACAGTAACAGTATAGTAAACAGCAAGCATGATATGGGGCCTAACAATCTCAAAACATTTTATTTACAGTGGAAATACCTTTAAGGAAATTAAAGAAATATTATTACAATTAATAAAATTTCCAAAAAGATATTTAAATTCATATTTAACAATACAGTAAAATCAGTCAATAAAATATTCATGCTTCAGTGAGAAAATTTATAAACGTTCTAATTTATTGTGAAATATTTCAAGGAATGTATCGGTAATCTCACTTTAATAAAATTTAATTGCATGAATATCTCACTTTAATAAAATTTAATTGCATGAATATTTAAATAACATTTTTGGTAAAATTCCAATTTATGGAAAATATGGGAAATAAATTCCAAAACATAGAATTTCACTCATTTTAAGCATATAAAATATTTCATGATATTTTAAAATATTTCAAAAAAATTTTGGAGGAAATTTCGGTAGCATAACAGCTGCGATTACCCTAACCTCCTTGCACTTAAACACAATTTATATACCAGCCGTAAACCACAGATTTGCATGATTTCAAAGTTAATTAAATATCAAATAATTTCATAAAATTAAATCCATCAAAATCATGCATTCGCTATATCCCTACGGCTTCCACACTCATCCCTTACTTGTCCTATGTTACCGATTTTCTCGATAGCACCACACGAAATTCATTTATGCTGGCTACAAAATAATTACACCAAAATTCTTAGCTCATTTAATACTTATTTTTAAGCCACATTTCATGTCTAATTGCAGCCTTGTACACTGCTAATATTAATGCAGTATAATTTACACCGGTAGAAATTCCTAACTTCTCCGTTTTAGGTTGGATTTTAAATCCGATCGCACCGATAGACTCCTTGAATTTTCTACAGTCTAATGACACCTCAAAACTATCAAAAGCAGCCAAGAATAAGGGTCCCCTTGCCTAGACCGAATCTTGATGGTGATGAATCCTAAGGATTTTCAACAATTTCTCACTTAATTATTGTCTAACCATGTACATTACATCATTTCCATCATTTTTCATGCATGAGACATAATGAATCTATGAGATCCACACATTAACGAAACCCTATTTTAATGGAAAAATTTGATTTAGCCAATTTCAATTGAAACCAATGGTGTAATCATGCTTAACATACTTGAAAATGCTTAAATCTACCATTGGATTTAAAAGAAAGCATAAGGATAGGGAAGGGAATACCTTGGTAGAAACTTTCCTCTTTCTTTTCTCCTTGATTTATCACTTATACAAAAAGATATTGGGAGGGTTGGATAGAGCTCAAAGAGTAGATGAATTTTGGTATAAAAACCTTGGTGAAATTGTGTTTGTGTAAAGAGAAATGAAAGCTTGAACTTTCTTTCTCTTTTCTTTCAACAATGGTGGACGTGTGAGGGAGGTAGAAGATGAAGCAATAGTAGCCGGACAAGCATAATGGATATATGTGGAATATTCTAGATAGGGGTAAAATTACTAAAATGTCCTTGGTTACGAAAATTTTGGATAATTTTGCCCATAAACTTCCATTGTCATAACAACTATGCAATTAGACTCCAAAATTTTGGATTCCATCACCAAATAATCTTATTAAATGTATTTTAATGATTAGAAGTGGTTTCATCAACGGACGATGCACCGATTGCGTGAAATTACGATTTTAGCCCTAACAAACTACTGGCGAATTTTTTTGATTAAACCATCGATTTGATAAATCTTATGACATTATCTTACTCTCCTTTTCACATAGAATATCATGATAGTTTTACTTTGTCCCAAATCATTTTAGTTAGGGCACAATTTATGAAAATGCCCTCGGGACGTATCCGTCTTTTTTTACTTTGTTTTCCACACTTCACAAAATAATTCAAAATAATTAAAATATAATTAAAGAGAGCTATACATGGCTTAGCATATGATGTGTACCCTTACCATATCTCAAACAATCAATTGATTTATATTAAAGATGGCCAAACAATAACACAAATCAAAAGATTGAATTAATCACAATGAATAATACTAGAATTTAACAATTGATCAATTAATCATAAAGACATTAAATATGCAAGTAGGCTTAATCAAATTCCTTGTAAAACAAATTAGTTCATGCTTAATATAGCACACAACATCAAATTAATAAAAGACATCATGCTTTATATTAAATACTAAACTAATTCAAAGATTGTAATAAAAATGATTACATAAAAATTAAATGGCAGCCCCTTACTATCAAAGTTTCCTGCTCATGGACAAATTAGCAAAAGGGCTTTGACATTCTTGATACATGGGCATAATCACATGAACAGCAACAATTCTGTACCAATTCTCCTTTAACAATTCACGCCAATTTACTTTGTGCTGCACTAGCAATTTGCTTCAAATATGTTCTGCAGCAACATGCACAGCCCTCCTTAATCACGCATGCACAAGCTTCTGTTGCGCCTCTTGAATTCTCCCACAAACCTTTGATTCCAATAAAACCCACTGATGTTCAACTATATTCTTCCATGGTCTACTGCCTAATGGATCTTGCAGCAACAGGTTACTCACAATCCAGCAACTCTATCTCACCTTCAGCTGCTGCCAAACTCCCTCATCAATGATTTTCTGTAGCCTCTATCTTAAAATAAAACAACACAGCCGACCCAAGCCCCAAAACTGATACCCCTTTTATATATTTTTTAATGATTTTTAGGGTTTCTTTTTTAATCAAGAAATAAATCTCAGCCCTTCATTCTCATTTAATCCTATGGTCAAAAAGTCTTTAAAACAAATTAGAATTTAATTATAACTTTAGAAAGTCAAGCAATATATTCCAAAAATTTATTCCAATCACAAAAATTTATTGTTTGATTTCATGCCATAATTTCCAAAATTAATTTCAAATCACTTTCTCTAAATTAGTTCACAAGATACACTCAACAATTAATTTTGCATAAGAATATAGCAATAAATGTGATAATAAATAATAAAAATAATATAACAAATATATTATTATCATGTAGAAACAGGTCTCACACATTTCACCCCACCTTAGAAAATTTGGCCCTTCAAATTTGGTCGGACTAGTCAATCGAATAACTATGGATATTTTTCTTTCATTAAGCTTTCTAGCTCCCTAGTAGCCTCTTCTGCTGAATGATACTACCAAGGAACCTTTACTAAAGGAATAGTCTTAGATTATAGTACCCTCTTTTTTCAATCCAAAACTCGTACCTGTTTCTCAACAAACCTCTGATAAAATCCGACTAGTCCCAAAAAACTCCGAATCTCTCTCACTGTCTTCAGTCTCTCCCATTGTACGATTGATTCAATCTTAGACAGATCAACTGACACCTCGTTTTTAGAGACCATATATCCTAGATAAGTAATCTGATCTAGCCAAAATTCACACTTACTCAGTTTGACATATAGCTTCCTATCTCTAAGGGTTTGTAGGACAATATAAAGATGTTGCGCATGCTCCTCCCGAGATTTAGAATATACCAAAATGTCATCAATGAACATGATGACAAATTTATCCAGAAAAGGCTTCAATAGCTCTTTCATCAGATTCATGAATGCTACATGGGCATTAGTAAGCCCGAATGGCATGACTAGAAACTCATAGTGACCATATCAGGTTCAAAAAGCAGTCTTTAGAACATCCGATTCCCAAAGCTTCAAATGATGATATCCCAATCTTAAGTTAAACTTCGAAAATACCTGAGCACCCCTGAGCTGATCAAATAGATCATATATTATGGGAAAAAGGTAGTTATTCTTAATAGTAGCCCTATTGAGTAACTAGTAATCAATACACAGTTGCAAGCTACAATCTTTCTTCCGGACAAATAAAACTGGTGTGCCCCAAGGAGAAACACTGGGTCGAATAAATCCCTTATCCAACAACTCCTGGAGCTGCTTCTTAAGCTCATCGAACTCCACCAGTACCATCCTGTAGGGAAGCTTAGATATAGGTTCAGTACTGGGTATCAAATCGATGATGAATTCTATCTCTCAATCTGGAGGAAGACTCGGTAACTCATCTGGAAACACATATGGAAAATTCCTAACAACAAGAATCTCATGTAACTCCGGACATCTCTTTTCTATATCCTCCATATAGGCAATAAATCCATCAATCAGAACATTCAAGAAAGTTTAATTTCGATAACATTTCAAAATTCAAGAAAGTTTAATCTAGTCATCACACCATTCTAAGGAAGGGAGCTAGCAATACTAGTGGTCTTAGTAGATCTGTCTCCAACTGATTTACCTCTAATAACTATACCTTTAGACCTCTTACTCTGCCTCCTATCTGATCTATCATCTGAACCCCATCTGGCCTTCTCTTTATCTTTACCTCTAGTACGGGACTCCAACCTCGCTTGATATTGCTAATACTTCTGCTCACATAATTGTGCTTGGTGAACTGCTTCATCATATGTAGTAATATCAAAAGAGGCGAATCAGGCATTATACGATGGTCTCAACCTTGTTAGGAACCGCTCGATCTTATGCTCCTTACTTCTAACTAGGTCGAATCGGCTCAACATAATGAATTTGAACTCATATTGATCGAACCTCATCTTCCCCTGTGTCAAATCTAGAAAGTCCCTCTTAACTTCTATTGTGCAGTATGAGGGATATACTACTTACGGAAAG
Source organism: Heritiera fomes (assembly GCA_032173925.1). Taxonomy (NCBI): domain Eukaryota; kingdom Viridiplantae; phylum Streptophyta; class Magnoliopsida; order Malvales; family Malvaceae; genus Heritiera; species Heritiera fomes. The sequence goes on along the minus strand of JAPDPM010000004.1, from coordinate 17,748,990 downwards.
CCTCTAAAAGTATCTCCCACATCACCACTGGATGTCTCGCCACTAACACTGTCTTGGTGGACTTCCACCAATGTTCAGCCTCATCAACCAATAAATAAACAACCAGCCCCACTTTTTTTGCCTCTGAACACCTCATATATCTAAATAATTTATCCACTGTATTCACCCAATTTTTTGCTGCTAAAGGATCCCGTTCACCCTTTAATTTAGGGGATTCATCTTAGTAAACTTGCGTAGAGTATCAACATCACATACACCAATTGGATCCTGTCTAGGCTGTGCTGGAATCAGAGGCTAAGGCTGTTGTGGAGGTGGTACTGGCTGTGATTGGGGTAGTGGTGGAACATTAGCTTGAGGTTGAGGAGGCCATGCTTGCTTGGGAACTGGTGCTCTAGTCTGACTAGCTATAAAATCTGCGACTATGCACTCCAGTTTCAATAGACAAGTGTCTACAATCTCAGGTTATGGAGGGAGAGCGGGCTCCGGTATTGGCTCTGGAGATGACTCTGGGGAGTAATGGATGCGTCTGGGATGTCCTTGTCCTCGTCCTCGTCCCTGTCTAGTACCCCTCCGCCCTTCTTCCATTCTGTTCCAAAGTAAACACGAAAACATATTTCTATCTCATATTCATAACGATTATATATATTCAGACAAGTACACTACTACAAGGGATGTAAACCATCTTTAATCTTAACGATACTGATAGACATCAAACCAACCATGCTCTGATATCAACTTAAATGTCACAGTCTGAAATACAGTTTTCCATACCATTTTACATTTTAGTTACCATCGGTTATGTTATCTGTAGTGCCTTCACTAATAATTTAATTTAAAATTTATATTTATTTTCACAATTAATCCTAGCAACTATTTCTTTCCATTCACTATAAACAAAATATATACACTATAAATTTTCCAAAACATATTTTCCATTTGTTACATCCCAAGTCTAAATACATATAGCAAAAGTACTGTACATAAAGTCCGAACATATAAAAATAAACCACATGTACCTCTACAAATATATCAACTCCGCCTCAGAGATACCAAAAGTAATATACTCTTCCCACTCATAGCCAAGAGATCATTTAAAATAATCTAGAAAGAGAAAGAGGGGTGAGCTAATGACCAGTAAGAGAATTGTATATTAGAACTGATACTATGTATCCTATATGTCAAAAATATCAAATTCATATTTTGTATGAAAGCATAGAATATATAAATTTGGCATGATGAAAAGAAATGATACTATAATCGGTTAGATAACCTGGTTGAGTATGTAAGGATGCTTTGGAGCACCACACATGTCCCGACATCTAAATCTGATTATAGGGATTTCTGTTGGAGTTAAGCAATTCAGTAAACATGCAAAATTCAGTAAACAGTAATAAACAATCTTTAAGAGTAATTTCATTTATTCAAATAAACGATTAAATCATTTCTTCGTAAACAATGTAAAAATTAGTTTCAGTAGCGGAAATAGAACTTGGAAAGCATATTCAATAAATATAATCGATTTATATTCAAAATTTATAACACACATATATATATTTTCTGGGAGTGCTCAGGATGTCTTGGAATTTGCCACCCTAGATAAAACAGTAGAGACAAGGCATCACCGAATAGACTCATGCAATGGGACATATGGCCATAGTTTAAGGTTATCCACAGATGAACACGGGTCAAGTGTCACCTGGGGACACTGAATGATGGGATCAAGATCACTCAGCTACAGTAACAGTAATAGTAGAAGTGATTGTGCCATTAAGTAGCTATGGGGCCAACAATCTCAAAACAGTATATAAAACAGTTCATAGCAGTTTACGGAGATAAATTCAATAATGTGTATCTTCAATTAATCTATAAATGTATATTTAAGAAATATAAGCAGTTCAAAATAAAAATTCATAAAATATTCACAGTTCAACATTTAGTTTTGAAAATATTCTATTTATTTGTAAATAAGTTATAAAAACATGTCAGTACTCTCACGTACGTAAAATTCGATAACATAAATTTTTAAATATATAATTACGGATTTAGGTATGCATATGAGATTTCAATAAATCTAACAAAATTGAACTTGTTAAATCTTTTATTTCTAATATTCAAAGATATTAAAATATGATTCTATAATTTTATTGGAAATTCTGGCAATAAAAGATATAGTTTTTCCCTAATCTTCCTACACAAAATGCCGTTTAAAATTTCCAACAACAATTCCCATTTCAACCAGAGTCCACAATTCATTTTCAATAAAGGCATATTTTATTAAAACATGCACCACAGTACCTCTACGTCTTCTATACTCATCCCTTACCTCTTAATTCGCTGTGATTTTGCTCGTTAGTACTAGTGTCCTTATCTGACTTCGAGCTGCAAAAAACCGTATAAACATAATTTAACTCTGTCAAGCCATCACACTTCAATTATCAAGAATTATTAACTCTCTAGAAACTATCACATTGTCTATAATCACTTCCATTTTAGGCTCTTTTACACCGATGCTCATACTGTAACTTCAACTAAACACTTCGATTTCAGTTCCAATTTCACCTACAATCTCCTATTAATTTGTAAATTATTTTAAGGCCTTAAATGCATTAAATTAAACACAATTTTCTCCTCCCTTTCACCATGGCTGAATGCCTCCTCTTTGCCTACGTTTGTGTTTTCTTCAAATTAAATCCAATTCCATGTTTCATGATAATTCTACAATATTTCTACATTATTTTCCTATCAAGCCATATCAATTTCATGCACTTGGAGGCTTGACCGAAATTGTAAGGCTATGGTCCTCATGGTTCTAGTTCAATTTGAAGCTAATACAAGCTTAAACATCTTAAATACATAGCTTAATACCATTAAAACATGAAAAAATTCCAACTTTCCTTACCTTCCTTGGTGATCGAATTCTTCAAGAATCCTTACCCCTTTATTTTGGCTAATTTAGATAATGATTTTGGTATAGGAAGATAGAGGAAGTTGAGAGGAACAACTTTGGTGAAGACAATTTTTAGTTTTAGTTAGATTTTGGTAAGGTTTTCTAAGCTTTCTCTCACTTATCAAGGTCTAGCTATGGAGGAAAGATGAAGCTGCTGGTTTGCTACCAAAAATTATGAAGAAAATACTGGAATTCTCCTTAAAAATTCATATTTTAATGTACAAATTACCATTTTGCCCTTACTCTTAAGTAATCATTCAATTTTGTCCTTTTTGGTTTGACTTTGGTTTAAACAATCAGTCTAATATTCAAATTATGTTATTTCATCATGAGATATATCTATTTAACTTGCCCTAACTCTCGGTTGAGCTTTTGTTGAAGTTTGACTAACTATTTAGGTGAAATTACTAAAATACCCCTAATCGTAAAATCAAGTAAATTTCTATTTTTACGCAAGTTTTATTCCATCAGTCAAGATGGCCTAGAACATTATTTTATGAGAAATTTTTATCACTAATAGTGGGTCCAAAGTTAATTCGGTTTGACCGTTATTTACGAAAATTCTTTTGACCTATGGACTTAATCATCATTTTCAAATTTGTTTGCATGCTTCTCAAAAATTCACAAACAAACCATTTTAAGGTTCAAATTCTTACCTTATCCATATTTAACTCCAAATATTATGTCCACCAATTTCACCTGTTCCTAATCATTGGAAGTCTCATAGGGCCTACCATCTGTTATTCTTTATTCCTGCGAGGTACAAGTCATTTAGATATTTATATCATATCTATTAATGTGTACGAATGGTAGATATATGAATATCACAAGGTAGGTATAGATAGAGGCTAAAGTAAACCTGCTGGTCTTTGATGCTCTACCTTAACCTACTGACAAGTGAGACATCTAGCAACAAAATTAGCAATGTCTCTCTTCATTTCGAACCATCAGTATACTTTACGTAAATTATGATACATCTCTGTATTACCAAGGTGTAAAGTGTACCTAGTACAGTGAGCTTCTGATGAAATAGGATCCTTAAGACCTCTATCATCTAGGATACAAATCCATCATTTAAACCTCAACAAACCATCAGACCCAACTACAAAATCAGTCTGCTCCTAAGTATGAATCTGACTAGTCATGTCCATACAATACTACTCCTCCCTTTGAGCACGTCTAATACGCTTCATCAGATCGGTCTCAATTTGCATACTGGCCACCATACCATACCTCTCAGAAGGAGAAATATCCAAGCTCAGACTTGTAAACTGTTCTAATAAATCAAACGCCTGAACCATCATATAAGAAACCAATCCCAGATGCTTCCAACTAAGAGCATCAGCAACAATATTAGCTTTACCTGGGTGATATAGGATCTCACAGTCATAATCCTTTAAAAGCTCTATTCATCTCCTTCGTCTCATATTCAACTTTTTCTGGGAGAACAGATACTTCAAACTTTTGTGATATGTAAATATCTGGAATCTTTTCCCATAAAGATAGTGCCACCAAATCTTCAAAGCAAAAACCACTACACCTAACTCTAAATCATGAGTGGGATAGTTCTTTCCATGGTCTTTAAGTTGTCTGGACCCATAAGCTACTACTCTTCCATTTTACATAAGCACACAACCCAAACCCTGAGCAGATGCATCACTATATACCGAGAAACCTCCTAAACCTTTAGGTAGAGTAAGAATTGGTGCTAAAGTCAATCTATGCTTCAACTCATGAAAGCTACGCTCGCAGGCGTCATCCCATTCAAATTTTATATCTTTATGTGTAAGGCGTGTCAGAGGAGCAGCTAGTCTAGAGAATCCCCCAACAAATCTCTGATAATAACCAGCCAGACCAAAGAAACTCTGGATCTCAGTGATTGATTTTGGCCTTTCCCATTACACTATAGCCTCTAACTTGGATAGATCAACAAACCCCCCATCCTTATTCACCATGTGACCCAGAAAAGAAATCTGATCCAACCAAAAGTTACATCTACTAAGCTTAGCATACAACTTACAGTCCCTGAGAATCTAGAGTACAACCTTCAAGTGCTACTCATGTTCTTCCCAGGACTTAGAATAGACCAGGATGTCATCTATGAATGTAATGACGAATCTGTCCAGATACAACTTGAATACTTCATTCATTAAATTCATAAAAGCCACGGGTGCATTTGTAAGCCCGAATGGCATCACCAAGAACTCGTAGTGTCCATACAAGGTCTTGAAGGCTGTTTTCGGGATATCATCACTTCTGATCTTCAACTAATGATACCCTAGTCTAAGGTTAATCTTGGAAAAGACCTGTACACCCATAAGCTGATCAAATAAGCTATCAATCCTAGGGAGTGGATACTTATTCTTGATAGTAGCCTTATTCAACCACCAATAATCGATACACAACCATAGGCTACCATCTTTCTTGTGGACAAATAATACCAGTGCACACACGGAGATACACTCGGTTGAATAAACCCTTTATCTAATAGTTCCTAGAGCTGTTTCTTCAATTCATCTAGCTCAACTAAGGCCATCCTATATGGTGTTTTGGAAATAGGTTCTATGCCAAGAATCAAATCAATAGTAAATTCCAACTCCCTATCAGGAGGAGGTCTTGGCAACTCATCCGGGAACACATCAGGGAAGTCCCTCACCACAGGGATCAAGTGTAATTCCAGAAAACTTTTTTCTATGTCCTCAACACAAGCAAGAAATCCTTCACAATTAAACATGTAATATATGTTATCATCTAAACGTTCAATCAATATAAACAGTGCATTTTCATTACCTAGAAACAAAGTTTACAACGTATCTTTCAGGGAATGTGAAGGTTATAGTTTTAACATAGCAGTCTAAATTAACTCGATTGGTAGATAGCCAATCCATACCCAAAATCACATCAAAGTCATACATATTCAATAACACTAGATCTGCTACTGACTCCTTTTTTCCTATCCTTAGTTTACAATTTTTATATACAGTATCAATCATGTGGGATTCCTTTAGAAGAGTACTAATTTGCAATAGATGTCCTAAAGGTTCTAGTTCTACAAACATTTTCATAGCAAAAGCAGGCGATATGAATGAATATGTGAAACCAGGATCAAACAATGTAAGTGCCATAACATCAAATATAAATATCTTACCCTTGATGACATCTGAAGAAGTGTCGGCAAACCCCTAATCCAATGCATAAAATCAACCCTAAACCACTGCCTTCTTGCCTTTATCTGAAGCGGTGACTCATCTCTGGGGCTGGGCAGGACGCTCGGGCTTTTTTTTGTGTATTCTTCTCTATCGAAAAATCCTTAATCAAGTGTCCCTTCTGTCTGCACTTGAAGCAAGCACCCGTAGTCTAATGGCAGGGCCTACCCATATGAACTTTCCCACAATTTCCACATGTAGCCTCTATGGTGCCCTTTTAACCATAAGTACTCTTATCAGTAACCGTAGGCCTTTATCAGTCTCTAGTAGTCTTAATGTCACATCCCGTGACCACATTTTTCATATTTTTCTATACATTTTATACGGTTGGGCTGTCTATGATACTTTACTTTTTATATTCATTTAACTGTTAAATATAAAATTAGTAATATCAATTACATCCCCTATCTTAATTCTCAAGAAAGTAGTACTGAAAGTAAGTCTAAATACAAAAAATAAATGATCATACCTCATATTATAAATCAAGCTATCGCAATGTCTCCAAATGCGCAGCTCGGAATCCTCAGATATCAGATCACATAGCCACCAAAAATCTGATATGTTAAAATTGGGGAGTGAGCAAACCACGGCTCAGTAAGAAAGTTATATGCAACACTTGATATTCAGCTACCTATATGCTAAAAATAATTTTTCACTTTCTTTAAATCTTCCTAGAGGCTCTAGGCTCACATATAAGAAGGATACTACAATCTGGTAGGGATTCGGATGGAGTAAGGCAGGTATTTTAGAATACCTGTCTTGTCCTGGAACCTAGAAGCAACTGTAAAGAGTAATCGTTTTCTTTTGATATTCAAATCCCAGTAAAACATTAAATATTCACGTGATAAAACACTTAGGTAAATAAATAAGGAATTAATGTTCCTTTCACAAATACTCATTTCCACACTTGTAAAACACCGTATAATATTTAGTTCAACACGTAATATATCAAAAGCTCAGTAGCTGTAGATAATTTAGTACCAGCAAAAGTTCAGTGAAAAGTAAAATCATCAGTACAGTATCATGGAGACTAGGCAACACCCTAAATATATCATGCTATAATATCATTCCAAATAGGGGAGACACATGAGATCTATGGCCATAGTTTATGGGGTCCACAGTGTGCACTGATCAGGTGTCCACTGGGACGCTGATAATAGGATCAGTATCTATCAGCACTAACACGTGACACGTGAGCACGATATGGGGCCTAACAGTCTCAAAACAGTAAACACGTGATATAAACCTCATTTATGAAATCAATTTCATTGAATATAAGTTCAATCAATCCATAAATATTCATAAGGAAAATATTTTCATCTTATGAATAACAATTTATAAAATACTCATACTGGGGTAATCACTCTAAAAAATGTTCTGAATATTATAGAACAGTATAAATCACATTTTCCATACGGTGAAAACAGTTTATAAAATAATCACACTGTAAAATAAATCTCATGACTGTTTCTTTTTCACCGTAAAACATGTGCGCACGTTTTTTCGTGCTTTCTATTCAAAACAGGGTTTTCAAAGTTATCGGAATTCAAATCAATTATTTTTATGATTTATGAAAAAATAAAATATTTATTTTCCAAATTTAATAATCCCGTCACCATGTTTTCCTCTATAAACATGTGTAGAGACCTTCTAGTCTCAAAATACTATTTTTCATCTTTAATTAACCTTTATGGGATTTCTATAAATAATTATTTTCATAATTAAAACCATAAAGGTTATTTATGAAATCAAGTGAATAATTGAAGAAATATTAATAAAATAGTCACTTCTTGTCTTTTCATTGTCCATCTCGTATTACGTGTAATCTTACACTTCGAAAGAAATTTCGGTGATTTTATTTCCACACTTCTTGAAAACATGAATATTTTAAAATTACACTTTTGTATATTCATGTTTCATGAAAATAATCAATTTCTCGATTTTCATGGTTAGAAATCGTTCCGCGTGATATAAAATAATTTATTATGATTTTAAGTAGTTTTCTAAGATTTTTCGGCAGTATAACGACTGCCAATTGGCTAGCCTCCTGCACATAAAATACAGTTTATATTTTCAACAAGTAAATCGCCCCAATTTTCCAACCAATCATCATCAATAGCATTTCTAAAAATTTAAATGCATATTTAAAACATGTGTGCCGAATATCCTTATAGGCTACACATGTCTCCCTTACCTATCCCAGATTGGCGACCGCCTCATTTCGTCGCGCTCGTGTTCACCTCTCCCGGTTCCATCGTATCATTCACCAAGAACGATTCTGGAAACCAAATTCTAAATTTTAGAATTTTTCTCAATTTATTTAAATAAATAAATTATTTAAATAATCTTTATCAACACTTCTCGGGATTTCTTACCGATTTTCGTAATTTTGAGTTTCCGAATTCTCGAGAATTTGCGAATTCCCAGAATTCCTTTTCTCTTTCTTTCTTCTTTTTCTTCTTTCTTTCTTTCTCTCTTTTTCTTTCATTTTCTTTTCTTTCTTTTCTTTTCTTTTCTTTTTCTTTGTCTTTTTCTTTTCTTTTTTGGCCAGACCGGTCATACCCCCTCTTGGCAGGTTCTCCTCCAGCGGCCGGTTCTCGGTAGTTCGGCTGCTCCTCAGCTGGCCGATGGCACGGTGAACCTGCTGGTGGTCTCCGTTCGGCCTGGATTGACGGCACAGCGACAAATCTACTCAGTTTTGGTTCGGTTTCTTATCCTCCTCGTTCCTCCTTCCTCCGTCGTCCTCGCCTCCCCGGTGGCCTTCTCCTTCTTCCTCTTCCTCCGGTGAAGCTTCGGTGGCAGTGGCGATTGCCGATTTGGCCGACACTGCTAGATCCTATTTTTCCTTTTTTTTTTCTTTCGGCTTCACCGAGTTTCGCCTCTGTTTCCCTTTTCCTTCTGCCGCCGGTCGATTCCTTCTCCTCTTCCCCTTGCCGGCGATAGCTCCTCTCTTCTCCTCATCTCCCTTCTTGGCCGGCCGATGGTGGTCGGCTCGCTTGGGAGCAAATTGGGAGTCTTCTCGATTTTTCCTTTCCTATTTCCTTCTTTATTTTTCTATTTTAATTATATACATATTATACTATATATTATACTATATATTATTTTTATATATAGTATAGTACTATATATATGTATTATATATAAAGATATGTATATATACATTGTATATTACAAATATATATACATATATATCTAATACATATATATATTATGTATACGTATATACTTCTAAAATAAAATAAAAGTTATATTTATTTATATAAATATAATACTACAATATATATTGTATTTACAATATATATATATGCAAACTTTAATGTAAAATACTATTTACATTTCTTATATATGTATATATTTATATGTACATAAAATGTACATATGTACTATTTAAATTTATGAAATAGTATATATTCATATATATACCAATGTATAATAATATATACTATATATCCTTTAAGTACATATGTATTTGTATAAAAATATATTTATATAATATATAATTATATAAATATATATCATATTCATTTGTTATTTTTTTATTTAATTTAGATTTCCATTTATCCAAATTAAATTTCCTCTCTTCTTTATTATTTCTAAAATTCCCCCTTATTTCTAATTTCTATAATTCTGTCTCCATTCTTTATTTTCGATTTAATTTTTCCTTTACTCGAATTTCTCAATTTGTCACTTCCTCAATTCCCGGAATTTCGACAATATTTTCATATACTTTAAGTTATATTTATTTATTTCACTAAAATTCAAATATTAATAGTTTCCAATTAAATAGAAAATTTTCGGTTATCACATTCTCTCCACCTCCGAATTTAACTTAAGTCCAAAAGGTGGTGTATTCTGTCTACTTATCGTCTCTGACCTCTGACCTCTAAGTAATCTTTTAAGTAATCCTGCCAGTAAACTTTCAACCTCAAGAATACTTTTAGACCACTGCATGCTGTCTTTCATCATATATTTATGCTCCCTAAGTTCATTTATCAATCCGGGAGTTATTCATTTCATTCCTCTTTTCACATAAAAGTCCATTTACACCATTTTTCATATCACAGCTAATTTATGTTGTTTTATCATCCATTTTCCTCCATTAGTGCCAAGCCGATATAATTTGGTATTGTTGTGTACACCATTTAACCAGTAGTATGTAATTGTCCTAGTAGCTTTCACATCTCATGCATCCGCTCTCTCAATATATCTTCAAGCGTCCACATATTACGCTCGTGTATTTACATCAATGCAGAGTGGCGCTATCAGTACACTTGGGATCTCAAAGCCTTTTGCTATTTTCTATTAGTATATGGCAACTCAGAGACTCCCATCACATGTAATGCTGACTGGAACTATGCATATACATTCTCACTGTTTCATACCCATACTTCGACTAAGGTACTAGAGAATCTAAGAGTCTGATAATGGAAAGTGATTCTATTTAGATCTTCGGTTTTTAATCACTTCCATATCATCATTTCTCTTTTGAACTCTTTATTGTCCACAATATTCGTTTTCTCATTTATTCCATTAAGGTTGCATCTCACTTGCAGACTTTATTAATCATCACTTTCATCACCACTTTATCTATACAATTCCACCATTTTTATCATTTCGAGGTGATTATCTGTATAATCATTTTCCATTTATATACTGGTAGTAAAATAATAAATATCATTCATCTTACTCCCTTGAGTACCATTAATTTCACTTATCAAGTTTGGCTTGGTTTTACATCTAGCCACAACCATGTGATAACCAATATGAAATCACTTTTAATCTTACTTTCGAGAACTACTTTATGCTCCTTACTCATCATATAATCTACTTTCTTATTCCATTTCCATATTTTCACTCTCATTCTTTCAGTCGGTTTTTTTTTCAAGTGGTATGGTACTTTATTGTTAAAATCATCTAACATCTTGCGTACCATCTTTTCTTTCCACTTATCCATTTACCGACTTTAATTTCTCTAATTATGTCTCATTAGTAGAGCAGCTAATCCCATCACTCTTCTATAGATTGGTAACAATATCTAGCTAGACTCAGTAATTCCGTATCTCAATCATTATCTCACTATCATAGATAGATTCACTGTCATTCTGTCATCTCGAGATCATATATCCCAGAAAGAGATACCGTCTAGCCAAGTCTTTAATTCGCCAATCTTAACATAAGTTCACAGTCTTTGAGAGTTTAAAGGATTATATATCATAATGCTGCTCCTGTTCCATTTGTATCCTTAACTATTTTGATATCTCACTCCATAGGTTTATATACCTCACAAGGTAATTCATTAACCTTGAAACCTCAATAGGAACTCGTAAAATTTCATCGAGTTCTAAACATTATTTCATGGACCTTAGTCTTCAACTTTTCTCAAATGACGCTTTATACCGAGGCTAGTCTTATGAACTCCTCATATATTTTTGATTAGATCAATAAAGCGTCCTTTTGCATGTAGATGAATACTTGTTCTTCACAAGAACTTTATTAATAATAGGAATTTAATACATCCTTTTAATTCATCTACGTCTCAATATCATCTGTGTTTTTCTCATTTACACTTATACAGATAACTTCATTAACCTCAAATTACATTATCTATATTTCATCAATCACACATTTACACGTGAATTTCATTATTCACACATTTTCCAAAGTAGTTGTAAAGCTTTTTGGATTCAATCTATATTCTCCGATATAAGTTTAAAATTAGGTTTCCATATAACCAATCGAATCAATGTTAGTTCGATTTCTCCAATCCATACAACTCTGAAAAATTTATCGGGCATTACATCCGATACTTTCTTTAATCACTCACCTCTTATCGTTTCGGACATTTCATCTCATGTCTTATCATTTTCACTATATATCCTCAAGGTAGAAACATTTAATATTCAAATCATTTTAAAATATTATCCACATTGATTTCATTATTTACTCATGTTTCACAGCATATTACTCAAAGTGATTAGTAATGCTGTAACAAGTGTAATCCTTTAATTAACCATACTAATATGGATTTTATTGTTTGTACTATTCACTTTCTCAGTCATTTTTTGTAGTCATCTCACTTTTCATAATATGTAACGATCCCTTAATAAACATCCAATTCAATACACTTTTAATTCAGCCCCTTACAATCAATAATCGGGCCAATCATTTTACAGCATTCCACTATACATTTATAGGATCGCATCATGTAAGGCCTCGGCCCGTCCGCCGTCCGCCTTTACACATCTGTACTGTCCTCTTTGGTGAGCACACTAGCCCCCTCAAGGATCTGTCGTGAGGCTCAGCCCGTTCACTAGGTCACTTACAATTCGCGTCCGTACACTAAGTGTCAGTGAAATTAGTAATAGGGATTGTTATATTCATATTTCATCCTATATGCCATTTATGACTCCATCACTATCAATGTATTTAAGATTAACTTAGTTTTATCACTGTTCAGAATATAGCCCAACATAGGGGCATTTTCGTCATTTTGACATTTATTTCTTTTTCCTCACTATACATTTAAATCAAGTATCTTGTCATCTATGTGCTGATAGTATCATTTCTTATACTAATATCAACAATTTAAGATCTTGTTCGATTTCGACAGAGAAATCCAATAGGATCTATAATTGGATCATTTTGCTTGTAATACAGCCTTATACCATCATTTACTCTGTCAAATCAGTCAATTCTAACTCACGATGGTCTATTATGACTCCAGGTAAAATTTTGGAGGCAGGGGTATTTTGGTCATTTTTGGCCAAAAATTTTCTCCCTCCTCAAAATACCTTTAATCGGTGATCTTAAGATCTATTTAATGATGATATTTCATTCCCCTCCTTTATATCATCACTTTCTGGTCTCAGTTCGATCTAGACAGAAAGTACTAGTGGGGCCCTCACCGAGTCCTTTCGGTTCCTTACCGAACATGTCTTCATTTAAATCATAATAACACCATTTTTTGTAAATTCTGAGCCTATTATTTCTCTTTACCATCATTAATTCATAAATTCTCACTCCCCTTAAATCATTTTACTTAATTTGCAATTATTTATTTTCTTTATGTATTCAGACTACACAGTCCTACCGGGGATGTTTAACATTTCCGACACATTTTCTCTCCAAAAGTATCAACAGACATCAGGCCAACCATGCTCTGATATCATTAAATCTGTCACATCCCGTGACCACATTTTTCACATTTTTCTATACATTTTATACGGTTGGGCTGTCTGTGATACTTTACTTTTTATATTCATTTAACTGTTAAATATAAAATTAGTAATATCAATTACATCCCCTATCTTAATTCTCAAGAAAGTAGTACTGAAAGTAAGTCTAAATACAGAAAATAAATGATCATACCTCATATTATAAATCAAGCTATCGCAATGTCTCCAAATGCGCAGCTCGGAATCCTCACATGTCAGATCTCACAGCCACCGAAAATCTGAAATGTTAAAATTGGGGAGTGAGAAAATCACGGCTCAGTAAGAGAGTTATATGCAACACTTGATATTCAGCTACCTATATGCTGAAAATAATTTTTCACTTTCTTTAAATCTTCCTAGAGGCTCTAGGCTCACATGTAGGAAGGATACTACAGTCGGCTAGGGATCCGGATGAAGTAAGGCAGGTATTTTAGAATACCTGTCTTGTCCCGGAACCTAGAAGCAACTGTAAAGAGTAATTGTTTTCTTTTGATATTCAAATCCTAGTAAAACATTAAATATTCACGTGATAAAACACTTAGGTAAATAAATAAGGAATTAATGTTCGTTTCACAAATACTTATTTCCACACTTGTAAAACACCGTATAATATTTAGTTCAACACATAATATATCAAAAGCTCAGTAGCTATAGATAATTTAGTACCAGCAAAAGTTTAGTGAAAAGTACAATCATCAGTACAGTATCATGGAGACTAGGCAACACCCTAAATATAACATGCTATAATTTCATCCCAAATAAGGGAAACACATGAGATCTATGGCCATAGTCTATGAGGTCTACAGTGTACACTGATCAGGTGTCCACTGGGACGCTGATAATAGGATCAGTATCTATCAGCACTAACACGTGACACGTGAGCATGATATGGGTCCTAACAGTCTCAAAACAGTAAACACGTTATATAAACCCCATTTATGAAATCAATTTCATTGAATATAAGTTCAATCAATCCATAAATATTCATAAGGAAAATATTTTCATCTTATGAATAACAATTTATAAAATACTCATACTGGGGTAATCACTCCCGAAAATGTTCTGAATATTATAGAACAGTATAAATCACAATTTCCATACAGTGAAAACAATTTATAAAATAATCACACTGTAAAATAAATCTCATGACTGTTTCTTTTTCACCGTAAAACATGTACGCATGCTTTTCTGTGCTTGCTATCCAAAATATCGTTCCTCATGATATAAAATCATTTATTATGATTTTAAGTAATTTTCTAAGATTTTTCGGCGGTATAACGGCTGCCAATTGGCTAGCCTCCTGCACAAAAAATACATTTTATATTTTCAACCGGTAAATCGCCCCAATTTTCCAACAAATCATCATCAATAGCATTTATAAAAATTTAAATGCATATTTAAAACATCTGTGCCGAATATCCCTACAGGCTGCACATGTCTCCCTTACCTGTCCCGGGTCAGCGACCGCCTCATTTTGTCGCGCCCGTGTTCACCTCTCCCGGTTCTATCGTCTCATTCACCGAGAACGATTATGGAAACCAAATTCTAAATTTTAGAATTTTTCTCAATTTATTTAAATAAATAAATTATTTAAATAATTCTTATCAACACTTTCCGGGATTTCTTACCGATTCCCTTAATTTTCAAGTTTCCAAATTCTCGAGAATTTCCAAATTCCCGGAATTCCTTTTCTCTTTCTTTCTTTTTTTTCTTCTTTCTTTCTTTTTCTCTTTTTCTTTCCTTTCCTTTTCTTTCTTTTCTTTTCTTTTCTTTTTCTTTTTCTTTTCTTTTCTGGCCAGACCTGTCAGACCCCTTCTTGGTCGATTCTCCTCCGGTAGCCGGTTCTCCGGCGGTTCAGCGGCTCCTCAGCTGGCCGACGACACGGTGAACTTGCTGGTGGTCTCCATTTGGCCTGGATTGGCGGCACGGCAGCGGATCTACTCGATTTTGGTTCGGTTTCTTATCCTCCTCGTTCCTCTTTCCTCCGCCATCATCTGCCTCACCGGTGGCCTCCTCCTTCTTCCTCTTCCTCCAGTGAAGCTTCGGTGGTAGTGGCGGCGGCCGATTTGGCCGGCTCTGCCAGATCCTATTTTTCCCTTTTTTTCTTTCGGCTTCGCCAGGTTTCGCCTCTATTTCCCTTTTCCTTCCACCACCGGTCGATTCCTTCTCCTCTTCGCCTTCCCTGCGACAGCTCCTCTCTTCTCCTCATCTCCCTTCTTGGCCGGCCGACGGTGGTCGGCTCGCCTGGGAGCAAATCGGGAGTCTTCCCGATTTTTCCTTTCCTATTTCCTTCTTTATTTTTCTATTTTAATTATATACAGATTATACTATATATTATACTATATATTATTTATATATATATAGTATAGTACTATATATATGTATTATATATAAAGATATGTATATAAACATTGTATATTACAAATATATATATCTAATACATATATATATTATGTATACGTATATACTTTTAAAATAAAATAACATTTATATATATTTATATAAATGTAATACTACAATATATATTGTATTTGCAATATATATATATATATATATATATATATATATATATGCAAACTTTAATGTAAAATACTATTTACATTTCTTATATATGTATATATATAATATACATATGTACTATTTAAATTTATGAAATAATATATATTCATATATATACCAATGTATAATAATATATACTATATATACTATATATCCTTTAAGTACATATGTATTTGTATAAAAATATATTTATATAATATATAATTATATAAATATATATCGTATTCATTTCTTATTTTCTTATTTAATTTGAATTTTCATTTATTCAAATTAAATTTCCTCTCTTCTTTATTATTTCTAAAATTCCCCCTTTATTTCCAATTTCCATAATTCTGTCTCCATTCTTTATTTTCGATTTAATTTTTTCATTACTCGAATTTCTCAATTTGTCACTTCCTCAATTCCCGAAATTTCGACAATATTTTCATATACTTTAAGTTATATTTATTTATTTCACTAAATTTCAAATATTAATAGTTTCCAATTAAATGGAAAATTTACGATTATCACACTTAACCCCACTCTATCTCCAACCAACAAACTCATTTCTCTTAGGTTTCTTAGTAAACTGCCTAGCCGTAGAAGATCTATCATTATAGGCTCTTACTCTTCTCCTTACCCTTATTCATAGAACGGGACCCATACCCCGCATGATGGAACTCATAATCTTGCTCACATAACTAGGCCCTCCCGACAGCCTCATTATAAGTGGAGATATCAAATGAGGCCAATCGGGATCTGATAGAGTGTCGTAATCCTGACAAGAACCTCTGCACTCGGTGCTCCTCACTACTTATCGTCTATGGATCATAACGACTGAGGGCAGTAAATCAGGACTCATACTGGTCCACCATCATATTCCTTTGTGTCAAATTCAAGTACTCAACCTGTATCCTCTTCGGGGCTGTATTGGGAATATATTGCTTGCGAAAATAATCTAGAAATATGCCTGAAGTAACCACAGGATATTTGGCCTTCAACACAATCTTGGTAGACTTCCACCATTGCTTTACCTCATCCACTAATAAAAAGGTAGCCATGCCCACCTTTTCTGTTTTGGAGAATGTCATATACCCAAATAGCTTCTTGATGGCCTTCACTCCATTCTCTGCCACCATCAGGTCCTTCGCTGCCTTAAACTTAGGAGGATCAAATTTCTTGAATTCTCGAAGCTGGCTCAGATTATAATCTGCCACCAGACCTGCCTAAGGTTGCACCAGAACTGGTACATCAAGCTGAGCATGGGGCTAGACTAGTTAAGCCGGAGGTGGTGCTAATTGAGCCAGAGGTTGAGGGGCAGGTGGTGGGGCACAAAAGGAGGTACTATAGGTGGTGGAGGTGGTGACACTGGTGCTAAGGGCAGGACTGCCTGACCATGATTATTATTGAAACTTGCCATAAACTGAGTAAACATGGAAGACATGGCGTCCATGTTTCCATGTTTCTAGACATGGTGTCTAAGCTCTTCTCAAGCCGAGCAATACGATCTCCATCAATCTTTGGCTTAAGAAGAGGAGGGGGCTCTAAAGTCAACATCTCAAGTGTCGGCTTTTCTTGCCTCCTGCCGACATTTCTCTTACATACTCACATTTTAACGAAAAACCTAGATAGAACAAACACATTTAGTACCATTTTCACAAATATGTACAATATATATTCAAACATGTATAGTGCTTAGGGGATCTAAACAATTCTTGACCTACTGACACTAACGCACATCAAACCAAGCTTGCTTTGATACCAACTTTTATAACGTCCTTTTTTTATCGAAAATACAAACCAAATTTTTCCTTTTTCATTTTCTTGGTTGGGCTGTGCGCAGTGTCTCGAAATTACTCTTAAGTTAAATTTACATTAGCTAAATCTTTTGGTACCAGTTCAAATTTCTAAGCATGCAACCTCATTAAAATTATATTACTTAGTAAAATCTATATCCATCAATTTGGCATGCATCAATTACAAGCTTTAAGTATAATATGTACGTCCATTAATCACATCCCCATACTATATGAGTATTGTAGTACAAGTCTGAATACAAAATAAATAACTGTACATCATATACCTTCAAGGATGGTATAAAAGCCTCAAAGGACGTGTCTAATACCCTTTATACAGCGGAATCTACTACAAATAATTTAGAGGGGAGAAGAGGGGGTGAGCTTATAAAGCCCAGTAAGAAATATATATGAAGAGACAGATATTGAAATCTAAATGCAAGTTTTCTAAAACATTTATTAAATACAAAATGTTAAAGGAAATTTGGAGTCAAAAATTCGTAATATTCAGAAAGTCAAATCATGCTAATGCAATGCATCAAAAAGTAATTCATTTAAACTTTAATAAAGCAAGTAAATTCATAACATAAGTCCAAAACTATAGGTACTTATCATACGAATATTCAAAATAAACCATATCAGTTTCGAAGTTCAAAATTCAAAACATTCGGAATTCATATATGAATATATATATATACACACACACACATAAAAATATACACATACTAAGCAGTAGAGACATATTAACGACTAAGTAATAATCATGCAATCCGAATAAGTTAAATAGACATATGGCCATAGTCCAAAAGGAGTCTACAGTGAGCACTAATCAGGTGTCAACTGGGCCCACTATGAACTAGATCAAGGTCACACAGCTCGAAATACTACTATAGACTGGATCAGGGTCACATAGTAGTCTGAAAGTCAAATACCATTGTGGACTGAATCAAGGTCACACAATAATTCGTAAGTTATAATATTGCAGTGATTTTAGTCAGTCATGTCTCAAAACATTTTTGTATATATATTTTTTGAAATCCGAAATTCAAATAGCATTTTCAAGCTTCACAGAAATTCACAAATAAATAAATATAATTTCTTTCAAAAATAGATAATTTATAATTATTCGTGAATATTTTCTAAAGTACTATATCTGTGGTAAATACTTGAAAATAAAAAATTAGGATAAAATTTATAATTATTTCCAAATCATGCAATTCGTAAATATTTTCTAAAATACCATATTTGTGGTATATGCCAGTAAATCAAGAATTTGGATAAAATTTATAATTATTTCCAAATCATACAAATCAATATTTTCCAAAAATAGAATTTTCCTAGAAAATTAATATTTTAAAAATATTACTTAAATTCTAGCCTAATTTGTGGAAAAACTAATATTTTTACTAAAATGTGAAGGCGTAACGGTATAAATTCTAAAACCTCTTGAAAGGCAACACAGTTTATAAACCCAAGGCAATTAATTTAAAAATCATTCAGTATCCCCTATGTTCCTTATATATATCCCTTACCTAATAATCGCATTTGCTATGATCCACCTGTCTCGTAACAGATTTTTCGATGACACACGCGTACCACCAACCAGCCTCCAAATTACTCTCAAAATGCAAAAAATAAGTAGAATAATTAAATCACTAAAATTAATATCATCGAATATTTATAATCCCTATAGATTTTCTATTTCCCCAATTCAACCATAATTTTGGTCTATTTTGCTTTGACACCAAAATTACAAGTCTTGCCAATCCAATTCCATTTTCGATTCCGACTTCACCGATAGTTTTGTATTTATATTTATAATATTTTAGAACCATTTTTGAATTAAATTGGGCTTAGTAAGCCTTTCCTCTCATCTTGGCCGAACACACCTTACAAAATCCTTTCATAATTTTTGCCAATTTAATCACACCAACCTTATTTTTTCTAGTCTTTGCACTAGCATAGCTTAGAATTTTATCAAATTAAGCTTCACCATCATAATTCTCTAAATGGCCAAATGCTCCTCTACAGGTAACAAATGATTCAAACCTCAAACTTACCATATTTATGCTTATTACCACTCCTACATCATTTCTACACCACTTTATCATCATGCCACACAACCTATGCTTATGAACCCTTAAGACAGAAACCCTATAGGGATGTTTCTAAATGTTCTTCATCAATCCAATGCCATACACATGCTTATCTACCTTAGAACAATCACATATAATTAGGAAAAATCAAAACAAAATTTCAAGTCCAGAGATTACCTAGTGGCCAAGACTTCTAAGCTCTTTTTCACTAAGTAAATGGCCTCTTTTATTTATGATCTCAAAGTATGTTGTTAAGCTCCTTGAGATAAACAACTTTGCCTCTTGGAAGTTTTTGGTTTAAGGTGGTTTTGATAGAGTTTCTCTAGGAAGCTTACACTTAGAATGGAAATGAGAATGGTGAAAGAGGTGAGTGGCATAGATGGGAAAATAAGTGATGATGGTGTATGATTTGGATTAGAAAAGAAATTAGGCAGTGGCCGGCCATTTAGGTCGAAAGACTCATGAAAATATCTAAATTTTTTTACTCTTTTAGGACATTCAACTTGCCTTATTTAATTTATTCAATTCTTGTTTTCTTCATTCTCAAACCGTAACATATAGTGGGAACATGTAGAGTGGCCGACAAGCTTGAATAAAAATGGTCAAAATATCTCCATGATTTAAGGAAAATGTCTTAAGAAAATGAAATAAAATATTAGTACTAGTCATCTCACCTTAACTTATTTTTATATGTACACATTGTCAAAATTTCCTCTTTATTTCTTTCATGCAACGTGAGGGTGATGAGAAAAGTGATAAGTGGCCGGCAAGGTTGACTAAATTGTGGAACTATGGCCGGCAATGTGGAGGGAAATAAGGTATATTTTATTTTCACTTATGTCACATATCTTAAATTCATAACTTCCTACAATTTCTTAAGAGAATTACATGAGAGAGAATAGAGAGGTAGTGTGTGGCCGGCAATAGTGAGGAAAATAAGAAGAAGTGCTGGCAATGGTGAGGAAAATATGGAAAGCTATCTTGTACTTGGGCATTTAAAATGAAGTGAAAAGAAAAAAACAATTACTAGATGCCATTCCTACTTTTCTTATTTTTATACACTTAAATTCAACATTTTCTCTTTTATTTCCTACACCAACACGTGAGGATGATGAGTGGAAAGTCAAGTGGCCAGCAATCCATGAAGAAGATATGGAGGAAATCTAAGTATTTTGATATGAAGTTGACTAATGTAAGAATAGGTGACTATTTAAATAGTATCCCACACTTTATTATTAATATTTATGTATTAAATTTAAAATATTCATACTTTAAATTAATTTATTATTTTAATTAATATTTTCAGCACTTATCATATTTAATATTATCAAATTTGACTCCAAATTAATGGTGGGGCCGACCATACTTGTGAAATTACTAAACTACCTTTCTTAATTCTTTTAATCCCACTTATGTCCTAACCTTTACAAAATGATCCAAACTAATTTATTAAATCTTCAAATATTCTTATTTACCTTCATAATATATTTAATTAATATTTTATAATTCAAAGTTGGACTTTCTAAGAGATTTGACCAGTCTAAATAATGAAATTATTAATATACCCCTATTTAACTTTCTAAGGTATTTTTGCTTGATTTCGATCTACAATTTGAAACTGGACGAGACGTCATCACACGAGGGTTCATCTATCATGTTCAATGTGTCCAAATTTATCGTTGGCAATATTCAATGGTACTTTCCAGACCTAGGGGCAAAATCGTAATTATGCATAACTTTTGGCACATTTCCCAAAGCATGCACTAATGAGAGAATTCAAGGTGTGAGTACTTACCATTGCCATATTTCTCTTCAAAAATCATTATTGTGAAGTCCGTATCCCTTCAGGCATTGGAATTCTCAATGGAACCCACGATTCGCTTGTCTCTTAAAACACCAATTCATAAGAAATTCATTTACCATCTTTAAATTTAATAATTCTAACTCCATAATTAACTTATATAGAAAGAAGAAATTGGGTATCTCACATAAGGGACAATTCGAAGAAGGGAGAAAACGCTAGCTTCCACAAAAATCCTCAAGCCTCAATCGGCCTTCTCTCCAAATTCAAGCTACCAAGTCTCCTCTCCGAACTTCAAGTAAAGTCTCTAACCTCCAAAGACTTCCAAGTCATCAAATCTCCAGAGTCTAAGACTTCCTAGTCATCTATCTAAGTGCAAAGACACAAAACAAGTCTCTATCAAAGGCACTACAAATTCAACCAAAGCCAAGAGATCTACATGAGGACAACAAGTCTCCGATCGTATTTCGAAAGATCTACTAAGCTACCATAAAAGGATAACAAGTCTCTTACTGTTCTCTCAAAGATCTACCAACTCTGATCATACGACAAGTTTTCGATTGTATAACAAGTCCACAAGGAACCACAAGCCTTCTGCCATTCCTCTCAACAATCACTCATTCTTACTTCGTCAGGATAAAGCGTAAAGCCATCAATAAATTTGTTTTATCCAAGGAGATCGAATCAGAGGATCATTCTTGTATAGAATACAAAACAGAGAATTGTACTCTTAAATACATTAATAAATATTTGAATTTTGTCATTCAATTCGTATATTAACGAAATTTGTGTGTACAATGTCATCGATGAAAACAATGAAAAAGTTATCCAAATAGGGCTTAAACATCTCATTCATCAATCCCATGAACATTGCAGGTGCGTTCGTTACATCTTCGGAGTAGAGAAAGCGAACAAAAATGAAAATTACAAAAGATTTGAGCTAAAAATATAATTAACTAAAAATATGGGTAAAAAATGCAAATAATAAAAATATGAGTAAAAATCCTAAAATGAAAGTAAAAATGCATGACACTAATTAAAAATCAAATTGAAACTAATAGAAATGAAAGTAGATGAAATCTAATGCATGAAATAACTAAAACTCTAAATGAAACCCTAATGCTAACCCTAATTGTACTAACACTAATTGACACTAAATTGTAACCCTTGAACTAAATACTTAAGCTAAATGAAATCTAAGCTAATGAAATGCAAGATTAACTACTAACTTCTAATCTAAGAAATGCATGAAAACAAATTGTATTTTTGGATTTTTCAAATATTGAATTAATGTACCCTAAACTTATTATACTTATTCCTAACCCTAAATTAACCTTAAATGCATTCCTAAGTTCTAAAGTAAACCTAATTAGTGCCTAAAACTGAACCTAATACAACACTTAATAAGCCTCTAAAAATTGAAGCCCTTAATGCAAACTACACCTAATCTAATGCATAGAAATGACAAAGAAAATTGCATGGAAACTTACTCAAACTTTCCTTAACTTAAACCCTATACTTATATTACTCTAAGACATCTTAAAAGACCTTAAATCAGTAGCCAAATGCATGAAAATGGTGAGGACACCTAACAAGGATAGATTTGAATTTTGATGCAAAATGTAACTAATAATGCAACTAAAATGCTAAAGATACTTAACTAAACAACTCATAACATATAACCCCTAATTATATGACCTAAACATGGACTTAACCCTAATAAAAACTAACTCAAAATGGGCAAAATAGAACCTAAACCAAACACAGACAGAACTATACTTGGGATGCCTAATGCATAAGGAAAAATTCAAATTGCTATGTAAAATAGTCTAAAAAATTAATCTAACAACTCCTAAAAATTAACTCATGAATACTTGACTCTAAAATGAATTAACACTAACTAAATGACTCTTAAATGAACACCAAACAATAGGTAAATTAAACCAGATTGTCACACCTAAAGTAGGAAATAAAATGCCATAATGTAAGTCAAAATGTAATGCAAATGCTATTAAACTCTACTAAACTTTAACCCCTAAATACCTAACTCTAATATGAACAAAAAAACTACTTGAATCTACCTTAAGACATGCTAAAAAATGAAAAGTAGTACCTAAATTGACCAGTACAAAAAGCTTAAAATAGGGGAGAAATGCATGAATGACATGAGATATGCTATGAAAACTCAATCTAATTGCTAACTAAAATTTACCTAATTAATGTATGATACTCTATGACACTAAACTTAACTAAAAGATGATGAAATGGACACAAAACAGTAGTGTAACATCCCGTTACCACATTTTTCACGTATTTCCATACAACTTAACCAGTTGGGCTGTCTGCGATGCCATTAACATTCAACAGTGACCGTAATAATTGATAAACATTTATTTATCAAATTCAGAATATAAAAATTCTTTTCTGGATTTCTCATATCCAACATCCCCTATTGACTCATTACACTAAAGTAGTACTGTATACTTATGTCTGAAATGTAAAAGAGAAGAGACTGTACCTGTCACGTTTAGCATAACATGCCTCAGTGCTTTAACATAGTTAGATCCATCTGAGAGCTAACTCTCTAACTCCTTGTCTTTTATCTGTGGAGTTAAAACAAAGGGGTGAGCGATTCATATGCTCAGTAAAGGAAACATATGCTGCTTTAAATAAAGCAAAACTATATATATCATAACGCATTTGTTCTTTTCTTAACAATAATTCAGTAGAAAAGACAGTGGATATATATAGTAAACAACTCTCTTAAAACACCATTCAAATCACTGGCTAAACAGTTTACTTTAAAATGCAGTAAACAACACATAAGATTCAATAAATCTTATCAGTAAACAGAAATCAACACGTTGAGACTAGGCAACAAATAAATCATGCTATCATCATTCCCCCTCCCCCTTGCGAGAACGAAATCTGCCGCTTTTGGGGTGCACCCGTAGGCCATCGCCCCTCACGGCTATCTCAGATCTATGGCCATAATCTATAGTGGTCCTCGAGTCCACTTGCCAAGTGACCTCGAGACCACTGATGACTTGGCGGGTCCATCAGCCCTATGACGCCCTGAGGTGCACTCATTGGTCCATCGACCGAGCCATCGCCCCAGGCGGGTCACGCAACAGTAATGCATGAACTAGAGGCCTAACGTCTCAAAATCAAATTATATTTCATGAAAACCTTTAAGGGCTTATCTCACCTACATTATCATTTACTCAAATGATTTAATTCCCGAAAAGGTTTTAGGTTTTCTGTTTACAAAACACTTTGAAAACTTTCCAAAATTCTCAACTTTTAAAACCTGTCAGCCCATGGTCAGCTCGCCCATGGCGGAGAACATGTGTTTGCCCGCCCACTTGTTTTTAAAATCTAAAAACAAAACTGGCTCACCCTCAGTGGCTCGCCCAGTAATCAACTTGACAAGACGGTAATTTAGTATTCGCCCGCCACTTAGCTTTTCAAAACAGAAATATGTCTCGTTAATGGCGGTTCGCCCGCCTTCTCTTTAAAACAAGGGCCGCCCGCCCAAACACATTAAATCAGTTCGCCCAAAACAGCATAGGGGTCGGCTTTTAACTCGCCCGTATCAAAATAATTATTAAATAACTTTCTTCAAACAATGCATGTCAGAAAATAAAGCATTTAACTTAGTGTTTTCATAAAATTTACTCCACAGGACATGCATCACTTCACACACATCTCCCTTACCTGTTCCAACGAAGCCTTGCTTCGCCCTGCTCTCTGTTCGCCAACAGCTATTCCCCATTCTCGGCTGCAAAAATGATTTATTAAAATTATTAATATTCTCTTTTTCCAAATTTCAAACATTTTGGTGAAACTTAATAATCAAATAGCTCGCCCATACAAGTTCTCACTAGCTCGCCCTATCGAGCTTGCCATTCAACAATGGTTTACAATTTGGGAGCTCGCCCGCCATTACTCACCATTAATATTTTTCAGAAGCTCGTCGAACAGTCAACTCGCCAAGCCTCTATTGGCTTAAATGTGGGAATTCGCCCACAGTTCTACTCGCCCAATGCCTCTGCATTTGAGCTCGCCACATACACAGATTTCTTATCAGAAGTGAGCTCGCCCATGAACTAAACTACCGTTGGGCGACCTAGCCCACATGAATAACAACATTGGCGTGTTCATCATTTCCTACTCGCCTCATTGGCGATTACCAACTTTCAACATAGTCGCCATTGTCGTCACTTATTCCATTATTTTCCTTGTTTTCATATTCTCCAAAGATCTAACTAAAAACAAGACTGTATCTATGTTTATTACTTCATAAAACATAGAAATCTATCATTGAGCATCAAGAAATCCTCAGAAAATATGAAACTCACCTCAACCAACTGCACTTCCAAAACAGCTTGTTTTCCATCTCATGTTAGCCTTCTTTTGCTTATTCCTTCAGCTCATCAACGAGGAAATGTTTTACAAGCAGGTTTATGTGTTTTGGCCAACTGAAGAGTGAAGCTCAGTAAATCAAGTATGACAGAAACGGGAGGAATCACATAAGCTCTCAGTTGCATAATTTTCGGGAGGAAGATGAAGTTTGTTAAATGGATTTCCGTCAAGTGTTTCTTCTTATATAACCCTGCTCAACCAATCAATAGCTACTGCCTGTCCCTTATCCTGTTTCTTTCATTATTCCTCACGTCTATCATGCATTTAATGCATGAAGAAAACTGCACTTACATGGGCGAGAAAGTCTTCCTTCCACACACCTTTTTCTTCTGCTGCAGCCTTTGCTTAATTCCTCAACCAATAAGGCTAATTCCCTTATTGACTTTAACTTTCCTTCATTTATTGTCCTCGACCGTATATCTCACAAAGTCAATCTTGGCTGCTAGGTTGAATTCTGTTTTCATTTGCCCCTCTATCTGGACGACCACCTTACTCGCCAAATACATTGGCATTTCCAAGTCCTCGCCACAAGCGGGCCATCACTTATCCACGAAGTTGGCGAACTTAACTACTTGCCAAACAAATAAGGAAAACAATCAACTCGCCACACTACACCAGTTCGCCAGCCATTCAGCTATTCTTTGCCCCTCTGTGTGGCGATCACAAGTTCTCGCCCTTTTGGGACCATCACCAGGCATGGGTCAACTCGCCAACCTTGTTTTTGATTCACCTCACAGGTTGGCGAACACACATTTTCTCCCTTGACACCAACCAATTCGCCATCACCATTGGCGATCTGTTCGCCCATTGGCGAACATCCTTCCTTGCTAAATCGTTGGCAAGCTATTTTGTATACTCGCCCATACATTATTTCACCATAATTGCTCCATTTACTACTTATGATAACGAGCTTTTCAACTAAGTGGAAGTCAATGTTCTTTATTTATTTAATTTCCAATATCCATTTTATGAGATTAAGGTCTACAGTAGGGTAAAATCAGATCTTACATTTTCTCCCCACCTTAAGAAATTTGGTCCTCCAAATTTCAACCAGACCTGTCAGTGAAGAAACTCTGGATACGTCTTATGCATAAGGCTTTTAAATTTTCAAGTAGCCTTATCCTTAATATTATACCATCAAAGCACCTTAGCCATAACATGATGTTAGGTCACAGTACTTTATCACTGCAATTTATCTTTCCTATCCAGAATCCGTACCAATTTCTCAACGTAATTGATGTCCTTTCTAATCTTTAGGACTCATCTCGAATCACGTGAGAAGGATATGGATAGTACTTTCTCATTATCGAAACATAGAACACATTGTGCACTCCTGACAACACGGAAGGTAGTGCACATCTTTCACATGATATAAGATCTCCAACGATCCGATGCATCGGGAACTCAATTTCCCTCTCACTATGCATCCCAATGGTGAGACCTTAATATACATAACCTCTTGTATATCTTAAGAAGTCTGTTCGACCAAGTCGAAAATAATTTTCGGTCTCCCATTTTCTCATGCTATCGTGGATTATATCGTCTACTAAATAATTTCTTCCAAATGTTATGCCTATACTCTCTTGTGGCCCTTATTATCAACAAACTCTGTCAGGGTAGAGGATTATCCCAGGAGCCTATAAAATCAATCGCATACGCTCACACCATATCCTCGAGCGTCCATCTCATACGCTCGAACTGTCTCTCAGTCTGCGGATAAGCTGCGATACAAAACTCAATCGAGATCCCATAGCTTCTCGTAATCTCTCTCACACTGAGATACGAAGTGAGATTCCCTATAACCAATAATGCTCGCTGGAATACTGTAAACCTCACCATTTCCCTGACATATCCGGCCAAGGCATTAATTAGCTCAACAAATTCCATAATCAAGGAATGAGCAGACTTACGAAATATATCCACAACTATCCAGATAACATTTTACTCTTTTCAGTTTTTCACTGAGTATAGGAAGTACCTCTGATATAGGTATTTTTCTTCCTTATCACTTTTTCAACTCTTATTTAATCTTGTCTCCAATATGAGACCACGAATATCTTTTTATATTCCTCATTGTCTCTAAGACTACTGCCCGTCTCTTTAGGCTATCAATAATCATCCCTTTGGCACTCTTCCGCACTCTAGGATTATTCTCTCAAGTGTGTTGGCGACCACTTAGTTTGCCCACTTCTCACAACATGTTATCCGGTGTTGAGCGATCACCCCACTCGTGAGTCACCCATCCCGAATTTTCCCAAA
Source organism: Heritiera fomes (assembly GCA_032173925.1). Lineage (NCBI taxonomy): Eukaryota > Viridiplantae > Streptophyta > Magnoliopsida > Malvales > Malvaceae > Heritiera > Heritiera fomes. The sequence goes on along the minus strand of JAPDPM010000004.1, from coordinate 17,720,708 downwards.
GTCCTGAAGAATCTCGACTTCTTCTCTCACACGCATTTTATACTCCCTGAAATGTTTTATCATCCTTGGGAGTTAGTAACTCATCTCATTCAGTGCTAGTCGATAATAATTTGGTGACTATCATGTATAAATTTTTAATTATTCGTATATAATTGTCCCAGTAGTCTCTAAAATACCACGCACTCGCTCTCAATATATCCCGGAGCGTCCACACAATGCGCTCGGATATCTATATCAATCTGAGGCGGTGCTAACAGTAAAAATTTGGAATCCCAAAGCCTCTTGCTATTCTCTCAAAGCATACGGCGAATCAGGGATCCCTATCACAAGTATTCACTCACTGGAACTTCACATACGTCCTCTCTATTTCACCAATGTATATCGACTAAAGCACTTATTACATCCCAAAACCATAATCACTTCTTTAACATCATGGTTCTTTCGGATTCTTCACTACCTCACAGTGATTGTTTCATGATCAATCTAGGACTGCTTTTCTTTTGCAGACCTTAATATTAGCCACCGATTACGTCTTAGGTAATCATTTTCCCCTCGATCACTTCTCTTATCTCAAGTGATCATTATATCTCTTATTCTCCTAGTACATGTAATGTCACTACTTGGAGAATATACTTTTCCTCACATCAATTTTTGAAATTTAAATTTATTATCATTCAGATTTCATCACCACAATTAATTTCTCACTTAATATAGTACTTTACTGTTACTATCTCGTAACCATTTCAAATACTATATTCATACATACCCATTCACTTCTACTTTCTCTAAGCACTGAATCAATAAGGTAGCAATTCCACAAACTCTTCAACAATTCATTCGTGCTATACGGGTAAAACTCATAAATTTTATACCCCAATAAGCACACTTTAACCTCACTTAAGTAGTAAAATCTTTTTTTCAGACAATTTTAATGTCCACTTAATCAGTTGAGACCTCACGTCTCTAATATATATATATATATATATATCAATTAAAAACCAATGGTCACTGACTTAACAATAAGGTTTTCTCCATACCTTATTCAATAATATTGTTGATATCAATATACATGTTTATTCTTTTTAAAATCATCCTAGTTGGCTCTAGGCACACAAATAGGAAGGATACTACAGTCGGCTAAGGATCCAGATAGAATATGATAGGTATTTTAGAATACCATACTTGTTCCGGAACCTAGAAGCAACTGTAGAGAGTACTAATCCCGTTGTTTTCAAAATGATATAATTTTCGTTTTCACCGGTTATATCAAACAAGTTTAATTCTTTACTCATCAATCTCTTGAGTAATTTCTCAAACTCTACTGATTCACTGGTAGGAGCTTACAACAATTTTTATTTCAATTTTCCAACCTTTAAGCTTGTCAACTAAATCTTGATGCCAACTTTATCATTTGGTAATTACGAGACATTTCATTTTCTTGGCGATTACAGCTTGTGTTCTGTTCGCCACATCGCTTTGACTCATGTCATATTGTTGATCAGATTTTTCACCATACTCATTGGACTATCAGGATTTTCGCCCACTTTAGTAATTCATGTTATATCGGCGGACTCATTTAAGTCCTTGCCATCATCTAACTCGCCCACACCACTGGCGATCATACATTTACACGTCCCTTGGTGAGCTATCCCAATGTAGTTCTCACCAATCAAGTATTTCTCATAATTCTCATAATATCACGATTCTATGGATATCGTAACGGACCAGCCCAACCGGCCATGGCAACCCCCTTTTTGGGCCCATCGACAACGATTGCTGTGACAACGCTACTCATCCATACTGTCCTCTTTGGCGATCACCTCGATGCCCGGTCCATCCAACCGTGCTCGAGTTTGCCCATTTCAAAATTTTCTCTCTCATCCACAGACTTAAACACTTGACTTCCTCAAATGTCAAGTTACATCCATTCTCCTAAAACATAAGTATATATATATAACCAGTTTACATCATTTCTCACACAATTCACTTTAAATTTAGACCCCAAATCCACAACAGGGATGACTATCTCGCGACCTCTCATCACTTGTACTCTGGGTCGCCTTACTTATCAATATATCAGTGGGGTCCACAGTAAAGATCATCCTTTACACCACCACATATTATTTCACTATCAATTTGTATTTTAAATCCATTCAATCACTTATGACTTCGAAAGAAAACATGTCAATATAGGGGTATATTCATAAATTCTCCTTTAATTCTCTCTCATCAGCATAACTCCAAACACGCGATCCTAGAGCTTATATGTTAATATTTTCCCTTTTTGTCTCAATATCATCATTTCAGGATCTTAGTTCGATATGGACAGAGAAGTCCTGGAGGGGCCCTCACCGAGTTCCTCACTGTACCTTATCAAATAGACCCGACATTATGATGATAAGATCGCCTATCTCATGCAAAATTTTCGGATTGCTATCTCTATTTGTAACCCATAATTAGTCAACTTTCACCATATTTCACCACTTAACTCATTTCACAGTCATTCGACTCCTCTATACATTCAGACTATACAGTACTACAGGAGATGTTAACCTTTCTCAACACTTTCCATGCTAAAGGCATCAACAGACATCAGACCAACCCAAGCTCTGATACCATTAAATCTGTAACATCCCGTTACCACATTTTTCACGTATTTCCATACAACTTAACCGGTTGGGCTGTCTGCGATGCCATTAACATTCAACAGCGACCGTAATAATTGATAAACATTTATTTATCAAATTCAGAATATAAAAATTCTTTTCTGGATTTCTCATATCCAACATCCCTTATTGACTCATTTCACTAAAGTAGTACTGTATACTTATGTCTGAAATGTAAAAGAGAAGAGACTGTACCTGTCACGTTTAGCATAACATGCCTCAGTGCTTTAACATAGTTAGATCCATCTGAGAGCTAACTCTCTAACTCCTTGTCTTTTATCTGTGGAGTTAATACAAAGGGGTGAGCGATTCATACGCTCAGTAAAGGAAACATATGCTGCTTTAAATAAAGCAAAACTATATATATCATAACGCATTTGTTCTTTTCTTAACAATAATTCAGTAGAAAAGACAGTGGATATATATAGTAAACAACTCTCTTAAAACACTACTCAAATCACTGGCTAAACAGTTTACTTTAAAATGCAGTAAACAACACATAAGATTCAATAAATCTTATCAGTAAACAGAAATCAACACGTTGAGACTAGGCAACAAATAAATCATGCTATCATCGTTCCCCCTCCCCCTTACAAGAACGGAATCTGCCGCTTTTGGGGTGCACCCGTAGGCCATAGCCCCTCACGGCTATCTCAGATCTATGGCCATAATCTATAGTGGTCCTCGGGTCCACTTGCCAAGTGACCTCGAGACCGCTGATGACTTGGCGGGTCCATCAGCCCTGTGACGCCCTGAGGTGCACTCATTGGTCCACCGACCGAGCCATCGCCCCAGGCGGGTCACGCAACAGTAATGCATGAACTAGAGGCCTAACGTCTCAAAATCAAATTATATTTCATGAAAATCTTTAAGGGCTTATCTCACCTACATTATCATTTACTCAAATGATTTAACTCCCAAAAAGGTTTTAGGTTTTCTGCTTACAAAACACTTTGAAAACTTTCCAAAATTCTCAACTTTTAAAACCTGTCAGCCCATGGTCAACTCGCCCGTTATGGCTTGCCCATGGCAGCTCGCCCATGGCGGAGAACATGTGTTCGCCCGCCCACTTGTTTTTAAAATCAAAAAACAAAACTGGCTCGCCCTCAGTGGCTCGCCCAGTAATCAACTCGACAAGACGGTGAATTAGTATTCGCCCGCCACTTAGCTTTTCAAAACAGAAATATGTCTCGTTAATGGCGGTTCGCCCGCCTTCTCTTTAAAACAAGGGCCGCCCGCCCAAACACATTAAATCAGTTCGCCCAAAACAGCATAGGGGTCGGCTTTTAGCTCGCCCGTATCAAAATAATTATTAAATAACTTTCTTCAAACAATGCATGTCAGAAAACAAAGCATTTAACTTAGTGTTTTCATAAACTTTACTCCACAGGACATGCATCACTTCACACACATCTCCCTTACCTATTCCAACGAAGCCTTGCTTCGCCTTGCTCTCTGTTCGCCAACAGCTATTCCCCATTCTCGGCTGCAAAAATGATTTATTAAAATTATTAATACTCTCTTTTTCCAAATTCCCAACATTTTGGTGAAACTTAATAATCAAATAGCTCGCCCATACAAGTTCTCACTAGCTCGCCCTATCGAGCTTGCCATTCAACAATGGTTTACAATTTGGGAGCTGGCCCGCCATTACTCACCATTAATATTTTTCAGAAGCTCGTCGAACAGTCAACTCGCCAAGCCTCTATTGGCTTAAATGTGGGAATTCGCCCACAGTTCTACTCGTCCAATGCCTCTGCATTTGAGCTCGCCACATACACAGATTTCTTATCAAAAGTGAGCTCGCCCATGAACTAAACTACCGTTGGGCGACCTAGCCCACATGAATAACAACATTGGGGAGTTCATCATTTCCTACTCGCCTCATTGGCGATTACCAACTTTCAACATGGGCGATCAACATAGTCGCCATTGTCGTCACTTATTCCATTATTTTCCTTGTTTTCATATTCTCCAAAGATCTAGCTAAAAACAAGACTGTATCTATGTTTATTACTTCATAAAACATAGAAATCTATCATTGAGCATCAAGAAATCCTCAGAAAATATGAAACTCACCTCAACCAACTGCACTTCCAAAACAGCTTGTTTTCCGTCTCATGTTAGCCTTCTTTTGCTTATTCCTTCAGCTCATTAACGAGGAAAGGTTTTACAAGCAGGTTTATGTGTTTTGGCCAACTGAAGAGTGAAGCTCAGTAAATCAAGTATGACAGAAACGAGAGGAATCACATAAGCTCTCAGTTGCATAATTTTCGGGAGGAAGATGAAGTTTGCTAAATGGATATCCGTCAAGTGTTTCTTCTTATATAACCCTGCTCAACCAATCAATAGCTACCGCCTGTCCCTTATCCTGTTTCTTTCATTATTCCTCACATCTATCATGCATTTAATGCATGAAGAAAACTGCACTTACATGGGCGAGAAAGTCTTCCTTCCACACACCTTTTTCTTCTGCTGCAGCCTTTGCTTAATTCCTCAACCAATAAGGCTAATTCCCTTATTGACTTTAACTTTCCTTCATTTATTGTCCTCGACCGTATATCTCACAAAGTCAATCTTGGCTGCTAGGTTGAATTCTGTTTTCATTTGCCCCTCTATCTGGACGACCACCTTACTCGCCAAATACATTAGCATTTCCAAGTCCTCGCCACAAGCAGGCCATCACTTATCCACGAAGTTGGCGAACTCAACTACTTGGCAAACAAATAAGGAAAACAATCAACTCGCCACACTACACCAGTTCGCCAGCCATTCAGCTATTCTTTGCCCCTCTGTGTGGCGATCACAAGTTCTCGCCCTTTTGTGACCATCACCAGGCATGGCTCAACTCGCCAACCTTGTTTTTGATTCACCTCACACATTGGCGAACACACATTTTCGCCCTTGACACCAACCAATTCGCCATCACCATTGGCGATCTGTTCGCCCATTGGCGAACATCCTTCCTTGCTAAATCGTTGGCGAGCTATTTTGTATACTCGCCCATACATTATTTCACCATAATTGCTCCATTTACTACTCATGATAACGAGCTTTTCAACTAAGTGGAAGTCAATGTTCTTTATTTATTTAATTTCCAATATCCATTTTATGAGATTAAGGTCTACAGTAGGGTAAAATCAAATCTTACAAGTAGATTAAGATCTCCTACAGGGGATGCCTAAGTAAGTTAAAACATAAAAAATAAAAACTTACAAAGATGACAAAGGTAACGCCTAAATGACTTCCATAAACCCTAACTTGTAAAATTGATTTTTGTGATTTTCAAACATTAAAACATGATTTAATAACATCAAAATGAACTTGAAAATAGCAAACAATTCATCGAATAGAGGCCAAAAAACAAAATGATGAAGAAAATAGATGAAAATGAGAATGTCAACCAAGCTTAAGCATAAGAACTATAGGATTGATTTTTCAATCCCTTAGATTCTCATACCTATAAAGCTTAGTATAAAACAAAAGTGGCAAAGAAAAAGTAGATGCAAATGCCTTCATTTTTGGAAGTAAAAAGTAATAACAATATTTAAAAGAAATCTCACAAGAAAGTAGTAGATTTTTAAGGAAATGTTGAAGAAACAAGTGAAATAACAAAAGATAAGAAAAGAAAATTAAACAAGTAAATTGTTGGCTGCACTAAACTAATAAAAACACATAAATGAAGCACAAAATTAAAGCCTAAGAAACCTAACAATCAACCCCTAGCCTATTGCACATCATATTGCTTAAATAGTCACTTAAACTAGGGCTTCAAGCTTGGTAGATCAGTTGGCACTCCTTGCCACTTGTCTTCACTTGATTGGCTCTTCTTGGAAGATATTTTCGTGTCATTTAATCCTCCAAATCAGCCCAAGGACATCTCACACCTTCTAGTACCATCCATTTGTCTTCTTGTCCACTTGTGCGATCATATGGCAATGGCATGTATCCACCATGTGTTGGCCATGTGTATCTTTGTTCTTATCCTCCAAGAGTGAATAGCATAGTGGCATGTGGAGTGCTAGGTGGATGAGAGAGATTATGTGCACTGTAAGACGAATTTCCACCTCTTTTTGTCTTTTAGTGATCCTGTCTCCTTGCCCTTTTTTAGCCTAATTGCCACCAAAATGATTGGAATTCTACTACAATCTATTTATCTTAATAATTTGAGAACATTAAACAAATTAGGGAATAATTAACAAATTTTATAGGAGAATTAAACAATAATTAAGGGATTAAGCATGAAAATAACTTTGTAAGTGCTTTGGTTATCAATGACATAGACTTGTAAATGCTCTAGTTAGAAGAGTGGAGGCAATGAATGACGAAAGAATGGTCAATACTAGAGGAAGATAAAAAAAACTTGGAAGGAAGTAATTCAGAAAGATATGGAGGCATTAGAGTTCGATGAACACATTGTCTTGGATACGAATGTGTGGAGGAGGAGAATTCATATGGACAATTTAATGTGAGTTTAGATATAGGTTCATGTAGCTTACCCTAAAATATTGGGATAAAGGCTATTATTATTATTATTATTATTATTATTATTATTATGAAAAATTGCAAATTTAAAAAACTACCCAGTTTCTATAGAGAGAGCAAAAAGAGAAAAAGAAAAAGAAAAAATTAAAATAAAAAAGGGCTAACAATTGCAAAAAATAAGAATAGCTATAGTTAAAGGAAAACTTTGAAAAAATTTCTTTAAGAAATAAAAATAAAGATAAAAGAGAAGAAGATAAACCTAAGAAGTTACCTAATTCAAACATCTTATCCAAGCTCTACATGGCTAAAAAACAATCTAACAACAGTCAAATCTAGAAAAATTATAATAAAAATTTGAAAAAATATGCAAGATAAAATGTTAAAGAATATGTCTAGGTGAAGTCATAAAATTTTTTGAATAAAAATTAAGAAACATATATAGAAAAACAAAATAAACTAAAATAAAAGATAAAAAGAAAACCCAAGATTTACTTGACTTAAACACTAGATCCAACCTCTGCATGACCAAAAGCAATCTCACAATAGTTAGATCTAGAAAAAATCATAATAAAAATTGTAAACAAAATTGCAAATAAAAAACTAATGAAAAGGTAGAACCTTATACTATAAGCAATTTTAAAGAAAAAGTTTTTTCTTATCATTATTTTTCAACAATCTTTACCTTTCTTCACCATTGAAAAATCAAAAGCACCAGCGAGTAAGATGAGAGAAAAAAAAAGAGAATATAAAGGGAGAAATGGAAAAAAAAACTTAAACAAAAAAAATTTAGTTTTGAAGTTAGGAGTTAGGTAAGGAAAAGAAGAGAGAAAAATGTAGGAAAAAAGAACGATAAGTTGCATTGGAGAGAGAAGGCAGAAGCAAAATGACGAAAATCAGAGAAAAAAATCTTTGCTATCTTCAATTAAGGACAACTGTTGCATGCTTTGTAAGTCACCAAGCAAAGAAGAGAGTCAAGTGGTCTTTTTAACCGTGCATGACTTACACATGTGAAGCATTAAAAAAACTTCATTCAATTAATAGAAATTGGAAAAAAAATCAACAAATTGAAGAGCAATTGGAGGAAAAATTGATTTTTACATGGCAAACAAAAAAAATCATATTTTGCCTTATTTTCTGAAAGCTACCTTTAATATCTAGGTTATATAGATTTTGTAATCTTAACTAATTAATGGTCTAATAGTAAAACGGTATAATAACATTTTTTCCTTTTATTTTTTAACTCTACCAAGTAATAGATAGAAAGAAAATTATATATTATTCTACGTTTTCCATGTTTTTTACTAACCATGTCAATGAGAAGAAAAAACATGTTATACATTTTCTTGATTTTTATTTTTTTAGCTTAATATCCAATATGCCCTACATGTTTGCTACAAAATGAAATTAAGCCTTCAAAATTTAATTACATGGAAATTAGTCCATTAAGTTTTATTTTAAGCAATTAAAATCCAAACGTTTTAAAATAATAGAAATAAGTACATTTTCGTTAAATTCTTTAACTTCGTTACCCTTACATAGTAATAAAACTTAATGGCAGTTAGAGGGACTTAACGGAAATGTACTTAATTCTGTTATTTTGAAATATTAGGATTGATTTCCATGCAATTAGACATTGAGGATTTAATTCCATTTTATGGTAAACGTGGAAGGCATATTTAGGTATTAAGTCTATTTTTTTCATACTATTGAGCAAAGTCTGTCACATCTTATCTCTAAGCAGTAGAAAAATTTCAAGCTAATTTTTCACTTTTCCAACATCATTTATCGTTTGTATGTGTACTATAAGTCCGAATGAATCCAAGTAAATTGCTACTATACAACTAATTTAATATGATTTAGGTCCCAACACATTCATGCAGTAATGTAGATCCATCAAATTAAATATCACTAACTATTATTCATCATAATTTTGATAGAGAGTTCTATCAGGAGTTCTCCCCCTTGTTAAAGACCATACATTCAATAGTATATAAATATATATATATATATATATCACATATTTAAAGTTGACTGTAAGTAGTAGATTCACAATCCAGATATACATTTTAATAACTGAACATCCATAACATGTATTAATGAGTTTAACATCTATATGCATCTCATATGTATGTACATAAAACATGTCCAAAGTCTCATTCCAGACACCATCCAAATACACATCCCTGATCATACACGACATACACCGTACCATACAACATAACGTGTCCAAAATACATACATGCAAATCAAAAGTATACCTTCAAGTATACTCAAAAGCTTTAAGGAGTAGAGCGGTCCACTCACAATCCTCTAGCACTGAATTCTCATATTTGTAAGAGAGGGGAGACGAGAAATAAGCTGTCAACTCAATAAGGGAAATATAGATAAAATAGTTATGACATCCAATTTCAGAACCATAACAAACCTTGCATGCCTAAAGTGTATTTACAAACAAAGTATAAGAAAATAAATACATAGTATTTATTTCAAATTCAAAACTCAGCAAGCATGCAAGCATAGGTGGTAGTTCAAAACCAAACAAACATACATACAAAATACAAAGAGAACATAGGCCTTATGCTCAAACAGTTAAGAGTCTAGTCCACCTATAACACTGTAGCTATCAGTGTACAAACTCCCCAAAGGGCACTACCTATGGCCATAAGCTAACAAACCTGATTCCATTGATTAGATGAAACTGACAATTGTCCATATCATAATATACGAGACAATCCAAAATGCCTCAAGCAATAAGCGAAGTATGCAGTGGTGCTCAATCAACAATTTAGCTGCCTAGTCTTACAAATCAAATAGTACTATGTATTGAATTGTTCATCAAATATTAGAGTACATGTAAATAGTCAATCCGAATAATGCTTGGTTTGCTCGATTTATTTTCCAAACCTTTAAAATCTCATTACTGGTTTATAAACTTAACTTTAAAGTAAATTTTTACAGTAAATACATATATATACATAAATAGAAAATCTTTGAAACATATTTCTTTCGGAAAATCAATATAAGACCATTATTTAGAAACCATGCGAAATACATATATGGTATATAGATTTATCAAGCCAAAAGCAATCCAAGCATGTATAGTCTTATAAATCCAAATGTACTGAGCAATCATATAAACACAATATCAGGAATTTATTCAAATAAAGGCTTAAAACAAACCATTTAGGTAATTTTCCAAAACCATATATTTCCGCTTACAACACTTCTAACTATCCACCAGACTGCTTCAAGGCTTGATTTCCACATTCACCAAGCTTTAGTCCTTAGGATAGCCCTCTAAATAGCACATGATAGATTGGATTAATCCACTACTTCCAAATACATGCGAACATTAAGAATTGCATAATTTAATAAGAAATGACACCAATCAATGTTTTCTAAACTATTCAATATGAACTGGTACTATTTATCCTCTTTTTGTTCACTTGAAATACTTATAGTCTACTTGGTCTATTTCTGCATCTGAAATTTCTGACCTTATGGCATTATGCTTGCCTTAATTTAAGATTTCGAAATCTAGTTGCCAAGCCGTAAATTTTATATAATACCTAACTTAAATCCCTATTCAAAAATGTAAGATTTATAATTTAATTCTTCCTAGATCATTACCAGTAAATTTTCAATATTTCACTTTATTCCAACAGTTTCAAGCAAAGTATCACAATGACCTATATGCAGTAAAATGCACTTATATACTTGTAGCTAAATCCAATTATAGAAATTGCAAAATTGGATGAAAACTAACTCATTTCCCTATCTAGAAATGTAACGGCTGAACCCTAAGTCATTTTGTGTTATTTTCTACAATTTTTCAAAATCAAAACTAGAACTCACATTTTCTAGGCAGAGTTCCTTGCATTTTTTAATCTATAACTCTAGGTACAGGACTCCAAATTAGCTGATTCTAAAACTAAATTAAAGTAACTTACAAGTCATCTACCATAAAAATTTCAGAATTTAACTCATTATATAACTTTTGAACTTAATTTTTTTAATTTCAACTCTAAAATAGAACACTAACCCAAATTTTAACATCAAGTCTAAATTCACTTCATCATTCATCCATGCCATAACAATTTAATTCAAATCACCATAATTCCACACTCATACTTAACAATTTAGCATTGCGTGTCAAAATCTTACCTCACTTACCCAAGCTTCCAGTAGCTAAACTTCTTCAAAGCTCACTATAATCACTTTTTTTCACCAATACAAGCCAAAGTCTCTCCCTTCCTTCTTCTTTGGGTTTCGATCCTCCTTTCATAAATGTAACATGCAACTCGTTTTAACATTCTATCATGAACATTAGAGATGAAAATCAACTCCCTTTTTACCTTGAATTGCTAAAACCAAGTCTTAGCTCTCCAAAAACCTTTCGGTTCTCAGCTTAATCCACCATAGCCGACTCCTCTTCAAAGCTCCAACAGTTTTGTTTCTCTTCAAACTCTTCTTAATTTACACTTGCAAAGGGTGTTCAGGTCTTCTTGCACCGTATACCCCTTGTAGCTTCATCAGTTTCTTAATTTTTCTTCTTGTATTGCTTGAACCGAACCAACCTTGGCCTATTTCTCTTGGTATTCGAAAATGGAGACTAAATAGCAAAGGGGGGAGAAGGAAATTACAAAGGAATGGACTTTTAAGACTTAATTTTCTTTGAACCACTTCAAATCCAATGCTGTCTTCAAGTTCTTTTTACATTTTTCTTTTGGTTGTAGAATATGTAGAGGTCATGGCAATAAGAGTTTTTGCAACGTCTGATTCTTATAAAATTACAAGCTAACATCCTTTTCTAACAATTTGGTTAGGCCGCTTGTTGAGTCATTAGTCTTTTTTTCTTACATTACATTCACTATTAGAAGTACTTCAGTGTCAACATTATATTTTCATTTCCCTCAAGAAGGTAATAACATTAACATTATCAATACAAGATCCATTTCTACATTCTATTTATTGTACATAACATTTATCCCTATCAATCTTACATCCCCACTATAATTACATTATATACCAGTACTATACAAAATCTAAAAATACAACAAAATAATATACCTTTAAGGGTTCTCAAGTACACCTCGAAAGGATTTCTAAATCCAAAATGTCGACTCCTCTATAAATGAGTGAAATCACTGCAAATAGTCTGGGAGGAAAAAGAGGGGTGAGTTTACGCTCAGTAAAAGGATATACATAAAAGCACGATACTACGGAACTAGGATGCATGATCCCTACTTGGCTTTACAATGACATAAAATGGTTAGTATTTATATAAGCTTTTCGAATAAGGAAATTCTATAGCCAATTAGGATGACCAGGCTAAGTATGGGAGAATGCTTTAGTGCACCTCAAGTGTCCTGGGTCTTAAATTTGACTATAGGGAAACAATAAGATCTAAAGATACTGAAGCGAATACAATCGGATTTAAAAAATGAATTATTCATTAATGCAATTCAATTATAAAATAAGTATACTTCAAAAACACTTTAACCCATAAATTTGCACTTTTCTTTCAATCATAAAATATTCCAATCGATATAACATTTCTTTAAACTTGTAGTGTTCAATCCATAATCAATCAAAACTATAAACATTCAATAGAGACGTAAACATCCTAGTAAATCATGCACAGGCAATACACTATAGGAAATGGCTAGAATGGCAACCCTACAAAACAATGACTAATGGCCATCGTCAAACAATCACACAGTGTACACTAGTTAGGTGACATCTATGGGAGCTGATGACTTGACTAGGGTCATACAGCTATAAAGCAATACACTCTGAATACATGATACGAAAGTCAACAATCTCAAAACATTTATTTATCAACTAATACCTCTAAAATCATTAATACTTATTAAAAGACCTTCTTGAAATGCATGAATTGTAAACTCACAAATTTGTACAAGTTAAGAATTTAAAAGCAATTTTTCAACATGAGGCAATTAACTGCTCTATTAGGGCAATCGACTGCTTTGCACTTTTTTAATTTATTAAATAAGTTTTTAAAATTAATTTCGAAGTATTTGAAAGTTAAATACAAAAGAGGGGTAATCGACTGGTTATTTAAGCAATCGACTGGTTTTGAAACAGAATGCTTCTGGAGAAAATGCAGCAAACTGGCCTATGTGGTGGTTAGTTGGTGCACAAATAGAATGCTTCTGGAAAAATAGCAATCGAGTAGCCTTCATGGCGGTCGACTGGTCTTGAAATAGAATGCTACAGAATAAAGCAGTCGATTTATATTCAGGGCAGTCGGCTGGTTTTAAGTGGGTTCTATAAATGGGGAATCGATTGCTATACAAGGCAGTCAACTGGTTTGAGTTGGTTTTACAAATGAGCACGTCGTGCTTGTGTCTAGGCAGTTAGCTGCCCCTTAGGGCAGTCGACTGCTCCTAGGCAGAATCGATACTAGGAGTAAAACCAAAATTTGAACTTCCTGCACTTATAAAACAATTTCATTTTGCAACCAACCAATAAACCACATGCATGCATAGTACCCTTATACCCTTTTACATATATCTCTTACCTCAATATCATATAATCAAGGTAGTTTGTAGCCCCAAACATCCTCCTTACCTACCCAAAGCTATAGCTGTAGAACAATGGCACTTCAATCAAATCTCATCTTCTTTTAAATCTAACTTCAATAACCATTTCCCTATCACTTAAACCTCATCCTACAACCCTTAAAACATCAAACTCAATACCCTAACTCTTCTTTCTCATTAAATCTAGTGCACCCAAAGTGTTAGACTCAACTTCTTTCAAGACTAACACCACCATCATCTTTCTCTTGCTCACTATTTTCCTTTACACCATCCATGCATGCAAATCACTCAACTTCTCCTTACACCCTCTCTCAACCAAAACCCTAAGGGACTTCGACAATTGGTTTTTACTTCATTTTAAGTTACACACATGTTATATAATCATAAAACAACCAATAACACTAGTAATCATCAAGTAAAACTTCATCTTTTCTCACCTTCAACAGCGACCTATATTTCAGCAATTAAAATAGCCCTCTAATGGATGATTCAAGCTTCCATACTTCAGCTATAGATGGAGCTAAGCAAAAGGAACAATTTTCCTTTGGGGTGGAAGTCGATTTGGTGAGGGTTTAGGGTAGTTTCACAAGCTCACTCACATTAGAACTTAAAAATACTTGAGAGAAAATGTTGACAATGGTGATAGTGGACCTTAAGGGAGAAGATGATGACAAAATATCCTACTTTTAATGTTATTTTAAAATTAAATATCATCTTTACCTCTTTGACCCTTTACCCCTTAAAAATTCCTTTAATTTCACTTATGACCATGGCATTACAATATCAAATTACTTTATCTATTCACTTCTTATTTATTTTTATTTTCCATAATTATGATCCTCTAATAATGGAAGAAGTCAAATGTTTAAATTTAAGGATTTATATTAGGCAGCAATAAGGGAAAAATACCAAAATACCCCTAACAATATAATCGCATAATTTTCAACATTTTCAAGTGATTCAGTCTATGGCTTGGGATAGCCTAAGACATTTTCATACAGGAATTTAACTATGATAGTCTATAGTTCAAAAGTCAAACTAAATTGACCAATATTCTCTAAAGTTCTCCCAACTTATGGATAAAATTGTCATTTTTAAAATTTCGAGCCCAAATTTAAGAACTTGACCCTTTTATGTCCATCCAGATTACACAAAATACTGTGGAGCCCACCTTATAGTTTGCTCTTTTACCTAAAAGATATAGTACCACTTTTCATTACAATTTATCCAATCATTCCAACTTAAAATACTATATAGGTAGGGAAGGAATAAGGAAAATTAGAAATCTCACATCCGACCCACCTTAGGAAATTTGGTCCTCTAAATTTGAGTCAGGCTACTGATTAAACAATTCTGGGTACTTCTCTTTCATTAGGCTCTCCAGTTACCATGTAGCTTCTTCCGTCGAATGATATTGCCAGAGAACCTTAACTAATGGAATTATCTTAAACCATAACACTTTTTCCTTACCATCCAGAATCTTTACCGATTTCTCTACATAACTCATGTCTTCTCAGATCTCCAATGGCTCGTACTCAATGACATGAGAAGTATGTGGATGATACTCACAAAGCATAGACATATGGAAGACATTATGCACTCCGGCTAGCTCGGGTGGTGGTGCTAACCTGTAGGCAACATCTCCCACTCGATCTAACATTTCAAATGGCCCGATGTGGTGAGGCCTTAACTTTCCTTTCTTGCCAAATCTCATAATCCCCTTTGATGAAGAAACTTTTAGAAACATTGAATCGCCAACAGAAAACTCTAAGGGTCTATACCATCTATCTATATAGCTCTTTTGTCGGCTCTGAGTTGTCTTCAATCTTTGACAAATTAGCTTCACATCCTCAGAAGCCGATTCAACTAAATCTGGGGCTAACAATTTATGCTCTCCTACTTCTTCCCAACCAATGGGTGAGCGGCACCTTTTACCATATAGAGCTTCATACGGTGCCATTTTAATACTCGAATGGTAGCTAATATTGTAGGCAGATGATCGTCCCAGGAGCCTTTAAAATCTAAAGCACAGGCTCTTAACATATCGTCGAGCGTTTGGATGGTATGCTCGAACTGGCCATCCATATGTGGATGAAAAGCTATGCTAAAATTTAACCGATACCTTATAGCTTCTTGAAAATGTTCTCAAAAATGAGAGGTAAACCTGGAATCTCTATTTGAAGTGATGCTCACTCGAACACCATGCAGTCAAACAATTTCCTTAACATATTGTTGGCTCTATAGGCTAAACCGAGAGGGGGTGAATCGATTCTTAGCTAACCTTATGTTTGTTTTTCGATTCTTCTAAATTCTCTAGCCTATATTGAAGTTTTCTAAGTTCTCTAGACTATGCAAGCATGCAATCCAAATTCAATACAATAAGCATAAATATAATTGCAAGTAAATAAAGAAATGAGGGAAAGAGAAATGTACGCAAGCGATTTATAGAGGTTCGACAACCTAGCCTATGTCCTTTACCGTGAGACACTCCCAAGGATTTTCCCCAAATTCACTAGCTTGAATTTGTTACACTCTTTTTTCCTAGGCTCAAGAGTAACCTTTACACCTCTCCTTTTTTTAGGCTAAAGGAGGAAACCTTTCCCTTTCTTTTTCGGGCTCAAGAAGGAAACCTTACAACCTCTCCCTTTTTATGGTTCAAGGAGAAAACGTTCTACCCAATCCTCACTTACAATGAAGCACTCAAGGGTTCACTCCCTTTTACAAATTATAAATGGGTTTTCTAGTTAGTGTAATCAAGGAGATACCTCTAGATAGGCAAATGATTACAAAGGTTAAGCTCAAAATAAATCCTATACAATATTTTTGCTAGTTTGTACAAGAAAGACGAGAATGATAGAATATGAGGAATTTTAGCACTTGAAAATGTTGTTGAGACTTGAAGAAGATGGAGAAAATAAAGAATATTGATGCTTAATTGTTCCTCTTACTTCCTTGAGCTTCCAAGCCTTTATTTATAGTCCCTTGGATGGTTTCTAGACGTTGGGTGGAGCCAAAAATGAATGTGACCGTTGTATCTCACAAAAACTAGCCGTTACAGTGCATTCTGGAGGTTAGGGATCGATCCTCTGCCTTAAGGGATCGATCCCATGCTTCGATTTTTCTTTTGGGAGCATTCTACCATCTGGGGATCGATTCCTTCCATCGGGGGATCAATCCCTTATACTATTCATCATCCTGTTGGTCAGGGGATCCATCCCTTCAGGTAGGGGATCTATCCCTTGCACTATTCATTTGCCTTTTCTAGGTATTTAGGCATTAAAAATATTCTAAAACCAATTTTGAGTATTTTTAAATATGACATGACTTTGAAAACATGAATTTGAGTCTAAAAATTTATCAAATAATTTTCTTAAAATATATTCAATAATTCCATAAGAAAATTACTTAAACTAATAATTAAAAATGTTTTCTAAATTGATTAAAGCCAATAAAGATAATCAATTAAATCATAGTTTTGTATTTGATAAAAACACTTAATATGGTTTGTGAAAATCATAATTGATAAAGCAAATTTACAATTTGAATCAAGCATTTAAGATTACTTAAGTTTTTGTCATTTCAAAATATATGTCAATTTAAAGCTAACAATCTTCCCTTTTTTTATATGACAAAACTTAAGATAAATTTGCTTTGAAAATTCTTTGATAAAATACTCCCCCTCAAATAAACCATGATTTTGTAAAGCTCTCCCTTAATATAAGCATGGTTTCAAAACACATTTTCAAACCCTATTATTTCTCCCCCTTTTTTGTCATAGCAAAAAGAAGGGAAAAACAACTTAAAGCTCTCCCTAAAATTATGGCTTAAAGAAATGTGAGAACAAAGAAATATACTCCATCCAACAAGAAATATGTTAGTACATGGGACTAATAGCACAAATAAATAAGTCAATGTTCATAAAGAGTATGAAATATTTGTGCATGCAAAGAACATGACTTATGATCCTATACCAATTGTTTATAAATAATTTTGCAAGAAGTTCCCAATTGGTAAATAATGAAGCAAGTTGTTTATAAATTATCTACTAAGTCCTATAACTTGCTCATTTCAATCTTATCAAGCACCTAAGTATGTCAATTTTTCTCTAAGGTCCAACTAAGGTGCATGGCAATACATCATGATTATGAGCTAAGGTAAGATGACATATCATATGCATGAGCTCATAAATCATTTTCAAGAGATAGTGTGCATAGAATTAATACATATATCAATGAACCACAAATTCTAGCACACAAGTGTCTCATGCAAAAGTGTCTCATGCAAAAGTGTCTTAAATGAATTCTTCTCTATTTGTCATTTTAATCTAAAGAGCAAAAGAAGAATTGTCAATTTAAAGCTTATACCAATTGTTACCAATGGTTGACTTAGACATTTTGCATGATGCTAATTGTTATGTGTGGTGTGCTTAGTGAATAATCATGTCAAGCATGTAAGCATACAATCACACACACCATTAAACATGGATATAGATTAATTAAATATTAACATACTATCATAAAGTATTAATCCATATTCATAAGCACAAATCTAATTATATGAAAGAATAAAAAATTTATAACATTCAAACACACACATTTTCTTTCATAGTTATAGGCACAAAAATCTTATGCTCGTTTTCCATTTAAGATCTTCACCAATTATGAGCAAGAAAAGATTCAAAATTACCATTTTAATCAATTCAAAACAATATCCCTAGTTAATTTTAACATTTAAAGTTCTAAATGGTATATGCTATTTTAACTAAAATGGATTTGCCAAAATAAATCAATATCATGCTTAAGTATATTTTAATAATAAAGTCCATAATCTATAAGTGAGGTCAAGCACGTAATATCATGAAAAAAACCTTCTCATCTCATAGGCATGATCATTGATTCAACTGAACATGCAAGTTCAACATCAAAACAATCCAGATTCAATGCATGTATATCAATTTAAGTGCATTTATTCAAGTTTGCATTTATCTTTGAATGTTGATGTTCTCATTAAAGCTTAAGTTCTTTAAAGATTTGGCCATAAGAGAAATTTAAGTTCATGAATGATAAATTTTTATGCAATTGAACATTTAAGACCTATTTATCATCACAAATTGTAGGCCAAGGACAATTATGACTTTATATTTGAAATGCCTAACACTTTATCTAGAGTCATAATTGGATTCAAACATTAAGGTCAAGTTTTGATTATTTTATCATTCAAGTATATGTATTGACCTTTATTTATTTATATTCCACTAGATGTTTAGTTACCATGAAACCTAGTGTGGAATAGTTGTGTCAAGCTAAGAGACATAATTCTATAAGCATGCTTGACTAAGATGAACTAAAGTAATCAAAATGTCTATTATGCACAAGTTCATCAAATTCTCAAATATACACACAAATCATTGAAATAATTCTTGAAAATGATGTTTAAGCATTAATTGAAAAATATATTTCAAGATTATTTTAAAATTTATGCAAATCATGAGTGTTTTTAACAAGAAAAATGATTTTACATATATGAGCTCAATGAAAAAGATATTGATTGTTGAAAATAATACAAATTTTTTGAAGTTGAGGCATGATACCAATGAAAAATGATTATTCAAATTGAAAAGATCATTAAAACGAGGTTAAGCCAATGAATTTTAAGTTGAGAAGAAAGAAGGTATCAGGAAAATTAAGAAAACTTCTCAGTTTTTGCTTAAAACCTCGAAATGGGCATATTTTGCCAAGAAGGATCGATCCCTAGAGTAAGGGGATCGATCCTTTAATTCTAGAATGCAAATTTTCTGCATTTTGTCACATGGGATTGATCCTATATGTGGAGGGACCGATCCCTCATCCAATTTCTGCAGAATTTTGACAGAAAATTCAACTTTTGAGGTCCCAAAACTTTGTTTTTGAGTATTTTAAGTCCAAGTAAAAGTTTAAACATTTGTGTAACATGATTTTGGACTTGTATGAATGAAAAATATGAATGAAAAACCATTTAACAATAGATTTTGCAATTTTGGAAGAATTTGCACCATAAAGTGCATTTTTAGTCTCAAAAGGGGTTATTTTAATAGTTATGCATATTTTGTCAAAACCAAGATATTGGAAAGCACAAATATGCAAGAACAAACATGTTCACATAGATTTTAAGCACATATATCATTAAATCATCCAACTTGTGAACATCATGCCATAATTTCTAACATGTATATTTCTCATTGATGCTCATGACATGGCATTTTGCATGAATGACATATTTGACATTTTTGGAGCAAGAAAATATATTATCAACACATTGCAAACTTGCTCAAATTACAGAAATCCAATAATCATTTCAAAATCATCAAACATGTTTTTCATTCAATCATTAAGAATTGTCCACAAAATAATCAAAAATTATTTATCACGCCTTTTGTTCAATCATTCAACTCACAATGCATCATGAATTATTAACAAAGTGCCTCATTAAATCAAACAAAAAATTTTAACACATATGAGTTTTGAAAAGATAGAATTTAAGCTTACAAAACTCCTTGCTTGAGAATGCTTTGCCTTGAATTGTTTGAATCCACCTTGAGCCATTCTTTGAAGAATTGTTGTGACTTTGCCAAGGATGGATTCCCAAGCTCTTCCTCTTTTTCATTGGCATAAGCAAACTTCATGGATGTGTAGAGCATTCAAACTCCATTGTTTCTTTGTAACTCCATGCTCTAACACTCCTACACCAAACAAATTCAAGCATGTTTTGGTACCCAAATTTTCTTGGGTCCTTGAGAGTTAGTGCAAACAATTTTTGATCCCTTTAGGATCCATTTCAAGATCAATTCATTGTTAGTTATAGCATGCTTTGGCACCCATATTTTTCTAACTACTCTTCCTCTAAATGTTGTTTTTCTATATGTGCATGCTTATGAGGAGTGACCAATTCTATTGCAAAGTGAGCATGTGAGTGATATATCATGCATAGAATTTTTGCGAACAAGAAAATTCTTAAGATGAGATTTCTTTTTATTTGCATTATATCCTAACCCATTTTTGTCAAAGAAAGCTCTTTAGGTCTCATGCATGTGACCTAATTTTTGTTGACCCATATAAAACCTAGAAAATGAGTTATGTAAATTTGTATTCTTTTCATTTAACTCATTTATCTCTAAGTTTGCTTCTTTTAATTTCTTTTCAAAATCAAGCTTGGCATTTAATAATTCATCATTTTCCATTTTTAATTTTGCAATCATTTTCTTGTATTTTGAGTTCATGCATTCAAATTCAATAGCTAGCTTATCAAAAGCATTTTGTAAATCATCATAAGAATTGTCATTACATTTACTAGAGCTAGGTTTCTCCTTTTCATCCTCAATAGTCAAAAAGTTAGGATTTGCTACTTTATCTACAATGTCTTCTAATTTCTTTTCTAGCTCTAATTTTACCTTGTTTAGTTCTTCATTCCTTAAACCAAGCTCTTTAACTTTCTCCTCCAACTCAAACTTATTATTTACCAAAATTTCATTCTCTTGTCTAAGTGTATTTAACTTTTTCTTATATCTTGTATGCATTGATTTATATTCATCACTTAACTCATTAAATGCATCTTGAAGCTCATCAAATGAATATTCTTCTAAGGTTTGTGAGCTACTCTCAAAATCATCATCAAGAGCCATCAAACGAGAGTTTTCTAAGGTGAATTGAGCCATTCTAAGGATCGTTTAACTATTAGGGGTTTAATCCTAACACAAGAGCCCAAGTTCTGATACCAATTGTTGGCTCTATAGGCTAAACCGAAAGGGGGTGAATCGGTTCTTAGCTAACCTTATGTTTGTTTTTCGATTCTTGTAAATTCTCTAGCCTATATTGAAGTTTTCTAAGTTCTCTAGACTATGCAAGCATGCAATCCAAATTCAATACAATAAGCATAAATATAATTGCAAATAAATAAAGAGAGAAGGGAAAGAGAAATGTACGCAAGCGATTTATAGAGGTTCGGCAAGAGGTTCGGCAACCTTGCCTACGTCCTCTACCTTGAGATGCTCCTAATGATTTTCCCCAAATTCACTAGCTTGAATTTGTTACACACTTTTTCCTAGGCTCAAGAGTAACCTTTACACCTCTCCTTTTTCTGAGCTAAAGGAGGAAACCTTTCCCCTTCTTTTTTCGAGCTCAAGAAGGAAACCTTACAACCTCTTCCTTTTTACGGTTCAAAGAGAAAACGTTCTACCCAATCCTCACTTACAATGAAGCCCTCAAGGGTTCACTCCCTTTTACAAATTGTGAATGAGTTTTCTAGTTTGTGTAATCAAGGAGATACCTCTAGATAGGCAAATAATTACAAAGGTTAAGCTCAAAATAAATCCTATATAATATTTGTGCTAGTTTGTACAAGAAAGATGAGAATGATAGAATATGAGGAATTTTAGCACTTGAAAATGTTGTTGAGACTTGAAGAAGATGGAGAAGATGAAGAATATTGATGCTTAATTGTTCCTCTTGCTTCCTTGAGATTCCAAGCCTTTACTTATAGTCCCTTAAATGGTTTCTAGACGTTCGGTGGAGCCAAAAATGAATGTGATCGTTGTATCTCACAAAAACTAGCCGTTACAGTGCATTCTAGAGGTTGGGGATCGATCCTATGCCTTAAGGGATCAATCCCATGCTTTGATTTTTCTTTTAGGAGCATTCTGCCATCAAGGGATCAATCCCTTGTACTATTCATCATCCTGTTGGTCAGGGGATCCATTCCTTCAGGCAGAGGATCCATCCCTTGCACTATTCATTTGCCTTTTCTAGGTGTTTAGGCATTAAAAATATTCTAAAACCAATTTTGAGTATTTTTAAATATGACATGACCTTGAAAACATGAATATAAGTCCAAAATTTTATCAAATAATTTTCTTAAAATATTTTTTTTAATAATTCCATAAGAAAATTACTTAAACTAATAATTAAAAATGTTTTCTAAATTGATTAAAGCCAATAAAGATAATCAATTAAATCATAGTTTTATATTTGATAAAAACACTTAATATGGTTTGTGAAAATCATAATTGATAAAGCAAATTTACAATATGAATCAAGCATTTAAGATTACTTAAGTTTTTGTCATTTCAAAATATATGTCAATTTAAAGCTAACAGATATAAATCTGCCAAAGCACTAAGAGAGTTTGTGGACTTGATGGCTAAAAAATGGGCAAACTTAGTCAACCGATCTACAATCACCCATACACTATCATGATTCTTCCGAGTCTGAGGCAAACCCATTATGAAATCCATTGTAATGTGCTCCTGTTTCCATAAGGTATAAGCAGAGGTTGTAACAAACTACCTGGTCTTTGGCGCTCTACCTTAATCTACTGATAAGTGAGACATTTCGCCACGAACTTTGCTATGTCTCGTTTCATACCAGGTCACCAATACACTTTGCACAAATTATGATACATCTTAGTACTTCCAGGATACAAAGTGTACTTAGTGGAATGTGCTTCTGTCAAAATCAACTTCTTCAACTCTTTATCATCAGGAACACATATACGATCCCTAAGCCTCAAAATCTCATCACTACCAATGACAAACTCTGATGTCATACCTGATTGAATCTGATTCCCAACCTCGATACATTGAACATCCTCCCTCTGAGCAACCCTAACTCTGTCCATCAATTTCAGTTCGACTAGTAGACTAGCAATCATCCCATAACTCTAAAAGGTGTAACATTTAGGCTGAGGCATGCAAACTGCTGTAGCAATTCATACTTTAGGACCACCATGTATTACACCATACCCATGTGTTTCCTATTCAAAGCATCTGCCACCACATTGGCCTTTCTCGAGTGGTACAAGATTTCGCAATTATAGTCCTTTAGAAGCTTAAGCCATCTCCTTTGTCTCATATTAAATTTCCTCTGTGAAAACAAATACTTTAGACTTTTGTGATCTGTAAATACTTGAAACTTCTCTCTATAAAGATAACGCTGCCAAATCTTCAAAGCAAACACCATAGCGGCCAACTCTAAACCATGTGTTGGGTAGTTCTTTTCATGGTCCTTTAAGTGGTGAGAAACTTAAGCAACTACTTTTCCATGCTGCATTAACACACAAGCCAAACCCTATATGGAGGCATCATTATACACGGAGAAACCTACTGAACCACTGGGGATTGTAAGGATGGGTGCTGTCATAAGCCTGCACTCAACTCTTGAAAACTATGTTCATAGGCATCATTCCATTCAAACTTTACATCTTTACGCACTAAGCACATCAATGGAGCAGCAAACGTCAAAAAACCCTCGACAAACAGTCGATCATATCCGGCTAGACCTAAAAAGCTCTTAATATCTGTCACTATTTTTAGCCTCTCCTACTGCAATATGGCCTTAATTTTAATGGATTAACCGAAACCCCATCATTACTTACAATGTGACCCAGGAAGGAAATTTGATCCAACCAGAAATCATATTTACTCAACTTGGCATACAGCTTCCAGTCTTTGAGGGTCTAAAAGACTATTCAAAGATGCTACTCATGCTCTTCCCTATTTTTAGAGTACACTAATATATCATCAATAAAGACAATGACAAAGATGTCCAAATAAGGTTTGAACCCTTCATTTGTCACACCCCGAAAACGTGGAAATTTTGGGCTAACTTTTTCATTTTTATAAATGAAATCTTAATTTCTTACTTAGGTTGCATTCCTGCCAGTGTAGGTTACTTACATATTTTTTTTTACAACGAACAACTGTAACTATTCTACCTCCTGCATAAAAACGTAGTTTATATTTTCAGCTAGTACATCATTACAAATTCCCAACCATAAAGTCCCCACAATATTTCTATAAAATATTTCATCATATCATATTGACCTATCCTTCAGAATAACATTTATGTTCATACGATATCGACTACATCCCAAAAGTATTATTATTTATATACAAATATCTGTGCTATACAGGATGTCTGGTATCAAATTATGAGTTACCTTACGTGTGTACAAAAAGTAGCCGGAGGAGAGACGTATCCCTCAATCTACATCATATGCAAAACAGGCAAAGAGATGATCACTACAAATAATCTGGTAGGGTAGGGGGTGAGCTTTTTGGAAAGCCCCGTAAGAAATGCATTTAAAATAATCATAGCATCGATATATGCAGAAAACAAATGCCATAATAATACATTTCATACTTTAAAACATTGTATGAATTCTTTAATACATATATATCAACATTCATACTTGTTCAAACATGCATCTTACTTTAAAAATTTAATATCAAAAGTAATAAAACTTATTATACAGTTCTTGGAGACTAGGCGAGATCATATAGTCAGTATGCGGGTCATGACACTTCATCCTCCGAAGAGGGAACGGAATACCTATGGCCATGGTATGGGCTGTAGACCTGATCAGAGTCGTACAACGAACATGCACCACGAAGGACCAACATACCCATAAAGGATGGAAACATACGCAATGTGGGCGAGAACATGCATGACGTGGGCTAAACATATGCCACAAGGGACGAAAACATGCACAATGTGGCATGCATGACAGTCAATAACATAAACTATAGGAAGGCCTTAGTCTCAAATCTTACTTACTTTTGTAATTTCTTAAATCATACATTTAGTACAAAAAAATAAAGATCGAGAGTGCCTGGGTCATGTTAGCCAGGGATTTACCACCCCAATCACAGTTTCGTAAAACATACTTATTTATTGTCATACTTAAAACATTATGGAAAAATATGCATAGCAGTTATAAGGTTCGTTTAGCTAATTATCAAAATATTGCGGAAATTAACTTTGGAACAAAATTCATGCTTCAAACATTTCTTTATAATTTACGATGAAAGTAAGGGACACCATCACAAGTTTAAATTACATCTCTTACCTCAGTACACTGTAGAGCAATGCCTTAAGTTGTACCCTTATGCTTCTTATCTCTCCGAATTATAAACTGCCAAGTCAAAATTTGATATAATTAATTTTCGGTATAAAATTCCCTCCTTGTCTAATTCTTAGTTAAATTCTCATTACTTAGAATATTAGAATTTCTTAAAATTTCTCATTATAGTCGAATAGCCTTGAATGACTTAGGTGACTTATTCCTCCATAATATATATTCAACTATGATGCCACTTAATTTTTTTCCAACCCAATTAGGTCAACTTAAGTATTTCTTTCTTTTATTTTCCTACTATTTAGTGACCCCAAACCGTGAACTTTCTTTCCCTTTAATTCAGTTCACGTTGGCTGTATGTAGGTTAGGAAATTTTATTCCTTTATGATGCATATATAATTTAACTTTATAAGTACTTCATCATGCCATTTAGTCAACCTAAACCTAACCCTCTCTTTCATTTTTATTTTTTTTCTTTCCTGTTGTTTACTGACCAAGCGTGAGCCTTCTCTCTTTTCTGTTTTCAATTTACGTTGGCTCCCATTTGGTCCTTACATCATGGTCATATCTAGTATGTCTTAGGTTGTTAAAATTATAGCATTCACACGTATAAAGTCAAGGAATATCAATCTTGACTTCTCTCATTTATTCCTTATTTTGATTGTCTTCACCAACCACAATTTCTTCTCTCTTTTTTTTCCACACACGGTTGTACAACAGCCCAGATTTCCTTCTATCCAGCCACCTTTGTTGACTACATTATAAACACTTCTTTTCTCCTTCATGGTTCACGTAATCCCTTAGCCTATCACTAGCTCAAACCCTCTTATTTCTCATATAGTTGACGGTTTCTTTGTTTCTATTCCTCTTCTACACCAGTCATCTCCTCAAACCTTCCTCTTCTTCTTTCTAAACTTCCACAACCAGTTCTAGGGTTTCTTATACATGATTTTTATTTTGTAACTAAACATATAAACAACTTATATCTGATTATTACCAGAAATTTAAAGAACAATAACTAAAACGAACTGAGGTTGAATATTACCTGTACAGAGCAGAAATTCAACCATGTTATTCAGCTTCTGTGGTTTTTGGTTGGTTTCATGGAGGGTTTTTGGAAGCTTAATATCCAAGGTTTAACTTTCCTAAAGAAACTTGATTTATTTACTAAAGGTTGTGGATGGTTCTGCTAGGCACAGAAGTTATACGGTTTGTAAGAAACAGAACAAACTTTCGGTAATGGTGGCTGGAGAGGACTTCACGATGGGAAGAAAAATAAAGCACTAAAATATATATTAGTTAGACTTTTTCCGGTTCCATTAAAAGCCTTCTTTATTGTCTATTTCTTTTCTTTTGTTTAATGCTCCTTATTCTCCAACCGGGACTACCTTCTTTTTCTGTTACGTTTCTTTTTCTTCATGCAGCCACACGTTTTTTACTTTCCCAGTTAAAGTCTTGCAAGCTAATAAATTTTCCCATCTTTTCCTTGATTTTGTTCCTTTCTTGTCTTGTTATTACTTACTCGGTGCAGCAAAGAAATTAACAAAAGTCAATGTTATAGCTTCTGGCAACCTAGGACAAAAACGTGAGGAAGACTTTCTTTTGTCTTCCTTTATCATTTATTTTATCTTTTCTACTACTCTTACATTCTTTGTTTCTTCATGCTGCTCCACTTTTTTGATTTATCCAAATTAGAATTTTCCAATATCCATTTAATTATTTATTCCTTCTTTTATGTAATATGTTTTCCATACTTATATTTTTCATCTAGGATTAAAATTTTCTATGTGAGAGATACTATTCTTATATATTTAATTCCTCAAAATATTATCAATAATTTCTTTATTGATAATTAAATCATATAAATGTACATCTACAATATAAAATAGCGAGTTCTCACATCATTCACCAAGTTCATGAATGTTACGGGGGCATTAGTAAGATCAAATAGCATAACCAAGAATTCATAGTGGCCATACCGGCTCTTAAACGTTGTCTTAGGGAAATCCTCACTCTTTATCTTCAACTGATGATATTCCAATCTCAAATCTATCTTTGAGATTGTGCACCCTGAAGCTGATCGAATAAATCATCAATCCTGGGAAGAGGATACTTGTTCATGATGGTCACTCGTTTCAACCATCGATAGTTAATACAAAGCCTCATGCTCTCATCTTTCTTTCGTACAAACAAAACAGGAGCACCTCAGGGGGACACATTGGGTCGTATAAAACCCTTATCCAGTAACTCCTGAAGTTGCTTCTTAAGCTCCTCAAGCTCAACCAACGCTATTCGATAGAGATCAGCTCAATTCCAGGCACTAAATCAATTGTGAACTTAATTTCCCAATCAAGAGGAAGCCTTGGGAGCTCATCCAAAAATACATTGAGAAAGTCCTTGACTACCAAAATTTCTTAAAGCTTTGGTCGTTTTTGTTCTACATCTACAACATAGGCTATGAATCCTTCACAATATCATACATATTCTATCAAATCACTTTCAAATATGATAATTAACAAATACATTCATACATTAAGTACTAGTAAAGTTTACAATATAGCTATCGGACGAAGAGAAGGTTACAGTCTTAGCATAGCAATCCAGAATGACATGATTTGTAGCTAACCAATCCATTCCTAATATGACATCAAACCCATACATGTTCAATAGGATTAAGTCAACTATAGATTCTTTTTCTCTTACTCCTAGCTTACAATTTTTGTACACTATATTTGTCATTTGAGATTCCTAAAGGGAGATTTATTTACAGCAAATAACTTAAAGGTTTCAGTTTACAGGTAATTTCATAGCAATCATAGGGATACACAAGAATTAGTAGAAACTGGATCAAACAGTTCAGTAACATTCATATCAAAAACATAAATCTTACCCTTAATTACTTCCGAAAAGGTGTGTCGACCCTAAAAGGTATCTACACGCAAGTGCGCGTGGTCTTCAAGTAATACGGAGGTGAGTCCAAAAATATCGTCCCACAGAAACTGGTAGTGCAAAGCTTAGCTAAATACTAGATACTATTACCTAAGGTATATCCTAGCAAATTATAAAGGTTTGATTATATGGGTGATCTACAATGGCTAACAAAATAAAATAAAATAAATGGAATTAATAAAATAAAATAAAACAAATGAAAATAAAAAAATTAAAATAAAATGAAATAAAAAAAATAAGAAATACTTACAGTGGAAATGATGAAAACAAAATAAATGTAAAAGAATAGAAACAAAAATGCAAATTAGTAATTGGTGTAGGTCAAGTTAAAGATTACTAGGCTTTTCTATAAGTCAAGCTGAAGACAATTAGGCCGAATAATAATTTAAGCCCAAGAGGAAAAAGGACTCAGAAGGCCCATAAATGATCCACTGGGTTATTATTTAAGCTGTGGGTCTTAAAGGTAATTACGCGCAAAACAACTCCTATAAATAGGTCACAGGTATCATTCTTAAACCCTAAGCTCTATTCACCTACTGAAACCTTGCCAAAACCTTGTCTGACTTAAGCATCGAAGTGCGCGCGCAGGGGAAAGCCCCTGCGCCCCCTGGTGGTTTTATTTCTTGCAGAGTTCTTGGGAACAGCTTGACACAAAAATCGAGAATCGACGTCAGCAATCAATCATTGTTGTTTTGGGAAACAACAATTAGTGACGTCTGTGGGAAACAAACAAAAAAGCCATAACAAAAGGTGGTGAAAAGACGCTCTGTGGAAGACAGGGTATGTAGGCTGTGGTAGGGTGCACAGATTACGCGATAAAATCGGGGGCGAGAGATTGGCTCTCACGCGTGACAGGCCTTTTGGCGATAGAGTGCATGCAACTAGCGACAGCCCTACTATACAAAAGATCTCTGGTGACAGAGTACAAAGGAGTGGGCGATAGCATTGGGCGAGAGACAGCACTGAGCGAGAGGCTAGCTCTCACGCTAGGCAAGCCCTTGGCGAGAGACCTCCTCCTGTTAGCACTGGGTGAGAGTTATCTCTCGCGTCAGATAGATCTTGGGAGAGAGAGAGGCTCTCGCTCGCGCCCGAAATGTTTGGTAACAATTGCCACCTGACATTCTCAACTCACATGTAAATTCCCTTACCACAACTTAAAATAACACATCAATTAAAAAAGGGTCCCACTATTTCAATTAAAGAAGGCCCCAAGTAATCTCCACGGGAAGAAAGCTTTTTCTCAAACCACATGCCATTAATTTGATAATTAATTATGAGAGCTTTTATAATATTAATATTAGTTTTTAATATTAATATTGTTTTTAATAATGAGAGCTTTTATAATATTAATATTAGTTTGATAATTAATGCTCTCCACATGTTTTGACTAAACACTTTTTACTAATTAGAATTCACGCTATTAATTAGAGAATGGCTCTCGTGCCTAATAGGCTTGGGTGAGAGAGAGGCTATTGTGAGCGACAGAGCAATTCACGCAACAGGCCACGCGGCAGGCCACTCGGCCATAGTAACGCGGCAGGATGTGTGCGCGACAGGCATGCAAGCAGACGTAGAAAAACACTTTGTCGCATGGTAAAGCAATAACTACAATAATAGTTGCCGCATACGAGGTTCGTTCAATTCAGGTGGACATAGGTCCCATGCAGGCCACTCTGGCGACACAGTGCTCAACTGCGCGATAGCTAAAGCAAGCGAGCAATGATTCTTGTATGCGACATCTCCCCTGGGCAAGAAGAGTCTCCCGCATGCAAAATTGCAAGAGAGGGGCTCCCGCACATAAACGGCGAAAGGGTCTCCTGCGCACTAATAGCGAGAGAAGGGCTTCCACTCTCGGCATCTCCTTTTGTCGAGAGAGTGGCACACGCGACAGGTGCCCTGGTAGAACAACGCATGCGTGCAAACAAAGCCTAACTAGAAATGCTTGTTTGGGGATGGTGAACAAAGGATTGTTACGTTGGCTCGCGCCGGGAGCGGAATGCAGGCAGCAGGACCATGCAGCAGGACCCTTTGGCAAGAGATAGCAACTCGCGCATGTAAGGGAGGTAGAGTGCCGTATGAAAAGCACACACAGGCGTGAATGTGGCGAGCATGTTGCATGCGCAGGCCTTCAATGGGAGATGGTAGCTCGCCTATCGATAGCCAGAACAGGCGAGCACAGTCAAATGCGACACTAGTTTTGGCAAAAGAGTAAGCCACGATGGCGAGCACCGCACATACACGACAGTCTTGGGCAGTAAAGAGACGATGGCAAGCACGGCCTGTAGAGTAAAAGATCAAAAAAGCAGCTAACGTACAGCAGACACCGCCGCAACAAAAGGGCTCCTGCCGCAACAGGTCAATCCACCGTACGCAAGGCGGTAGTGCAAATACACCAGCACTGATCCCAAGCTGCATGCTTGCCTAATAGGTAAGAGGTAATGGTGAGAACATTTAACAAGTTATATTGCGATAAAGCGGTTCGTCCTATGCAACAGCCATGCGGGCAAGAAAAATTCATACAACAGCATTCTAAGCGAGCAAATAGCTCCCTGTGAACCCAGCCTCCTGCACACAAGGCGTGAAGCAATGCTGACAAGTGCAGTGTCATGTGGCGAGCACAAGACCACTGCAATAGGCACTTTCGACGATTGAGTGACATGTGGCGATTGCATGACCAGTGCCACAGCCCAGCCTCCGCAGCAAGGCTCGCTTGGTAAAACATGTACCAAGGCGCGAGGAATGATCTAGATGGGCAAGCATGGAACAAGCCGAAGGATTTAGCTGAGGTGCGCCCACGATGTTAGATAAGCTCGCCCAAGAAAGTAAAAAGCTGGATAGAGAGCTCAAATCGCACGAGCATAAGTCTAATGGAGCTCTATTAGGCAAGCCCCAATCAAAGACCTCAGGGAACACGCCAAAACTTCAAAGGCCAGCTCGTGTTCACCCAGGTGCATATGAACATAGATAAGCGACGGAAACCAGGCAATGCATAAAAAGTTAGACGAGCAGGCAACCGCCACGCGAGTATGGTTATGGATGGCAAGCAAGAATATGGCTATCCTAAGACCCAGGCAAGCAAGCCCTTGTCGACCAAGATGGGAACTTGCCTAGGAGAGAGAACTCTACGGGTAAGTCATTTTGGGTGGCCAAAGCGAGAAAGGATTAGGCAGCTCTGTACATCATCAGGTGCACGCCCATGCAATGAAGGACCAAGGAAGGATGCGCTCTCCCAGACAATGAGAACTCCGGTTTGCAAGCAAGACTTTGGCGAGCCCAGCCGCAAAAGCTCTCTATGAACACAGCAGAGCTCGATTAGTGATCTGGCTGAACGCCTAGCAAAGAAGAAATCAAGATGGCGAGCACATTTAAATTTGACGATCCAAGCGCATGCCCAAGTGCGGGATCTGAGTGGAATGATCTAGAATCTTTTAGACCTGGTGCGCGCACTAATCCGACAGAGTTTCCAAAAGCTTCCTTCGGCCCAAGAACTGCTCTAGCAACCATCTAGAAGTGGCTTAAGATTGGCCTATTAACAACCACACATGTAAAAGAGGGTTTGTCTATATAAAAGGGTGTGTCGGCTTCATGAGTCCTTTAAGCAAGACAAGGATGTACCAGCTTAGGGTGTCGAGATCAAGACTGTGTCTCCCTTGTAAGCCCCTATACATAGCATTCTTGAGTATCAATACAAGTGAGTGCTTGGCATAACGAAAATTGCAAACACACTCAAGCAAGGACATACAGGTGGTAACCAAATTTGAGGTGCTCTCATAGATGTTTTCAATTTTCTTGTCCACTCTAACAATTGTGATTGAATTAGGCAGGTGTCCGAGGCAAGCACTAACCACTGTCGTGTAAGGCAGCAAGCCAGGGAGAGCTTGATTCAATCGAAAACAACTTGTAAAGGTAGATTGCTGGTATCGAGGCACGACTTAGTGCACAATCCATGGTTGATAGCTGAACATCCTAGCACTCATACTTTACAGATTTTTCAAAGACAAAGACTTGGAATGGTACTGATGGTAAACATTTGCTATTATTGTTTTAACATTTGCTGCAATTATATTGTTACTTACTCCATTTAATTGAAAATACTACATTATGAAACGAAAGGCCAGTTATTTTTATCTGTACTATGATAATCCTTCATGTTTGATAGACATGTTGCAGGAATAGAAGAAGAAAAAATGGAAGTTGGCCAAAGAAACGGGCACAAATAAGACCCTAAGCGAGAAATGCGCGAGACGGGCAAAAATAAGACCCTAAGCGAGAAGAATACGCGAGATGGGCACAAATAAGTACCTAAGCGAAAAATGCGTGAGATGGGCAAAAATAAGACCCTAAGCGAGAAGATACAAGCCGGGCAAATCAAAAGTCCCTAAGCACAGGAGGTGCGAGACGGCCAAAACAAAAAGTCCCTAAGCACAAAAGGGTGCGAGACGGGCAAAAATATCTCTAAACGAGGTACGTTATAATTTTATCATATTACATAACGCATTATGTTGGCATCTCATATATAAACGATATTATATTCTAACAAGTCCTTAAGCGGATAGTACGTAAGACAGGACCAATACTCCAGTAAAAGTTATTCTTTGGACACAAAAAGTCGCAAAGAAAAACTTAGGGAGCACACAGTATGTAGGCAGTGAGGTATGGTACGGGGTACGTTACAATTTTATCATTGGATATGTGCTACAATTGATTGACAAAGTGCACTTAACGTTTTATATTGACATTCCGGATATAAAAGCCATGTTATATTCTTATCAATTATATAAAGTCCCTAAGCATAAAACAGTGCGAGACGGGCAAATTCGAAAGTCCCTAAGCAAAAAATGCGCAAGACAGACAAATGAAAAGTCCCTAAGCACAAAAGGGTGCGAGACGGGCAAACCAAAAGCCTGAAGCGAAAAATGTGCGATGTAGGCTATGCATGTACTTGAAGCGAAAAAGTGTGTGATGTTAGTCATGCATAAAGTGTAAGGGCTTGAAGCGAAAAATGCACGAAGTAAGCCACGTACTCAAAGGAAAAAGCCTAAAGCGAAAAATGCGCGATGTAGGCTACGCATGCACTTAAAGCGAAAAGTGCGTGATGTCAGTCATGCATGAAGTGCTTGTGCTTGAAGCAGTAATTGAGCTGCACAAGCCACATATGTAAAAGAACTTGAAGCAAAAAGTGCACGAGAAAAGTCTGATTATTACGTAAGACTAATACAAGGTAAATGTGTAGTTGCTTCTGTGAATGAGTTTAAAAATGGGCTGATCAGTTTGTAAAAGACTAAGCTCTTTCACAAAAAATTGGAGAGCACTCTAGATTAACTTCTGCCTTAAAAGAAGCATCGATACTAACAGGCACCCAAGCATGTACGCCCTAAGGTGCTATAATTATCTAAATCATCTTTGTCCAAGCCTGTGAGAACCCCGACCATCTCGGATCGACGAAAAGGCTCTTAAGGGCTGGTAAGGTCAGATTGATCTTTATAAATGCCTATCATCAGAAAAGGTACCAAAGCCTCAGCATCTAGATCAAGCTTCAACCAATCATGAGCATGCCAAGCACAAATCGCATTTGTTGAAACCAATTAAGAACATATGCATCCTCTTGTGGCATTTCTTGACGATGCGCCCCCATGACCTTAACCCATATTTGGTTTTCTTCCTCTTGGCTAATAGAAGGCTTTGGTGGCTCTGCAATCTTGTAATTTCTCCTTATAGCTCTTGGTTTCGATCAGCTAAGACCTTAAATTTGAATAGGAGGGTGGTATATTCCACTTAAGAAGTATTTAGCTTAGAGGAGAAAAAAATATCCCGATAGTGTCCTGAAAAAGGCACTTGATAAAAGAAATGATGACACGATGTCGTTTCTGTTACAAATAATGATGAAGTCCACTAGTTGAGCCCTCAAATGAAGATGAAAAAACTCTTGTGATAATCCCAAAAAGAGGGTAGCAAAAGAATTTGAAAAGTCCATTCTTTATATACTCTTTCACAGGATAAACCCTGCGAAAGAATGGGGAGCAATTGATGTGGGTCAGGTTAAAGATTACTGGGCTTTTCTATAAGTCAAGCTGAAGACAATTAGGCCGAATGATAATTTAAGCCCAAGAGGAAAGAGGACTCAGAAGGCCCATAAATGATCCACTAGGTTATTATTTAAGTTGTGAGTCTTAAAGGTAATTACGCACAAAACAACTCCTATAAATAGGTCATAGGTATCATTCTTAAATCCTAAGCTCTATTTGCCTACTGAAACCTTGCCAAAACCTTGTCTGACTTAAGCATCGGAGTGCGCGCGTAGGGGAAAACCCCTGCGCCCCCTGATGGTTTTCTTTCTTGCAGAGTTCTTGGGAACAGCTTAACACGAAAATCGAGAATCGACGTCAGCAATCAATCATTGTTGTTTTGGGCAACAACAGTAATAATTGTGATGGACAGACTTGAAATTTAATGCAAAACTAATCTAAAAATGTATCTAAATGCTCACGAAAATTAATCTAACTTAACCTACACTTAGATCACTAAGTAAATGAACCTAAAATGACTTAAAATTAATTGAACATGACTTAAATAACACCAAAAATAGCAAATATAAAATTCTGGACAGTGACCTAGACTAAGGACGCCTAATGCTATATGAAAATTAAAAATGCTATGCAAAATGCTAGAAAATTACACTAATGCTTCCTAAAAATGCTAATATGAATTCTTAACAATTACATGCATTAAAACTACTAACATGAACATAAATTAATGACCAAACAACATCTATAAACTTAAACAGCAACTTAAAAAAAACTGATCAGGAAAATGTAATTTGAATGATTGAAATGGCTATGTAAATGCTATTAAGACTAATCAAATGTAACTCCTAAATTTACCTAATTAATATATAGACCTAATATGAACTTAAGACACTTAAATGACATTTAAAATGAGACAAAAA
Source organism: Heritiera fomes (assembly GCA_032173925.1). Classification (NCBI taxonomy): domain Eukaryota; kingdom Viridiplantae; phylum Streptophyta; class Magnoliopsida; order Malvales; family Malvaceae; genus Heritiera; species Heritiera fomes. The sequence continues at coordinate 17,685,210 of JAPDPM010000004.1, read as the reverse complement.
AAAAAAAACAGAACCTAAAAGACCCTATAATTCACGCCTAAGCAGAATTTGCATGGAACAACTAATTAAATGCTATATGTAATTTAATCAAACAGCTAATAAACTCTAACTTTAAATGCATGAAACTTTAATGTACCTAAAGACTTACTAAATGACATTAAGAAGGACATAAAACAGAACCTAAAGACCCCTAAAACTAACGCCTAATGCTGACTTAAAATAATGCAGTAAAATGCTAAAGAAATTTAGGAAAAATGCTATCTAATGCTATCTAAATAATCCCCCAAAATTATCCCTAATTTATATGACCTAAACCTAACTTAACCTTAATAAAATGTAGCCTAATCTAGTCTGAAACAGTCATGGAAACTGACCAAACAGATTTCACAAAACTGATCAGGAAATTTCAAATAACGTGAATACTTGGGAAGCAACGACTAAGTATACTATGCCAATTAAATTCTAAAAATTTCCTAAAAATAATATGACAAAAAGCTACTGGAAATTCACTGAAAACAACTTAAAAACAGACCCTAAAATATCCTACTAGTTACGCCAAACAATGAGCAGAAAAACCAATTGCAGGACATTAAATATGCTAACCTACGACATTCAACAAATACTTAATAAACATGATCCCTAAACTAATGAAATGATTGCTAAACTACTGGACACTTAAAAGACCATAAACATGCTCCAAAACAGTATCCAAAACTCACTCAAAATCGAAACAAAAGGAGCTGACAAAGGTGAAAACCGATAATAAACCAAGAGAGGCCATTGACGCTAACCTCACTGCACTACTCCATTGTCAGATTTTTTTTTTGTATTTTCTTTTAAAAGAAACACTTAAAACCAAAAATAAGACATTAAAGTAGACATACGAGAAAGTAAAGAAAAAATTATAAACCATAAAAAAATGCTGGAAAACAGTAAATAAAATATCACTAAAGAAAAGTGTAGACAAAGTTCAAGAACAAGAACTATGGAGGTATTGTTTCAACCTTTTGAATCCCCATTCTCATAGAACCTCATCAATAATCAAAATAAAATAAAATAAAATGAAAGAGTAGAAGAAGATATCATTGCAAGAAATATAAATGAACACTAAGATTAAAAGAGAACTTGAAAGAAACTTTACTAAACTTAAAGGAAATGTGAACAAAGTAAGTAACTTGCATGAAAAAGGAAAGAACTTGAAAAACTAGAAAGATGGTGGCCTGTTCTAAACTTCTCAAGACATAAAAGAAATGCTGGAAAGTAAATAAAATTAAACCCTAGGCAGCTCCCCTTAGGTTAGGTCTCATAAAGTTGCTTATATAGTCACTTAACCTAGGGATACAATGATAATTTCCTATCCTAGATGAGTTGGCATTAATTGCCACTTGTCTTCATGTCATTGGCTCTTCAAAGTAGATATCTCCATGTCATTTAAGTGCCCACATCAGCCATGGACACCTCTCCCTTTCTAGCACCTTCCTTTTTGTCCTCTAATCCACATAAGCGTGCAAGGTGGCAAAGGGCATGTGTCCTCCATATGTTGGCATGCGTCTTTTGTTCTTATCCACTAAGAGTGAGTAGGATGATGACATGTGGCATGCTAGATAACAAAAGATGAGAGAGAAAGTGAAGAGTCATGCTCCTTTGTCTTGTAGTGGTTCAGTCTCATTTCGTGCCCATTTTCAGTCTATTTTCTACCGAAAAGAGTGAAATTCATCTAGAATTTATTTTTCTGCAAAACATAAGGAATTTAATAAAATTAGGGGAATAATTAATAAAATAATGAGGGAATTAAATAATTATTAATCAATAAAATACTAAAATAACTATATTTTCATAGAGTTATCAAGGTGTCTGCGGACTCCATATCTATAGCGAAGACCCGTCCTTGTGTCACCGCTTTCTTCCCCTTCTCTGCTACCGTGGCCTTCCGCTGAGACTAGGTGGTGTTCTCAAACTTTTCAAGTACCTTCTGACTAACTTTTGGACAATTCTTAATCTGATGCCCTATCTATATACACCCAAAGCAGGCTCCGGTCAAATAGTGAATGGTGGTGATCCGTGGAATCTCCCGCAATGCTCACATTTTCAACATATACTCTTCTGTGAGCTAATGGTATTGCCTGTTGAGGAGCATGATTTCTCATCCAATGTCTTAATTCCTGTAGCCTTAGGAGTCCCTTGATCCGTCTTAGCCCTCCTAAATGGATACCTCTTTGACGAGTCTTTTTCTTTTAACTTTTGTTTCACCTTTTCTTTACCCTTACCCTTTTCTCAAAAATCTGCCTGGTGAAACTCATAATCCTGCTCACATAATTGAGCCTTATGAACTGCCTTGTCATAGGTGGTGATATCCATGGGATACAGCTTGGATCGAATAGGTGGTCTCAGTCTCTCCATGAATCTGTTATGCTCCTCACTATGCAAAGTTTCAAGGTCAAACCTGCTCAAAGCTGTGAACTTCAACTCATACTGATTTACAGATATATTACCATGAGTCAGATTTAAAAACTCCATCTTTAGCTTCATTTGAGCAATGTGAGGAACATACTACTTATTAAATGCCTCTTGAAAAATACCTATGTAACTTTAAGATGCCTAGCCTCCAATATTGTCTGAGTGGACTACCACCAATATTCTGCATCGTCCACTGGTAAATAAGTCGCCAAGCCCAGTTTTTCTCTTTTTGAGCAAGTCATATACTTGAACAACTTGGTGATGAAATTGATCTAATTTTCTGCCACCAATGGGTCTCTATCTCCCTTAAACTTAGGCGGGTCCAACTTCTTAAATTCCTTCAACAAACTGACATTGGAATAGGTTGTGGGACCTTACCTCTCAGGAATTGAAGCTGGCTGTGGAGGCTCTGACTAGACAAGTAGGGTGGTACTAGAGGAACAGGAGGTGCTAGAGGTGCAGGTACTACAAGTGGAGCCAGTGGCGCATTTATGGCCACATTTGGGAAATTAGCCATGAACTAATTAAATAATGTCGTCATGGTCTCAAGATTCTGCTCGACTCTCGATAGTTGAGTATTGGGACTATATAGAGGAAATGGAGGGGTCGGTTCGAGAGGCATCTCCTCCTACCTCCGTCGAGTGCCCCTTCTATGATGACTCATTTTGTTAACACCACAACAAAATCAACAGTTTTAGTATAACTTTAAACAATTATACCACGTATACATATTCAAACATGTACAGTACTTGAGGATGTAAACTATTTCTAACCTAATAACATCAACACACATCATACTAACTTGCTCTAATACCAACTCTGTAACATCTGATTCTCATAAAATTACGAACTAACTTTTTCCTTTTCTATCAATTTGCTTAGGCCGTTTGTTGAGTCATTAGTTTTTCTTTCTTACATTACATTCACTATTAGAAGTACTTCAGTGTCAACATTATATTTTCATTTTCCCCAAAAAGTTAATAACATTAAAATTGTCAATACTAGATCCAGTTCAACATTCTATTTATTGTACATAACATTTATCCCTATCAATCTTACATCCATATAATTACATTATATACCAGTACTGTACAAAATATGAAAATACAACAAAATAATACACCTTCAAGGGTTCTCAAGTAAGCCTCAAAGGGAATTTTGAATCCAAAATATCGGCTCCTCTATAAATGTGTGGAATCATTGCAAAGAGTCTGGGAGGAAAAATGGGAGGTGAGTTTATGCCTAATAAGAGGATATATATAAAAGGGCGATATTACGTAACTACGATGCATGATCCCTACTTGGCTCTACAATGACATACAACAGTTAGTATTTATATAAGCTTTTCGAATAAGGAATTTCCATAGTCGGTTAGGATGACCAGACTGAGTATGAGAGAATGCTTTAGAGCACCTCACGTGTCCTAGGTTTTAAATTCGATTATAGGGAAACGATAGGATATTCCAAAGATATTGAAGCGAATATAATCAGATTTAAAAAATCAATTATTCATGAATGCAATTCGGTTATAAAATACGTATACTTCAAAAACACTTGAACCCATAAAATCACACTTTTCTTTCAATCATAAAACATTCCAATTAAGATAACATTTCTCTAAACATGTAGCTTTCAATCTATAATCAATCAAAACTATGGAGACATCAACATCCCAGTAAATCATGCACAAGCAATACACTGTATGAAATGGCTGCTAGCCAACCCTACGAAACAGTGACTAATGGCCATCGTCGAACAGTCACACAGTGTACACTAGTCATGTGACATCTGTAGGAGCTGATGACTTGACTAGGTTCATACAGCTATAAAGCAATACAATCTGAATACATGATACAGGAGTCAACAATCTCAAAACATTTATTTATCAACTAATACCTTTAAAATAATAAATACTTATTAAAAGACCTTTTTGAAATGCATGAATTGTAAACTCACACATTTGTACAAGTTAATAATTTAAAAGTAAGTTTTCAACATGAGGTAGTTGACCGCTATATTAGGGCAATCTATTGCTATGCACATTTTCAATTTATTAAATAAATTTCTAAATTTAATTTCAAAATATTTGAAAATTAAATGCAAAGAAGGGTAGTCGACTGGTCATTTAGGCGGTCGATTGGTTTTTGAAATAGAATGCTTTTAGAGAAAATATAGTCGACTGGCATATGCAGCGGTCAACTGGTGCGCAAACAGAATGCTTTTGGAAAAATGGCAGTCGATTAGCCTTCAGGATAGTCGACTGGTTTTGAAACAAAATCCTATGAGAATAAAGCAGTCGATTTATATTCAGAGCAGTCGGCTGGTTTTAAGTCAATTCTAGAAGCGGGCAGTCACCTGTTATACAGGGCAATCGACTGGTTTGAGTCGATTTTGGAAATGAGTACGTCATGCTTGTGTTTGGGCAGTCAATTGCCCCTTAGAGCTATCAGCTGCTCTTAGGCAGAATCGATACTAGGAGTAAAACCAAAATTTGAACTTCCTGTACTTATAAAATAGTTTCATTTTGCAACCTACCAATAAACCACATGCAAGCATAGTACCCCTATGCCTTTTTACATATATCTCTTACCTTAATATCACAAAATCACGATAGTTTGCAACCCCAAACATCCTCCTTAGCTACCCAAAGCTATAGCTGCAAAACAATAACAATTCAATCAAATCTCATTCTCTTTTAAATCTAACTTCAATAACCATTTCCCTATCACTTAAACTTCATCTCACAACCCTTAAAACATCAAACTCAATACCCTAACCCTTCTTTCTCATTAAATCTAGTGCACCCAAAGTGTTAAACTCAACTCCTTTCAAGACTAACACCACCATCATCCTTCTCTTGCTCACCATTTTCCTTTTACACCATCCATGCATGCAAATCACTCAACTTCTCCTTACACCTTCTCTCAACCAAAACCCTAAGGGACTTCTACACTTGCTTTTTACTTCATTTTATGTTACACACATGTTATATAATCATATAACAACCAATAACATTAGTAATCATCGAGTAAAACTTTATCTTTTCTCACCTTCAATAGTGACCAATATTTTAGCAACTAAAATAGCCATCTAATGGCTGATTCAAGCTTCCATACTTCAGGTATAGATAAAGCTAAGCAAAAGGAACGATTTTCCTTAGGGTGCAAGTCAATTTGGCGAAGGTTTAGGGTAGTTTCATAAGTTCTCTCACATTTGAACTTAAGAATACTTGAGAGAAAATGTTGACAATGGTGATAGACGACCTTAAGGTAGAAGATGATGACAAAATATCCTGCTTTTAATGCTATTTTAATATTAAATATCATCTTTGCCTCTTTGACCCTTTAGCCCCTTAAAATTTCCCTTAATTCCATTTATGACATTAGCATTACAATATCAAATTACTTTATCTATTCACTTTTTATTTATTTTTATTTTCCATAATCGTGATCCTCTAATAATAGGAGAAGTCAAATCTTTAACTTTAAGAATTTATATTGGGCATAATAGGGGTAAAATTACCAAAATACCCATAACAGTACAATCGTGTAATTTTTTACTTTTTCAAGTGATTCAGTCTATGGCTTGGTATCGATAGCCTAAGATATTTTCACACAGGAATTTGACTATGACAGTCTATAGTTCAAAAGTCAAACTAGGTTGACCAATATTCTCTAAAGTTCTTCCAACCTATGGACAAAATCGTCATTTTCAAAATTGTTACACTTAAACCTAAGTAGGCTCAATTAAAGGAATTTTGAGAAATGATCTTCTTATCGATAATGTATTTTGAGCCCAAATTTAAGAATTTGATCCTTCTGTGTCCATCCGAATTACACATAATGTTGTGGGGCCCACCTTATAGTTTGCTTCTTTACTTATTAGATATAACACCACTTTTCATTACAATTTATCCAATCATTGCAAATTAAAATACTATATAGTTAAGGAAGGAATAAGGAAAATTAGAAATTTCACAGTTTTAGAGACTTAACATTTTGTTTCCCATATACTCTTAATAAGTCTTCATCTAATGTCCCACATTAATTATGGGTCTACACTTAATTACAAAAGTTCATCCTTATCAAATTATTTCATGGACTTGATAATTAAATGTGGCCTTTCAAATTAATTTCCTGTATTCATTATCCATCAGAAATTACTTCGTATTTAGACTCACATTTATTGAGTTTTGAATTTTCCCGATCTCAATGTTACATCATTTAATGCAATTTTTTCATAATTATTTCCTTTACAAATTTCCATTCACATAAACAATATATTGTCCAAAATTCCCTTAATAAATTATCGAGTTTGTAAATTTACCATTTTTTCCTCATCCTCATTACTGCTCCAAATTCCACATACAACTTTTGTAACTTGTCATTTCCTCCATCAACTGTAAACAAATCTAAGTTAGCTCAAAAGGTTACATTTTCAAGTAACCAAGTTAATTGAACGAATGATGTTACAAAGTCTAAGTATATTTTATTTAGTGTTTTATCATTTAACATTTAATAGTTCTTTTTTGTTAACATTGAGAACATTTTGAAGTTTAATTGAATTTCCACTGTAGATACCTTATTTTGTTTGTGGTTTTTAAGTTGGGTCTGAAAATTTTTCATTGAGTCTCAAATTTGTTTTTAGGATCCAACTTTTTAATTTCAAATCATGGTTGGACCTAATATTTGTTTTTGGGTTTTGTTAGGCTTTGAATTGCATTTATGGCTTATTTATTTGTTTTTTTTAAGAAGAAAACAAAAAAAAAAGAAAAAGGGTAAAGGAAACTAGGATGCAAATTTTACTTGGGATTAAATTTGGGATTGTTTTGCAATTTTTAATTGTAGTTGGATTGAAATTCCTTATTATTTTCAAATTAAAATTTTATTTATATAGGAATAAAATTTCTAGTCCAAGTTGTTTTAAGTTAGAATTCTTATTGCTTTTGAAATTTTTACTTATTCAAACTTCATTTGAGATACAACTAGAGAATTTTTACTTCAATCATTTGATGTTGTCTGATTTTGAGCTTAATAACTTTTGAATTCTTAGACTTATTAGACAGTATTTATCTAGTTGGAAGAGCATTCAAATTCGTTCCAACAAGCCCAAGATCACTTGATTTGGATATTAGATGAGAGAGTTATGTGTTGGGAATTTAAACTTACGATTAACATACATAGCGCAACAAAAATTTAAAATATTTCTTAAAGTCCCTTCCCTAAATCACTTTGATATCATTGACATGAACAAATAATGAAAAGATCAAAGGATTTCCTTGATCAAGTGAACGTGCATCCAGCCTTTAACAGTATCCACATGAATTGAAAAGAAAAAATCTTCTTTTGTTAGTGTTCTTTCTTCATCAAGAAAAACACTAAAGTAGAAGAGAGAGATCTTGTTAGTTGAAAACCCTTTACGCTAAGTCAAGACAATGCTTCAAAAGCTTCAGCCTTGAACTAGAAGAATAAAACTTTTCTTCCTTGCTTTCATTTCTTTTATGATTCGACTGCCCCTTTACTATATCATTATATAGTGCGACAACCCTAATGTTATAACTATAAAGAGTGTGGTAGCCCTAATGTCTTCCTGCATGTGTGGCAACCCTTTGTTATAACATCAAAGAGGTATGGTTAACCATTGTTCTTCAAGATAGGGTGTCGTCCCTTTATTTCCTTAGTCCCACTAAGAGTGTAACCCTTGAACCTTAATTACTCTAATTAGGTTCATAGTTAAAATTAAATTCAATTCAATTTAATTATATTCTTAATTAAGTGCAACTTAATATCGTATTTTAATTATTCTTTTACAAATCTATTATGTGTGACCCATTAGGTTCCAAAAAAGTTAGCAATATATATGAATTACATCAAAAAATTAACTAGATAAATTAAACATGCTTTAATTCATCAATGGATCAAACTCCTCTGCATCCGTCATCAATTAATTCCCAATTGAACAAATTCAATATATATAAATTATGACTAGCCACTAGCAATAGTTTCACAATCCTAGTATGTTAAGGAAAAGTCATAATGGTATGACAAACCTACTGTGTGCAATTTTCTTATATAATTCAATCTTTTAATCCTTAACTTATCCTAGGTAATTAACTTATCTTAATGAGATTTGGAAACTCTCAGTCAAATCTCATTTTGCCTTGGCCAAGAACTTAAGTTAATCTATCACTAATCAAAGCTTTTAGGGTATATTCCCCAATGTTCACTTAGGGTGATAAGTCCTATCTTAATTACACACACACACACACACACACATATATATATATGCAATTAACACTATACTAATTTCATCCCAATTGGCAAACCTTGATAGGAATTCGTAAAGAATAGTCAAAGTATAGCATTAATCACACATGATAGTATTGTGATCTCAAGTTTGAGGATCACTTATACAACTGTCACTTGAGGAGATATTCCATGGACATTTAAGTGAATATAACAAGTGGACTTCTCAATGTAGGTCAGTTCAGTGAACTTTTCTTTTCAAACAAGCACCTACAATGTTAATCTAAGCATATCAATGCTTCAGCTTATGAGATTAGCTACTTACTTTCTCAAAATAAAGACATAACACTGTACTAGTCTCAGCAACATTTATCAACATCCCCTTTTCTTAAGGCAATGCTTGACCAAGAACAATTTTAGAAACATTATACTTTTATGCAATAGGGATGTGAAAACCCTAATTTTTTGTACTCTAAATTAAGCAACCGAAATAGTGACCGTGTGAATAATTGTGTAGGGACACAAACAAGGGAATACGTAAATCTTTTGGTGAACACATTAAGGTAACAATTACTATGATAGACCCTATGATGCTTAAGTGGTATCAATCACAAATTCATACTAGTGAGAGACTATCCTAGTCCCATAAATTAAATTATTATAGCCAAGAAAATTTGTCATGGAAAATTACTTTAATTATTCATTATTAAGAAAGTAAGCACACTTCATCTAAATTTTTAGATGTAGCATGACTGTGTAAAGTAAATAATTCATAAGGGTATAAAAGTAAATAAACCATAAAATATAGGAATTTATTCTAAATAATTCCATAAAGCTACAACATTAAACTAAAATAACAAAATATATAAATATAAAACCTACAAACCTATAATAAATAAGTATATAACTAATATATATATATTTCTAACACAATTATCTAATGTGTATATATATTTCTAACACAAATATATATAAATAGTGAATATATATACTTTTTTTGAATCAATTCGAACTTTTTATTATGGAGAAATGTTTTCATCGTACATTATTAAATCCAAAAGAAAAACGGGGTACTCCTCTACCCATATCATACCCCCCTTGGTATTTAAACCCTCTTTTGCCAACCTGTCAACTACTCTATTTCTTGCATGAAGGATATGTTATGGTCTGTATCTTGAGAACAGTCTCATTTTAGCTTTGATATCTTCAACCAGAGGACCTAATGGAGAGAGACCATCCATTTGTGTGCCACACTTCTTTATTACTATAAGAGAGTCCCCTTCAAAGATTATATCTCTAGACACCATATCCAATGCAAAGTTAGGAGCTCTGATCGTTGCATGTGCTTCGCTATGAAAGGGTTTGTAACCCATTGAATGCTTGAATAGTATACCCCTAACACCATTCCTTCTGAGTTCCTAACCACTACTCCTACTCCTGCTTTCTTATTCTTTAAATCTATCGCACCGTCAAAGTTGACTTTATAAAAGTCTTGTGGTGGATGCTCTATTTGCAGCCTTATACTCTTCATTGTGGGAGCTAGCGAACTGAGCTGATATTAATGCCTCTCGTCACTTTTCCCTATAGAGTTCGTTGTTTTTGTCCATCCATATTGTCCACACCACAAGACAAAAAAGATGTAAATTATCCTCATTGTTGTTTCCAATAATCACCTGTTGCAGCCAATCTATGAGCTTATCCTTATCGTCATTACCAATGGACTAGTTCTAACTTGCATGATGCCAAACGTCAATAGCAAACTTACAGTTTTTGAGTGCATGACACACGGTTTCATCCTTGTCCCCACGCCTCCTGCATTTAACCTCCACTAGAATATGTCTTTTGGCAAAGTTGGTCATCACGGGGAGAATGTTGTGTAACGTGTGCCACATATATGTCTTGACTTTGTTTGGCACCTCTACAGCCGAGAGTGTTCCCCACACTTCTTGGTCAAACCTTTTTGTTCCCCCTTAAGCTACTGACCTCTCTTACTTATCCTGGTTTCAACATAACATCTTGTACCCACTACGAACCGTGTATTCCCATGTGTTTTCATAGTGCAAAATAACCTTGTCTAATGTAGTTAATCGACCTAGGGGAACTGTCCTGATAACTTTAGCTTCCTTGTGTAAAGTTGTACTTTAACATATCCTAGTTCCATTTACAAGTCCTGCTGGCAAAGAGTTCGGCGACCCATGTCTTCCTTTCCTCAACATCTGGTGGTACAATTGGCATGAAGTTTGCTGTAAAGGTAACCATTTATCCTCCCAAATCCTTATTGTATTCCTATCTCTTATTCTCCACCTTAGACCCTGGTTAGGCACCCCCTTGGTTGTCCAAATACTCCTCCAAGTTAGAGTAGGATTTGTTCCTAACAAAGACTCAAAGAAAGTGCTATCTGGAAAATATGTGCCCTTCAAAACCCAATATACTAATAAGTCAATATTGTTTAAGAGCCACCTCCCTTGCTTAGCCAACATTGCCTTATTGAAGTTGTCCATTTCCTGAAACCCTCTTCCCTCTTGCTTTTTTGGTCTACAAAGTTTAATCCAGGATAACAGGTGTATTCCTCCTTTACCTCCACTTGGTTTCCAGTAGTAGTTACTTAACTGGCTATTTAGTTTATCACATATTGCTTTTGGCAGAAGTAACCCATGACATAGGTTGGAGTCGCTTGGAGAATAGATTTGATGTACACTTCCTTACTCCCTTAAAATAAGATTTTTTGGCTCCATCCTTCTATCCTCGAATTAACCTTGGCATTGAGGTCTTTGAAGGATGTGGTTCGGTCCCTTCCTATCATTATCGGCATTCCCAAATACCTTTCAATGTCGGTTGTCGTTGGAATGTTGAAGAAACTATTAACAGAATCTCTAGCTTCTTCACCCCAGTTGCTACTGCAGAACAAGCTTGACTTGTCAAGATTGATTACCTGCCCCGAATACTCTTCATATCACTTTAGCACGTCCATCACTTGTTGGCATTCTCCTCTATTTGATTTAGCATATAATAAGCTATCATCCACAAAGAACAAGTGATTTATCTAAGGTCGCGGTCGACTAACTTGAACTCTTTGTAACAAACCCCTTCTTTGCCTGTCTTTGAGCATGGTCAAAAATCCTTCTGTACATATCAAAATAAAGGTATGGAGACAGGGTGTCTCCTTGATGAAGACTTTTTCCTGGTTTAAAACTATTAGAAGTATTGCCATTGATAGTAATTGAGTAAAAGACAAATGTGAGACAATTCATAATAATTGAAATCTCGTGTGTGTGAAAGCCAAGCTTATACATCATTAACTGTAAAAATTTCCACTCTACCCTACCATAGGATTTACTCATATCTAGCTTTAAAGCAAAATATCCCACTTTTCCTTGTCTCTTAGTCTTCATTGAATATGATAACTTATAGGCTATTAGTACATTATCTTATATAAGTTCTTCAGGTACAAAGGCACTTTGAGAATCACTAATAATATTAGGAAAAACTGTTTTAAGTCTATTCACAAGTACTTTTGATATTATCTTGTAAACCACATTACAAAGACTTATAGGTCAAAATTCTCTAATGTTGGATGGATTCTTCTTTTTGGGGATCAATACTATTGTAAGATCTGATTTTACCCTACTATAGACCTTAATTTCATAAAATGGATATTGGAAATTAAGTAAATAATAAATAAAGATTTATATTTTGATGAAAAGCACCTTAACTTTGGTTACAAATGGAGCAATTATGGTGAAATAACGTATGGGCGAGAATGTTGTTCAGCTCGCCAAAGGGCGAGAAGGTAGTATGTTCGCCAATGGGCGAGCAGATCGCCAATGGATAATGGCGAGGGCGAGTATATTAGTTACCCAAAATCTGCGAGGGCTCCCGATCGCCCTCACCAATTTCAAGAAATTAAAATGCTAAATAAAAAATTTCCAAATGTGGGGAATCTTAGCAATTGGCGAGTTGGTTGGTTGCTTTTTGGTTGGGCGAATGAGTTCGCCAAGGACGAAATTGAATGATTTCCGTGTGTGTTGGGATAACCCAAGGCATGTATTGGGCGAGTAAGGTGGTTACCCAGATAGAGGGACAAATGAAAAGAGAATCAAAACATGTGGCAGCCAAAATTGACTTATAAGTCACACGGTTGAAAGGAATTAACGGATAAGAGGTTGAAGTCAGTAAGGAATTTACCCGATTGGTTGAGAAATAAAACAAAGTCAACAGCAGCAGAAGAAAAAGAATGTGAAAGGGAGACTTTCACGCCACTTGTGCCTCAGTTTTCTTCATGCATTAAAGACGTGAAATGATGAAGGATACAAGATAAGGGACAGGCGGTAGCTTCGGATTGGATTAGCATGGTTATATAAGGAGAAAGGCTTGAGGAAAACTCATTTGGAAAACTTCATCTTCTTCACGAGAGCTTGTGTTATTCCTCCCGTTTCTGTCATACTTGATTTACTGAGCTTCACTCTTCAGTTGGCCAAAACACATGAACCTGCTTATAAAGCCTTTCTTTCATAATTGGTGAGCTAAAGGAATAAGCAAAAGGAAGGCCAACATGAGACAGAAAGCAGTCTGTTCTGGAAGTGCAGTTGATTGAGGTGAGTTTCATAATTCTTAGGTGTTCTTGATATTTAAGGGCAGACTTATATGTTTACAACATAGAACACAACCTTATTTTACTTAGATCCTTAGAGAACATGAAAACAAGGAAAATAATGAAATAAGTAACGACAATGGCAACCACAGTGATCGCCCATGTTGAAAACTAGTAATCGCCAATGAGGCGAGTAGATATTAAGGAACTTGCCAAGGTAAAGCATGTGTTCAAGGAGCGAGAACGCCCAATTCTAGAGAAATGAATTCATGGGCGAGCTCAAATGCAGAGGCATTGATCGAATTGGTATTGTGGGCGAACTCCCACAATTAAGCCAATGTAGGCCTCGTGAGTTAAATGTTGGGCGAGCTCACAAAACCACAGTGAGTAATGGCGGGCGATATGCCACGTGGTAGCCATATGGTGAATGGCGAGCTCGTCTGGACGAACTAGTGAAGCTCTATTTGGGCGAGTAGTGATTTGATTTATTTCAATTTCGGCCAAGTAATAGGAAAATATTTATAAAGAAAATATTAATGGAATTTATATAATTTGCAGCCGGTTGGGAATGGCTATGGGCGAGCAGGAAGCAGGGCGAAGCAAGGCTTCGTTGGACCAGGTAAGGGAGATGTGTGTGAAGAGAATGCATGTCCTGTGGAGTAAATTTTATGAAAATATTAAGCTAAATGCTTTATTTTCTGACGTGCATTGTTTTTAATAAATTTCTTTGATTTTGGGCAGGCTACAAAACCGTCCCTATGATAATTGGGCAAAAGGGCATTGGCGGGCGAGCCAAACTTGCTATATTGTTTTAGACGGGCGAGTCCTTCTATGAAACTGGACGAGTGCCCTTGTTTTATGGAGAAATATGGGTAAGCCAAAGTTGGGTGAACCCTTTTCCATTTTATTTGGGGCGGACGACCCCTAAGTTTAGGAAGTTGTTGGCAAGCCATTAAAGGCGAGCCGGTTTTACTTAATGTTTTATAAGAAAGAATTGGCGGACGACTATATGTTAATCTGTTTTGGAGTGACCATGGCGAAGAGATTTTCGGTGGTATTTTTCTTGAGGAAAATTAGCCATTTTAACATTTTAAAAATGGAAAATATAAATTTTTGGTATTGGCGGGCGAGCCAAATTGCTTATAAAAATGGGGCGGGCGACCCCTTTTGTTATGAAAGCTATGGGCGAGCTGACCCTGGCGAACAGTTTAAACAGTAATTTCTTAAAGGAAAAATAGACGTTTTAAACATTTTCAAAATAGAAATTTTAGACCTTTTGGCGAATAGATTACGGGGCGAGCCACTGAGGGCGAGCCAGTATACTTTCGGATTTTGAAAGCATAGAGGGCGGGCGAACACTGGTTCTCCGCGTTGGGCGAACTGTCATGGGCGAGCCATATCAGGCAAGTCGACCATGGCGAACAGGTTTCGCTTTTCCAAATTTTCTTAACAAAAAATGAATTGTTTTCATTATGTTTTTGGGTGAGTTGACCATGGGCGAACTAGCCATGGTGAGTTAGTTTAACCCGTGTCTTTCTCACACGAAATTCAATGAGATTGCGGGCTGTTTTAAAACCTTTTTGGAAAGAAAATGATGATATTATGAAATAATTCCTTAAAGGTTTTTCATGAGATATAATTGGATTTTGAGACGTTAGGCCTCTAGTTCATGCATTACTATTGCGTGACCCGCCTGGGGCGGTGGCTCGGTCGATGGACAAACGAGTGCACCTCAGGGCGTCACAAGGCTGATGGACCCGCCAAGTCATCAGCGGTCTCGAGGTCACTTGGCAAGTGGACCCGAGGACCACTATAGATTATGGCCATAGATCTGAGATAGCCGTGAGGGGCGATGGCCTACGGGTGCACCCCAATAGCGGCAGATTCCGTTCTCGCAAGGGAATAGCATGATTTATTTGTTGCCTAGTCTCAACTTATCTATTTCTATTTACTGTAAGGATTTGTTGAGATCCTATATATATGTTGTTTACTATATATCCACGTTCTTTTCTACTGGGTTAATTATTAAGAAAAGAATAAATGTGTTGTGATATATAGTTTTGTTTATTTTAAAGCAGCATATATTTCCTTTACTGAGCGTATGAATCGCTCACCCCTTTTGTTTTAACTCCACAGATAAGAGTACACAGAGTTGAGAGAATTAGCTCTCAGATGGGTATAGCTATGCTTAAAGCACTGAGGTATGGCACGTTAAATGTGACAGGTACAGTCTCTTCTCTTTTACATTTCAGACATATGTATACAGTACTACCTTAATGAAATAAAGGTTAATAGGGGATGTCAGATGAAAGGAATAATGAAAAGAAATTTCATATTCCATAATTAATAGATAAATATTTATAATTTATCACTGTTACTGTTGAATGTTAATGGCATCGCAGACAGTCCAACCGATAAAGTTGTATGAAAATACGTGAAAAAGGTGGTAACGGGATGTTACAGATTTAATGGTATCAGAGCTTGGGTTGGTTTGATGTCTGTTGATGCCTTAGCATAGGAAATGTTGAGAAAGGTTAACATCCCCTGTAGTACTGTATAGTCTGAATGTATAGAAGAGTCGAATGATTGTGAAATGAGTTAAGTGTTGGAATATGGTGAAAGTTGATTAATTATGGGTTACAAATAGAGATAGTAATCCGAAAATTTTGCATGAGATAGGCGATCTTATCATCATAATGTCGGGTCTATTTGATAAGGTACAGTGAGGAACTCGATGAGGGCCCCACCAGGACTTCTCTGTCCATATCGAACTAAGATCCTGAAATGATGATATTGAGATAAAAAGGGGTAATATTAGTATATAAGTTCTAAGATCGCGTGCTTGGAGTTATATTGATAATAGAGAAAATTAAAGGGGAATTAATTAATATACCCCTATATTGACATGTTTTCTTTCGAAGTCATGAGTGATTGAATGTATTTAAAATACAAATTGATGGTAAAATAATATGTGGTGGAGTAAAGGATGATTTTTACTGTGGACCCCACTGATATATTGATAAGTAAGGCGACCCAGAGTACAAGCTATGAGAGGTCGCGAGATAGTCATCCCTGTTGTGGATTTTGGGGTCTGAATTTAAAGTGAATTGTGAGAGAAATGATGTAAACTAGTTATATATACTCCTTATGTTTTAGGAGAATGGATGTAACTTGACATGTGAGGAAGTCAAGTGTTTGAGTCTGTGGATGAGAGAGAAAACCTTGAAATGGGCGAACTCGAGCACGGTTGGAAGAACCGGGCATCGAGGTGATCGCCAAAGAGGATAATATGGATAAGTAGCGTTGTCACAACAATCGTTGTCAATGGGCCTAAAGAGAGGTTGCCATGGCCGGTTGGGCTGGTCCGTTACGATATCCATAGAACCGTGATATTATGAGATTTATGAGAAATACTCAAGTGGGCGAGAATCCTGATCGTCCAAATAGTCTGGTGAGTAATCTGATCAACAATATGACATGAGTTAAAGCAATGTGGCGAACAGAACAAAAGCTGTAATCGCCAAGAAGATGAAAGGTCTCGTAGTTGTCAAATTATAAAGTTGACATCGAGATTTAGTAAACAAGCTTAGAGGTTGGTGAATTGAAATAGAAATTGTTTGTAAGCTCTTACCAGTGAATCAGTAGAGTTTGAGAAATTACTCGAGAGATTTATAAGTAAGGAATTAAACTAGTTTGTTATAACTGGTGAAAACGAAAATTTTATCGTTTTGAAAACAATGGGATTAGTACTCTCTACAGTTGCTTCTAGGTTCCGGAACAAGTATGGTATTCTAAAATACCTATCATATTCTATCTGGATCCCTAGCCGACTGTAGTATCCTTTCTATTTGTGTGCCTAGAGCCAACTAGGATGATTTTAAAAAGAATAAACATGTATATTGATATATATATATATATATATATTAGAGATGTGAGGTCTCAACTGATTAAGTGGACATTAAAATTTTCTGAATAAAAGATTTTACTACTTAAGTGAGGTTAAAGTGTGCTTATCGGGGTATAAAATTTATGAGTTTTACCCGTATAGCACGAATGAATTGTTGAAGAGTTTGTGGAATTGCTACCTTATTGATTCAATGCTTAATTGGGAGAAAGTAGAAGTGAATGGGTATGTATGAATAAAGCATTTGAAATGGTTACGAGATAGTAACAGCAAAGTACTATATTAAGTGAGAAATTAAATGTGGTGTTGAAAACTGAATGATAATAAATTTAAATTCCAAAAATTGATGTGAGGAAAAGTATATTCTCCAAGTAGTGACATTACATGTACTAGGAGAATAAGAGATAGAATGATCACTTGAGATAAGAGAAGTAATCGAGGGGAAAATGATTACCTGAGACGTAATCGATGGCTAATAGTAAGGTCTGCAAAAGAAAAGCAGTCCTAGATTAATCATGAAACAATCACTGTGATATAGTGAAGAATCCGAAAGAACCATGATGTTATAGAAGTGATTATGGTTTCGGGATGTAATAAGTGCCTTAGTCGATATACATTGGTGGAAACAGAGAGGAAGTATGTGAAGTTCCAGTGAGTGGGTACTTGTGATAGGGATCCCTGATTTGCCGTATGCTTTGAGAAAATAGCAAGAGGCTTTGGGATTCCAAATTTTTACTGATTAACACCGCCTCAGATTTATATAGATATCCGAGCGCATTGTGTGGACGCTCCTGGATATATTGAGAGCGAGTGCGTGGTATTATAGAGACTACTGGGACAATTACATACGAATGATTAAAATTATCTACATGATAGTCACCAAACTATAATCGACTAGCACTGAATAAGATGATAAGTGATAAAAAGTATAGATAAGTTACTAACTCTCAAGGATGATAAAAGATTTGAGGGAGTGTAAATTGGTTTTGAGAAAAGACGCCCGAGATTCTTCAGGACCTAGAGAAAATTCGGGATGGGCGACCCACGAGTTAGGGTGAACGCTCAACACCGGATAACATGTTGTGAGATGTGGGCGAACTAGGTGGTCGCCAACACACTTGAGAGAGTAATCCTAGAGCGCGGGAGAGCGCCAAAGGGATGATTATTGATGGCCTGAAGAGACGAGCAGTATTCTTAGAGACAATGAGGAGTATAAAGAGATATTCGTGGTTTTATGTTAGGGACGAGAATAAATAAAAGTTGAGAAGGTGATAAGGAAGAAAAATACCTATATTAGAGGTACTTCCTATACTAAGTGAAAATTGAAAAGAGTAAAATGCTATCTGGATAGTTGTGGACATATTGAGTAAGTCTGCTCATTCCTTGATTATGGAATTTGTTGAGCTAAATTGTGCCTTGGCCGAGTTATATGTCAGGGAAATGGTGAGGTTATACAGTATTCCATTGAGCATTACATTTGATAGGGAGTCCCGCTTCGTATCTCAGTGTTGAGAGAGATTACAGGAAGCTATGGGATCCCGATTGAGTTTTGCACCGCAGATTATCCGCAGACTGAGAGACGGTCCGAGCGTATGATATGAACGCTCGAGGATATGATGTGAGCTAGTGCAGTTGATTTTATAGGCTCCTGGGATAATCCTCTACCCTGGCAGAGTTTGTTTATGATAATGGACAAAGGAGAGTAAAAGGCATAATACCTTAAATGGTTTATTTAGCAGACGGTATGATCCACGATAGTATGCGAAGATATAAGACCGAGAATTCTTTTCGACTTGGTCAAACAGACCTCTTGATGTATACAAAGGATGATGTATATTAAAGCCTTACTAATTAGAGGCATAATGAGAGGGAAATTGAGTCCTCGAGGCATGAGATCTTTGGAGATCTTAAAATCGTGTGAAAGATGTGCACTACCTCCCGAGTTGTCAGGAGTGCATAACGTACTATCCATATCCTTCTCACGTGATTCGAGATGAGTCCTAGAGATTAGAGCGGACATGAATTACGTTGAGAAATTGGTACGAATTTTTGGATAGGAAAGATAAATTGCAGTGATAAAGTGCTGTGACCTAAGATCATGTTATGGCTAAGGTGCTTTGATGGTATAATATTAAGGATAAGGCTACTTGAAATTTTAAAAGCCTTATGCATAAGAAGTACCCAGAGTTTCTTCACTGACAGGTCTGGTTGAAATTTGGAGGACCAAATTTATTAAGGTGGGGAGAAAATGTAAGATCTGATTTTACCCTACTGTAGACCTTAATTTCATAAAATGGATATTGGAAATTAAGTAAATAATAAATAAAGATTTATATTTTGATGAAAAGCACCTTAACTTTGGTTACAAATGGAGCAATTATGGTGAAATAACGTATGGGCGAGAATGTTGTTCAGCTCGCCAAAGGGCGAGAAGGTAGTATGTTCGCCAATGGGCGAGCAGATCGCCAATGGATAATGGCAAGGGCGAGTATATTAGTTACCCAAAATCTGCGAGGGCTCCCGATCGCCCTCACCAATTTGAAGAAATTAAAATGCTAAATAAAAATTTCCAAATGCGGGGAATCTTAGCAATTGGCGAGTTGGTTGGTTGCTCTTTGGTTGGGCGAATGAGTTCGCCAAGGAAGAAATTGGATGATTTCTGTGTGTGTTGTGATAGCCCAAGGCATGTATTGGGCGAGTAAGGTGGTTACCCAGATAGAGGGACAAATGAAAAGAGAATCAAAACATGTGGCAGCCAAAATTGACTTATAAGTCACACGGTTGAAGGGAATTAACGGATAAGAGGTTGAAGTCAGTAAGGAATTTACCCGATTGGTTGAGAAATAAAACAAAGTCAACAGCAGCAGAAGAAAAAGAATGTGAAAGGGAGACTTTCACGCCACTTGTGCCTCAGTTTTCTCCATGCATTAAAGACGTGAAATGATGAAGGATACATGATAAGGGACAAGCGGTAGCTTCGGATTGGATTAGCATGGTTATATAAGGAGAAAGGCTTGAGGAAAACTCATTTGGCAAACTTCATCTTCTTCACAAGAGCTTGTGTTATTCCTCCCGTTTCTGTCATACTTGATTTACTGAGCTTCACTCTTCAGTTGGCCAAAACACATGAACCTGCTTATAAAGCCTTTCTTTCATAATTGGTGAGCTGAAGGAATAAGCAAAAGGAAGGCCAACATGAGACAGAAAGCAGTCTATTCTGGAAGTGCAGTTGATTGAGGTGAGTTTCATAATTCTTAGGTGTTCTTGATATTTAAGGGTAGACGTATATGTTTACAACATAGAACACAACCTTGTTTTAGTTAGATCCTTAGAGAACATGAAAACAAGGAAAATAATGAAATAAGTAACGACAATGGCGACCACAGTAATCGCCCATGTTGAAAACTAGTAATCGCCAATGAGGCGAGTAGATATTAAGGAACTTGCCAAGGTAAAGCATGTGTTCAAGGAGCGAGAACGCCCAATTCTAGAGAAATGAATTCATGGGCGAGCTCAAATGCAGAGGCATTGATCGAATTGGTATTGTGGGCGAACTCTCACAATTAAGCCAATGTAGGCCTCGTGAGTTAAATGTTGGGCGAGCTCACAAAACCACGGTGAGTAATGGCGGGCGATATACCACGTGGTAGCCATATGGTAAATGGCGAGCTCGTCTGGACAAACTAGTGAAGCTCTATTTGGGCGAGTAGTGATTTGATTTATTTCAATTTCGGCCAAGTAATAGGAAAATATTTATAAAGAAAATATTAATGGAATTTATATAATTTGCAGCCGGTTGGGAATGGCTATGGGCGAGCAGGAAGAAGGGCGAAGCAAGGCTTCGTTGGACCAGGTAAGGGAGATGTGTGTGAAGAGAATGCATGTCCTGTGGAGTAAATTTTATGAAAATATTAAGCTAAATGCTTTATTTTCTGACATGCATTGTTTTTAATAAATTTCTTTGATTTTGGGCGGGCTACAAAACCGTCCCTATGATAATTGGGCAAAAGGGCATTGGCGGGCGAGCCAAACTTGCTATATTGTTTTAGACGGGCGAGTCCTTCTATGAAACTGGACGAGTGCCCTTGTTTTAAGGAGAAATATGGGTAAGCCAAAGTTGGGCGAACCCTTTTCCATTTTATTTGGGGCAGACGACCCCTAAGTTTAGGAAGTTGTTGGCAAGCTATTAAAGGCGAGCCGGTTTTACTTAATGTTTTATAAGAAAGAATTGGCGGACGACTATATGTTAATCTGTTTTGGAGTGACCATGGCGAAGAGATTTTCGGTGGTATTTTTCTTGAGGAAAATTAGCCATTTTAACATTTTAAAAATGGAAAATATAAATTTTTGGTATTGGCGGGCGAGCCAAATTGCTTATAAAAATGGGGCGGGCGACCCCTTTTGTTATGAAAGCTATGGGCGAGCTGACCCTGGCGAACAGTTTAAACAGTAATTTCTTAAAGGAAAAATAGATGTTTTAAACATTTTCAAAATAGAAATTTTAGACCTTTTGGCGAATAGATTACGGGGCGAGCCACTGAGGGCGAGCCAGTATACTTTCAGATTTTGAAAGCATAGAGGGCGGGCGAACACTGGTTCTCCGCGTTGGGCGAACTGTCATGGGCGAGCCATATCGGGCAAGTCGACCATGGCGAACAGGTTTCGCTTTTCCAAATTTTCTTAACGAAAAATGAATTGTTTTCATTATGTTTTTGGGTGAGTTGACCATGGGCGAACTAGCCATGGTGAGTCAGTTTAACCCGTGTCTTTCTCACACGAAATTCAGTGAGATTGCGGGCTGTTTTAAAACCTTTTTGGAAAGAAAATGATGATATTATAAAATAATTCCTTAAAGGTTTTTCATGAGATATAATTGGATTTTGAGACGTTAGGCCTCTAGTTCATGCATTACTATTGCGTGACCCGCCTGGGGCGGTGGCTCGGTCGATGGACAAACGAGTGCACCTCAGGGCGTCACAGGGCTGATGGACCCGCCAAGTCATCAGCGGTCTCAAGGTCACTTGGCAAGTGGACCCGAGGACCACTATAGATTATGGCCATAGATCTGATATAGCCGTGAGGGCGATGGCCTACGGGTGCACCCCAATAGCCGCAGATTCCGTTCTCGCAAGGGAATAGCATGATTTATTTGTTGCCTAGTCTCAACTTATCTATTTCTATTTACTGTAAGGATTTGTTGAGATCCTATATATATGTTGTTTACTATATATCCACGTTCTTTTCTACTGGGTTAATTATTAAGAAAAGAATAAATGTGTTGTGATATATAGTTTTGTTTATTTTAAAGCAGCATATATTTCCTTTACTGAGCGTATGAATCGCTCACCCCTTTTGTTTTAACTCCACAGATAAGAGTACACGGAGTTGAGAGAACTAGCTCTCAGATGGGTATAGCTATGCTTAAAGCACTGAGATATGGCACGTTAAATGTGACAGGTACAGTCTCTTCTCTTTTACATTTCAGACATATGTATACAGTACTACCTTAATGAAATAAAGGTTAATAGGGGATGTCAGATGAAAGGAATAATGAAAAGAAATTTTATATTCCATAATTAATAGATAAATGTTTATCATTTATCACTGTTACTGTTGAATGTTAATGGCATCGCAGACAGCCCAACCGATAAAGTTGTATGAAAATACGTGAAAAAAGTGGTAACGGGATGTTACAACTATGTTGGTTTTATTGATGTCTTCTAGCTTAATTTCACCTTTTAGGCATGAAGGGCAATATTTTGTTACATCAGTACCAACAATAGTCCAATATTTTTGAAAGAAAAGAGCTGGCATACCATTAGGTCCAAGAGCTTTAGTTAGGTGTATTTGTTTTAAGGCTATGAATATCTCCTCGACCTTGAACTCTACAAAAAGATTTGGTTTATCTCGTCTGAAATACAAGGGTAAATCACCTCTAAAATATCTGTAAAGTCAGAATTGTCGTTAGAGTGGAAATTTTTTTTAAAATAATCAGTGGCAATCCCCTAAATCTCAGACTCCTCCACCCTAAGCACCTCGGTTTCATCTTCTAATCCCCTAATTATATTCTTTTTTCTGTACAAAGTAGCCGAGGCGTGAAAAAATGTTGTGTTCTTGTCACCCTCCTTTAGCCAACTGATTGTGGATCTCTGTTTCCAGTATACCTCTTTTTTCTCTAGCAGGGCATTAATACCTTTTTTAGTCTATCCTATGCAGTCAACGAAGCTTCAAATGATTATTGTCATTGGCTATCTTCTAGTTCTTATTGAAATGCCCCAAGCTTCTTCTTAAAATTTGGATAAAGTTTCGGCCCCACTTCCCTCGCTCTTAGTGCTCTCCAACTTTTCTAAAAAGAATGATCTTGTCCCATCTTGCCATGATGTTTTAACCTGCGTTTCACATACACTAAGTGAATAAATACTTAATATGTAACAAATGCAATATACCTAATATATTATTATTAAAGTATAAATGAAATGGCATCTTGAAGAAGCCATTTCCTTGCCAACTAACCACATTAAAAGGTCTTCATACTCGGGTACAGGAAACTGAGAGAGAAAAAGAGCCTCATTCCGATTTTTAAGAAGCAAAACAAAGGCGTAAAAAAGGTAGAGAATTGGGGTAGATGGATGAAAGGGACTTTATTTTCGAGTCTTCTATAGTAGTGGACGCGTGAGGAAAAATTGAAGACCTACTGCTATAACAGAGAAACAAAACCGAAGTAGAAAAGGCCACTAACTGAAGCAAGCCAAGAGCCATTTAGGGGTTAATTCTCGGCATTCATCATACCCTAACAGAGCTTCACTCTCGGCAATACAGCAGCAAGGGTGTTCCTTAATTAAAAGTGCAAAACATAGCAAGGATTGTTTAGGTTGAAACTGAGAGTGGGAGAGAAGAAATAATAGAATAGGAAAAGAAAAGGAATAGAAGGAAAGTGAAGGCTTGTTCAAGTTCATATTTATGAATTCTCTACAATGTTTGGCTCCTATATAGAGTTGAAATAATTGACTGAAACAAAGAAACTCTTGGCTAAAGAAAAATTGAAATAAGGAAGAGGTGCAACGTAGGTGACCCTCTAAGGCTGTGCAGGATAGCTACAAATGTTGCTGGTTTGCTTCCATTCTCGGCCTATTTGGAAAAGACAAAGATAAATGGCTTGCGTTGATGGATTTTAAGGGTAAGGCTACTTTGTTTGTTGGAAATTTAACACGAGAATAATGGAATTAATACTGAGACCATTTGTTATATAGGGCTACTGGAAACACACTAGTGGGTTGCTGCTTTGGTGGAATAACCAAGGTTGTAAATTTCGTACAAAAGAGCATTTTGTTTTTTTTCTTTTTATAATGAGATATAACGGTATCTGATGTTTCAATATATTATTTTGAATTTTTTATTTAATTTAATAATATTTATAAACTTTTCATACATGTAATAATATTGTTAACAATAAGCAAAATAAATATATAAAATATTTAGCATTGATAGCGATAAGTATAAAATTAATAAAATTACTTATACAACAATAATAATTAGTTTTAAAATTGTTAAATTTGTTAATGCATTTACTTAATTCATTAGTTATGTATTTATTAGTTTTAATTCAATATCAAAACATATAATAAAACAAAAAAATTCAATTTTCTTTTAATTTTTGCATACCAATCAAAACAGTGAATTTCATCAAAATTGATCGAAATCACCTGAAACTCATGAAACCAGTTGATATTACCCGATACCAAAACTGGTACGAAAAAAGTGTAGCAGATTTTATGAAAACTGATGCATATTGACCAATACGACCAAAACCAAAACGGTATCAACAACTATGGGAATAACAACAATTATTTGTAAACCCAAAACAAGGTATAGGCTCGACCATTGTGAGAAATTCAAGGTAAGGAGTTGTGAATTGTGTTGAGCTTAGTATATGTGAAATACATGGTGTAGGATCTTTGAAAACTATTAAGGAAGCTTAGTGAGATCGTTCGACCATCAAGGATACTTAAGATAAAAAAAAATTAATTACTTTGCCATGACTAAGAAATATATATTTATTAGAGCAATGATAAGTATTATTTGATGAGTTGATATGTTATAAAAAATAAAAATAAAATAAAATATATTTAAAGAAGTGTTGTAAGTTGAAGAGAAGGGTTCGACTAAGGAAAGGAAAGTTTTTCAAGGATAAGAAAATATACATTGGTTTAAGATCGATGTGTATGTGTGTGTACACAAACACACACACACATATCCTCAATATAATAGCAAAGAATTTAGCCTTGACATAGAAGTCAACTAGATTAATTATGGTTCTAAGATATGTTTTTGCTATGTGATCAAGTATAATTCGGATATGTTATTGAGACAATACTGAATTGGTTTGTAGTGACTTAGAACGGTGTAAGAGCATGAGTTTTGATTTGGAAGCTCGTGGAAGAAAATTTAAGCATTGAGGTAAGTGGTTTAAGAAAATTGTGGTATTATCATATCGTAGGAGATCTTCAAATTATTATTATTGATCTTGTTGATTATGGCATTGAGCTAAGCAAGTTCTATGAATTTGGCTATTGAGGTAAGTAAAGGTAAGCTATGAAATATGATGGAAAGAGATTTTGTTTAGTGCTTGGGATGGAAGGAAAACCTTGTTTTTGCCTTGTGTTTTGTGGCCAGCCAAGCTTGTATGTTAAGTAAAGTGATATGAATATGAGCTTATGTGAACTTATATCATTTATGTGAGTATAAGTTATGTGTATGTGAGCATGGTTTGCATTAGACTACACTAGTAGCCACGCCAAGTGTCTAGTGGCATTTCAGTAATGCATATGTGATTACACACATAGTACATTCATTTCAAGCTATTTTACACAAATTTTATAATAACTTGCATTATGTTTTTGTAACGCCCTCGGAAGCCGGGATTTTCGGGCTAACTTTTTCTTTTACTTCCTATGTTTGTCACTCGCTCAATATAGCTAAAACCTAATGAGTAGAGTCTCACTCCTATAGTTATTTAAGACTAGTTGTCTAAGGTCCCAGTATAGTCTTT
Source organism: Heritiera fomes (assembly GCA_032173925.1). Taxonomy (NCBI): domain Eukaryota; kingdom Viridiplantae; phylum Streptophyta; class Magnoliopsida; order Malvales; family Malvaceae; genus Heritiera; species Heritiera fomes. The sequence continues at coordinate 17,658,964 of JAPDPM010000004.1, read as the reverse complement.
TCGTAAGACGTGCCGAGAACGACACTGAAAACTTTCGCCCCTATTTTATTCCGTTATCCATTCTCATACTAAGTACATCATCGTTTCAACCTATAGCAATTTCAAATCTCAATATAATTTCTGAAATACTTAGCTTCAATGGATTTCCATATATAAATATATCGAAAATTCAACTTAACTACATAACACAGTAGGTTTACAGATTCGATATTTTCTAGTTCTTACATCCCAAATCCTATACACTGTGCACACAAAAGAATTTAGTCTGGGATATAAACAAAAGAACAAAGATTATACCTTGGTTCCAAAATACAACTTTCTGCAACTCAACAAAAAGACTCTTGATGCACCACGCTCGTGCCGAGTCTACCTAAAATAATTTGAGGTGGAAGAGGGTGAGCTTTGGGAAAAGCCCAGTAAGAAAACATACGCTAAATGATGTTAGGTTTCTACTATGTTAAATGCATGTGCATGCGTGAATGAACGTGCCCAAAACTCATGCTCAAAGATGTTTATTTGGAAATAATACCAAATTGATAAACCATAGTTTATAAGCTATAAAATGTTATGCCAAGTAATTTCAAAACAGATTAGTACTCAAGCCTTCACAAAGTCAAGATATAGTAGTAGTAGAAATGATACATTCGCTCATCTTTGTAACAGTATCGTAATATACATTTAAAACATTTTCACGAGACGAGCATTATGAGATTCGGTAACATAACGGGGATCTTTGGAAATATAACCAAGAAGCTTTCTATGAAAGCATCCACTGTAGCTAGCAGTGGTCGGTGTCCCATACCAGGGCTCTATCCATGATCATGAATCATCCCAGCACCAGTGATCATCTGGTAGCTGAGGTACAAGTCACGACTAGTTGTCGAACAATCATACGTAATTACCGCTACCCATTTGCCACACAGGCGGGATCCATGACGCAATTATGTATACGGCGCCTCAATGCCACACAGGCTTACTGAATGCCACACAGGCATAATAAAACGCCACACAGGCGAGTGCCACATAGGCATTTACAAGTGCCACAAAGGCATTTCCAAGTGCCATACAGGCATTTCCAAGTGCCACACAAGCATTTCCAAATGCCACACAGGCATTATACATCATCACATGTATCATGAGTCAAAATTCGTTTAGAAATATATCTTACAAAATAGGTTGAGTACTAAAGGCATAAACCGTTCCACATACTTATAGTTTTAAAAAATCTAATCGTACGAAGTCTCGATAACAAATAGCAGTGACTAATATGCATGAGGTTTTAAAGGCATTTAATAAATCCAATTTAATATCAAGAAACTTATTTAGACAATTTCTAACAAAATTTCGGCATTATAACGGCATAGGTAGAACACTACCCAGCGTCATAACCACAAATCAGATACCTGTAGAAAACTCAATCAAGCAATATATCTTCAATACACCAATTTCCAATACACATCCAAATCCAAATCCAAATCCAAATCCAAATCCAAGTCCAAATCCAAAACATTATGCATTTAAAATTCAATCCAACGTATTTGGACAATTAACCAAAAATGCATTTAAATCCATAAATATTAAATAACATTAATTTAAACATGCATAAGCATAGTAGACTGATAGGCATTTACCGTATATTCCCTTACCTAATGTGTACCACACAATTGTTGATGCCAACACCCTTGCACACATTGAACTCTCTAATACATTTTTGATTTCCTTTTTTTAGCCTTTAATTTTAGGATATTAAATAACACTCATCTCATTGAAATTCTCCTACATCAAAGCAAGCTTGTATTATTTAGCCACCTTAGGAATTTTCAAATATATATATTTAAAGTTGTTCCTAAAGATCATTACCTTATACTTCTCACTTGGTTGTCATGTAATTCCCTTAAACTTTGAATTCTCTTCTTCACTCAACCTATATCAAAACAACCTTTTAACCTCTTCTTGTCACCTTATATTTATCATTTAAAAGCCTATATAAAATAGATTAGCACCAATTACCCATTTTGGAGCCTTCGAGCTGTGATCCTCCCTTTAGTAGCCTTAATCTTTACTGTCTTAGGTTGGGATTTTCCTTCAAGATGTACTACTCTCTTGCCTCTATTGTTGCTATCCTTGGTAAGTTGCTATTTAGCTCCAAAAGCAGCAGTTGTTCACATGGTATTGAGGCCTAAAGATGGCAGCTACCAAGTGGGGCAGAGGAGCTTGGATTCAAGATTGAGTTTTCCCCTACCCTTTCTCGGTTTGCAGCAGTAGTTTGTCCACTATATTTATATATATATATATATATTCTTGTCACTTTAGTTTTCTGCTACTTCCTCAAAGACTAACCAAAAATGACTCCTCTTCACCCTTTCCTTCACTTTCGTTAACAACCCTAAATACTTTCTAAACATCTCAGACAATGTAATGCCTCTATTGCTTTATTTTTGGACCGAGAGTGAAGTTTCATCCTTCTACCACCATCGAAACAGCCCTTCAACTCCTTTTATAAATCCAGAAAATGGACGCTCTGGCTGCTCTGTTTTTCATCACGTTTCCCCTTCCTCTTAGTGCTCTCGGTTCTGGTTTGGAAGAAGAGAACACGTAGATCTTGTACTGCCTCGACTTGGCCTACAAGGGGCCCTAAATGCAGTAGCAAGAAATGATGCTTTACTCCAGTCATCGTGAAGGACAGTAACCACACAGCTGGTTGTTCTTTTTCTGCTTCGATCTCCCTCGTTCACCACCTAAAGATCCTAAGCAAGTCACCCTTATTGCGATCTGTTTTCCTGCTCCAAAGAAGGTTTCCCAACTACTGTTGTGAGCTTCGATTCTGCCCAAATCTAGCTTCCATTCTCGATTTCAATCTTCCTCAACTTCCTTGGTAACTTCGGTTTGCTGCTATTTGTTGTTTCTGCTTCCCTTTTTCCACTTTCTTTTCCAGCCGAGAGAAGCATCCTCTGGTTGTCTTCACTCTTTCTCTCCTTTGTTCTCTCTAATCTTTCTCACATTTCCAGCCAACAATGGCTTTTTTCCCCCAACAATCTGCTGCTTGCCGACAATGAGTAATGGGAAATGTTGGAGTAGGCTTCTTCAAGAAGCCAAGTTTTAAACTTTAAAATTTAATATTCATTTCCATCACATGCCATATTATTATTATTATTTTATATTATTCTTAGATTCATTTCCCTTTTTTTATACCTCTGATATATATTTTAAATAATACACATATATATAATATAAATTATATTTCCTTTTATGTTTACTCATTATATATATGCTTTTGTTTAATACATAAATGCATATATATATTAACTTAATCTAAATCTTCTCTCTCTCTCTCTCTCTCTCTCTCTCTCTCTCTCTCTCTCTCTCTCTCTCTCTCTTTTTATTCTAAATTATTATCACTTAATTAAATTCTCATGACATTTTTAAGTACTCCGTATTAAACTATACTAGTCTAAAATAAATAGATTCACTCACTAAGTTCAAAAGATTATGGTTATTACAGTTTTAGCTTGAAAAGCATGTTTTTAAGTTGACTTTGTAACAAATGACATTTATGTATATTTGAAGACTCAAAACTATTTTGATTGGTGTTTTTAAAATCTATGCATCAAATAGGCATAGCGAAAAATGTTGTTAGACTTGGAATCATGAGAGCCACCTCTAGAATCCTAAAGGAGCCAAATGCTACACGAGTACCTTTGAATTTTGATGATTCATTTCGCTTTGCTAAGTTTAAGTTTTGATAAGTAATCCATTTTTTGAACTATAAGATTTCAATCAGTATTCCGTTTTTAGCTTTATATATGTTTTCAAGCAAACCCATTGACTTTCGAGTCACCCTAAGCCTATTGAGCTTGGTATAGGTTCTATTACCCATCTATTGGGCTTTGTGCTCTAGGGATATTATGCTTGTCCAGCAAACTAGCAAATAGGTTTCAGCTCTTGATTGATCAATGAGACTAGAGTCATAATCTATGGACATAGACCTTATATCATAGGAGTCACCTCTAGAATCCTAATGGACCTACATGCTACACGAATACCTTTGAGTTCGTGGGAGCCACCTCTAAAAAATCCAAAGAGAGGTACGTGTTACGTGGTGTGTTGCTTACGACACTCACTCCATCGCTAACTAGGATGGATATCAATATCAGTATTAGTGATGTAGGGCCATTGCCAAAACTCTATCAGTTATTTGTTTTATTTCAATTTCAATATCGATATCAGCGATTAGGCTTGTGCCTAAATTATCAGTTATTAGTTTTAGCATCAGTTCATTAATTTTGACGCTTTATGCCCAATAGATCAATTTTTTTGTTTTCATAAGATTGTCCATTTTGAACTAAGTGTATAAGAAATTATTTTAAACTAAGTGAATAAGAAATCTATTCTGAATTAAGTATATGAGAAATCTATTTTGAATTATGGGTATAAGAAATTTGTTTTGAACAATACACATTTGACCATTGCATTGATGTGTATGCAGTTGCATTGTAATGTTGTGATAAGTGATTGTAACTTGTAGTCATTGTGTTAAGGCTCAAGAAAATGAGGTACCTAAGGTATCCCTCCGACTAATGCCCCATACAGCCTTAACCTTAAAGTATGTGTCCGTATAGATATATTTTACATCAAGACATGATATCATGCTTACATGTTACTTTGTTTCCTCTCATGCATACACATGCATATAGATAAACATGAGCCTAGCATTCATTTACCTAAACTACTTATTGAGTCGTGTTTGCTCACCCTACTCTTTAACTTCTTGCAGTCTATCTAAGCTAAGTTCTAGCTTCTGAGCTTCTATGTGGGCTAACGGGACCGTACCTGGCCTTGGTACCTGCTTGTGTCCTTTGAGCCCTGTTTTTGTGACTTTTAATGTATACACAGTTGATGTATATCAATTCATTTACGTGTATATCATTTTGTATTATATAACACAGTTTATGGATGTGTCATGGGATGTAAATTAGGATAGTTCTAGATTATTGTGTGAGTTAATATGATTATCGACTGCTATCTTAGATATGATTAGTGATTTGATGAGTATGTTGTGGAGTGTGAAAATGATAGATATGATTGTGCTACGATAAATGATTATGTTTTTGTGATAACCACGAAGTTTCTAAAATCGGTAAGTGATTTAAGGAGTTAAATTGAAATTAGATTTCATAATTGAGAAATTATCTTACAATATGAAAATTATAAATAAATTAATTAAGCATGAAGAATTATAATTTGGAGGAACTTATGATAACCGTAAATTTTTCATTTATTGAAAATTATAAATATTGGAAATAAATATTGGAGAAAATAAATTAGAGGAAATAAATAAATATTGTGAGAACGTGATATTGGTGAAAATCCCGAGAATTGAGGAAGTGAAAGAATCGAAAATTCGTGTAAAGGAAATTAAATTGGAAGTGAAAATAAAAATAACGGAGAGAGGAAAATTAACTTGGATAAATTAAAATCCAAACTAAATAACGAAAATGAGAAATGAAAATACAATATGTTCATATAATTACAAATTATATAAATGTATTTTATACAAATACATATGGATTTAAAATATCATATAGTATATTTTAAAATACGTTGGTATATATATGGAAATATATACTATTTCATAAATTTAAATAATACATATGTATATAAACATAATATTTAATGTGTATATATAATTATATATATATACGTATAGAAAAAAGGTAAATATGATTTTATATTAAAGTTTATATGTATATATATTGTATTTTAACATTTATATAATTGTATGTATAAATGTCATTTATTTTAAAGTATATAAATATACATATATATACCATATATATATTTTGTAATATACAATATATATAATTTATATATGATATATATTGTATTACATTATATATGAAATAATATATGTATAATATATAGTATATATTATATATATAAAATATATTTTATAGTGTATAGTATATAGTGTATTATATACTAAATATGGAAATAAGACAAAAAAACAAAAGGGGAAAGAAAACAGAAAACAGAAGGAAAGGAAAATCGGGGAAGGACTCGATCCTTCCCAGCCAAAGGGCCGACGGCGGCAGAGCTGCCACCGCCGGCGAGGGAGGAAGGAGAAGGGTGAGATGCCACCGACCAGAGAAAGGAAAGAAGCTGCCGGCAGCAAAAGAAAGGAGAAACGGAAACGGAGAAGAGAAATCCGATGAGAAATCGAGAAAAGAAGAAAAATAGGAACCAGCGGTGCCGGCCAAATTGGCCACCGCCACTGCAGCCACACCACCGCCAGAGGAAGAGGAAACGGTAGGAGGCCACCGGTGAGGCCATCGACGGCGGAGGAAAGCAAAACGAAGAGGAGAAGAAACCGAATGTAAACCGAGTAGATCCGTCGCCGTGCCGTCGATTCGGGATGAACGGAGGCCAGATCCAGACTCGTCTTGGTGTCGGCCAGCTGAGGAACCACCGAATCGCCGGAGAACCAGTCGCCGGCGAGGAACTGGCGAGGAAGGAGGCAGACCGATCTGGACGGGAAAAAGGAAAAAAAAGGAAAAAGGAAAAAGAAAAAGAAAAGAAAAAAAGAAAAGAAAAGAAAAGAAAAAAAGAAGGAAGAAAAAGAAGAAAGAGAAAGAGAAATTCCGGGAATTTGAAAAATTTTCGAGAATTTGAAAATTACGGAAAATCTCAAGAATTACAGGAATCGGTAAGAAATCCCGAAAAGTGTTAAATTATTTAAATAATTTATTTATTTAAATAATTATGGAAAAATTTTAACTTGTAGAATTTAAATTTCAGAAAATTCCCACGATGATCGAGCCGATGAAACCGGGCGAGGTGAACATGGGCGCGACCTTCGAGAGTCAGTCGCTGACCCGAGACAGGTAAGGGATGCATGTGCAGCACTGTAAGGATATTCAGTCTGCATGTTTTAATTTTGAAATATTTTATGGAAATATTCTATGAAATTATTATGATGAATGATTGGTTAGAAATTTGGAATGAAATATTGGCTGGAAATTATAAACTGTATTTTCTGTGCAGGAGGCTAGCCAATCGGCAGCCGTTATACTGCCGAAAAATTCTCGAAAATTACTGAAAATCATAATAAATGATTTTATATCATGAGAAATGATTTTCAACCACGAAAATTGAGGAAATGAATATTTTCATAAAAACATGTATAAAATGAAAGTGATTTTAAAATATTCATGTTTTCGAGAATGGTGATAATGAAATCACCGAAAATTCTCTTTGAGAATGGTGAAAATGAAATCACCGAAAATTCTCTTGATATGTAAATTACTCGTAATACGAGATGAAAAACGGAAAGAAATAAAGTGAATATTTTTATATATATTTCTTAAATATTCACTAAATGGTTTTATAACCTTTATAGTTTTAAATTATGAAATTTATATTTTTATAAATTCCATAAAGGTTTATTGATGATGAAAAATACTGTTTTGAGACTAGTAGGCATCTTATCATGCTGATGTATGATATGTGATATGTGTAGTCCCGGTCGACACCTGATAGTGATCCACCGAGGACAATATAGATTATGGTCATAGATTTGACATGTTTATTTCTTTACCCTCTGGGGTCTATAGCATGATATGATTGATGATTGTCTTAGACTCTTTATATGATGCGTGACATGTGAAAAGAATATGTTTTATATGATATGAGAAGAAGATCAATTGATTTATAGCATTTTTACAAAATGCTCATTACGGTACTGATTATAGTACTGTGAGATGATTTTCATAAGACATGTGATACAAACATGTAATATGCTTTCAAAAAGGAAGAATTGATAAATCTAATATTCTTACCATGATTTAAATGGAATATTAGATTATACGTGCTACATGTGTAATGATGAACTATTGAAAACATAAGCCACGTAGCCAACCCGAGTAAAGACTCGATCTTTGTACCGTGTGAGCCACCTCTAGAAGACTCAAGGGACCTAAGTGCTACATAGATTCTTCAGAAACTATGGGAGCCACCTCTAGAATCCTTTGAGCACTAAGTGCTACACGAGTTCCCATGAGATATTGGAAAGTATATGGCATAAAGGCCAATCCGAGTAAAGACTCGATCTTTGTACCGTGTGAGCCACCTCTAGAAGACTCAAGGGACCTAAGTGCTACATAGATTCTTCGGAAACTATGGGAGCCACCTCTAGAATCCTTTGAGCACTAAGTGCTACACGGGTTTTGATGAGATATTGGAAAGTATATGGCATAAAGGCCAATCCGAGTAAAGACTAGATCTTTGTACTGTGTGAGCCACCTCTAGAGAACTCAAGGGACCTAAGTGCTACATAGATTCTTCAGAAACTATAGGAGCCACCTCTAGAATCCTTTGAGCACTAAGTGCTACACGAGTTTTGATGAGATATTGGAAAGTATATGGCATAAAAGCCAATCCGAGTAAAGACTCGATCTTTGTACTGTGTGAGCCACCTCTAGAGAACTCAAGGGACCTAAGTGCTACATAGAATCTTCGGAAACTATGGGAGCCACCTCTAGAATCCTTTGAGAGCTAAGTGCTACACGTGTTTTGATGAAATATGAGGAATCATAGGTTATTGTGACAATAAATAAATGATTGTGATTCGTGAATGTGACAAATGTCAGTAGATGGAATAGATCTTATACATAAGACAGAGAATGTGTATGATCATTGAATTATGCTTATATATGCCATACAAACATGTGCTATTTGAATGTTTGTCCTCTTTCACACTTAACTCCATTGCTAGTTAGGATGGATGTCGTAACTGAATCAGTGAATTGGGGCTTACGCCTAAAGTAATTAAGTGATCGGTTATTTTGAAACTGTTTTCAATGAGTTAAACTATATGCTTAAAGTTTATTAATTTACGTTTTATGAATGGATTGATTTATTAACTTGCATAGTAACCGATTTATCGACGTGTATAGTGACTAATCTACCGAAGTGCTTGCTGCTTTGCTAATGTGATAAGTGGAATAGATTTTAATAGCTTACTTTGCTATTTAAAGTACTGTACTAATTATGATTGTACAGTAAAATATGAAATGAGTTTTAAAGGAAAATGATGATGATTTAACTAATATTCTTTTCAAAGAAAATGTGAATATTAGTTATTTTATTTAAATGCCTTATTTCATAAAAGCATTAATTTGGAAAGAATATGGAAATGATATGGAATAAAAAGGAAAAATGATTTAAATTTCAAAAGAAATTTATTACTCCCTATAGTTGCTTCTAGGTTACGGGACAAGACAGGCATTTCAAAATGCCTGCCTTACTCCATCCGGATCCCTAGCCGACTGTAGTATCCTTCCTACATGTGAGCCTAGAGCCAGATAGGAAGATTTAAAAGAAAATGAAAAAGTTTTTCAGCATATAGATAGCTGAGTATCAAGTGAGACATATAATTCCCTTACTGAGACATGGTTTTGCTCACCCCTTAATTTTAAACATTTCAGGTTTTGATAATATTTGATCAGTTGATGTGGATCACGGTTGTACACAAAGGACAATGTGACAAACCGACTGATTTATTTAAGGTACGATCATTTATTTTCTGTATTTGGACATGTCTACAGTACTACTTATCTAATTAATTAAGATAGGGGATGTGTATAATATAAACAATGTTATGTAAAATTATTTAACGGTTAGTACAAGTGAAGTATCGTAAACAGCCCAACCGGTTAAGTTGTGTACAATAAGGTGAAAAATATGGGAACGGGTCGTTACAGAACTAATTATGGTGATTTTAAGAAATTGGGGGTATGGGAAATTAATAAGAAATGTAAGGTTTGAGATTTTATAAAGGAACATGATAATAAATTAAGAGAGGTGAATTTTAAGATTTTGATAACTTAAAATTGTAGTGAATTATTAGGAGTAATTAATTTAATAAATTATGATGTAGAGTTGTCGAAATTGAATTATACTAGGAATTTAAGAGCTTAAAGATATATATAAATATATATATACACATACATATATATATATATATATATGATAAACCAATAAAACAAGTATATAAGAGAATATATAAAAATATATATATATATATATATATAAGAAATGCATACTAAAGTAACACAGGAAATATATCTATAAAAAAAAACTAAGGCAGTTTGGTCATTGGTGGTCCCACCAAACCCATGTACCATTGTTTGCAAAAACAAACCTACCCTCATTTGGTCTAAAAAAAGGCTAAAAGAAAAGAAAGGAAAGGAAAATGAAGAAAGGAAAAGAAAAAGAAGAGTAAGCCGAGAGTAAGAGGCTGTCGAGAGAGAATGAGTTGCTGGCCAAACCGATAGGAAGAAAAGGGTTGACGCGGGTAAGAGAAAGAAGAGAGAAAAAGCTGTTGGATGGAAATCTACTACAAAGAAGGGGTTGACAAAAGGGAAAAAGATAGAAAGAAGAAGAAAAAAAAGAGTCGGCGTACCATCTGCTACTGTTGCTGGCACCAATTTTGTTGTCATTGATCGAACTAATCGGCAAAGGAAATGAAATTGGGAGAGGAAGAAAGCTGACGTGAGGAGCAGAGAAATTGTTGCTAAACAGATTTGTTTGGGGGTTGCGATTGGTGGCATTTCAAAAGGCCGAAATGAAGGCCAAAACAAGTTGAAAAATGGAAGAAGGAATTGACACCGAACAAGGCTGGAAGAAGGCTAAACAAAACTGAAATGTAGGAGTTGTGGGGGGCTGAAAACAGAGGCTGGAGACAGGGGACCAAAAGGGAACAAACCAAGGGGCTGAGTTGGTTTCTTTGGCGTTGAAGCAAGGTGAAATAGTGGTTGGCAAGGGAGACCCGATTCGACTGGAAAAAATGGTGTTTTAAGGACCAATTGTGGTGATTTTTGGGGGCTGAACTCAGCACCAAAAACAAGACTTGAATAGGCAGAAGAAGGTTGCAGTCAAGAGTTGGTTACCAAGGATTATAAAGGTTGAAACGATAGAAAAGGCAAAGAGTTTTGAGGTCTTATTGGTACTTGAAAGGGGCTATAACAGAGGCCCCCAAACAGGGGCATTGTGGTGGTTGGAACAAGCGGCTGCTGAAGCAAGGCCTTTGTGTTGGGTTGGAAGAAAATTCAAGAAAATGCCAAGAGTGCAAGGTGTGCAAGTGTGATTGTCACCAAAACTTGAATGGAGCAAGATAGGTAAAGGAAATATATTCTAAGTTGCTTGTTGGTGTCATATTGATGTTATTTTTATATTTATGATATGATTGTTGATAATTTTTGAATGTGGAAATAATATGAGTTAGGTTTAAGATACATGTGTGAGGTGAATATGCGGATTAAAGATTGCGAAAAGAGTAAGGTTAAGTGTGATCTTAGCATTGGGAAAAATAAATAATAAATAATAATGGTAAATAAATGTACCTTGGCAGCTTTATAAAGAGAGAATGGTGAAAATAAATTATTTTAGTTAGATCAAAAATCCCTTAGAGGGATACATAATGATATTAAATTAAGATGCGCATTGGTTGTAGAGAATTTGCAATGAAGTGGAAGAGCACAATTAGCCAAGTGCGGAGCTTACTATGTGAGATCCGATTCTACTATATTGTACATATATGGACATTTAAATTTTAATTAATAAATAAATTATTTTTGTACATTTTTACAAATATTAAATAAAAAGCTATGTGGGCCCCACTTAGATTTCAATGCCCATACGATGATATGAGTGAGAAAATATATTTTTGAGAGGTTGAATAATGATACTATGGTGATTTGGAAGTCAAAATACCCAAGTTTCATTATTTTGAAAAGTATGAGAAACAAATTGAAAATTGACGAATACATCTCGAGAGTATTTTCGTAAATTGTGCCCAAATTAAAACGATTTGGAATGAAGTAATAATATCATGATACTCTATATAAAAAGGAGAATAAAATAGAGTCATAAGACTTATCAAATCAGTGGTTTAATCGAAAAATCTCACCGGCAATTCTCTAGAGGTAAAATCGTAATTTCATGCAATCGGTGAACCACGCGTTGATGAAACCACCATGATTCATCAAAATACACCCAATAAGAATTTTTTGTGATGAAATGTGAATTTTTGGAGTTCAATTACATAGTTAGAAAATTTACAGAAGCTTAAGGACATTTTGTCTAAAATCTTTATAACTGAGGGTAAAATGGTCATTTAACATGAAGGGAGGCTGGTCAAATTAGTTGGTAATGACCAGAAACTGACTTCACTAAACTAAATTTAATAAAGATAAAATTTATAATCTGAAATAAAATTAATAAAAATTTAATAGTATGATAAAAAAAGCAAATTTTAGAAAATGAAAAGAAAATTTAAAGGAGAAAAATATTAGTGTACCATGTGGCAATTTATTATTGGCTAAGACACAAGAGAATTTCTATTCCTACCCCACGTTTTACTATTTCTACCCAACCCATTTTTCAACAGTAAATATAACAGATAAAATGACGAATTTATCCTCATGCGATAATCTGGCACGATGCGTAAGTCTCACTTGCGTGACCTACACGTCGGAAATTCGCGCAAGTTTACTTGCGCGAAAGTCGCATATTCGCACAAATGAAACTTGCGCGAAAAGGTCATGCAAGTTTGTAGCGCAAGTTTCACCTGCGCGAACCAGTCGCTTAAGTTTCACTTGCACGAAAACGTAGCGCAAGTTTCACCTGCGCGAAAATGTATCACAAGTTTCAACTGCGCGAACTTCACTTGCGCAAGATATGGGAAAAATGTGTTCAAAACTGTGGTTAAAAAATATTGGGCGTTTGTTGTTAAAAATTTAACTGTTGTAAAAAATATTGCTCTTCTGCGTCTTCTTCTTGTTCTACTTCTTCTCCATTTCTGTTCTGTTCATGTGTTTTCTCTTCTACCATTTTTTTCTTTCTCACGAGCCCACCCTTCACAGTTTACATTTCATTTTCTTAAAAAAATGGAAAATCTTCCTGATGATAGCAATTATGACAGTTACGAAGAGTACGAAAGCTTTGTTGAAAGTGTAGAAGCCGACGAAGAAGGAGAAGAGGTAAAAACTGTCTTTTGCAAATTAAACTTCGAAGAAATTGCACCATATTTCCGCGCAAGTCAGCTTGCGTGGAACTTCATGTTTCACGCAAGTGTCAGCTTGCTCGGAACATGCCTGGCTTGCACAGATCTGTCTCTTTGTACGCTCTTGCACTAAAATTCAATCTTAATTTTTTAATATATTATTTATTATAATAATTATAATTAATGAATTTGTTTAATATTTGCATAATGATAAAAGGATAGTGTATAGCAGAGAATCGAAAAGTGTCCATGAAGAAATATTTGACTGTACCGATGCATTTACTACTAACCAAGTAAGTAGTTTTAAAATTAATATAATGTTTTAATACAAATCTAGTAGAAAAAACTAATTAGTAAATTTATTTTGTTTCAGGTTTTCAATTGTCGAAATACGTTGATCGAATGGGCTAGAGAGCTTGGAAAAGAGCTAGGTTTTGTTGTTGTGATAAGATCATCAGAAGTTGATGTTCCTCGAAGAAGACCTAGAGTTCGACTTGTATGTGAAAGGTATGGAACATATAAGTCAAGTACAAATGAATTGCATCACTTGGGAACAGGAACAAAGAAGTGTAATTGTCCATTCGAGTTACTAGGGGTGAAATTGGACGAGAACGATAGTTGGGCAGTGAAAGTAGTATATGGGATGCATAATCATTTGGCTGCACAACAGCTAGAAGGACATACCTTTGCTGGTTGACTAACAGTGCAAGAGCAAAGTATGGTGGGTGATATGATAAATGCTATGGTAAAACCAAGAAAAATTTTAATGATGTTGAAACAACATGATAAGAAGAATGTAAGTACCATAAAGACCATCTATAATGCAGGACAAAAATATAGAATGGATGACAAAGCTGGTAGATCACAAATGCAACAACTCATGAAATGCTTGAATGATTGTAAATATGTTGAGTGGCATCGGATTGATGAGTCAAGTGATTGTGTTAGAGACTTTTTTTGGGCACATCCAACAGCTATAGATTTGTTGAATGCTTTTTCCAATGTATTAGTTATGGATTGTACATATAAAACTAATAGATATCGACTCCCACTCCTTGAGATTGTTGGTGTAACATGTACAAATCTAACTTTTTCAGTTGCATTTGTTTACATGGAGGCTGAGCGCACTGACAACTACACTTGGGCATTAAAGAAGCTAAAAAGTTTGATGTCTTCTAATTCAACACCTTCTGTCATTGTTACTAATAGGGATTTAGCATTGATGAAAGCAGTACAGAGTGCTCGAGTACTTAAGAGATACTTGGTTAACTACACATAAAGAGAGATTTATTGCTGCTTGGACAAATAAAGTAAAGCACTTTGAAAATGTTACAACAAATAGGTATGCATGTTTACAAAGTTTAAAAGTTCTTATTTTCACAACTTATACAATTTATTCATTATAATCAACATTGTTCGAATGTCATGTAAGGCCGAGAGTGCACATGCGAAGTTAAAGAGGCACCTTGGATCGTCCCAAGGAGATTTTGATTCATCTTGGAAAGTTATCAACTCTCTGATTGAGCTACAACATACAGAGATAAAGGCTTCGTTCGAGAGAAGTGTTACTGTTGTTGAACATAATTTTAGACCAGCTTTGTTTAGGGAGTTACGAGGATTGCTGTCTAGGACAACGTTGAATATACTTTTGAAGAAGGCGCATCGAGCAAATGATACTGGCATTGACCATCTTATTTGTGGTTGCATTATTAGAAGCACACATGGGTCGCCTTGTGCTCATGAGATTGCTGAATTCATGAGGGATGAGAAACCTATTCCCTTATCCGTTTTGGATCTTCATTGGTCGAAGTTGGACTTGAAGAAGAAAACTGTTGATTATTTGGCTGAGTTGAATCTTAATGCCGAGTGGGAGCTAATAGTGAAACGCTTCAAAGCGTGTGATCTCTCAGGAAGATTAGCCTTGAGGAAAAAATTAAGAGAACTAGGTGATCCAGCAACTACATTCCTTATTCCTCCACTCGAGAAGGCTAAGAGCAAAGGCCGTTCAGACAAATCAACTCGACGTGCCCCTTCATACTTTGAGATTGTTAAATCTCAACATGATAGCACATCAACACCCACAAATTTAAATTCAGCAACTAAAAGGATGAAGCTACCAGTTAATCGAAAAAAGAAAGTGAAATTTATTGATTCTTTCCCTTTAGAGATACGCCCCTTCATACGCTCTACCATGGATGTTGAGTCAGATGGACATTGTGGCTTTCGGGCTATAACTGGGTTGCTAGGCATTGGTGTTAATGCATGGGCGAAGGTGCAACAAGATTTGATTGATGAGATATGTGATTTTCGAGCTTACTATGTTAGTCTCTATGGATCCATAGAGCGTGTTGATGAATTGTTAGAGACATTATCATATTTCAACATACCGGCTCCTTATGATAAATGGATGACTTTACTCGATATGGGTCACTCGATAGCAACAAAGTATAATGTTGTGCTCGTCCATTTATCTTCGAGACAATGTTTGACATATCTCCCGCTTAGAACTGCACCACCTCCAGTACTACAGCATAGATTCATAGCAATTGGATTTGTTAACGATTCTGATTTTGTTGAGGTATTGATAATGTAAGATCTGATTTTACCCTACTGTAGACCTTAATCTCATAAAATGGATATTGGAAATTAAATAATTAAAGAGTATTGATTTCCATTTAGTTGAAAAACTCCTTAAGTTGAGTAGTAAATGGAGCAATTATGGTGAAATAATGTATGGGCGAGTATACAAAATAGCTCGCCAACGATTTAGCAAGGAAGGATGTTCGCCAATGGGCAAACAGATCGCCAATGGTGATGGCGAATTGGTTGGTGTCAAGGGCGAAAATGTGTGTTCGCCAACGTGTGAGGTGAATCAAAAGCAAGGTTGGCGAGTTGAGCCATGCCTGGTGATGGTCCCAAAAGGGCGAGAACTTGTGATCGCCACACAGAGGGGCAAAGAATAGCTGAATGGCTGGCGAACTGGTGTAGTGTGGCGAGTTGATTGTTTTCCTTATTTGTTTGGCAAGTAGTTGAGTTCGCCAACTTCGTGGATAAGTGATGGCCCGCTTGTGGCAAGGACTTGGAAATGCCAATGTATTTGGCGAGTAAGGTGGTCGCCCAGATAGAGGGGCAAATGAAAACAGAGTTCAACCTAGCAGCCAAGATTGACTTTGTGAGATATACGGTCGAGGACAATAAATGAAGGAAAGTTAAAGTCAATAAGGGAATTAGCCTTATTGGTTGAGGAAGTAAACAAAGTCTGCAGCAGAAGAAAAAGAGTGTGAGAGGGAGACTTTCACGCCAATTGTGCTGCAGTTTTCTACATGCATTAAATGCATGATAGACGTGAGGAATGATGAAAGAAACAGGATAAGAGGCAGGCGGTGGCTATTGATTGGCTGAGCATGGCTATATAAGCAGAGACAATTGAGGAAAAACGAGTTAGCCAATTCCAGCCTCTTCACGAAAAACCATTTCTCTGTTTCTTCCATTTCTCTGCCATGTTTGATCTACTAAGCTTCTTCCTTAACTTGGCTAAACACATAAACCTGTTTGTAAAACCTTTCCTCGTTGATGAGTTGAAGGAATAAGCAAAAGAAGGTTAACATGAGACAGAAAACAAGCTGTTCTGGAAGTGCAGTTGGTTGAGGTGAGTTTCATAATTTCTGAGGTTTTCTTGATGCTCAATGATAGATTTCTATGTTTTATACAGTAATAAACATAGAATACAGTCTTGTTTTAGTTAGATCCTTAGAGAATATGAAAACAAGGAAAATAATGGAATAAGTGACGGGAATGGCGACTACTATGATCGCCCACGTTGAAATTTAGTGATCGCCAATGGGCGAGTAGGCAATATAAACTCGCCATAGTTGTTGTTGAATGGGCGAGGTCGCCCAATTTAGTATAAATGTGGGCGAACTCCCATACTTAAGCCAGTAAGAGCTTGGCGAAGTGAATGATGGGCGAACTCCCAAATAGATTAGTGTCGAGTAATGGCGGGCGATCTCCCACATGTAAGCCATATGATGAATGGGGAGCTCGGTTAAGAAACTAGTAATATGTCTGTGGGCGAGCTGGTAGATTTACTTGAAGTCTCGCCCAAGTAATTGAAAAATATATAAAGAAAATATTAATGGAATTTATATATATAATTTGCAGCCGATAATTGGGAATGGCTATAGGTGAACAGAGAGCAGGGCGAAGCAAGACTTCGTTAGAACAAGTAAGGGAGATGTGTGTGAAGTGATGCATGTCCTGTGGAATAAATTTTATGAAAACACTAAGTTAAATGCTTTGTTTTCTGACATGCATTGTCTGAAGAAAGTTATTTAATAATTATTTTGATACGGGCGAGCTAAAAGCCGACCCCTATGTTGTTTTGGGCGAACTGATTTAATGTGTGTGGGAGGGCGGCCCTTGTTTTAAAGAGAAGGCGGGCGAACCGCCATCAACGAGACATATTTCTGTTTTGAAAAGCTAAGTGGCGGGCGAATACTAATTCACTGTCTTGTCGAGTTGATTACTGGGCGAGCCACTGAGGGCGAGCCAGTTTTGTTTTTAGATTTTAAAAACAAGTGGGCGGGCGAACACATGTTCTCCGCCATGGGCGAGCTGCCATAGGCAAGCCATAACGGGCGAGTTGACCATGGACGACCAGATTTCAGTTTATATTCTCTATGCAAATGAGAAATGAGTAACTATTTAAATGGGTTTCTTAAAGGTATTTTAACTATGATTTTGAGACTTTAGGCCCCTAGTTTCATGCCTTGTTACGAGTTATAAGGCTGATGGACCCGCCAAGTCATCAGCGGTCTCGAGGTCACCGGCAAGTGGACCCGAGGACCACCTATAGATTATGGCCATAGATCTGAGATAGCCGTGAGGGGCGATGGCCTACGGGTGCACCCCAAAAGCGGCAGATTTCGTTCTCGCAAGGGGGAGGGGGAACGATGATAGCATGATTTATTTGTTGCCTAGTCTCAACTTATCAATTTCTGATTACTGTGAGGATTTGTTGAAATCCTACATAGTGTTTACTATATTTTAAGGTAAACTGTTAACCGTGATTTGAATGGTGTTTTAAGAAAGTTGTTTACTATATATCCATGTTCTTTTCTACTGGGTTATTATAAGAAAAGAAAATAAATGTGTTCCGATATATCGTTTTGCTATTTTAAAGCAGCATATATTTCCTTTACTGAGCGTATGAATCGCTCACCCCTTTGTTTTAACTCCACAGATAAGAAGTACACAGACTTGAGAGAATCAGCTCTCAGATGAGTATAACTGTGCTTAAAGCACTGAGGCATGGCACGTTAATTATGACAAGTACAGTCTCTCCTCTTTTACATTTCAGACATATGTATGCAGTACTACCTTAGTGAAATAAAGGTTAATAGGGGATGTTAGATATAAGGAATAATGAAAAGAAATTTCATATTCCATAATTAATAGATAAATGTTTATCATTTATCACTGTTACTGTTGAATGTTAATGGCATCGCAGACAGCCCAACCGGTAAAGTTGTATGGAAATGCGTGAAAAATGTGGTAACAGGATGTTACAGATTTAATGGTATCAGAGCTTGGGTTGGTCTGATGTCTGTTGATGCCTTTAGCATGGAAAGTGTTGAGAAAGGTTAACAAGCATTTTTATGTAAGAGCCTCGCCCATCTCATAGGCCGCCGGCGAGCATCCCCTTGACGAGCTTTCACTTCGCCCGCCCCAGGTTTACTCTTACTGGCTGGCTGGCGAACACCCACTTCGCCCGCCCCTCTCACAACGTATTGTCCGCTTTGGGGTGCGCCCACAGGCCATCACCCCTCACGGCTTTATTCCAAGGGACTTGAAGAACTCAAGCCAATTCCCTCGGACGCGTTCCATGAGACGCTCGAACCTTGGTATCCCATAAAGCGGACAATACGTTGTGAGAGGGGCGGGCGAAGTGGGTGTTCGCCAGCCAGCCAGTAAGAGTAAACCTGGGGCGGGCGAAGTGAAAGCTCGTCAAGGGGATGCTCGCCGGCGGCCTATGAGACGGGCGAGGCTTTTACAGATAATGATATATATGCCACAATTTAGATATTGTGTATTTCATTTATTATGAGTTTAACAATGCTATTTTTCAGGTATTTATGGACCCGTTTGCGCCAATACCTCCGATTGCATGCAATTGGTATCGGTATCGATGTGACTTTGCTTATGAGTGGGAGCTTCCATATGTATCTCGCATCGAAGAATTTAAAAATTTATTTTAGAGATCAGATGTTGTCATTAGAGAAACCATTGGCTTAGATGACATATGATATTTTATTAAATATTACTGTATTTGATATGTATGCCTTGTTAAGATTGTATTATCGATTTATACATTATATGTTTTAATAACATTATCCAAATATCATAAAGATAATCTGTATGTTTAAGAAACAAAAAATCACTAAATATTATTACTAAATTATAAACAAAAATCACTACATATTTTAATAACATTATCTAATATCATAAACATAAACTGTATCTTTACAAAACAAAAGTCACTAAGTACAAATACACTAATCCTCCGACGCATCCGATATAATTGCCTTGCCTCTCCTCCTCCCGATCCTAGTATAAAAACGTGTAGGCAGAGGAGCTATGTCTGATGTAACTGGTGGAGCTGTCTCCGAGGAAATAGGAGCTCGTTGAGGAGCTGGATGAGGAGCTGAAGATGAAGCAGCATCTGACGACCCAGTTAATATGTCATGCAGGTCATGAAGTCCCTTTGCCAATGTCTCCACATCTTGGTTGCTGCACATGAGTAATTCAATGTAAGAAATTGCCCTCGAATTGCGCTGCAACACAATACATGAAAGAAATTTTATCAAATTAAATAGTATGAAAAAATTTTATTCACTTGAGATTTAGTGTTAATAACTTACGCTAGAATAATCGGACTCGACAAGGGGAGCTTGAAACCTCGATCTACGTGCTAGGTTTTGTACGAATCGATGAGAAATGGCTTCGTACCCAGCCATATAATCTGGAGCTGTCTCTCCTGGGATCACACATCTTTGTCCTCTATTCTCTTCTGTGAGGACATACATAGGCCATCTCTGCCATATATTATTCATAAATTGATAAATGATATCGTAAGTGGCGCTCGTACTACCTCTCCGTGCTCTAAATGGCACCAAAGGTCTTAGAGGTACGGTCTGTACATAGCCCCACTGCCGTAACACTCTCTCTGGATGATACGGCTCCACGACATCCCCAGCTTTTAAGCAGACGGTGAAAAATGTGATCGGAGGCAACGGATGATGTCTTCGACTAGCTGCATAGGGATCCTAGCACACTAGTTACACTGAAGGTCATCTAGCTGCTCTCGCAAGACCTTCACATCCTGGCCATAAGTACGTGGCTTCCATCGTAGCTCGAGGCATACTATCCTCGTAGTTAACGTTCACCTCCGAACTTAACGACGGAAAGTGCTCATAAATCCAAGCCTACATCAAATAAAACATTAATCATTAATAAATTATAAACAAATAAATTATAATTAACAAGTTAGTTAGATAAAGTAAATTATAATACCTGTAAAAGGGTCATATAGCCGCTAATCCCATGCACTTTCGACCTGCTCGCAAGACCTAGCTGTCTATACATATGAGCAAGAGCACCTGCACCCCACGTGTATTCACTAATAGCCGCTAGCTCCTCTAAACAGTGCAATAATGATACAGCAACATGTGACCCACTCTTATCTACAAAAAGAGTGCATCCAAGCAAGTGAAGCAAGTATGCACGAGTAGCATATACTATCTCCTCATCACTGGAGCTTTCAGTGACATGGCTAAAATTTGTTCTCAACCACTGCAATGTCACACTGGACCCACGACTGGTGCTCGTCGCCGCCTAAGCCTCGAAAATAGAGACTCCTAACAACTGTACTAATACTCTAACGGCTTCCTTCACAGAGATGTGCCGGCAAAATACGATTGCCCCGGTCATTGGTATGCCTAGGAGGGTAGCTACATCATCAAGAGTAATCATCATCTCTCCAAAAGGCAAATGAAATGTATTCGTCTCTGGCTGCCACCTCTCACATAAAGCAAAGATGATGGTGTTGTTGCATGTGTGGTAACTACAGTCAACTAAACTCACTAAGCCGGACTGCAAAACCGAGGAGAGAATACGAGATCTATCATCATCTAAGATCCACTGAGAGATTTTGTTGCTATGATTCAGGACCTTCAAATTGTCTCGCTCCTATATCGAAAACAACAAACAATAAGTTATTTCAAAAGCATCATGTTATCACATATTACAAAAACAACAAATATTACCAACTTTTTGAAAGGAGAATTACCTGCCCATCCCATATTGCAAAAGCAACATGTGATCTAAAACTTTAAGAACTGATGTATCAGTCGGACCTCCAGGACAAGGCTCGACTTCCTCCTCTGCATAATCTACATCTAGCTGTTCAGCTTGCTCATCCTGCTCGTCCTGCTCGACCTGCTCGACAGGTTCGATTTGTTCAGCTTGCTCGGCTTGATATCTCCTAACTCGTCGTCTCCTCTCAGAGCCAGTAGGTCGCTGTCGTCTTCCTTGAGATGAATCTCCACCTCGTGTATTAGCCATGTCTGAAAAAAATATTTAAATAATTATCAAACATATTAAAAGCCAAGACACTAAGTGCAATAGTTGAGTGCAAGTGTGTGAGGAAGTAAAAAGTGTACAAGTGAGTGGAAGTGTGAGTGAGTGACGTGAGGTGTGTGTCGTGCAAAGTGAGAGTAAGTGAGAAATAATAGTGTCAAGTGTGTCTACATTGTCAGCAAGTACAAATAAGCAGATCATGACAAGTATAAATATTTTTTTGATAATATATCACATTATTTATTTTTCTGACAATGCTTAAATAGAACATAGCATGAAAAAATTAACATACATCAAGCACATATCTGGTGGTAGTAGTCCTACAATGCAATAGCTTGTACAGATTGATGGCAGCAATCGAAGGGTGATGGTGGCAATAGTTTGTATAATTATAAACTTTAGTCAGATGATTAAACCAAAAATCATAAAAACCAAGCTTGTAGAATGTAGTCAAAACCAGAAATAATTGCAAAGGAAGTAAAACAGAATGTAAAACGCCCGCGCAAGTGAGACTTGCGCGGGGTCCTCGCGCAAGTGAGACTTGCGCGGGGTCCTCGCGCAAGTGAGCCTTGCGCGGGGTCCTTGCGCAAGTGAGCCTTGCACGGGATCCTAGCGCAAGTGAGACTTGCGCAGGGTTCTCGCGCATGGTGTGCCCGCCACTCGCGCCGCTCGACTTGCGCGGCCTCGCGCAAGTGTGCCACCTGCGCGGGGCTGGCCTTGCGTGAGTGGCACACCTGCAAGCAGCGCAAGCGGGCACACCATGCGCAGGAGCTTCGTACACAACTAAAGTATGCCATTTTTACCTTAACAGCAGGAGATTCGTACCGGGAAGGAGGAAGAAGGAAGGAGGAGAAGGAGAAGGAGAAGGAGAAGGAGAAGGAAAAGGAAGGAGAAGGAGGAGGAGAAAGAAGCCGGCCTGGGTAATGGGTAAAATTGTATTTTACTTAATAGGGTTGTTTTAGGTGAGGTAGATTTAGTAAAATGTGGGGTACGAATAGAATTTCCCCACAAATAAAGAGAGCTAAACTCAGCTCATTTCTTCCCATCTCTGCCGACCTTCTCTGCTTGTTCACCGACTTAACTTGGCTGCATAAATTCTCTATGTTTCTTCATGGTTTCTTCTCGTTCTTCCATGTTTACCAGCCAAGTTCATCATGTTTTATTATTAAACCACCCAGCCTCATTTACCAAACCCATCTTCCATCCCAAAAACGTGAAAGACTCAAGCTGGAAAGATTTTACAGCAGAAAATCGTGACTGGTTTGGAAAGGGTGGGCTGATCGGCTAACATGGCAAGTGAGGTGTAATTGAGTTTTATACTATTTTAGTTGATGACTTTAAGTGTTTAGAGTATGAACAACATAAGTTGAACTTAAATTTGGAACAAAATGAAGAAAATGGCAGGGGAGGTGTTCGGCTGTGTGTGTGGATTTGTGGAAACTTATAATGACTTTGATGTATTTTGGATAGGAAATTAGTTGTAGAAGATAAATTGAGTTGGACTGGAACTTGGATTGAATTATAAAATATGAAATCATGGAAATTGCTTGATGATTGTTCAAAACGGAGCAGTGGCGTGAAAGGAGGCTGCTGTCCACGATTTGGGCTGTGTAAAAATGATGAAATTTTTATGAATAAAAGATGTTTATTGAAATTTCCAAGTGAAGTAAATAAAATTTATAGTGAAATTGATTCAATGACAAATTGTAAAAACAGTAAAGTGGCGAGAATGAATTTCTGCTGCAGCAAGGAATGCACGATGGTTACACTATTTGATGAGTTGAAGTGTTAAATAAAATCTCCAGATGAGTAAAATAAGGTTCATAAAATTTGAGTGATTGAAGAATGAAAGGAAAACTATAAGACATGGCCATTTGAGACCTGCCAACTATGAAAGAAACATGTAGAACCGCCGGCAGTGAAGAAGGAAAAAGAATGAAAAATAACAAAATAAGATTTTGTACATAAATGGCCATAGGAGTAATAATAATAATAATAATAATAATAATAATAATAATAATAATAATAATAATAGTGATTAAAGCCAATTATGAAGTGGAAATGGAGAAATAATAAGCAAGAAATTGGCCACAAGCATGAATTATGATGGATCATGCTAAATTCTTAAAAATTTAATAATTAAAGCATGGTAACAAGGTGATAGCCAGAGTAAGTGGAAGATGAGATTCATGAAAAGAAAAGTTATAAAATGAATCGAAATTTTTGAGACCAATTGAAATAATTGGTTAAACATATTTTAGATGTAATTATGAATATTATCAAGCAAGAAGTAATTAAGCTTTACTACTTGTAGAAAATCTACTGCATAAATAATTGCAATATCCAATGTGGCTGCATTTTGGAATAAATTAGAGCTCAAACATAAGGATAAATTAAATTAATGATTTTGGTGAAATAAATTGCAACCAGAAAATTTTGATGTTCGTGTGGTACAGTCGAGGAATCTGATATCGATAGACAGGTAAGAGACGCGTATGTAAATTTGTAGGGATATTCGAATGCATGATTTACATGCTATGAAATTCCTAAAATTTATGGAATATTGGTTTGTCTCGAAATGCTACGAAATTGTGGTTTTCTGGTTGGTGAATCTGTGTTTGCAAGTGCAAGGAGGCTAGGACTCAGGCAGCCGTTATGCTGCCAAAATCTATTAAAACTATTTCTAAAAATGTTAGAAAATATTTTGGTGCATTATTGATATTTTTCCTAGCCTTGAAATTATTAAATTAATTTCTTTTCATAAAAGGTGAACATATCGAAAAATATTTATCAAATATTCATAATACCAATTTCGGTGAAAGTTTTAATACTGAAAAATTATACCACGTGTTTTATAGTGAATTATGTGATTGATGAAATGAAATGGTGAATAGTGAATATTTTATAATTATTTTCAGTATAATATTCACTATTTTATTTATGATTATCCTTTATGGAACAAATAAATTTTGATCACGTGTATTGATTTCCATAAAGGTTTTACCACTGTGTAAATACTGTTTTGAGACTGTTAGGCCCCATATCATGCTCACGTGTTCATGTGTACCCTCTCATGTGTTAAGCTATTGACATTGAGCCATCTTCAGCATCCCAGTTGTCACCCGCTCAGTGTATGACCGAGGACACCTATAGACTATGGCCATAGATCTCATGTGTTTATTATATTGTCCCTACAGGGATCTCACATGTACCCTATTGTCACTACAGGACTTATAGCATGATATCATCATGGTGTTGCCTAGTCTCCACTATTATTCCACGTGTTATTACTAGTTTTGGTGATAATTATCAAAATATATTGTTTATTGTGGTGCTTTATCACTGATTTGTGAAATATGTGAACGGTGTATTTTACTGCTCCACATGTTTTAAAGTGATTGATTTCAATGGTGGAAATCAAACAATTTCAAGTGTTCTTCACATGATTTAATAAATTATTTTATTTAAACATGTGATATTTTATATGCAGTAAATATTTTAGTGAGTTTTGTATTAAAATAAATTCCTACTCCCTATAGTCGCTCTGGTTTTCCGGAACAAGATAGGTATTTCAAAATACCTTCCATACTCTATCTGGATTTCCCAACCGACTATAGTATCCTTTCCTTTTAGTGTGCCCAGCATATCGATAGGCAACTAAAAGGTTTTACTGCATATAGACTTCGAAATATCGAAATTTGCATATAACTCTCTTACTGAGCCGTGGTTTACTCACTCCTTTATTTTTATCATCATAGATTTGATGTAAAGAATAGCTGAAGTACCAACCATGGATTAGCTGCGCTTGAGTAGCTCAAAGTGTCATATAACGGATTCCTGAGATATCATGTTTACATTTGTATGTTCAGACCTGTTTATATAGTACTACTAACTGTGAATGTATTTCAGGGGGATGTAAACTGACTATTTACAGTCTGTGAATATTAAATTACAATAAATAAATATTGTCCAATTTGTTTACTGTTGTAAATTAACAGTGTTTAAGAGATATCACAGACAGCCCAACCGACTCACGTGTGTAAAATGTGTGAAAAAGTGTAAAATACTGTGTACTTGGGATGTGACATACTAAGTGCCAAGTTTGGTGAACTTTGGTAAGAAGTATATGCTAAGTTGGTGATAGTGCCATATTATTACTTACGATTAAAATTATAAATTATAAAATATATTGAGCATTGGTGATTTATGATTAGTTGTGAATTTTAAACACTATTGAGAATTGATTTGTGGATTAAAATTGACTTGGAACTGTTGTGACTGAACCAAAACAAGCAAAATAGTGGCATAAGGAGGGCAAAGGTTCAATTATTTTAGAAAACTCAAGACAAAAGAGTTGCTGCATTTTGGAGAAAGCAATAACTCCAAAGCAGTGAAGAAGTAGGCTGCAAAGAGGGTCTCGGTTTAAAGGTTTCAAGGGGTAAAAGTTGACTTGTGCTAGTGTAAATTAAGTTAAAATATATATAGGAGGATTAATTAGAGTATAAATGATGAAATGTTGTGTGAAAATTGTGTTTATAAAAGTTGCTTGGTGGACTTTGTGAAGGAATAAAGAAAGGACGATTTCGATTAGGAAGTTAGCTAAGATAAGGGAATGTATGTTAAATGCTTCTCAGTCCTCTGTGTTCTTGTATGTATAAGTTAATGTCATTTAATAATCATAGGCATAAACGCATATATATATATATATATATATATATATATAAGTATACATGACAATGGAAGAGTTTTGGGTATTTGCAAATGACGTACTATATGTTGGTGAAGGCCTTGTGTTAATGGTGTAGACACGTGTTATGTTTTATTTTTACTACTCTAGGCCTAATTCCTATATTGATATATATATATATATATATATATATATATATGCACTTATGAATATATAAAAATATATAAAAATATTTTTCTTTACATGTTTATACGGAATACTTGGAAAAATGGGTATGAAGCATTGGTTTTAGTACATTGATATGCATTTGTGTTCGAATTTGAAAATGTATTTGAATTGAGCATAAAGTGTGTAATGTTTGAGGTTGGGATTGTGTTGGATTGGGGTATAAACTATATTAATTGTTGAAGTTTTCTTGCAGGTTATTTTGGTTGTAATTGTGATGCTGGGTAGCATCCTACCTTTGCCGTCATAATGCTAGATTTTCGTTGAAAATTAACTTATGTAGGTTCCATAGGATTAGTTTAATCTTATATAAAGTATATTGAACCTTATGCATTTTAGAAATGCTACTTGTTACCAAGACTCACAAGATCGGGCAAGGTAGTACAAGGTTTTACAAAATCATTGACTTGGCTAAATAAGAACTGTTGTTGTCAAGATGGCTTTGCCTAAAGGAATCCAATCATTGAGATAATGGTTTCTAAATATGATTTCTTACGATAAGGTTTTTAAAACTATAAATGCCTAAAAAGACTCATGTTTTCAGTACTCAAATCATGTTCTAAAAGCTATTTTTATACGAGTTTTGACTCATGAGTAGACTTGCTAAAGGGCCGGGCTACCCGTTCAGGCCCGAAGGCCCGTTCAATATTTGGTCGGGTTTGGACAAAATATTATGTTTATTAAACGGGATTGGACAAGAAAAATATGCCCGATTAAAATTCGGGCCGAGCCTTGGTTTTACTCTTTAAAAGCCTGGCTCGGCCTGGCCCGATATTGTTTATATGTTTCTTTTTATTAGGCCTATATATATATATATATTTATATATCTATAAGCCTATATACTTAAACCCATTAAATATATTACTTACCAATTAAATATTTAAAGATAACTATGTATAAGCCCATCTAAAGATAACTATGTATAAGCCTATTAAAGACAAAACAACCCATTAAATATACATATAAAGCCCATTAAATATTTAAAGTCAACCCATTAAAAAATTCACTTAGGGAGGGACGGCCATTTAAAGAAAAGCCATGTATCCACTTTAACCTACCCACTTTAAGTTTATTCTACCAATACCAAGTACAATTCTAACTTTTCTTTTGTTGTTTTGTCTGAAGAAGGAACCCAATAGCAATTGAAAGTTGAAACCCTATTTTCTCCGAGCCCCATTTTCTTCAAATCACGTCACTTGAAGATTCTAGCAAGTAAAAAATCCACAGATTTTTCCTAAAATTTCACTTTCTTGGTATTCAATCTTCATCCTCTCTAGTCTTCAAATCAGAAGTCTTCTTGGAAGTTTCATTTCATAAGCCAAGCTCTTATTTTGGGTAAGCAAACTCCTTTTTCTTTATTTCTGTGCTTTGACTTGAAAATATCATTTGTTTGAGTTTCATGGGTTTTTGTTGCACAAACTTTAAAATTTATTTTTTTTAGTTGTTTTGAGATTTGAGTTCATGGTTTTTTTGTACATGGCAGTAAAAATTAATATTTGATAATTAAAAAACGAGACATAAAAATTTTTTAATTTTAATTATAAAATTTAAAAATTCATCTAGATTTACTTTCTTAATTTAAAATTCACCAATCATTCACATTTTATTTCATTTAAAAATTGAAGAACTTACTTATCTTAAATATTTTTAACAAAACAAAAATTACGTATAAGAACTAAATAGGAATCTTGGCAGAGATAAGTTATCTAGAAAAATTCATCTATAATTTTTTTAATAATATTTAAATTTATTGAATATGGTGAAGGATTATATTTTAATAATTGTTGGACTAATGGAATGTTATTTTATTTACGCACGCAAATGGTTGCATGTGCAAAGCCATAGAACTTATTGATTGTCATATTTGGTTAGTAAGAATTCTAGATAAATGCTTTGAATATATGTTAGATAATGGGTTATCAGTTATTAGATTTGGCTCAAAACATGTGGGCTTTTATTAACCAGATTTAATTTTTAAAATAATTTGTCAATAATAATAGTCAGTATTCTGTATTGGATGAAATATTTTTAAACTGATTATAGTTTAAAAGTTAGCTTATTGATTTATAAAATATAATTTTTATATTGTATTTTTTTGACAACTTACTAGACAAACATATATTGCAATGGCAAATTCAAATACCCCTATAATTGTGAAGGATGCGTATAATGAGTAAGAAAATACTTCTAAGTGCCAAGAAAAACCTTCTTCTAAGGTGTGGAATGATATGACTAAACTTGAATGTGCGGACAAAGATATGACAAAGGCACAATGTAACTACTGTAAGACTGTTCTTTCAGCAAAATCTTCTAGTGGAACTTCTCACTTACTACGCCATTTAAATGGTTGCCTTAAGAAGAAAAATAAGGATATTACTCAATATACTATTGCAACTCAAACATCTTTAGGAGGTGGTTTAGGGTTAAGAAATTATAAGTATGACCAAGAAGAATGTCGTAAAGCTATATCAACTTTTCTTGTCTGTGGTAAACATTCTTTCAATACAGTTAAGGAATCAGGGTTTAGATACATGATGAGTGTTGTAAGTCCTTACTATAAGAATATAAGTAGACATACAGCTACTAGGGATGTCTTGAGTTATTATGCAAAGGAAAGAGAGAATGTCAAAGCATTGTTGCTTGAAGCACCTGATCGAATATGTTTAACTTCTGATAATTGGAAATCTAAGCATACTAATGATGAATACATTTGTATTACTGCTCATTGGATTGATAATGATTGGAAATTGCAGAAGAGAATAATAAGGTTTAGAGCTTTAACCCTTCCTTATAATGGTTTCAACATAGCAGATGAACTTTTTTATGCTTAGCTCAGTGGAATTTAGATACAAAAATTTTTAGCATCACTTTGGATAATGCATCTTACAATGATGCCTTGGCTTATTCTCTCAAAAGTCGGTTTCGTGCCAATAGTGCCCTTTTATCTGATGGTGCTTTCTTTCAAATTAGATGTTGTGGGCATATTTTAAATCTCATTGTTCAAGCTGGTTTGAATCTTATTGATGATGTTGTTAGTAAAATTCGTAATGGTATTAAATACATAAAAAAGTCTGGTCCTCGTAATAAAAGATTTTATGATATTGCTGAAAAAAGTTTTAAAGTGAATATAACCAAGAAGTTGCGACTAGATGTGTGTGTGAGATCGAATTCTACACACTTGATGCTTAATTCTGCTTTTTATTACAAAGATGTGTTAATCTATTGGGGGCTAGAGGTGCTTATTGGGCCGGGTTGGCCCGACCTGGTTCGCAACCGGATCGGGTCAATCCGGCCCAAAATCCGAAGCGGTACTGTACCGGTTCGGAACCGGCCCGACCCGGCATGTTACCGGGCTGGGCCGGTTTTAGATTATTAAAACCGGGCCCTTAACCGGACCGGTTCGAACCGGTCCGGTTTAAAAAAAAAATGCAGTTACACTGCAATGCAATTGCAGCATGCAGACTCGCAGAGGCTTGCCTCTGCGAGTCTGCCTTTTGAAATGGTCGTTGCCCATCAATCTTTCTTTTCCTTTTTTTTTTATTTTTTTATTTTAATTAAATTAAAAAAAATAAAAAGAGGCTTGGCTAGCCTCTTGTAGTTGCACTGCAGTAGTGCAGTGCAACTGCAATATGCAGAGCCTCTGCTCTGTGTTTGATGGGCAACGGCCAAAATCAATCCTTTTTTTTTATTTTTTTTATTTTTTTATTCTAATTTTTTTCCTATAAATACCTCTATAATCTTCTATTTTCATTTACATTTCTTCTATATTTTTTCTCAAATCTACTATCTATAATCATCTACTCTTATTCTCTTCACTCACATACTCTCTCAATATTCACTCAAACTCTCTCAAATTCACTTAAATTCCCTTATTCCAAATTTATAATATCATCATTTCCTTTCTAAATTTCATTTTTCTTTTTATTGTATAATTTTACAAATTTTACTTTTAATTTTCAAATTCTAATATATTATATATATTCCTTATTCCAAATTTATAATATCATCATTTTCTTTATAAATTTCATTTTTCTTTTTATTTTATAATTTTGCAAATTTTACTTTTAATTTTCAAGTTTCAATTTTCAAATTCCAATATATTATATATATCATACATCTATTTTTTTAATTTTTAACATATATTTATTTTCAAAAAAAATATAAAAATGTCAAATTTCTTTCGTCGTTCATGCTCTGTTTCTCGACCTTTTGGTTTCACTGAAATTCCTAATTTGGGTGACGAATCATTTAATGAAATCGAACCCGATATTCATCCGGAGGAGGAGCTTCCTTTGGCGGCGCCATCGGTTGGTCGTGGTCAACATAGAGGTCATGCTCAAACACAATCATCAGCTGCCACCACTACTGCTACATCATCAAGGCCGAAGTTTAGTCGAAAAAAAATGAGCAAGGTATGGGAGTATTTCGATATTGTAGCAAAAGAACGTGAGACGAATAAATATTGTGCTATCTGTAAATTGTGCCAAGGCATTTACTCTTATAAGTCCGGTGGACGTGCTGGCGGTACAGGTACGTATAAAAGACATTTAATTACTGCACATAAAATTAATCCTGATGCCAAAGAAGATGAAATTTTAGAAGGTAAACAATCTCAAATTAATACACGTGATGGTGGAAAAAATTTTATTTTTGATAATGTTCAAGCTAGACGTGGTTTAGTTAGATTTGTAATTAGGACTAAACAACCATTCACAATTTGTGAAAAATCAGGATATTTAGAATTTGTTTGTAACTATTTACAACCCACATATAAATCTATTTCTAGACATACATTAAAAAGAGATTGCATGGATATGTTTAAAGAATATAGACAAGCTTTAATTGATAAACTTAGTAATATTTCATCTAGGGTTAGTTTAACTAGTGATATATGGACTAGTACTAATGGTATAAGTTATCTTGTTATAACTTGTCATTGGATAGATGAAGATTGGTCCATGCAAAAACGAATTTTATCTTTAGATGTAATAGAAGAAGCACATAATTCATATACTATTCATAAATATATTACTAAAGTTTGTAAATTATATGGACTAGAAAATAATAAAGTTTTTGCTATTACTTTTGATAATGCTTCGAGTAATACTGCAGCTATTCCTAATTTAATTAAAAGTTTAAACCCTTTTATGCAAGGCATATTTTTTCATGCAAGATGTGCATGTCATATTATAAATTTATGTGTTCAAAGTGGTTTTAGTTCTAGTGGTACTGGCCTAGGTCCAATTGATAAAATTAAAATTTTAGCAAAATGGATTCGCACACCAAGTAATAAACGTGAATGGAAGCAAATTTGTATAACAAATAATATACCTGTTAAAGCATTTCCACTTCCCGTGGAAACAAGATGGAATTCACTTCATCGTTTGCTTTCTTCTATTTTACCTTATAAAGAACTTGTTACTCTTTTTTATAACAATTATACAAATAGCACACAATTAGTACTTTTTGAAGATGATTGGACTTTTATTGAATATTGTGTTGATTTATTATCTACTTTTAAAGATGCAACCGAAAGATTTTCAACTCAAATTTATCCAACTATACCGTATTTTGTTCCTATTATCTACACAATGTTTGATAAATTTGTAAAATTTAGGAATCATGAAACTTTAAGTTCTTTTGTATATGATATGGAGGAAAAATTTTAAAAATATTGGGAAATAATTCCTCCTATTTATTATATTGCAACTTTACTAGATCCTAGTCAAGGTGAGGTAAATATAGAAATTTTTTTTTGATTGTTATAAAGAATTTCTTGGTCTTGATTCTATTGAGGATCAAAAGTCCTCAATTAACAATCTTTTTCGAGAATTGTTTAATGTTTATGAAACAGAAAGGGAGCAATTCAACTTTAATCGAGAAAAAGAAGATTCATACGAAGAAATCGAAAGTAGCAAAAAAGGAAAAGGAATTTTAAACGCAATTAAGGAAGCAGCAAAGAAAAGAATGAAGCTAAAAGGAAAAGCGAGCGGATCGGGATCGGGATCAACAACTCGACGAAGTTCTAGCTTCAATAAGCTAGGATTTTTCTTAAGTCAAGATTTTTCTGTAGATGATAACTTTGATCTTCTCCAATGGTGGAAAGAAAACCAAAAACAATTTCCAGTTTTAGCTTCCATGGCCCGAGATGTTTTTGCGGTGCAAGTTTCTTCTGTTGCTTCGGAATCCGCATTCTCGACGTGTGGAAGAATTATTGGAAACCATCGAACCACTCTTAATCCGGATTCATTGTGCATGTTAACATGCCTTAAAAATTGGTTTGATGCGGAATCGCGCAATGTCGAACTTGGAATGGCCAATGAATTTGCTGATAATAATTCAGAAGAGGAGGAAGAAATTTCCAAGGCAATCCGTATAAATTATGAAGAGTAGAGAATAATCTTTTTTTTGTAAATTGTATGTAAAATTGTAAATAAGTTTAGTCATAGTGAATATTTTTATGGACTACGGTCCCGTGGTTTTTACCCTTCTAACTTTTGAAGGGGTTTTCCACGTAAAAAATTTTTGGTCTCCTACTCTCTCCTTTTTCTCCTTTGTTGTTGTTGTTGTTGTTATTATTATTATTATTATTATTATTATTATTATTATTATTATTATTATTACATACCAAATTAATTAATGTTATACTTATCTATGTTTAAAATAAATAAATATTTAAAATACAAAATGAATTAATATTTTAAAAACATATTAAATAAATGAATAAATAAATAAATGAATAAATATTAAGTAAATGATATTTCAAATATAATAAATTAATTTAAATGCAAAATGAATATAATAAATGAATATAAATAAAGATATGCAAAATGAATATAATAATAATATTTATAATATCATTATTTGTATTTTGAATCAAATATCATTTTATCATAATATTATATTCATAATATAACTTTAATTTATTATAACAATAATTTTATAATAGTTTATTTTTACATTATTGTTACATTAATTAAATAAATTATAATATAACTTTATAATAAATTATTGTTAAATTAAACTATTAACATTATTTATTATAAAAATAAATTTATTAGATTAAATTATTAAAATATATTAATATATATTAAAATAAATTAATATAAATTTTTAGAAATAAAAAGTCTAAAAAGCAAAAAAAAAACCGGTTCGGTCCGGTTTTGAGGCGAACCGGTCCAGTGAACTGGGCCGGTTCGCCTCTTCTAAGAAATAGAACCAGTCCGAACCGGACCGGTTTGATACCGGTTCGAACCGGTTTTCTCATGGTTAGGGCCGGAACCGGTGAAAACCGGTCCGGAACCGGCCCGGTCCGGCCCGTAACCAGCTCTATTGGGGGCAACGGGATAAAAATTTTCAACCCTTTGCAGTTTCAAAGGAGGAATGGGGTAATGTTTGCATTATTTGCAAGTTTTTAAAAGTTTTTTGCGATGTGACTTGTGTGTTTTCTGGTTCTAAATACCCTACAGTAAATATTTATTTTAGAGGTGTATGGAAGGTCCACAATTGTTTGCTAGATACTCTCAAAGGCCCACATACATTCTTAACTCCAATGGTTAGGGGGATGCAAGAAAAATTCAACAAATATTGGGCTGAGTATAGTTTGGTGTTATCATGTGCTGCCATTTTAAATCCTCGTTACAAGTTAAACTATGTGGAATATTGTTATACTAAACTTCATGGTAGTCATGCCTCAGAGTTTGTACAGAGTGTTTTGAGAACTCTTAGACTCTTACTTGATGAGTATGTGAAGAGTTCCAAACCTAACACTTCAACTAGTGTGATAGGGGCTGATATGGTTGATTCTAGCTTGCATAATTTTAATGTGAGTGAGGTTGATGGGGGAATAGGTTCTGATGAGAGTGATGATTACAAATTGTTTTTAAGTCAATCCAAAGATAATATTGAAAAGTCACAATTGGATCTTTACTTGGAAGAAAAAGCAGTTGAGTTGAATAGTGATATTGACATCTTGGATTATTGGAGTAAAAGCTCAATTCGATATTCTGAACTTTCATTATGAGCTCGTGATCTTTTGGCAATTCCAATATCTATTGTGGCTTCTGAGTCAGCTTTTAGTATTGGAAAGAAAGTTCTTAGTTGTTCAATGAGTTCACTCAAACCAAAAACAGTGCAAGCTATTATTTGTTTTGACGATTGGATGCGTGCTAAAGGTTTTTCAATAGGTACAATTTTTCCATTATTATTTTTTATTATTACATTCTTACTAGTTTGGAATTCCTAAACGTTTAATCTCTTTCTCTCTCTCTTTTTTATTAGCATTGGAAGATGAAGCTTTTGTTTCTAGTGATGATGAGAATGATGATGATGATTGTCATAACGTCTAGGTCCGTGAACCTAACCGTTAGACTTTAAAATTCAAGGAGTCGCCACCAACCATTCAAATCTAAGGTGTGATTGGTCACCTACTCTTGTCTAAGGATAAGGCATGGTCTACGTTCAAAGAATCTAGGGTTCGGGAGTACGGTTACGTATGGAGAAGGATTAGCACCCCCACGACTCCCATTCTAAAATGGTACCACTTAGTTCTAAGTTTAGTCTAAATTTGCCTTTATGTTTGTATTAGTTTTGATAATTAAATATTGGGAAAGTTTCTAAGACTATTCCATCAATCTGGCTCAAATCTTAGAAACTCCCCTCACCTCAAGATGTTCAAAGAGTACCAATCGACTTTCTCGAACTCCATCGTCGGATTGATTGAGTATATTATGGAATTCTTGCCTTTAAATATTTTCTAATCTTATTCTTCTTATTGTATTGTTCTAATTCTATTATTTTATATTTTAAAAATAAACATGACATATGGGTTATCGACAATTCTTCTTAAGTATCCCATCAATCTGGCTCAACCGAAGAAAAATCCTCTCACCTAGAAATTCCAAGGAGTACCAATTAACTTTCTTAGAATTTCATCATCGGCATATGTCACATTTACTTCTTTTATTATCATCACATTACCTTATTATGGTATTATTTTATATTTCTTTATTCTCGATTCGTTATTTTATTTTATTTCATTATATCTTTAAAGTGAACATGAATTATGTTTTCTTGAAAATTCTCCTCAAGTATTCCATCAATCTGGCTCAACTCAAGAAGAATCCTCTCACTTAGAAAATCCAAGGAGTACCAATTGACTTTCTTGGAGTTTCATCCTCGGCATAATCCATATTCATCTTTAGTATTTTATTTTCTTATTCAATCTTTATTCTCTTTTATTCTTATTTGCATTTTTTCTCTAATTTAATTTATTTATTCTATTATTTTATTTATCTAATATCATACTAAACATATAAAACATAAAATATATCATACAAATTAAACTAAACAAATCATATCAGCATACAAATTATTTATTCAATATATATTAATCAAATATTATCAAATTAATTAAATCATACAAAGTAAACCAAATCATATTGTACAAGTCATGCAAATAAATCCACATAAATTAGTTCATATTAAATTAAGTTATGTCATATTAATTATATCAATTACATTTATCAAAATTATGTTAATCAAATTAATAAATCCTAATACAAGGTATCTATTTACAAATTAAATCTAATTATTAAATCATGTTAATTTAAATCTTGGTTTATTTAATTGCAAATTACCAACTAAAGTTATTCTAATTTATCAATTAACTATTATATAACAAAGATAAATTCTTATTCTTAATCAAATTAATAAATCCTAATACAAGGTATCTATTTACAAATTAAATCTAATTATTAAATCATGTTAATTTAATTCTTGGTTTATTTAATTGCAAATTACCAACTAAAGTTATTCTAATTTATCAATTAACTATTATATAACAAAGATAAATTCTTATTCTTACCTTGTTCTAACCTCTTTTATTATTTCCGTCCTTTTGTTCCAACGTGGCCCCCTTTTTCTTATATACCAACCCGTGTTTTAATGCCACAACAAGCAGCAAACAATGACAAATGGTGGGGAGCAGAATTTCAGTGATGCAGTGATGATGGTTGAACGGTGCAGAGGTGGTACGAAGCTGGTTTGCTGATGCAGGGATGCAACGGTGAAGATGCAGGCTTGCTGCTGGACAGAAATGCTGCAACTGGAACGAGAATGGAAGTAGAGCAGAACCGTGACCAAGGCGATGAAGATCAACAATGACAATGAATGGCAAGGAAGCTTGATCTGGGCGTGACGAAGGAAGCGGCAGCAAGCTATTTGATGACAGTAGCTCGATGGAGATGACGATGGTAGAGCCGGATAACAGCAGGAACTGAAGTAGAAGTGGTGATGGTGGGGCTTGGATAGGTGTGGAGGTGAAGAAGAGATGAAACGAGGAGGTTACAGCAGTTGAGATAGTGTATTTGCAAGGAACGAGTAGCAACAGCGAATGAGGAAGCTCGTGAAGTGAAGAAAATCTGTCCCCTAGATGACCCCCAGAGTCCCCTTTTTATAATAAAAAATTTATTTGAGTCCTAATACAACTGTACCTATTCTATTAATTATCTCCTATTTTTAACATTTTATCTATTTCTTTATTAATCCTAATCTAACTCTATCAAATTTAATATTAATCCAAATAATTATCCTAAAAAATCTAATTATCCTATCCTAAAATTAATTTTATTTTTATTTCTTTTTATCTTTTCTCTTTTTTTTATAATTCCTAAATCCTATTTTAATTTTAATTTTTAATTAATGTTAATTCTGAATCTAAAAATTCTAATTTAATTCTAGCCTAATTCTAAATTGTTAAATTAAAATACAATGTCACTCAACCCAATTAATTATTTATACAAATCAAGACCCCGGACAAAATAGGGTGTCTACAACTGCCCCTCTTTGTGCATTTGCTGCAAAACAGTAATTGCACAAAGACATAGACACCTATTTTGTCTGACTTCTCTTTTTTTTTCATGTTTTTTTTCAAATAGCTCCCTCTAAACAGAAAGGCAGTAAAACTTTAAAATCTTGTCTAAAAAGCTCCCCCTCAACAGGCAGGCAATCAAACTTTAAAATCTTGTCTTAAAAGCTCCTCCTAAAGAGGCAGGCAGTCAAACTTTAAAAATCTTGTCTAAAATGCTCCTCCTAAACAGGCAGGTAGTCAAACTTTAAATCTTGTCTAAAATGCTCCTCCTAAACAGGCAGGCAGTCAAACCTTAAAATCTTGTCCCAAAGCTCCTCCTAAACAGGCAGGCAGTCAAACTTTAAATATCTTGTCCAAAAGCTCCTCCTAAACAGGCAAGCAGTCAAACTTTAAAATCTTGTCCAAAAGCTACTCCTAAATAGGCAGGCAGTCAAACTTTAAAAATCTTGTCTTAAAAGCTCCCCCTAAACAGGCAGGCAGTCAAACTTTAAATCTTGTCAAAAATTTGGAGGAATCATGCCCGAAGGTCTTATAGATTGTACTCAAGGAACCTTGTTTGTAATTTTTCTCATGCAATGCATCATGTATGCAACTACGCATGCATTCTATCCTGTGTAATGCCATTCATGCAATATTACTCACACAATCTATTCTATTCATGCAATGTTTTTTTTGAAAAGCATTTCAACTTTAACTGTGGCAATAACAAGGTTTTTCTGTATCAGTCCATCTCATGCATTCTTCTCTTTTCATTTGTCATCTTGTCCTTATATTTCCTATTTCTTTCCTCATTTTCCTTCTTCCATTTTTTCTCTCCCAATGAAGCTCTTATCTTCGTGCCCTCTTTAGCTTATCTTATCCCTTGTCTCTTCTTCTTTACTATCCTTCCTATCTGGTCATTCATTTGCTCATTAAAATCTTCATTCACTCTTCTTTATTCATTGGTTTTTCTTGATTTCCAATTTTCATTCATTCACAAGTTTCCTTTTCTTTCATTTTCCTAAATAATATAGGAGTCTTTCACATATTTTGCCAAGCAAACATTCATTATCATTCCAATTTCAAAATCAATGCAATACAATTTCTCAATCCCTCAAGGTAAAGAAATAACGGGTGAAAATGAAAAGGAATGGTATTATTCACATTTGGAAAGATTTAACAAGAAATTGTTAGGCTTAAAAGGAAAGTATGTTTGAATGAAAAGTGAGAATTTTCAGGATTAAGTAATAGTATCCAAATAATAACAATTCAAACAATTCTGATCAATGAATACAAAATTCCCTTTAAAAGTCCATCTTGTCTGATCATGTTGAGTTCATCAAAATATCCTCTTGCCTTAGTATCATTGACATCCAGTTTTTCTGGTATCTAAGCCTCTTTTTCAGGTTTTCAACTTAGATGCACTCCATTGATCCAAACCGCCCTTTTTTTAGGTTTTCAATCTGAATCCCCCTTCTTCTTCTTTTTTTCTTTTCTTCTTTTTTTCTTCTTTTTCATTTTCATTTTCTTTTCTTTCTTCTTTTTTTTATTTATTTCTCTTCATTTTCAACTTCATTGTCATCGATGAAACTTCTCTTATCTGTTCTCCATTCTGATTCATGCCCCAACATCAGATATTTCTTCACCCAATTTAATGCTCACATGGATCTAAAAGACTCTTTGGAATCCCACTTCTTCCATCTAGACGAAATCTTTTTGCTTATCTTGATCTGCTTGTCTTAATTCCATCCAAAGGATCATCATCTCATAGTGTAAGTATGCCTTTATTCAACACATGATTCTTCGATAGGAGTACTCATATTTGATCAAAATGGACTTTTAAGGCACATAATGTAGGCTCAGGTGAGGGTTCATGAAAGAAAGGATAATATAGGCCCAAAATAAGTGTTTCAAGGTTCATCAAACCAAGAATCATTTTTCATGAATCAATTAGGCACCTTAACTTTTGCCCCATTCTAATTTGCTTCCTTTCTCCTTTTTTATTCAAATGCAACTAGGGTTTTCACTTTCTTGATTCAAACCCTCTTTCCTCCTTCATCATCTTTTTCTTTTTTGGCCTTTCTTTTTTTTTCACAAAAGGGTTTTTTCTTTGCCCCACTGATCTTTCATCTTCTATTCTCTTTGCCCCCCAGTGTGGAGGGTGATTCTTAGTGGGTTATATCAAAAAGAATATAATAGGCTCAAAAGGGATAATCAATGGATAATTTTACTCATGCTTGAAAGGTAGTGAAAGAAGGTCATTTCTCATCTCAATACAAGTACTCTCAATAAAGGTCATCTATTGAACAAAGACAAACTCATTAGAATTTCATGTAAAGACTCACCTTTAATCGTAACATTCTATAGGTGAAGATTTTAGACAAATATCTTCTATTCTCTTCTTGCTTGAACAATCTTGGCAAACTGGAAATCCATCCAACCAAACAAAGTGGTTCTTCCATAATTGAATTTTACACTCATTGCCATTATCATTATCATGTTCATTATTTGATACTTTTAAGCTTGGTAACAAAGTAGAGAATATGGGTAGTGGTGTTTTACGTAAAAGAACAAGATTGGAATGAGGAATTGAGAAAAATGAATTGTACTAATCCTTTATTGAAATGAAAATGAATGAAAGCTGGCCCAATACATAAAAGAATTCTTAATGCCTTTGGGCTTAGGCACTCCTATATTACCTAAGAAATGTTCTAAGATGAATGAAATTAGACACAAAGAAACAACCATTATCTCCAAATTCAGTGAATCAATCAATATCATCCACTTTCTTCCATAGCATCAACCGCTACCCTTTGTGTGATCTGGTAGAGGATTATCATTCACATTTGGATCATTCTTTGTCCCAAAACTCAAAATTCCAACATTGACAAGTGCTCGGACTTTCCTCTTCAAGCCCATACAATTCTCAATAGAGTGTCCAACATTGTCATTATAATAAGCACACTTTGCATTAGGATCATACCACTTTGGGTAAGGAGGTTTCAAGGGTTCTATATAAATAGGGGCAATAAGATGACCTTCCACCAACTTTGGGAATAGCTCAGCATATGTCATGGGTATAGGGTCTATGGTAACATTTCGGCTAAGTCGGGTGTTCCTTTGGTCATTATGTGGGAAAGTGGGGTTTGTTGAGGCTGTAGGAGTTTGTCAAGGAAAAACAGGTTGATATGTGTTTTGGGGATGAGTTTGTGGGTAAGATGGGGAATAAAGGTGGGTAATTCACTGAAGGTGGGTAAGGGGTATAAAGGTGGCGTGAATTATTTGAGACAACTTGTGCATCTCCTTCCTTTTTCTTCAAGAATCCACCTTTCCTACTGTCATTCACAGGTGCTTCGATCTTACCACTCTTGATGGCATTCTCAATGGCTTCACCAGTTAACACCATGTCCGCAAAGTTCTTAGTTACACTACTGAGCATATGCTCATAGTAAGGTGCCTTGAGAGTATTCAAAAAAAACATGGTGACTTCCTTTTCAGTTAAAGGAGGTTGAACTTGCGACGCCACATCTCTCCACCGTTGGGCATATTCTTTGAAGCTCTCGTCCTTCTTCTTTTCCATACCTTGGAGGGATAAGCAGTCAGGAGCTACATCAGACACATGTTTGTATTGAGCTATAAACGCTCTTGCCAACTCAGACCAAGAGGAAACTTTGTTCCTTTTCAATTGGTTGTACCACTTAGCAGCTGACCTAGTCAAGCTATCTTGAAAAACATGAATTAATAGCTTGTCATCCCATGCATATGCTGCCATTTTCGTATAGTACATGGTGAGATGATCTTTTGGGCACGATGTTCCGTTGAACTTTTCAAATTCAGGTACCTTGAATTTTGGTGGAAGCACGACACCAGGTACCAAACATAACTTTACAGCATCAATTGGTCCAAAATAGTCAACCGTTTCCATGGCATTTAGTCTTTCCTCTATCAAACTCAGTTGAGCTTTAGTACCTCTATATTCCTCTTTATGCTTCCACTTTTCTAACTC